>CM035839.1:309332440-309932440 GCA_020510985.1 Pholidichthys leucotaenia | reverse complement strand
ATAAAATGCATTTTTTGCCCATGCCTTTTTAATTTGTTTAATTATATAAAATATTCATCTGAATAAATAATCAAAAGTAAAGTTTAATGTGTGTTAAATATTGCCTTTAGATCTGGTGATGCCTTTAGATCTGGTGATGCACAGGCCTACAGTTCATCCAGGGCAGATCTGAAGAGGGGCATCAAGAAGGCCGAGCACAGCTACAAGCTGAAGGTGGAGGAACATTTTGGGGACTCTGACCCCCGACGCATGTGGCAGGGCATTCAAGCTATCTCTGATTATAAGCCCAGCAACTCCATACCTATAGCCATGACTGTGCCCTTTCTCAATGAGCTAAATGACTTCTATGCTCGTTTTGACAAGGACAATAACAAAAAGAACATCAATTTCCCACCCTCTGACGACCTCCACCACCTCACACTCACCCACACCGGCGTCCGTAACGCACTGAGTCATGTCAACGTACGTAAGGCTGCTGGCCCTGACGGCATTCCTGGGCGTGTGCTGAGGGCATGCGCTGAGCAGCTGGCAGGGGTCTTCACAGACATCTTCAACCTGTCCCTGGCCCAGGCCGTGGTACCAGCGTGCTTCAAGACCACTTCTGTAGTACCAGTGCCGAAACATTCAACACCATCGTGCCTAAATGACTATTGCCCTGTGGCACTGACGCCCATAGTCATGAAGTGCTTTGAGCGACTGGTCTTGGCACAGCTCAAAAAATGCCTGCCCCCTACACTGGACCCTCACCAGTTCGCCTACCGGAGCAACAGGAGTACAGAGGATGCGGTTTCTACAGCGCTGCACTATGTACTCTCACACCTGGATGACAAGAACACCTACGCAAGAATGCTGTTTGTTGACTTCAGCTCAGCATTCAACACAGTTATCCCCTCCAAGTTGATCACTAAACTTGGGGACCTGGGAATTAGTACCTCCACCTGCAACTGGATCATGGATTTTCTGACCAACAGACCCCAGCATGTTAGGTCAGGCCCCAACCGTTCTTCCGTCATCACACTCAACACTGGTGTACCACAGGGCTATGTGCTCAGCCCATTCCTCTACTCCCTCTTCACCCATGACTGCAGGCCTATGTATGGATCCAATTCCATCATAAAGTTCGCAGATGACACCACGGTGATTGGACTCATCAGGGACAACGATGAGTCAGATTACAGGGCAGAGGTTGAGCACTTGGCTACTTGGTGCGCTGACAATAACCTGCTCCTTAACACTAGCAAAGCCCAGGAGCTCATAGTGGACTACAGGAAGGAGAGGGGAGAGACACATGACCCCATCCATATCAATGGCATAGCTGTTGAATGTGTCCCCAGCTTCAAATTCCTGGAGACCCACATCTCGGAGGACCTGTCCTGGTCAGTTAACACCACCAGCCTGATCAAGAAGGCCCATCAACGCCTCTTCTTCTTGAGGACACTGAAGAAGAACCATCTGTCAACTGACATCCTGGGCAACTTCTACCGCTGCGTGATAGAGAGCACCCTGACCAACTGTGTCACAGTCTGGTATAGGAGCTGCTCTGTCGCTGACCGTAAGGCGCTGCAGTGGGTGGTGAAAACCGCCCAACACATCACAGGGACTCCACTTCCAGTTATAGAGGACGTCTACAGGAAAAGATGTCTGCGCCGGGCACGTAGCATTCTTAGGGACTCCAACCATCCTGCTCATGGACTGTTCCAGCTTCTCCCCTCCAGAAGGCGTTTCAGAAGCTTTCGGACTAGAACCAGCAGGTTTAGGAACAGCTTCTTTCCAACAGCTGTCATGTTATTGAACTTAGTTCCCCGCTGACTCTCTTACCATCATCTCTTACCATCCTCACCTGTACATAACTGCTCATCTAACTTATTGTACATTATTTGCACATAACAGTACTCTTAACTTTCTGCACTGCTGCATATATTTGCATATATTTGCTTAAATTGCAATTAGAATCAGAATCAGGTTTATTGCCATTGTTCATGTAGTACACAAACTAGGAATTTGTCTCGGTACAATGCTGCAACATTAAACATGATAAGATAAGAGAAATAAACTATACATGTAATAAAGTGTAGGATAAGATTAAGTGATACTGGTCAACAGTTAAAATATATATTAGCCAGCAGCAGATACTGTGGAGAACTATATAGTGCAGTCGGTAATGCAGGAAGAAAACAGTGATGATTGACATGAGTCTGGTTGAGCTGCTGTACATGGTGCACGAGAGTCACTTAGTGTTCAGCAGTCTAATGGCAGAGGGGAAGAAGCTGTTCATGTGACGGGAGGTTTTAGTCTGGATGGACCGAAGTCTTCTACCAGAGGGGAGGGGGGCAAACAGTACGTGACCAGGGTGTGAGGGATCGGCTATGATCCGGCCAGCACGCCTCCGGGTCCTGGAGATGTAATTACTGTTAATTACTGTATGTACTGCACTGCTGTCCTTTGCACTTCTGATTGGATGCTAAACTGTGTTTCGTTACCTTGTATTCATACATGTGTAATGACAATAAAGTTGAATCTAATCTAATCTAATCTATTATATAAACAATAAGGTATGCCATTAAACTTCCATCAGTTTCAAGTCATTTCAGAGATTGTTTTGTTTGGGATTTTTTTGTATTTGTTTTTTGTGGAAGGGTACCAGCAAATTTGTCCAAGTCTATATGTTCATTTAGTGGCTGCAAGGAATCCTTTTTTTCCTGACTTGGATCTATATTTTAAATCAGTCATTTGTGCAGGGAAGGAGCGGTTGTGCGTTTTCTGAGTTGTTAATTGCTATTTTAGAAAATTTTAACATTCTGACACTCTGCTCTACTTGAGATTTTAGAGCAATTTTATGACAAAAATTTCAACAGATATATGTATGCAGACAAAAATTCTGTGACATCAAGCCATGGTTAAATTGCACTGCTCAGTGCCTTCTCTTATTTTGTCTTACTGCAAGCCTCTCTGTCGGTCTGTACTTAAATTGAGCTGAAAGTTTGTTTCTCATTGCACTGGCACATTACAAGACATTTAGTGACTATTATTAGGTGCCCAAACAATCCTGCTTTCTCTTCTCAGCCATACAATTTACCAGTTGGGCACACCATGTTGCTCTTTTTATTATGATATTCCAGTTTGTTTCACCCCATTTCCTTTTACGTTCCACATTTTAATGATCTTCTGCTTTCACTACATCCAATCCCGCTGTACGAGAATGCTGTACTTTGTTTCATCCAGACTCCCACTACACTATTTAAACAACTTTATAATTAGCACATCCGTTAGTGTTTGGAAACAACCGCTGGGCTCAGCACAGACACAGAGAGGCGAAGACTACAAACATTGACTGGGGGCATGAAAATTTGTTATAGATATATTATCAGTCTAAGGGATGTTTGAGGAAGGCTGCTATCATTAGGCTAAAAATAAGGAGATGGGTGAGAGTTAAAGCATGTATTAGTGTTATCACAGAATTATTTTCTTTGTTAAAAAACCCATTCTCTGTGTCCACTCAAGAACAGTCTGAAAGAGGGATCTACAATCAAGAGACACCTTAATGAATTTTAATAGAAAAGTTTTACCTTAAAATTCCTACCACTAGAAACACTCGTGTGCGCCGCCATAACCTCTAGTCTTAGCAATTCATAAAGGTAAATTACCAAGGATGCAAAGGAACTGCATACCTGCTAAAAAAGATTATACAACAGTTAGTACCAACTGAGTAATTTGATTGGACAATAGGGATTCCAGGAGTTACTGTATTCCATGGTAGTTGCACTCTGATGAGAATTGTAATACTGTGTTAGATGACTAAATTTCCACAGTGAGGCACTGTTACAAAAGAAATCAGCCCTCCTTGACCCAGAAGTCCTACCTTGTAAACATCTGCAAAATATTTCATGTCTTTAAAAAACAATAGACAAGCTAGAGTTGGATTGATTGTTTCAGCAAACCACAATCTTTGTGATGAAGGACTCTTTATTTCATCTGAAAATGCCAAGAAAAAGTGAGCAAAGTGTGCCAAAGCCAAATTGCCAGCATGCTAGCTAGCCACCTGGGCAATCGCATGGACACCCATAAACCCTACTGAACAGGTGACCGCTATGTATTATAAACACTGACTTTTGCACTGGACAATATTTGATTTGTTTACATGGGTGTGAAATGACAATAGACCTATTCCTTTCTATACTATGCTTATTGAGGTGCTTAGCAACAGTTGTCTGGCTACATTTAGGAGGGACTATTTTTTTCAGCAGAGCAAAATAACTGGTTAAACAAACAAATGATAATATTTTTCCTGTGTTGCTGCCATTTAATAAACTGTGCTAGTGGAACTGTTGTATAAACGCAATACTACACACGAAGGTCATGCAGTATCATGAATATAGTAACTGCGTTGATGTCTTTGGCCCAACGTAAAGCGGAGGGCCTATGACAAATCACAGCAGTTACTATATCCATTGATACTGCACTAACTCTCGTGTAATATTGCTTAAATATTCAGAAAATCCCACATTCAGAGCCCAAAACTGGTATTTGGAATAGTCCTGATTAATATCAGTTTCCGAACAGCAACCTGTGCCATACTGTCTGGATGAGAAAAACTTACAGTATGATTAAATGTGCATCACCTCAGCTGTCATGCATGATACAGTACAACAGCTGCCACTGTCTAGTTCTGATTACTGATGTGTCTCCATAACAAAGGAGTTCTAGATTATCTGCCTAGACTTTTGATAAGTCAAAAACATGCCACACAGACAACCAGAACCCAAAAGAAAATAAATGGAATCCCCTTAAATGGCTCAATTAACCTCCTGATTTTAACCCAACTACATTTTACTGCTGAAGGCAAAAAAAAACTAGAAAAGCACTCGGAGAGCGCAGACCTCCGCCAAGCGCCACAGTTCACCCCATACAGTGTTTGTGTGTACGTTTTCAGATTCCTTGACCATGAAAACTTATGACTAGCAATTGGATTGACAATGATAGGATTAGTAGTTCAGTAGTTATTCACGAAAATCGCATTTTCCGTAATGGCGGTTTTCGCCACAGTTCCCCCCATACAGTGTTTGTGTGTACATTTTCAGAGTCCTTGACCATGAAAACATATGACTAGCAATTGGATTCACAATAATAGGATTAATGGTTCAGTAGTTATTCACGAAAATTGCATTTTCCGTAATGGCGGTTTTCGCCACAGTTCCCCCCATACAGTGTTTGTGTATACATTTTCAGATTCCTTGACCATGAAAACATATGACAAGCAATTGGATTGACAATGATAGGATTAGTGGTTCAGTAGTTATTAACGAAAATGGCATTTTGCGTAATGGCGGTTTTCTTGTGGACGGTGATCTGGATCACCACCAAAATCTAATCATCTGTAGGATACCCCATTTCTGACAATCTGTGAAAATTTCATGAAAATCCGTCCATAACTTTTTGAGTTATCTTGCTAACAAACAGACAGACAGACAAACAGACAAACCAACGCTGATGATCACATAACCTCCTTGGCGGAGGTAAAAACTCCCTACAATCTTACAAAACATCTCAAGGGAGCAAACTTAGCATTTGCTTTCTAGACATTGAGCTATCACTGACTACAAGTGATTCCAGAGTTATTTATAATAAATGATCATTTCTGTAGAGGAGCTTGGAAATGAAGAGGCGATTTGGTTTATAAGCAAAGTTTAATATTCAGCTCTTCTAACAAGTCTCATCTGGTGCAGAGAGTGGCAGAAGGGAAAAGAGACAGAATGTCTCCAGCTCACTGACTTTATACTGGCACACAATAAAAGACATGCATAACAAAGGCTGACATCCCTCATAATCTTAATCCCCCATTGTCTTGGTATTTCCTCTCCTCGCCTTGGGGGGTGAGGGTGGCTCCTCCGGTCTCCTCCGCCGCGTCCGGGAACGTCTTTGTTCTTCACTCGGCGGGTGAGAGCCCTTTGTCCTTTCAGAGGTGTGAAGTCCTTTACATATGTAATTACCAAACATTTCCACATGCTTCAACATATGTAGGTTATGGAATATATGGTTAATATAGACCACAGGCCCCCCAAACAACTAAGAAAGGACAACAGAAAGGTTCACAGTCTAAGATAGTTATTATGACATACTAAGTGTTACATCTCTTGCCACAGAAGAAACTTTCCAGCAGCCATGCTCCTAAGAGAGTTCAGTGGTAAACATAACAGCATAGTAAAATCATAAGTCAGTCTTAAACTGTTGCAGCACAATTAGTGAATAATTGTGGAGTGGTTTGTATCAGTCCCTGTGCTGTCTGGGTTTTAATCTTCTCCCAAAGCTGCTGTAGGTTGGTTTAGGCGCCCTGCTGGGACCTTCTTGTGAGGAATCTGCAGCGTGGGAAGGAGAGTGGTTATTTGTTCCCTGCCTGGGGGCTGAGTCTTTTCTCTTGGGGGGGTCTACCCCGCCGAGGTGCTCTCGCCAACTGTGCAGGCTCGTCTTTCAACAAGAAGGCAGGTTTAAGTCTGTCAATGCTGACTGTTTCTTTTCTATCCCCAAAATCAAGCACAAAGTGTTTATTACCATTTTCCAGCACTCTGAATGGCCCATCGTATGCTGGCCGGAAAGTTGGTTTTAAAGCTTCATGCTTAACAAAAACGAACTCAGCGTTTTTTAAAGCTTGAGGGACAAAAACCCGTGGGAAGGAGTGATGAGCTGGACCGGGGAGAGAGTCCGGTCCGTTGCTGCCTAAAAACCTTGGGACTGGAAGGTGCCCTGGCTCTGGGTTCTCTGGTAAAAATTCACCTGGGAGCCTGAGAGGTTGTGCAAAGACTAATTCTGCGGGAGGGGCGTCTAGATCCTCTTTAGGTGCAGCACGCAACCCCAATAAAACCCAGGGAAGTTTATTTACCCAATTTGTGTCCGTTAGTGAGGCTCTGAGGGCAGCCTTTAAAGACCTGTGAAAACACTCGCATAACCCATTAGCCTGAGGGTGATAAGCGGTGGTGCGATGAATTGTTGCCCCTAAGCTGTTGGACATGGCTGACCAGAGCTCTGAGACAAATTGAGGCCCCCTATCGGACGTGATGTCCGATGGGACGCCGAAACGTGCCACCCAGTTTGTCAAGAAAACGCGAACAACTTCCTCCGCTGTGGTTGCCGCTAGAGGGACTGCCTCTGGCCAGTGCGTGGTGTGGTCTATCATTGTTAACAGGTGTGTGAAACCTTGGGAGGAAGGTAGTGGCCCCACGAGGTCGACATGAACGTGGTCGAACCTTCTAGCAGGGACTGGAAAAGGCTCCAGAGGGGCTTTTGTGTGTTTGTGTATTTTGGCGTGTTGACAAGAAATGCAAGTTTTTGCCCATTCTTTTACGTTTTTGCGCAGGCCTGGCCACACAAACTTTTCAGCGACCATTTTAACCGAGGCGCGCACACCTGGGTGCGCGAGGGAGTGAATTGCGTCGAAAATACGGCGGCGCCATGTAGCTGGTACTAACGGGCGAGGTCGGCCGGTTGAAACATCGCATATTAGGGGGGGCACGCTGTCGCGTAAACCCTTTTTCTCCAGCCTTAACCCTGTGGGTCCAGACAAGAGTGCGCGCACGTCCGCGTCACTGCTTTGTTCCTCCGCCATGGCTGCATAATCTATCCCTGCATGGACAGGTGCTGCGTATGTGTCTGCGTTAGTGAAGAGCTCTGCTGCTGAGGCAGTATAATCTGTCTCCCCGCGCTCTGGTGGTGTCACAGCGTGAGAGAGACAGTCTGCTACTACGTTAAGTTTGCCTGCCACGTGTCGAATGTCTGTGGTGAACTCTGAAATCGCAGCTAGTTGTCTTTGTTGCCTGTCTGACCATGGTTCTGAAATTTTAGCCATAGCAAAGGTGAGCGGTTTATGGTCTACAAAAGCCGTGAAACTCCGCCCTTCTAACCAGAACTGGAAGTGGCGGATGGATAAATGAAGCGCCAGCAGCTCTCTGTCAAAAGTGCTGTATTTACGTTCAGTTTGGTTTAGCGATTTGCTAAAGAATGCTAAAGGTTGCCAGACCCCGCTGACAAGTTGTTCTACAACTGCCCCTATAGCTAGGTCTGAAGCATCTGTGGTTAGCGCGATGCGGGCCAAGGGATCTGGATGAACTAACAATGTGGCGTTAGCTAGGGCGCTTTTTACTTCCGTGAAAGCGCGTTCGCGCTCCGGGGTCCATTCGACTACGTTGGAAGCTTTCTTTTTTTTGAGCGCGTCATATAGGGGCTGCATGAGCTGAGCTGCGTGGGGGAGGAAACGGTTGTAAAAATTAACCATCCCTAAAAATTCCTGTAGCGATTTGACCGTTTGTGGTCGTGGGAAACTTTCTATCGCGTGAACTTTGTCTGGAAGTGGAACTGCCCCCTTCGGAGAGACTTTGTGTCCTAAAAAATCAATTTGTGACATGCCGAATTTGCATTTGGCTGGATTGATTATTAGCCCGTGCTCTTCTAGCCTCTGAAAAACCGCAGTGAGGTGCTGCTCGTGTTCCTCCTCAGACAAGCTGGCTACCAGCATGTTGTCGAGGTAGACGAAGACAAAAGGAAGGTCGCATAGGACCACGTCCATCATTCGTTGAAAAGTTTGAGCAGCGCCTTTGAGGCCGAAAGGCATTCGCAGAAATTCAAAAAGGCCGAAAGGGGTTATTACCGCTGTTTTAGGAATGTCTTCTGCTCAGACTGGGACTTGGTGATAACCGCGGACTAAGTCTATTTTTGAAAAAATGCGCGCACCCGCTAGATGTAGTGAAAAATCTTGAATGTGAGGAATTGGGTAACGGTCATGCGCTGTAGCGTTGTTTAATCTGCGGTAATCTCCGCACGGTCTCCAAGAACCGTCGGATTTCGGAACCATGTGAAGTGGTGAGGCCCAGGGGCTTTTCGAGCGTCTAACAATGCCCAATTTTTCAAGAGTTGTAAACTCGTCCCGTGCTATGTTGAGCTTGACCGCGTCTAAGCGGCGAGCTTTGGCAAAAACGGGAGGCCCCGTTGTGGGAATGAAGTGTTCAACCCCGTGTTTAGCCACAGTGGCTGAGAATTTGGGGATTGTGAGTGCTGGAAATTGGGTGAGGAGTTGCTCAAACTTACCTCCTGCCGTGGTGACGTTGGCCTGCACAGGTGGTGGAGAAACCCGGGCTGAGCATGGAATAGAAGCAAAGGACAGTGCATTAACCAGGCGCCTATTTGCTAGATCCACTAATAACCCATGTGCACACAAAAAATCTGCGCCTAATAAGTTAAAACTCACCGCCGCTACAACAAATGTCCATCTGTAGCTGCGGCCGTGGATGAGGAGGTGCAGGCTCTTCTCGCCGAACGTGTCGATGCTAGAGCCGTTGGCTGCCACGGCTCCATTGCCCCGGGTGCCCATGGCTCGATCTGCGTGGGAGGGCATGACGAAACTCAGCTGGGCTCCTGTGTCGATGAGGAACTGCTTGCCTGTGAGTCCATCCGTCACGTACAACAGCTTATTCTTCTCGCCGAGAACCGCTGCTGTTAACAGCTCTCGGCTTTGGCGTTTCCCGAAATCGCAAATTTGCAGGGGGGAACGCATTTGCGGGCCCTCTCAGCGAAGCGGTGGTGATAATAACAGACGTCGCTCTGTCTGTTACGTTTTAGCCGCGTCGCTGTCACTGTGGGCTGGGTCTGCTCCGTGGGTTGTGGCTCCTCGTGGCTCGGGGCGTCAGCTTTGATGTCTGCGGATGCTGCTGTGGGTGTCAGTTCTTTGCAGGCGTTGATGAGCCGATGAGCTTCGCTGGCCAGTGCGCGGAAGTCGTGGTGGTTGCTGCATTTCATGCTGGCGAGTGTCCCTCTCATGTGTGGCGGCAGCGTGCTGAGGAATATAAACTGGAAGAGGAGGTTGTCATTGTCCTCTTCTTTGAGCTGTAGCAAATCCTCCATGAGGGCCTTCGGTTTGCACCCTCTGTGGCCGTAGACCGCCAGGATCTTCTCGGCTCTCTCTTCCGCTGATGGGACGTAGTTCGCCACGATGGTCGCTTTGAGCGTCTCGTATTTGTCCCGGGCCGGTGGTCGCCGGATCATGCTCCGCACACACTTCGAAGTGGCGGCGTCGAGTTTGGAGACGATATGATAAAATTTGGTATCGTCAGCCGTGATGCCCGCCAGTGCGAACTGGGCTTCAGCCTGCTGAAACCAAGAGGCGGGGTCTTCTTGCCAGAAGTCTGGCAGCTTGACAGCGACGGCATTCGTGCCCACCATCACTGCTGTGCCCGCCGGGTGAGAGTGCCCTGCCTCGGCTCTCACGGCGGTGCTGGTGTTCGGTTGAGCCCTCTCTATCTCTTCTGCCGGGGGGAACAGTTGTCCATCTGTTCCCTCGTCTGCGTGGCCGCTGGCGTCTGCCTGGGTCGCCACGGATGAGTCGATTGCGGGGGAACGCCTCCGGTCCATACTCGCGTCAAGGTCACCAGTGTAGAGGAGCTTGGAAATGAAGAGGCGATTTGGTTTATAAGCAAAGTTTAATATTCAGCTCTTCTAACAAGTCTCATCAGGTGCAGAGAGTGGCAGAAGGGAAAAGAGACAGAATGTCTCCAGCTCACTGACTTTATACTGGCACACAATAAAAGACATGCATAACAAAGGCTGACATCCCTCATTATCTTAATCCCCCCATTGTCTTGGTATTTCCTCTCCTCGCCTTGGGGGGTGAGGGTGGCTCCTCCGGTCTCCTCCGCCGCGTCCGGGAACGTCTTTGTTCTTCACTCGGCGGGTGAGAGCCCTTTGTCCTTTCAGAGGTGTGAAGGCCTTTACATATGTATTACCAAACATTTCCACATGCTTCAACATATGTAGGTTATGGAATATATGGTTAATATAGACCACAATTTCCTCATAAATATTGCATGCAATTTCATATATTTGAGTCTTCAAAAATAAGTAAACAAAAAGGCAAAAATTGCTAAGCTCTTGAATAAAGTTTAAACTTCATATACCAGCTGATTTTATATAATTTGGGTTATGTGTGGTTAAAATGTGCCTTTGTCAGAAAATTAGAGCAACAAAAGCACTGCACCTCTGCCTTGGCTACTTCAGATGCTAAATTCATAGCAAAAGAACGGTGATAATAGCTCCTTATATAAATCCACTTTTCTTTTAACTGTTACAGTAACAAACACAGTCAAATTGTTTTCTATAGGAAATCGAGTATGTCATTATTGTTATTCTGCGCTATAATGTTCCCTCTGCATGTTTTAGCACTTAAAAAGCTGACATTTCAAGCAAGTCCTGTCAGTACCTAGCTTCAAGCCCACGGCCAATTACAATGCGTCCATGTGTGGGAACAGTTGTTGGAGCCATAAAGAAAATTGCCCTGAGAAGATGACTTTCATAAAGAAACTATTAGAAGTCTGGTCTGGCACCTGCCAAGATGATGAGTAAAAAAGAACATGAAATTACAGGCACCTGCTAAAAAAGCTGATCACCGCTACACCAGCTTGCAACTTATTTACTAAATTGCTGTTGCCACCAGCTGTAATTCACCAACAATGGCCACAGTGCAAGAAAACCACTGCAATCTCATCTGCGTAACATTAGCGAAAATTAAGCCACCACTATGAAATCCTACCTGAAAGCTGAGGGAGAGAAATTAGGGCTTGCAAAGATGGAACTAAGTGTTTTGTGAAAATTCCCATGGTGAAAATGTTTTTAAAGGTAACACTATACAACAAAACTTGCATCTTGTCTTGTACCTGGGCAGAAACTTCCCAATGGGTTAGCCTAAAATAAATGGAAAATACTTTATTTTTCTCCATGCTTTGCGTACACTGCGTCATAAATCTCAAAAACTACTCCTAAGCATTTTTGTAAGGCTCTTATAAAACATGTCAACTTTGATTCATACAGTCATGTGAAAAAGTTAGGACACCCTGTATAAGCCTGTGGGTTTTTTAAACATATTTGGGCATATGGATATTTAATATCAATGTTAAAAATACTGAGAGATTCATGTAATACAACTGAACAGTTAAAAATGAATTAAAGGCTTTTGTCAAATTTTCTGTAAAATGTAATTCTAAACAAATAGTGAGGAATAATTAGGACACACCCCCCTCCCATCTTTTTAGGGCACCCCCATATTCATTTCCACTTAAAATGGCTAAAATAAATGTTAAAAAATGCAAATAAAAACAAAAACAAGGTTAGACATAGATATGTGAACATTTCTTAATAAAAAAACTGAGTATTTAATGGGGTGTCCTAATTTTTTCACGACTGTATGTTGCTTTATTCAGACCACACATAATTGTAAATGTACAAATAAGCACATTACATTCTTACACAGAATAAATACATTTTTGCGCCAATTTAGTGAGCATCAGGGAAACTGCCCAGGAGGAGAAGTATATTTTATGAAGTATGGACAGTGGACCCAGTGTCCTCACTCTAGCCACTTTCAGCTTCATCAGAATGAGCTCATAAAATACATTCTCAAAGTTCTAACATTTTGTCTTTGTACATTTATAAAGCGCAGAACACATAAGCATAGAAAATAGCTTCTCATTTCAAGTATGTGGTGGGGGCGATTATACCAATTTGACAATGGACTAGAATTAAAACTTTTTTTTCTTAGATTGATACTTTATGGGTGCTGCCTTTACAACAGATGATATACAGTATAAGATATTCCTTTAACGTACTATATAAAAAATGAATGTGGTCACTATGGCACCATGTTTTAAACTTTTTCACTTGTTATGTATTGCTAGCAAGATTTGTTAATAATCTGCATCCATACACTGTATAGTACAAATAAGGGACACTAAAACCTGCAACCTAAAACTCAAATAACTAAATATATATTATTTCTTTTCTTTCAAAGGTCTTTTTATTATTATTAATTGAAGTATCAATACAATACAAAGTATTAGAAATTTTCATTTTTGTTTCAACCAAACAGTGAAAAACTAGAACTTAAAGCCAACAAATGTAAATGCTTCAAAGCACAAAAACCTTTAAATAAACAATAATTAAAAAAAAATACAAAGAAAAATTGTGTGTGTGAAGTGGGGGTGGGGTAAAGGGGATATGAGCTACTCAGAAACTATAATCGTGGGTCTTTCAAAGAAATCAAGAAACGGGCGCCATAATTTATAGAATTTGTTTTCAGAGCCACAGACTGTATATCTGATTTTTTCTAAATCCAAACAGGACATTATATCTTTTATCCACTGTAAATGTGAAGGGGGCGAAGAGTCTTTCCACTTCAGTAATACAGCACGTCTGGGCAATAATAATGAAAATTTGAATACTTTTAATTTGGAACTTGGCAAGACAAGTTCTGGAGCCACACCAAAAATGGCGCATAATGGATCAGGTTTAATTTGATATTGCAGGACTTCAGACATAGTGATAAAAACAGAATGCCAAAAATTCATCAATGCAGGGCAGGACCAATACATGTGAAGCAAAGTGCCAGGAGCGCTACCACACTTTTCACAAGTTGGGTCTATATCCGAGTAAATACGTGCTAACTTAACCTTGGACAGGTGCATCCGGTGTACAATCTTAAATTGAATAAGAGCGTGACGAGCACACATTGATACAGTGTGAACCTGGCCAAGAATAGAGTCCCACAGTTCATCAGTAAAAGTAAAATTAAGATCTTGTTCCCAGTTCAATTTGATAGCGGCCAGAGAAGAAAATTGTAAATTTGAAATTAAATTATATAAAACTGACATTACCCCCTTAGAAGTTGGTTTAACTAATAAAAAATCATCTAGAGGATTATCAGAAGGTTTTTGAGGGAATTGTTTTGTCATGGTTTGCACATAATGTCTGACCTGGAGGAAGCGGAAAAAATGTGTAGAAGTGATGTCGAATTTGGTGGAAAGTTGAGAAAAACTTGCAAATTGACCATCAAAATATAAATCCGCAAAAGATTTTAAACCTTTTCTGTGCCATATATGAAATGCACTATCAATAGTTGATGGGGTAAATAAATGATTTGCGGCAATTGGACTTCTAATGGAAAAAAACTGAAGACCGAAATTTTTCCTGAATTGAGACCAAATTCTAAGAGACTGACGAACTACTTTATTATTACCCAATGTAGACAAAGCAAGGGGAAGTGGTGAACCTAAAATTGCCGGTAGGGAGGTTTGATTGTCCACATGTGACTCCATAAGGATCCAAATAGGTGATTTGGGTTCCAGATAAAAATGTTTCCAATATAACATGCACCTGATATTTGCTGCCCAGTAGTAATATTGAAAGTTAGGCAGAGCCATGCCACCTACTGATTTGGGTCTTTGAAGAAAAACTTTCCTCAATCTCAGATGTTTACCATTCCAAATAAATGAGGTAATCAGAGAGTCCAAAGACTTAAAAAAGGATTTAGGAATAAAAATGGGGAGACATTGAAACAAATATAAAAACTTTGGAAGTAACATCATTTTTACAGAATTGATTCTGCCAATTAAAGACAAGGATAATGGGGACCATTTGGAAAGTATTAGCTTGCATTGGTCAAGTAAAGGGAGAAAATTATTTTTAAACAAGTAATTAAATTGTTTAGTGACACATATCCCAAGATAATTAAAATGATCAATAACAACCTTGAAAGGAAAATTTTCAAAATCCTGAACTTGAATCTTTTCATTAATCAGAAACAGTTCACTCTTATTAAGATTAATTTTATAACCAGAAAACCTACTAA
Source organism: Pholidichthys leucotaenia (assembly GCA_020510985.1). Taxonomy (NCBI): domain Eukaryota; kingdom Metazoa; phylum Chordata; class Actinopteri; order Cichliformes; family Pholidichthyidae; genus Pholidichthys; species Pholidichthys leucotaenia. The sequence goes on along the minus strand of CM035839.1, from coordinate 309,917,784 downwards.
AACTATCCAAAATGTTGAGTATAGCGGGTAATGAAGTAAGTGGGTTGGAGAGAAATAATAAAAGATCGTCAGCATAGAGTGAAACCCTATGCTCAATGCCACCCCTACGAATGCCTAGAAAGTCCCGGCTCCCACGGATTGCAATAGCTAACGGCTCAACTGCCAAGGCAAAGAGCAACGGGCTCAAAGGACAGCCTTGCCTCGTACCACGGTAAAGTCTAAAATAGTCAGAATAGCGACAATTAGTTAACACTGAAGCTAAAGGACTAGCATAGAGAAGTTTAATCCAGGAACAGAAGGAAGGACCAAAACCGAACCTCTCCAAAGTAAAAAACAAATACTCCCACTCAACCCTATCGAATGCCTTTTCAGCGTCCAAACTAATAAGACATTCAGGTATGTTGTGGTGAGGAGTATAAATAATATTAAACAACCGCCGCAAGTTAAAAAAAGAATGGCGATTTTTAATGAAACCGGTTTGGTCCTGTGAAATTATAAAAGGAAGAATCTTTTCCAACCTTGAAGCTAACAACTTTGACAAAATTTTAACATCGGTATTTAACAAGGAAATAGGCCTGTAAGAAGCACAATCAACAGGATCCTTATCCTTTTTAAGCAACACAGTGATACAGGCCTGATAGCATGAAGGAGGAAGTGTACCAGAGTCAAGCGACTCTGTAAAAACTTGACAAAGGAAAGGGGCGAGGTCGTCAGAGAATTTTTTGAAAAAATCAGCGGAAAACCCATCAGGTCCTGGAGATTTTCCTGATTGCATGGATGATATTGCCAGCTGAATTTCTTCTTTTGTGATGGGAGCTTCTAAAATTTGCCGAGATTCTGAAGAAATCGAAGGAATATCAATAGAATCAAAAAAAAATTCCAAATCCTTTAAGTTTGTTGTATATTCTGAGGTATATAATTTGGAATAAAATGACCTGAAAATATCATTAATCACTTGTTGGTCAGATGTCACCTCTCCTTTATCTGTCCTAACTCCAGTAATAATTTGCTTAGCTCTAATACCACGTAGTTGATTAGCTAGAAGTTTACTGGTTTTTTCGCCATGTTCATAAAATTCACTCTTGTTCCTTATTAAACAACCTTCAATTTGTCAAGTAGAAAGTAAATTAAGTTTAGTTTGTAATGTCATACGTTCCTTGTACAGAGCGGGTGATGGAGATTGAGCATATTGTCTGTCAATGTCCAGGATTTGATCTAAAATAGCCTTCTGTTCCTGTATTAAGGATCGTCTTTTAAATGCTGCCAATGAAATAAATTCCCCCCTAAGAAATGCCTTCATGGCCTCCCATATCGTTTTATTTGGCATACCAGGAGTTTTATTTTCTTTCAAAAAAAAATTAATTTTAGAAGAAATATTCGCAACCAATTTTTCATCTGTAAGTAATAATGGATCCAATCTCCAATGCTTTCTCATGGAGTCACATCCATGGAGGATCATTTTAAGTACAAGAGGGGCATGATCAGAAACCGAGATGCTATCATAACTGCAAGAGCAAAGGTTATTAATTAATAAATTGTCAACAAAAAAATAATCTATTCTGGTATAAGTATGGTGTACGTGAGAGAAAAAAGAATAGTCCCTGCCGTTAGGATGTAAAAACGCCAAGGATCTGTAAGGCTATATTCCTCAAGAAAAGACTTAACATAAGTTGCAGATTTATTAAGACTAGCAGGTTTTGAAGATGAGCGATCTAAGATCGGATCCATATACAAATTAAAGTCACCCCCAAGAATTAGAGAATGAGTATTTAAATCTAGAAGTTGCGAAAAAAGGTTGCGAAAAAAGTGCACATCATCAAAATTCGGTGCATACAGATTAGCCAAGGTGACATGTTTATCGCCAAGTTTACCTGATACTATTACAAATCGTCCATTTTTATCTAATACAACATTAGAGGGAATAAATGGGATATTTCGATCAATAAGAATAGCAGCGCACATTACATTCTTACACAGAATAAATACATTTTTGCGCCAATTTAGTGAGCATCAGGGAAACTGCCCAGGAGGAGAAGTATATTTTATGAAGTATGGACAGTGGACCCAGTGTCCTCACTCTAGCCACTTTCAGCTTCATCAGAATGAGCTCATAAAATACATTCTCAAAGTTCTAACATTTTGTCTTTGTACATTTATAAAGCGCAGAACACATAAGCATAGAAAATAGCTTCTCATTTCAAGTATGTGGTGGGGGCGATTATACCAATTTGACAATGGACTAGAATTAAAACTTTTTTTTCTTAGATTGATACTTTATGGGTGCTGCCTTTACAACAGATGATATACAGTATAAGATATTCCTTTAACGTACTATATAAAAAATGAATGTGGTCACTATGGCACCATGTTTTAAACTTTTCACTTGTTATGTATTGCTAGCAAGATTTGTTAATAATCTGCATCCATACACTGTATAGTACAAATAAGGGACACTAAAACCTGCAACCTAAAACTCAAATAACTAAATATATATTATTTCTTACCAATAAATATCTAATATTCCTTAAAATACTTTAATCTTTAAAATAAGATAAGATAAGCTAAGCCTTTATTAGTCCCACAATGGGGAAATTCCAGGATTGCAACAGCACAGGGATAGCAACAATCAAGAAGACAAGAAAAACAAGAGCAGCGAATATACATATGTACATATAAATATATAAACACAGTGCGGAGCATTGTAGCTAGATGGAATAAATATATAAATATATAAACACACAGTGCAGAGCATTGTAGCTAGATGGAATAAATATATAAATATATATGCACACAGTGCGGAGCATTGTAGCTAGATGGAATAAACAGCATAACCATCTACTTAGTTATCCTACATAGTATGAATATGTACCCATACATATTGTCACCCTCCGTAGCACCCGATATTGTCCTAGTTGTATACTGGAGGGGACCATTGTATAAGTCTATTGCGTCTTTTGCATTCGATACTATTAGGTCGTCACGTTTTTTTTGCTATCTCTGCGAGCAGCCCTGCTTAGGTTATACAGTCTGACAGCCGTAGGTAGGAAGGACCTGCGAAACCTCTCGGTTGTGCACCTAGGATGATGTAGTCTGCTGCTAAATGAGCTCCTCAGTGCGTTCAGTATGTCCTGCATAGGGTGGGACTCGGACTCCAGCAGAGATGACAGTTTAGCCACCATCCTTCTCTCTCCTATCTCCTCCACTGGGTCAAGGCGCTACCCCAGGACAGAGCTAGCTTTCTCGATCAGTTTGTTAAGTCTCTTCCTATCGGCTGCTGTAATGCCACTGCCCCAGCAGACCACTCCAAAAGTGATGGCTGATGCCACCACCGTGTCATAGAATGTCTTCAGCAGCACCCCTTGTACACCAAGAAGACCTGAGTCTCCTCAGTAGGAACAGCCTACGCTGTCCCTTCTTGTAGAGTGCGTCGGTATTGTGTGACCAGTCTAGTTTATTGTTCAGATGAACACCCAGGTACTTGTAGGATGTCACCATCTCAATGTCTGTTCCCTGTATGTTCACTGGTGCTGTGAGGGGTTGTCCTTGCCTGCAGCAGTCCACCACCAGCTCCTTAGTTTTCCTCGCGTTGATCTGGAGGCAGTTCCGATGGCACCAGTCCACGAAGTCCTGGATAAGTCCTCTGTACTCAGCTTCATCTCCGTTGGAGATGAGGCCGACGATCGCAGAGTCGTCAGAGAACTTCTGTAGATGGCAGTGTGTTGTGTTGTGTGAGAAGTCCGCAGTATAAAGGGTGAACAGGAAGGGAGCCAAAACCGTTCCCTTGGGAGCCCCCGTGCTACCGATGATCGTGTCGGACACACAGTCCCGGGTTTTCACAAACTGTGGCCGGTTAGTGAGGTAGTCCAGGATCCATGACAACAGGTGCTGGTCCACCCCTGCGCACAGCAGCTTGTCCTTCAGGATCATCGGTTGGATGGTGTTGAAAGCACAGGAGAAGTCAAAGAACATGATCCTCACCACATTCCTGGGCTTCTCCAGGTGGGACAGAGAACGGTGAAGGAGGAAGATCACCGCATCCTCCACCCCAATGCCATGCTGGTAGGCGAACTGGAGTGGATCCATCGCTGGTCCCACCAGGGGGCAGAGGTGAGCAAGGAGCAGTCTCTCCAGGGTCTTCATCATGTGGGACGTCAGGGCCACTGGTCTGTAGCTGTTCAGGTCTTTGGGGTGGGAAGTCTTTGGTACAGGTACCACACAAGATGTTTTCCACAACTGTGGTACCCTCACCAGCTTCAGGCTCAGGTTGAAGATGAGCTCCACAATCCCACACAGCTGGTCTGCACAGGACTTGAGGAGCTCTGCGCTGATGCCGTCCGGTCCCGACGCCTTCCTCGCTTTGATCTTCCTCAGCTCCATCCTCACCTGGGTCTTAGTGAGGGTCATGTTAGGGGGCTGTGTGTTGGGAGTGGGGGGGTGTTGGTGGAGTGGGGAGTGGGCAGCAGGACTTGATATCTTTAGAGGCAGCAGTGGTTGTTGTGCAGTCGGGGGGGAGGGCGGTTGGTCAAACCTATTAAAAAACAGGTTCAGATTGTTCGTCCACTCCCTGCCCCCCGTGGCCTGGGGGGAGGTATTCTGGAGCCCAGAGATGGTTTTAAGGTTTCTCCAGACCCCACCGATGTCGCTCTGTTGCAGCTTGTCCTCCATCTTCTTCCTGAAGCTGTCCTTGCCTTCTCTGATCTTCCTCCTCAGCTCCCTCTGTACGGACTTCAGCATCTCCCTGTTCCCCGACCTGAAAATCCTCTTCTTCTCTCTCAGAAGTGTTTTTATCTCAGGGTCGAGCCAGGGTTTGTTGTTCGAGCAGCACTGTATGGTCTTGGTGGGTACGGTGTTGTCCACACAGAAGCTGATGTAGTCCCTGATGGTGTGAGTGAGGCCATCGATGTCCTCACCATGTGGATCGCAGAGCTGCTCCCAGGCAGTGGTTTCAAAACAGTCCTTTAAAGCGTCCATTGACTCCTCAGACCATAACTTCACTGTGCGCATGACCGGAGGTTGTCTGTGCACTAGGGGTTTGTACACCGGCAGGAGATGAACCAAGTTGTGATCCGATCTCTCGAGTGGGGGGAGTGGTGATGAGGTGTACGCCTCCTTAGTGTTTGCGTAGAATAAGTCCAGTGTTTGATGCAAAATGCAAAATGATGCAAATTGAACATTTCACCCCTTGTACACATGTCATAAATTGGGAAACAATCTATAGACGGTTAGTAGGTTAGAGGGGTGACTAAGTGGCAATTTGAGGAACTGCTTTTTTTTTTGTGTGTGTGTTTTTCATTCATAGACGTTAATAGGGTTCCAAGCAGCTGTGCTGCTGGAAATCTATTGTTTTTGTTCTGATTCCTATTATTATTATTATTATTTTTCTCTGCTAAACATGCACTGGCAGCAAAAACAGAAATACAAAGAAACTCAAAATTTAACTGTTTTATCAGAAATTCTCCTCACTACTAGAGACCAAAAATCGAGGCACTGTGTACATATGTGGCGCAATAGAGGGTATGCGTATGATGTCACCGAACAGAACTCATGGCAGTTAAAGACTGAGTGGCAAAAATGAGTGGCAGCATTATGGGGTATGCATTAAAACACAAAAAATACACATAGTATTCAATCGCAGAAGTACATAGAGTACATACTTGCATTGTGGAGAGCTAATCTTATCATTCCATCCTGTATTAATTGAGAAACAATTAAATAAATACATAATTAAAGGCTCTGAATCAGTTCTTCATTTACCATGTGCTCCTTGGTCTTTACTCACACATCACCACAGTCAAGTAAATGGTGTATTATTAAAATCTAATGTTAAAAAAGATGCTCTGTGCACTGCTGTGACTAAATATTTTGTGTGATTTTTATGTTTTGCTGCACACAAACTAAAGCTGTCACGTCATTGCCACTCAGTGCTGTGTTGCTATGGTAACTGTCGTATAACTGCCAAGAATTCTGTTCCAATGTGCCCCTCTATAAAAAAAAAACAGTTCAGGCCTATACTAAAAATTCTTTCATCATTCTATTCTCTGAAATCTTCTGCAACTTTTCCTCACTGGTCTTATGCTTTAAAAATGTTGTTTTCTGTACCATACCATAAATCATGTTTATGAAATGTATATAAGCCATTTTATCTTGTCTGTGGAACATTTTGTGAGTGTGTGACGGAGTTAGTGTGCGACCCAGTGCAGTTGTGTGGTGTAGGGGTTAAGACCCTCATCACCTGTACAGGAGACAGGGTTCAAATCCTCCCAGTAACATGTTCTTCTGTGCATTTGAAAACAATGTGTAGTGCACATTAACTTTTTAATTGTTGTTATACTACTGCTGCTGGGAATCCTTTCAAATGAACATTTATCACTTGAGAATGTTATTATACAAGATAAAGCAGTTGTGTGGTGTTGTGGCTAAGGTGAGTGCTTGGCATGCAGGAGGTCCCAGGTTTGAATCTTGCCAGGGAGGTCTTGTTCTTCAAAAGCACAGCATGCCTCTCCTGTACTTTTTAAAGATACCCTATGTAAGATTTTCACCCAGTTTTCCAATGGTTGCAAAATTATTTTGATGATATACCAACATTTGACGGAGTGAATATCACTTCCTCCATAGCCTGAGTGGATCCACATTTCCTGCCAGCTCTTTTTTTTTTTGGTGTGACTACCTAAGGGGGCATCAGGTGTCGCCTCAGTCTGCGTCCCTGCACCATATCACAGGACATGACTTTAGCCACCAACAACAAAATGCCCTGTGGTTGGCTGTTGGCACTGGGGTTGTGGTCACTGTGGTTGTGGTCTTTTCAGTATTCCTACAAGGAACAAGAAAGTTACATAGTGCTGCCTTAAAAACTAATGTGTAGCAGACCTTAGGTTTTAAATGCTGTTACTAAACAATACAAGACCCTGAAGTCTACATCTGATTGGAACCCGATGATTGCCACTTGCAGCTATATTTTATGTCTTATATTTGTCCCCTTCCAAAGCTTACCTGAGGAGCTGGCAGTTTCTCAACAAGATGGTGAATGCCACTGACACAAGTGTTGACTACACTTCTGCCTGGACATGATCTCCACCATTTGTTTTGGGAGTCTGTTCCTTTCTTCACTGCCTACAAAGAAATGCTGGAGCTCTGACATTTCTCCCGTGGTTGAATTGTTAATCCAAGGTCCTTCTTTGGATGGCATTAAGCCATGCACTATCCAGATTAGTAAGGCATAACCGAAGCATAACCATATGACACCTTTGCAGATGATCCTTTGTTCTGGGTTGACATAAGGTACTATTCTTCTTACCAGTCTCTCTTCTTCAGAATGTGCTTTCATGGCCATCAGTCAAATAAATGAGTCTAATTAGCATCTATCTTGCTTCAGTGGCTTTCAAAGAGAAACTGAGTCCTGAGCCACACTTCTGTAACCGTGACTAACGACTTCAATTGTCCCAGGAGGAAGAATCAGCGAAATAAATTTTAAAAGCGGCTTAGTTAAGTGTCACAAATGCTGTATTACTGTGATAGCTGTGATGAGCAATGGCAATTCTTATTCCTGTGTTTTTCAGCAGCTGTCCTTTCAGTCCCAATTTCAATCAATTTCCAGCAAGCAAAGAGCAAACACGCCGTAAACTGCCCCTCAGCTGGGCTGCGTGTTGTTTTGACCCTTTCACAGTTTTTTCTCTGTCTGTATTTTTTATTCTTTTGCACTATATGTAACTCACCCTACAGAGAATCATAGTCTACACAGGAGCAGTGTAAAAAAGCTAATAGAAACATAAGGTGAGCCAGTCAAACAAGAAAGATTTTCCCCTCAAAGAAGAAAGGGGAGAGAAAATGTGTTTACTGAGAAGCCTCTTCATTCATTACACAAACAGCACACAGTCATTCTCCTTTTGTCCTCCTGTTATAAATGAGATGGCTTAAAAACACAAACAACCCCGCTTGGGAAAAATAGCGATGGGCCATCACTTCATCTGTGTGACAGAGAGATTGAAGAACAGAGGGATTAAGGGACACACACACACACACACACACACACTACACATGGCTCCCCCACCCACCCACACACACACACACACACACTAGCAGTAACTGTGTCCTTGACCCACCCAAACAGTGGTGTGGACAACAGAGAGATGAAGAGATGGAGTCTGCCATGATTCAGCAAGAGTATTAGCATTGACAACTGTCATCACAATTACAATGTAATCTTATTTTTGCTAACATCAGAATGCTGATTTACAGGAACAGGGTGTAATTCTGTCAACTAGTGTTTTAAAATGGCACTGCAGTCAAAATTCAAAACAGTGGAGAGTGTTGTCCCCCACCCACCCCCAACTCTCCAGTACTGACCTCTGTTTTATTAAAGCCTCTAATCATACAGCTGTTAGGCTTTTAAAGTTGGGCAGAAACTGTCTCTGATCTCATTCTCTCGCTTGTCTTTATGACTGCAGCATGCCGTTTTTCTCCCACAAAAGTGTGCCCATCTCTTTCCTGGCAATGCTGAAGGTCATACTGGCTCTGGTTCTTGTATGTAGTCTACATCAACAAAAAAAGAAAAACAACATTTTCAGGGATGATTCACTAACTTTTCAAATGGGAAAAAAAAAACTTTAGATGGGCAGCTCGGTGATGCAGTGATTAGCACAGTGGCAGCACAGTAAGAAGATCACGGGATTGATTCCACCCTTGACCATTGTGGGTTCAATTCCACCCCCTGACCATCAGTGACCCCTCTGTGTGGAGTTTGCATGTTCTCCCCGTGTCTGCGTGGGTTTACCCCAGGTACTCCTGTTTCCTCCCACATGCCAAAAACATGCAAGTTAGGTTAATTGGCATCAAACTGGGGATTTTAAAACTGTGCTTAGGTATGAATGTGAGAGTGAATGGTTGTCTGTCTCTCTGTGTTGGCCCTGCGATGGATTGGCGATCTGTCCAGGGTGTACCCTGCCTCTCGCCCAAAGATGCTGGGATAGGCTCCAGCCCCCCCCCCCCACAACCCGAAAAGGATTAAGCGGAAGAAGATGGATGGATGGATGGATGGATGTTCAAATAAATAAAATCAATCAATCAATCAATGTGTGTGTGGATGGTGAAGGGATTGGTGCCGTACCGTGGCTGCCTCATCCATCCAGGTAGATGCCCTGAATTTCCCTAAGAGATTAATAAAGTATTGTATATAAAATACAAATACAAAAAAAAAAAAATCTGCACTGCAACATTGTTGGAGAAGCCAGTTTTTTAGACTGAATTTTAAAGGGGTCATTGCACTTTTTCCACATTTTAACAGCTCACACACGTCTTTGGTCAAATTTTCTTTAATTATTTATTTATTGCAGTAAAATCATTGTCCATCTTTTCGATCCTTTCTGAGAACACCTGGTTTCAGTGCATGTCTCTTAAACCACATTAAACTCTGTCCTCCGTTCTACGTCACTATTGCTAACATTAGCTGGATAGGACCTAGCCTAAGCCAATTAATGTAAACTTGTCTCAAAGAATTAATGGAATAATGGATCACTGGTGAAAAAGGGTGTGTGGTTTCAGTTTGGGATAGGATATGAACAGTCCCTGGAGTAAAAGGATAGAAACATTTGTGAATGAACCAATACTAGAGGCTAAACTGCTAGCTTCAGCTAGCTGCCTTGGTGTGCTAACGATGTAGCATCACAGCAAAAATATAACAAAAAATAAGCCAGAATGACGGGCAACATATTATCAACTAGGGCTGTGCGATATGATGATATATATCGGATGACGATATAAAAACATCTACGTATCATTTCATAGAATGCTCTATTGTTTATATCATAGTTAAAATGCACATACTCCCGTTTATTCAGTAAAGCTCCTCACCACTACTTGTCAGCGCCCCGTCTCTCCCCTGCAGTGCGCGACTGCGTGCAGCGTAGGTCTGTCGCAGTAGAGGAATTTCCCTGCGGTGACGGTGAATAGCTCAACACCGCGATATGCGGTATTACTACAAATGTTTTAGGATCCTGTGGTCTCATAATTTAAACAGGGTTCATAACTTATGTGGCAAACGACGGAAGCTGTGAGAAACTTGCTGCAGCTCCGCTCTCAACTTTAAGTGCGTGTGTAACAATTGTGCAGAGCTCTGGTCTTTCTACAGGCATGAACTGCTGTTTCTGTTAAAAAAAGAGATAATTTTCATAAAGCAGTGGCGGTGTGTGGACTGGAGACTGCAGAGACATTCAGCTTATTTAAACAGAACAGCTTCCGTACAGGACCCTGCATGGCTCTTGTCTCCATGATTTTTGGATTTTTGCTGCTGTGATTTTTGCCACTGTCTGAAAAAACAGGTTCAAGCAAGCAATGCACTATGCAGTAGTTGTTTCACTCTCAGAGCTCAGTTGTCAGGATCATACACACTCCGCTCAGAAGGAAACAACATGCTTTGTTATTGCCCTTTCAGTGCTCACTGTCACGGCTGTATTTAGCAAGGAGTCCAAATGCTTCCCCCAGCTGGAGTTCGTCTGGAGAGAGAGTGTCCCACACAGTGCTGCCGCCGTCAGCGGTAACACCGTATGCTGTGAAAGCTTCCACAGTACCAGGTGCAAACATGCTGTTGGCAATAAAAATACACTTAATATTTAACAATTTATTTAATAATCAATGGGGCACATAAGTGAACAACGAGATATAGCCACACACACACACACACACAAAAAAAAGTGAACACTGCGGTTGTTGTGTTTGCTCGTTTTCCTCCGCGGTAGGCTTGTCCATAGCGTGGTACTATAATTTGTGGTTATCACGACAGCCCTAGTGCAACGGAACAGGTGGGCGCCTAGGCTTCAGTCCAGCAGATGCTAATGCTAACTCCAAACTACCAGTTTAGATAGGTGCTACTCCTGTTTGCCAGGAATGTAGGACTGTTTTTCATCATGCTGAGTCAGAGGATAGTTCGCTAACCTCGTTTTAATAGGAAGTAAGTACCGTTAACACTATGTCCAATTATAAAATGCTAAATGACAATGCTAAGTTGTGCTAACTGGAAACCGTAGCAGACCATTGTTTCTTTGGTTTAAATTACTGCTGAGTTTCTTAGTTTTCATTCATTCATCTTCCTCTGCTTAATCCTTTTCGGGTCGCGGGGGGGCTGGAGCCTATCCCAGCATCTTTGGGCGAGAGGCAGGGTCTTAGTTTTGTCTGAAAAAAAATTTTTAAAGCTGAAAAAGTACATGATGGTGGCACATACACGCAAAATAAATAATAAATAAATTAAAATGGGTCGGAGGAGCAAGTTGGCTCTTAATGTAATTTATTTGTTTTCTAATAATTTTAATTAGTCAAGAAGCAATAATGAATAAAGTTAAAGTCATCACATGTATTTTATTACATTACCTTTTGTGTCTTTGACTGTCAGATCATGACCAATCTAAAATATTTTTACTAAGAAGCAAACAGGTTAAATCAGACCAGAATGACAGGCTGCAGGCTCTCTAGCTCCACACTTAAATTTTCATTGATTTAAACTAACAGCTAATTTATATGTGTAGATGGCAAGGATGGGTAATTTACCATTTTCAGACAATTTTTTTATGTTATGTTTTGTTTTTGTTTTTTTTGCTATTCTCCTCTGGCTCAGGAAATATTTAACTTATTGATGTTTACTTTTTATTCATATGATTTAGAAGAAAAAAGTGAAATTTATGAGACTCAAGTCTCCAATGCACATTAAAAACTATTTTATACAACACTGGAAAATTATGAGGGAAAGGGGTGCATGTAAAAAAAGAGAAATTGTCCTTTTTATGTGATTATCTAAACTGTAGAATTTACAGAAAATGTATATCGTGATATATATCGTTATCATGATATAAGATGACTTTTATCATGATATGAAATTTTTGTCATATTTCACAGCCCTATGGATTAGTGGACCAAGTGGAAACAATTATGTCTATTAGGGTGACTGAAATTTAAAGAGAACAATATACAGTGGTGTGAAAAACTGTTTGCCCCCTTCCTGATTTCTCTCTTTTTTTTTTGTTTGTCACATATACATGTTTGAGATCAAACAAATTTAAATATTAGACAACGACAACATAAGTAAACACAAAATGCAGTTTTTAAATGAAGGTGTTTATTATTAAGGGTAAAAAAAATCCAAACCTACATGGCCCTGAGTGAAAAAGTGATTGCCCCCTCTGTTAAAACATAAATTAACTGTAGTTTATCACATCTCTGGATAGCTGAGTTCAATTTCTCTAGCCACACCCAGGCCTGATTAGTGCCACACCTGTTCTCAATTAAAAAATCACTTACGTAGGACCTGTCTGACAAAGTGAAGTAGACCAAAAGATCCTCAAAAGCTAGACATCATGCTGCGATCCAAAGAAATTCAGGAACAAATGAGAAACAAAGTAATTGAGATCTATCAGTCTGGAAAAGGTTATAAATGTCATGCGTCTGAGCTCAGGTTTTCTCTGAGCTAAGACCCTCACTTTATTCCTAAGTACTGCATGTCTGATTAGTTTGATTTTGTTAGTTTCCTGTATGTATTTTTGTGTTGTTTACACTTGGGCCTCCCCTTTTCCCAGACACTCCCTCTAACTGCTCACAGTCTGCTCTTTCTCAGCTCAGCTGTGAGCAATTGGTCTAATTAGGTTACCTGCTTGCTCGGTGATTTACACCTGCAGCTCATTTACTCCTGTGTATTTAAACACTGTCTTTCATTGTGTTACTGTGACTACTGTATATTGGATCAACAACTGTTCATTCCACTTGTCCCTGCCTCTGAAGTGTTTCCCACTTCTCCAGAGTGCTTCCTGCTTTGAGGCACATTCTGTAAGTTATTCTTGTTTTGCATTTTTGTATTGTTGGCATCTTTTTTTTTAACTTTATGGTATTTTTGTTAATAAATGTCACAAATGCCATTCAGCGCTTGGGCTTGTCTCTCTGCCCCGGAAGGGCAATTATGACAATAAAGCCGTTTCTAAAGCTTTGGGACTCCAGCGAACCACAGTGAGAGCCATTATCCACAAATGGCAAAAACATAGAACAGTGGTGAACCTTCCCAGGAGTGGCTGGCTGACCAAAATTACCCCAAGAGCGCAGTGACGACTCATCCAAGAGGTCACAAAAGACCCCACAACAACATCCAAAGAACTGCAGGCCTCATTTACCTCAGTTAAAGTCTGTGTTCATGACTCCACCATAAGAAAGAGACTGGGCAAAAATGGCCTGCATGGCAGAGTTCCAAGATGAAAACCACTGCTAAGCTAAAACAACATAAAGGCTCGTCTCAGTTTTGCCAGAAAACATCTTGATGATCCCCAAGACTTTTGAGAAAATATTCTGTGAACTGACGAGACAAAAGTTGAATTTTGTGGAAGATGTGTGATCCATTACATCCAGCGTGAAAGAAACACAGCATTTCAGAAAAGGAACATCATACCAACAGTAAAATATGGTGGTGGTAGTGTGATGATCTGGGCCTGTTTTGCTACTTCAGGACCTGGAAGACTTGTTGTGGTAAATGGAACCATGAATTCTGCTGTCCACCAAAAAATCCTGAAAGAGAATGTCCGGCCATTTGTTCGTGACCTCAAGCTAAAGCGCACTTGGGTTCTGCAGCAGGATAATGATCCAAAACACACCACCAAGTCCACCTCCGAATGGCTTAAGAAAAACAAAATGAAGATTCTGGAGTGGCCTAGTCAAAGTCCTGACCTGAATCCGATTGAGATGCTGTGGCATGACCTTAAAAAGGCAGCTCATGCTTGAAAACCCTCCAATGTGGCTGAATTACAACAATTCTGCAAAGATGAGTGGGCCAAAATTCCTCCACAGTGCTGTAAAAGACGTATTGCCAGTTATCGCAAACACTTGACTGCAGTTGTTGCTACTAAGGGTGGCCCAACCAGTTATTAGGTTTAGGGGGCAATCACTTCTTCACACAGGGCCATGTAGGTTTGGATTGTTTTTTCCCTTAAAAATAAACACCTTCATTTTAAAACTGCATTTTGTGTTTACTTGTGTTATCTTTATCCAATATTTAAATTTGTTTGATGATTTGAAACATTTAATACACTACTCACAAAAAGTTAGGGATATTTGGCTTTCGAGTGAAATTTATGGAAAATGTAAGACACTCACGCTACTCTGATATATCATGAAAGTAGGGCATTTAAATAGAAGCATGCAATGGTGATTGCCTCATCTCAAACAATTTATTTAAACAAAAGCCAACAACAGTGGTGAGTATACCACAACAAAAAATATCAATGTCTCAATAACTTGTCATGTGTCCTTGAGCATCAATTACAGCTTGAGAACAACGTCTCATGCTGTTCACAAGTCGACTTATTGTCTGCTAAGGCATTGCATTCCACTCTTCTTGAAGGGCAGCCCTCAAGTCATTGAGGTTGTGGGGTGCAGGGCTACGAGCTTCTACACGGCGACTCAGCTGATCCCATAGGTTTTCTATGGGATTCAGCTCTGGAGAAAGTGCAGGCCACTCTATTTGAAGTACCCCAGCCTCCAGCAGCTATTCCCTAATGATGTGACCTCGATGAGCTGGAGCATTGTTGTCCATGAAGATGAAATTAGGCCTGTGTTCATGCAGGGGCACAATGACTGGAATAATGATGTTATTCAGGTAGTATTGGCTTGTCAATGTACCATTCACAAGGTGTAGGGCAGTTCTATATTGACTAGACACACCTGCCCAGACTGTAACACCACCACCACCAAAGGCTCATCTGGTGACAACAGTGGCTGATGCATAGCCCTCTCCTTGACGTCTCCAACCTCATTAACAGCCATCATTTCTGCTCAACATGAATCGACTTTCATCAGAGAACAGCACTGAGGCCCACTGGTCCCTTGTCCGGCGTAAATGTTCCCTGGCCCATGCAAGACAATGACGCCTGTGCCTGGTGGTGTGGTCAAGTACCCTTGCAGGTCATCTAGCATGCAGACCACACTGAAGTAAATGGTTTCAAACGATCTGACATGACACTTGAGTGCCTCTCACCTCCCTTAAATGTGCCTGCAGTTGAGTGGCATTCATCATCCAGTTCCACAGGGCACTGTTCACAATGAAGCGGACATCAGCGTGGGATGTGGCCAAAGGACGTCCACTCTTATGCCTTTCTGTGACTCTTCCAGTCTCTCTGTATCTCTTTTGTAACCTGCTGATGACACTCTGTGACACTCTAAGCTCAGTGGCCACTTCCCTCTGAGAACATCCTGTTTGAAGCCTTGCAATGGTGAGGTACTGATGATCATTTGTTAGGTGATGTCTTGGTCTCATGATGTCAAATTGTGAACAGCATGATGAAGAGGACTGTTTAAATACCAATTCTAACTGAACCCGAAAATTTATTGGTCAATTCATGTATCAAACACCCGTTGTGAATTGTGCCATTAAGCACCTTGTTAGAGAACAGCAAGTTATGCAAAAAGTACTGAAACATTGAAGAGTTGGACATGTGCATTCAGAAGGTTAGAGAAGGTCAAATTCAGTTCATCTATAAAGGTTATAGTGCATTTTAGGTGTATCCTGAAATTTCACCAAACAGCCGAATATCCCTAACTTTTTGTGGGTATAATAATAATAACAATAATAATGGATTAGATTTATATGGCGCTTCACATGTCAAGTGACAGCTCAAAGCACTTACAGTGAGTCCATTATTCATTCACTCCAGGCAGAGATAAGCTACCTCTGTAGCCACAGCTGCCCTGGGGCAAACTGATGGAAATGCATCTGCCAATCCACACCAACAGCCTCTCCGACCACTACCGAACATTTATACACATTCATATCCAGTGTCACGGACACTGGAGGCAAGGTTGGTAAAGTGTCTTGCCCAGGGACACAATGGCAGGATGGCTGGGGAAAGCGGGATTCGAACTGCCAACCCTCTGGTTATTGGACGACCTGCTCTACCTCCTGAGCCACTGCCGCCCACATGTCCCTCCTCCGTTCCATTTTTGCTGAGCACCAAGCTGGATGGCAGTAAGTTCCATTTTTTTATATGGTCTTTGGCATGACCCGGCCGGGACTTGAACCCCGACCTCCCAGCTGTGGGGCAGATGCTTTACCTCTAGGTCACCACTCCAGTAGTGTAAATGTGAGCTTCCTAATAACACTTCATTTGACCCGAAGACAACAGGAGAGTTGAGCTAACACCTTTGGCTCCTTGTCCATTGACATGACAGACAGTTAGGCTGGCCAATAATAGAGCAGCGGGCAGGTATCAAGGCTTGTGATGGTTACCTTTTAGTAACGTTTCCCATTGCTTGTTGTACAGGAAAATATCTTGGAGAGAAACATGAGATAAAGGCTGTGTGGGTTGTTTGTTTTTTTTAGAGGAGAGTTTTGATCTTTTTTCGATAATCACACGACCAATAGATACATTTCAGGAGGTTAGAACCTACAAAAACAATTTTTACCTACAAAAAAATGTATGCGAGTAGAGTTAGCTTAAACAAACAAACTGCTGAATCGGTTTAGGTCTATTATTTGTTGGTTTTTGACGGCTGATTTATATTACATTTTTGTTGCTATTGTGACGTTGCAAGGGTTCACACAATAAGGAGAGATGACTGAGACGAAACAGACTTTATTCTACATACATTCATAGCACAGCATGGAGGGGAGGTCATTCACATAGACCCTCATCTCACTCATGGTGACACAGACACATAATTTGTCACATACAGGGGAAACAATGCTATCACAACTGGTCTTATTACACAGTTATAATGGCACAGCAATAACACTTAGAACACATGGATAACAGTCTTTGAATCCTCCGTGGCGTAAAGCATGCCAGGAGAATCCCCACCCCTTCCTCGCAGCCCCGACGTTACACTATTCTACTAGTCCACATACAATGTCTATATAAGAAACCTGTACTAAGTATAGTACTGGATAGTACCACAAGATACTGAAATGGAGTTTTGAGCTAGTTTAAACGGAAACTCAAAGACTGTCATATTCTATGGACTAACAAATGTAGCAACCTGGCAAGGTATGGTGATGTAAAGTCCTGTGGAACAATGGTATATGTTGTTCACTTATATAGTGCTTTTTCTCATCTCTACATGACCAAAGCACTTTACAGATCCTGCTATCCACCCATTCACACACACATTCATACACTGATGGCAGCAGAGCTGCCATGCTCCAGTGCTGGCCTGACCCACCAGGGGCAACTGGGGGTTCAGTGTCTTGCTCAAGGACACTTCAACATGCAGACTGCGGACAGAGTGAGAATTGAACGCCTGATCCTCCAATCAGTAGTCGGCCACTCTACACCTGCGCCACAGCCGCCCCCAACAACACATCAATTTTCTGAGCACACCAAATATCTAGTGCTATTCAGGAAGTACCATCACACATTAACAGAACAGAAATCTTTCATCTGATTGCAACATTCAGATCCTTAAATTTGGCTCGATACTTTTACCCAGATTTATATAAATATTCTGCTGAACTTGAGGTGGTAGAAAATTTTGCTGTTAAGGCTAAGAATAGATGAGATAGAAGCCCACTTTATCATATATTCAATAGATCTTAAAATTATTCACTCCCAATGAAAATTAAAAACACTGTCTCCCATATTTGGTGTGTGTGCGTGTGTGACAGGTGGCTCAAACCATGCACAGCACGGATCACTGGCCCATCACATGGCTGCCAGGAGAGCTTCTTGAAAAACACTCACATATTGCCAACAAACACATGCCGCCCAGAGTTCTCTTTTTCTTAGTCTTCATTTCCCTCCCCTGAACCTTACTGCATGCTAGTTAGTACACTAGCATCGCTCTCCATTAGAACTGGGAGAAGTCACTGGTTTAACGGATTTGTTTTGATGCCTTTATCTTTTAAAATATTTTACATCCACCATTTCACCCTCTAATTTTCTACCTTTTCCCAACCTAAGTTAAGCTACTTTCTCCTATATTTTTTAATGATTACCTGACAAAGTCCTGCTCTTTGTAAGAGTTTCTTTATGAACTTACCCTGCAGAAAAAAATACTTCCATGTGTTCCCATTTCACAACAGTACAAAGGCATATATGATTATTATACATATACTGTATATCAATGCATCTTTATTAATTCCTCTCTTATGTTCCAGTTTTTCTTGCCCTCAGATGTTTAATTCACTTCCAGTGGAGCAGAAGCAGGGATTCAAACCAACCAACCAACCAGCCTCAATCAACCTCAGAATCCACAGGCATAAGGGGTCATTGACTGAAAAAATGGTATTTTTGTAGGTTTTAACCTTTTGAAATGGGTCTATTGGTCACTTTGTTATCGGAAAAATATCAAAACACTCACTTCTCTTTTTAACCCCCCCCCCCCCCCCACACACACACACACACACAACCCTTTTATCTCGTTTTTCTCTCCATGAAGCCATTTTGGCTCTTCCTGGTATTTTCTTGTAGGTCAAGAAATGGAAAATACCACTAAAAAGTAAACATCACTAGCCTTTATACCTGCCCACTGCTCTATAGAGAGTGTAAGTCACGCCTCCTCTACTTCCGCATGTGGGACCTTACTTCAGAAAAAAATCACTGAAATGAATGGCAGGAGAAAAAGATATCTTTTGATCCTAATCTAATTTTGCCACAAGTTACACATATGTTTGTCAATTGAAAAGATAATTTTCCACGTAAATAATGCTGCAGGTTGTTATCTAACTCTTAAAGTGTAAGGTTGTGTGAATGTGAGTGAGTGAGTGAGTGAGTGAGTGAGTGAGTGAGTGAGTGAGTGAGTGAGTGAGTGAGCTGGTCACAGGGTGCCAGACAGACAGGTGTGGTACCTCCTGGCTCCGTGGGTCACCTCCCGCATTGGGGGGCATTAGCACCCCCTGCAGCTCCTCGCTACTCGCTAGCACCTCACCTGGGTGTAGGTACCTGGTGGCTCCTGGGGCGTATGCATCCAGTCCGGAGCAGTGGTGTGTCAGCCCTGGTTGCCCAGCAACCTGGGTCCCCTTGCCCTCTCTCCTGGGGTGGGTGCCTGGTTGTCCTGGGGTTTAGTGGCCTTGAGGCATAACGCTTTGCGGGGGTTGTTGGTGGCCAAAAGGGGGGGGGTCTTGCTTGCTCATGGTCCTGGGAGGGAGGGGGGTTGCTGTGGCCTGCTACCCTCTCTCTTTTCTTTGTATGTTTCCAGGCACACACATGCACACTCTCTTGCAAGCGCATACACACACACACACACACACACACACACACGTCTCTCTGTTCCCTTTCGGGTGAAGATATCAGGCCTGTGCAGAGATCTTCTCAGAAGCAGCAACTGTTTCTTGTGTTTTCTCTTCGTTTTTTTTGTTTGTTTGTTTGTTTCTCCCCCCCCACCCACTCCTTGACCTCTTAGCTATTCCGACCAATCCATATCCCTGCAATTGCCTCCCCCATTCCTCCCTGTCAGTTCCAGCATAAGTAAGACAATATAGATAAAGTGTTAATGTTTTTATATAGCAAGAGGAGTCTATAAATACTATTTATATACAACATATATCAAACATGAGCAAAGCTCCTTTTGGCAAAGCAAATCTGTTTGGCACAGTAAAGTAAGCAGATATCTCTTCTGCTTGCCAAGCTGCTGGATGGGACAGGTTTAAAAAAAGTGTAACATTGTGAAAATACACAAGTTGAAAGACTACAAACTCTGACTCACATAAGTTACATCATCATTTTCAAAGAGCGCCCAGGTGGAAATAACCAACAGTCCTCTAGATCAGCTGCAGCTCTCAAAATACAATATATTTGTATTGTTTTTCTCCTTTTTGGATGCTTCTTTCATCAGTCAGGAAGCATGACATGAGCTTTGAGAGGGAAACCACCAAAATTGTGTTTGGTGACATGTATAGTCCGAGACAAGGAGATGGAGTCCACTAAGTGGTTTCCACAAAAAATAATTACTCTTTTATTACACAACAACCTACAGTGTCATTTATGTGCAAAATTATCTTTCAAATTGACAAAAATCATATGTGCACCTTGTGGCAAAATTTGATTGAGATCTAAAGATAATTTCTCTCTTGCCATTTACTACAATGGAGATTTTTTCCAAAGGTCCTATATACGGAAGTAGAGGGGGCATGACTTAAGACTCTCTATTACTGGCTAGCCTAGTTGTCTGTAATGTAGATCGGCGGGGAGCCAAAGGCTTTATCTTTAGGGCTAACAGTGGTATTACAACATATTATCTATCTATAAATGCAAGAAATCGCTGTCTCTCTGTGTGCGTGTTCCTCAGATATCTCCCAAACCATTCGTCAGACTCGCCTCAGATTTTATAAGTACTTTGCTTAGGTTACAAGGGTGTGCAGCCCTGAGTATGGAGTTGCTCAGTGAAAATATGTAATTTTTATCAATAAAAGTTTAGCCACCACTCTGTTTCCTCATGCTCTGGCTTCTAGGAGTGTGGACAGGGTTTCGGATGGACTCCGTATTGACTAGATAATACGCGGCATCATGACCAGTCACCAGAGCGCTCTGTAAACAAAACAAGGAAGTGAAAAGCAACAAATTTGACCGGAAAAGGGAATGCTGAAGAGTTAATGCTTAAAAAATATACTATAATGTTGCTGTGATTGTGTAGCTCTAAAAGATAATGTGGCATATGTGGAGAACACGTGGGTGTGCTGGGGGGGGGGGCAGCAGGCAGACCGCCTTACTGGAGTACTTGGCAGGGAACCAAGCCCAGCCTGCCTGGTTAATGGGAGTCTTGGGTGCTGCTTCACCCGTGTGCCACTGTTGTCCTTTGTGGCACCGTTTGTTCAACATGGTGCTCCTCCCGGGTGCTGGTGTGCTCGCACGGCTATCTAAAAATTAAAAGTTAATAATAATACCATTGTGGCAGTTCGGTTAACCCCCACAATAGATTAAGGACAGTCAGCTCTCTTCTCTTGGTTTTTCCCGCTGCACTACTGAGATGTAATGTGCCATGCATGTATTGTGATGTAATGTGCCATTCATGTATCGTGATGTAATGTGCCATTCATGTATTGTGATGTAATGTGCCATTCATGTATAGTGTTCATGCGTCCTGTCCTTACTGTGACCTAGAGACAGATCAATATGTAGATGTGCCTTGTAACCTCTTTGTCCTGCAAGCTGGAGCAGAGGACAGCATCTGCCTATTGTTATGTAGGTCTTTCAAATGCAAATGTCTCATGCCTGTTCCGCAGTCCCTTTGATCGTACCAACTGCTGTGAATCCGCTTTGATGTATTGTCTGAGTTGGGTATAAATACTGCACAGGTTCTGTAACTCACTCTCTCAATTCCACTTCCTCAACTGCTGCCGCTGGACACAGACCTTGTGTCCTCCTTCTCTGAGAGCGGCTGAGCTCGCTCCCGGCGCGCATGCACGGCGCCGGGAGCGGAGCTCGTGACGGCGGTATGATATAATAAAACTCTACTTAAAACCTCAGCATCGCTGCTTATTTTATCATCCGCCGCACTGGTGACCCCGAAGACGCACACACTTTGTGCGACGCAACCTTCTGGTCTGGACATCCACGCTGAACCGGCCGAGGGACACAAGACGTCTCTTCCCTCTCGCCGCTCCAACGCACCATGACCTGAAGGCAGAAAAGAACACGCTGCCAGTGAACGCTTCACTGGCGACCCCGAACATGCACACGTTTTGTGCAAAGCAACCTTCTGATCTGGACAGCTGCACTGGTGACCCGTTCTTCATGATGAGATCTGCACGTCTGAGATCTGCTCATCCACGCTGGACCGGCCGCGCTCGCAGCTCCTCCACACAAGAGCGCAGGCACCTCGTCCCCTCTCCACGACAGCGACCCCCAGGGCTGGCGGAGAACGCAACGCGTGGACCTGAACGCACCACGGCCGAGCGGTGACAAAGATCGTCTATTCCCTCCCAAAGCTCCAACGCATCTGCACGAGCCTGAGGGACAAAAGATCGTCTATTTCCTCTCACCGCTCCAACGCACCATGGCCAATCTGCAGCCACAGCTCAACCTGGATATTATCGGCGCCGTCTGCGCCGATCTCCACCAAGATTCTGGACCCTGACTCGCCACTCCAGCGGCCCACCCACGCACGGAACCCCCGCGCACGCACCGGGGAGTTACTAGGACGGCGCACCACGCACGGGACAATAATGGCTCCAGAGGCCGCCATCATCCTCCGCCGCTGCTCACAGAACCTTCAGGGCTGCTCGTTCACCTGAAGCAAGCACGCAGCTCGCCACTGGATTTTCTAATGGCCTCAGCCACGGCACATAAGGGAATTCAGCCGTCAGCTTTTCCCGAGGACTTTAGGGCTGCGCCCGCACCTAAAGCCAACAAGCCAAGTCCCTCTGCTTCTTTTTTTTTTTTTTTTTTTTTCTTACAGCCGCTACGCAGCCTCACCGCTCCTGTTTTCTTCATGGCCACGAGAGGAGTCAGAGACTAATTTTTCTTCTTGTGGACCTCTGCACGTTCAACGGGACAGCCCTTCGACATCGCGGACCCACAAGCAATTTTTGCGCGGCTCGGACGATTTCACCGTCCCCCTGCCGGCATTTTCTACCCCCTTCCTCCCTCCCCCTCCGCCTGCGCCTGCAGCAAGCTTCTCCCACAGCTCGCTCCCATAGAGGGATTATCGAGGTCTCGGCCCCCTGCCGTGCCCTCTGGGGGGGAGCGTGTGGCGGTTTGGTTAACCCCCACAATAGATTAAGGACAATCAACTCTCTTCTCTTGGTTTTTCCAGCTGCACTACTGAGATGTAATGTGCCATGCATGTATTGTGATGTAATGTGCCATTCATGTATAGTGTTCATGCGTCCTGTCCTTACTGTGACCTAGAGACAGATCAATATGTAGATGTGCCTTGTAACCTCTTTGTCCTGCAAGCTGGAGGAGAGGACAGCATCTGCCTATTGTTATGTAGGTCTTTCAAATGCAAATGTCTCATGCCTGTTCTGCAGTCCCTTTGATCGTACCAACTGCTGTGAATCCACTTTGATGTATTGTCTGAGTTGGGTATAAATACTGCATAGGTTCTGTAACTCGCTCTCTCAATTCCACTTCCTCAACTGCTGCCGCTGGACACAGATCTTGTGTCCTCCTTCTCTGAGAGCCGCTGAGCTCGCTCCCGGCGCGCATGCACGGCGCCGGGGGTGGAACTCATGACAGCGGTATGATTCAATAAACTTCACTTAAAAACTCTCATCGCCGTATTATTTCATGCCGCCGCACCATCATGATTGTGGAGCGGAATGGCCACATCAATTGCATATCATATGCGGACACATATGCATGCTTTGACTAAACGGCGACCGTGACCAAACACACAAAAACACCCAAATAACAAAATAAATCATTTTTTTATTTACTGACAAATGGGCAAAACTAGCGACGGTTACATGTGCCAAATTTCTTCAATCTGATTACAATTCAGATCAGAACTTTCCTGTTCACATGGATCCTGAAAAAGCTGATCCGATTATGACGTGCGTTTCCATGTGTCACACGTTTGAATGGACTAAATCATTTTGACATGCACACAATTATCCGACATTCTGGAAATAGTAGAAGAAAAAGCAACTTCCGATGTACGTAAACAAACCCCGCTTTGTGTCTTTCTCTTTTTGAAATGGACCTGTATTGTGTTATTCAGACTGTACTTTTGCTTCTGCTGGTCTCCGTAATGAAGCTACAAGTACATACTTCTGCATATGACGAACAGAGGGAGACAGCAGGACGATACAGACCAGTTTTTACTCCCACCATGTCTTCCGCTAGCTGCTGTAAAGGCGGAAATATATCACGTTGACATGTGGCTGACGTACTGACATGCGCAGTAAACATAGTTTCTACCCAGACTTTGGAATAAGTGTTTATATGTGCACCAATCATATTAACAATTGGCATAACCCACCCATCTCAATCGGAAGGAAATTTTGATCCGAATGAGTGTGATCAGGTCAGAATATTCAGATTGGAGTAAAAATGCTTCATGTGGATGTCGACAAGGCTGTCCACTTTCACCTTTACTGTTTACTATGGCAATTGAACCTTTAGCGATAGCGATACGTTTACATTCACAAATATATGGAATTAAAGTTGGACCAACAGAACATAAAATCTCCCTGTACGCCGATGACATAATTTTGTTTATGTCGAATCTAAAAAAATCAATTCCAACCTTGTTGAATTTAATAAAGAATTTTGGGGAAATATCAGGATATAAAATAAATAAAACTAAATCTTCAATATTAATGCTAAATGAGACCCAGAGAAATTACCCAGCCCCTGAGGTAAATCAATTCAATGTTGTAAATCAGTTTAAATATTTAGGAATCCAAATTATGCCTAAGCTAGAATCAGTCGCCAGTGTCAACTATGAAGCCTTAATGTCAGATATCAGTGAGTTAACTCAGAGATGGATGTCACTACCAATGTCGATGATCGGGAGAATCAATATACTTAAAAGTAATATTTTACCTAAAATACTTTATTTATTTCAATACATTCCCTTATCACCACCTTTAGATCTATTCTCAAGAATAAAAAAAAAGTTAGTGGAATTTATATGGAACAACAGGAGGGCTAGATTACGTTTGTCTTTATTATATTTACCATTTGATCGTGGAGGTCTGAAATGTCCAAATTTTATGTTGTATTATTGGTCGGCACAACTGAGGTCTATGACATATTATTTTTCATCAAATGATCTCCCTCACTGGACTGAAATGGAATCATACAATTTACCTTTACCTCTTCCCATATTCATATACTCAGATTCGGCAAAAAAATTACAAAAACAAGTTAAAAATCCATTTGTAAAGCATATGATCAAAATATGGTGTGAAGCTAAAAACTATTTAAAAGAACCACAGTTATTGTCACAATTTAGTCCAATATGGGGTAATCAATATTTTAAACCAGGGAGAGCGGACGCTGTATTTAAAGTATGGAATTTAAAAGGGATACAAAAGATTCAGGATTTATATTTGCCAGGTGCAGACAACATAATGTCTTTTGAAGAGCTGAGGATCAAATTTAATCTCAATAGAACACATTTTTTTAAATATCTTCAACTTAGAAACTTTATTCGATCAAATCAAAATAAAGCTCTCACTCGACCTATTTATTCATCCTTGGAAAAAATGATGATGAAAGATAGTAAAAGAAAGGGTATTATTTCAGAGTTTTATAACTCATTGACACTATCTTCAAGTGAAAATTCACTGAAAAGATTAAACTACTGGAAAGAAGATCTGCAAATTGAAATTTCAGAGGAACAATGGGAATTGGCTTGTACAGAAGCTCAAACCAAATCAATAAATGCACGCCTTAAATTGATACATTTCAAATGGTTAATGCGGATGTATGTTACACCGGAGGAGTTAAATAGATATAACAAAAATATACCAGATACATGCACAAAATGCATGGAAAGTAAAGGAACCCTATTTCATTGTTTATGGGAATGTAGATTAATAAGAATGTTTTGGGAAGAGGTGAGGGTAACAATTGAAAAAATAATCTCAAAACAAATCATATTGAATCCTAAACTGTTTTTGTTGGGTCTGTACCCAGAAAAGCATAATTTTAATAAAAGTGAAAGAACATTCATAGACCTCAGTTTGCTTAATGCCAAAAAATGTATTGCACTATTATGGAAAAAGACTCGTAGACCAGATGTGACTCAGTGGTTAAGACAGATGTTAACAAACCTTCCATTAGAAAGAATAACATATATACTAAAATCAAAGGAAATTGTGTTTGAGAATATATGGAGACCTTTTATTGATTATGTAAAAAATTTAAACATAACTCTTGAAGAAGAAGGTGAATGATGTGTGTGGACCTTGTAAATTCCAAACTGGTGAACATAATATGTATACTTATGTATTGGATTGTCTAGACTAAACAGAGGAGCATTGTTGAAGACTTGATTTTGTTGGTGGTTGTTGGTGTTTTTAGTGCATTTTTTTTTTGTAGTACTTTAGTGTTAGTGTTTGATTGTTTGTATCATGTTTGTTAAAAAAAAAAAAGAAAAGGTTCAATAAAGATATTGTGGAAAAAAAAAAAAAATGCTTCATGTAAACATGCCAATCAGGTTTTTAATCCGGTTACTTGTGTCCATGTAAACATGGCTACTGATGCAGCAGTTGCAGCCAAACGGGTCATTATAATGTGTATAATAATGTTCGATGTTTTGTACTTATAATACTGCTAAAGAATAAAAGGATGCACTACAATGGAGAATTTTTGCCTTTTGATAAAATGAAGGCACAGAAGGGGCAGAAGATGCGTGAAAGGATGGCTCGTGTGGAACGTGCCTGTAGAGCCACGGAATTGCGCAGGAATCATGGAATGGCAAAACAGCAAAGCAGGGAGTGTGAGCAAATTCGTCTGTTGAGAAAGCGTGAAGAATGAGAGAATCTGCTCTGGGAGCAGCAGAGAGTGCAGATGGAAAGGCAGAAACTGGAAAGGGAGCGCTCGGAGAGGGAGAGGTTGGAGAGAGAGAATCCGTATAGAACAGGAAATACATTTGCACAAATGCCATATCTGCTGCTGCCTGTTTTGCAGTACTATTCATGTGCAGTCCCATCTGTCACTGTCTGCACCTACTCTACCGCATTGAACTTGCAACTACGAGTATTACTGCTCTACTTTTTAATGCATATAGGATTGCTGGGTTTTATCGTTTATCTTTATTTCCACTATGGGATGTCTGGGTCTATCTTTTGTCGCTATTTATACTACAGGTAGCATTACTGTACATAGACTGCTGTTGTTGTTTATTCAGCCTTATCCTTTTTGGGGTTTTTGTATATTGCGCACACTACTGACGAGAGAGAGAAACACCATTTCAATTCTCCTGCATGTCCTGCAAGTATAGTAGTACTGACAAATAAAAATCTTGAATGGGTCTGAAATATTTGTAAAAGTGTTCTGTTATAGTACTGTATGAGTTTATTGATGATACACTATAAACTACACATATAAATTAAAAACAATTATAATTAAACAATATTACACAAGACGGAGTTACAGTATCGTGATTATAGTAACTGCGGCTGTGATGCAGCTCAATACCCTCTGCGGAGAAATGCTGTGAAAGTTTGTGACTCCACCATCTTTGAGATGATATAACGACATATGTTCATATTCTGTGGTTAGGAACTTTCAATCCAGCTTTATGTATTAGTTATTATGTATTAGACTTGTTGCAGAATTGCCACCAAACCAAGGGTCCAGTATTCATTCAAAACACCCCGAATAAAAACCTTACATATTTGTCTACAAAAACCAACTACGGGCAAATGCAAAAATGTTGTTATACCTGTGAGAGATGTTTTCTGTTACTGCAATCAGTCTTCTACCACTGCTTGGTCAAACCCTGCCTGTTGCTTGTGTTTGTTCATATTTTCTCTTTTTTTTTTCTTTTGTTTTGAGATAAAGTGGTTGATGTGATCTCAGCAGGGGCTCAAAGAAGCAGGTGGCTTGCCCCGAGACAGGACAGATTCTTCTGTCAACCAAAGTGACCCCACTACCCTCTCATTTCCACACCCACCTGGCGCCGCCTGGCTCCGGCCCTGAAGCGATAGGGCTCAAACTGGACGTTATTTTTCCAACTGAGTCAACAGTAAGACCCTCTCTACGTGTCAATGGAGTCCCGCAGTCACTGGCTGAAAAGGTTGCTTAAGACTATTCATTAGATTTGCTTGAGTTCTCTGTTGTATTGGACTTTCCACTTGAGATATTCTAAATTAAAATGAGTTGAAGTGTTTGTAGAATGACAGAATTATCTGTGCTTCATTTTCCAACACTGTTAGCCTACAGAATATTATAAAGACTGTAAAGACCACATTTTTTGGATACTCTATAGCACTTTTACCACTATCAGGGTTTGATTTATTCCAAAAAAAGAAAAGAAACCTTATTATTGCTTAAATGGAGATAACAGTTTTAGCATCACCATAGCAGTAGAAAAAGCAACAGCAGGAAAACATGAACATTGGCAGAGAAGCTCTTACATAAAAGTGAAATGGCTTCTAGCTCTCATACAGTGAGTTGCCAGTGGAAGTACCCAGCACATCAACAGACTGGATGGGGGAAAGCAAATACTGTATGTCATGTCTTCATTCAATCATGACCTGAGCATTTAGCTATGTCTTCCGCCATGAAAATTTGCATTAGTGTGAAATATAGTCTAAAATGTAACTGCATAACAGCATTTATAAATAACAGAATAGTGATATCAAGTGGTTTTGATTAATCAGGGCATTTTAGGGTGTAAAAAGATTTACTTTTTTAATTTCATGAGAGCAACAATAGTGACTTCGTGTCTTGTTTGTTATCCTGACAAACTGAGAGCTCCCATTGTTCCTTGTGACTTGAATAAAGCTCATAAAAATGATTTATGAAAATAAACTGCTGACACAAGCAAGGGGCGAAGAGTTCAAGCTTTTAATACTGACTTAAAAAAATTGAAACCCATCACAGTTTAGTCATCACTTGCAAGACTTTCTGCATAGTTCTGGGGTGGCAGATGTGGATCCTGGCATTCAGTGGATATAAAAAGTCTACACACCCCTGTTCAAATGCCAGGTTTTTGTGATATAAAAAATGAGACCAAGATAAATCATTTCAAAACTTTTTCCCCCATTAATGTGGCCTATAACCTGTACAGCCCAATTAAAAAACAAACTGAAATCTTTCAAGAGGAAAAATAAAAAATAACTTAGAATAACCTGTTTGCATAAATATGCACACCCTGTTATAACTGGGGATGTGGCTGTGTTTAGAATTAACCAATCACATTCAAACTCATGTTAAATGGGAGTCAGCACCCCCCCCCCCCGTCACCTTTTAAAGTGCCTCTGATTAACCCCAAATAAAGTTCAGCTGTTCTAGTTGGCTTTTCCTGACATTTTTAGAGTCACATCTTACAGCACAAGCCATGGTCCACAGAGAGCTTCCAAAGCATCAGAGGGATCTCATTGTTCAAAGGCATCAGTCAGGAGAAGGGTACAAAAGAGTTTCCAAGGCATTAAATATAACATGAAACACAGAGAAGACAGCCATCATCAAGTGGAGAAAATGTGGCACAACAGTGACATTACCAAGAACTGGACATCCCTACAAAATTGATGAAAAGACGAGAAGAAAACTGGTCAGGAAGGCTGCCAAGAGGCCGACAGCAACATTGAAGGAGCTGTAGGAATCTCTGGCAAATACTGGCTGTTTAGTACATGTGACAACAATCTCCCATCTAGGATGGCAAGGTTGGAAGCCTTATCTTATGAAGAAAAAAATGATAGGGAGGGATCATGTGTTTCTGAACCCTCCCTTAGTTATGCTGCTAATAGGTTTAGTCAGCCGGGGGACCTCCAATAATGCACTGGGCCTCACTCCTTTCTTCACTCTCAATGAATTATTTTTTTTTTTGCTGGTCATTAACATCTGTTTGTTCTCTCCCATAGACTGAGTCCCCATCGTGCTGTTTGCTCTCTACATGTCTGTTCTTTTCATCTTCTCTGTCCCCTCACCCCCCAGCCAGTCGCAGCAGATGACTGCCCCTCCCCGAGCCTGGTTCTGCTGGAGGTTTCTTCCTGTTAAAAAGGAGTTTTTCCCTCTCCACCGTCGCCAAGTGCTTGCTCACAGGGGATCGCCTGATTTTTGGGGTCTTTCTGCAACTGTGGGGGTCCCCCCTACAGTTGAAAGTGCTATGAGATGACTATTGTTGTGAAATGGCGCTATATAAATAAAGTTGAATTGAATTGAATTGAAAAACATCCATGCCCAGCTACATTTTGCAAAAACACATTTAAAATCTCCCAAACACATGTGGGAACATGTGCTATGGTTCGATGAAACCAAGATTCAACTTTTTTGGCCATAATTCCAAAAGGTATATTTGGTGCAAACACAACACTGCTCATCACCAAAAGAACACCATACCTACAGTGATGCATGGTGGTGGCAGCATCATGCTTCGGGGCTGTTTTTCTTCAGCTGGAACTGGGGCCTCAAGGTGGAGGAAACTATGAACAGTTCCAAATACCAGTCAGTGATGGCACAGACCCTTCAGCACCCTAGAAAGCTGAAGATGAAGAGGAACTTCATCTTTCAGCAAGACAATGACCCAAAGCACACATCCAAATCAACAAAAGAATGGCTTTACCAGAAGAAGATTAAGGTTTTGGAATGGCCCAGCCAGAATCCAGACCTAAATCAGATCAAACATCTGTGGGGTGATCTGAAAAGGGCCATGCACTGGAAATGCCCTCGCAATCTGACAGATTTGGAGCATTTTTGTAAAGAGGAGTGGGCAAATTTTGCCACACCAAGATGTGCCACGCTGATAGACTCCTACCCAAAAAGACTGAGTGCTGTAATAAAAGCTAAAGGTGCGACTTCCGGTTATGGCTGCCACGTAAGACGGACGTGTCTCACTCTGCTCTGCTCCTGGAGAAAAAAAATCGGCAAATAACTCTCTCATTTGGGACAGAACGTATCCCAGCGTTTGGGCGAGGATATGTCGGCGAAGCCTAAGGCTGGAAAACCAGGTAGAGGAAAAAGCGAGCCGCCGAAACAGTCCAAATTAACGGACTTTCAGGTCTGTGACGCAGCAAATAAAACTCCATATATGGCGGAGGAGGCTGGCAACGGTGCGATGTCTGCGGGGAGTGGCGCAGATGCGCTGATGGCTGCCATGAGTTCAATGAGAGCGGACTTTTCCTCTAGATTTGATGGGATTATGACAGCGTTGGAAGGAATAAGAAAGGAATTGGGTGACTGTGTAGAACGAACGGCGCAGATGGAGCTCCGTCTCGCTAGTGCTGAAGATGACGTCACCCGTCTTCAATTAAAGGTGCGCACTTTGGAAAAAAAAAATAAATGTCTGGAAGATAATATTTTGGATTTGGAATCTCGGTCGAGACAGAATAACTTGAGGCTGGTGGGTCTTCCAGAGGAATCAGAAGGTCGGGACGTATGTTCCTTTCTGGAAAAGTGGATTCCGGAGGTGCTGGGCAGCGAGGAGTTGCAATCAGCAGTGGTTCTGGAAAATGCACATCGTATTGGCCCACGGAGAGATAAGGGACCGCCGAGGACCTTAATTATGAAGTTTCTTAGCAACAGAGACAGGATGAAGATCTTCAACGCTGCACGAGCTAAAGGAGAGATTAAACACCAGGATCAGCAGGTGCGGTTCTACCCAGATTTGGCCACAGGAATCCAACAATTGAGGAAGCAGTTTGATCCCATACGTAAGGAGCTGCGTAACCTTGGGATTCGTCATGGTGTAATCTATCCTGCGAGACTGCTGACCACGTATGAGGGCAGAACCCACATCTTCAAGACCCCAGAGGAGGCGCAGGAGTTCATCAAGAAGATCAAAGAAGAAGAAGAGACTGGTGGGAGCTAAGCATGAACAAAATATAAGGTAGAATAATTAAGCATTTGCACAGGCATCTGACTGACTTGAAGTAAATAGTAAGTTTACAAAATATAGATTGTATTATATATTAAAAAAAAACAAAAACAAAACAAACAAAAAAAAACTATGATGTACAAAGTTGTTAAAAATTTTGGAGTTAAGTTGGAAAACTACAGAGGAGAGTTAATGTTACGTCATTAAAAGCAGTAGAGTTAGGGTGATTGGGAGGATGAAGAAGGAGTGGCTTAGGCTGTTCCCCGTGGGTGTGGAGCGGTCGATGGCTATATCGGGAGACGGAATTTTTCTTTTGATTTTGGGGGGTTTGCCACAAGTGTGGGAAGGGGAAATTTGTTTGTGTGTAGTTTGCAGGATGAATGTTCAACCACTCATGTTTTTGTTTCTCTGTATGAGCATGTTTACACTGCAAAGTAATCCCAAACTCTCTATTGATCATAAACCAAAGTGTTAATCTTAATTTAACTTCATGGAATTGCAGAGGTCTACAAAATTTAAAAAAACTTAAACAAGTTATGAATAAAATAAAAGACATGGGTTTAAAAATTGTGTTTTTACAAGAAACTCATTTAATAGAGGAGGATATAAAAAGAATTAGGAGTAGATGGCAAGGAAGTGTCTTCACCTCATCATTCTCATCCCGGGCCAGGGGAGTTATGACTCTCATACATAAATCAGTTCCTTTTCAAGTGAAAAATGTAATTGGAGACAAATTTGGAAGATATGTAATCATTCAAGGTTCTTTGCTATTAGAAAATATAAATCTTGTGAACTTATATGGTCCCAATATAGATGATCAAAAGTTCTTTGCTAATTTATTTCTTATCTTATCATCACTTACAGGGCAACATATAATAGCAGGGGATTTTAATTGTACATTGAATCCAGGTATAGATAGATCAACAGGACTGGATTGTACGCACAATGGATGTAGGATGACTATTAATCATTTTATGAAAGAATTGAGATTGTTAGATATATGGAGAGAAATGAAACCACAAGTTAAAGCCTATTCTTGTTATTCCAGTACCTACAAGACATTCTCACGTATTGATTATTTTTTGATTTCCACAGAATTAAGGTCCAAGATTCAAAACTGCTTTTATGATAACATCGTGATCTCTGATCATGCACCCTGTTGTCTAATATATGTAGATAAAAAATTGACAAAGGAATCAGGTAGATGGCAATTTCAGCATAAATGGCTTCAGGATGAGGAATTTGTCAAGTATATAGAAAAACAGATAGACGAGTTCTTTGACATCAATACTACACAAACATCAGCATGTGTAAAGTGGGAGGCTTTCAAAGCTTTTATTAGGGGACATATTATTAGTTATACAGGATCAAAATCTAAGAAGACTCGAGAGGAGAGAGCTAAATTGGAACATAAAATAAAAAGTCTTCAGGAAAAAGTGTATGCAGGAAGTGACCCAAGGTTGGAGAATGAATTACTGATTTTGAGAGCTGAATACGACAAAAAATCAGCGAATAGAGCTGCCTCGAGTCTTCTAAGATTGAAACAATCTTTTTATGAACAAGGTGAAAAATCAGGAAAATTATTGGCATGGCAGATTAAACAATTAGAAATTAAAACACCAATTACCAGTATTATAAGTAAGGGACAGGTAGTTATAGATCCTTTAGAAATTAACAGAGCCTTTAGAGATTACTATGAAAAATTATATGATACCAAAAATGAATTTGATTTAACAAAACTAAATGGGTTTTTGAACGAACTATCTATACCGTGTATTCCAAATGAAAACAGGGAGATATTGGAGTCTAAAATTAGTCAAGAAGAAGTTGGGCTAGCCATTGATAATATGAAATCAGGAAAAAGTGCAGGACCAGATGGTCTTCCAGTTGACCTTTATAAAAAATTTAAGAATAAATTAATAAAACCTTTTTTGGAAATGGTTTTGGAAGCATTTCAAAATAATAATTTACCATCATACATAAATAATGCCTTAATTATACTGCTGCCAAAACCAGGTAAGCCCTCTAATAAATGTGAAAATATGAGACCAATAAGCCTATTAAACGCCGACCTTAAGATAATCTGTAAAATTTTAGCAAGACGAATACAAGAAATTTTACCAAATATTATTAATCGAGATCAGAATGGCTTTATAAAGGGAAGACAAGGCTTCCATAATGTAAGAAGACTATTTAATATTATTTATTTTAATAAAGAAGCACCGGATACAGCTCTCCTATCACTGGACGCCGAAAAGGCCTTTGAAAGAGTTGAATGGCCCTTTCTTTTTGAAGTCCTACAAAGGTTTGGACTTGGAAATAATTTCATAAAATGGGTTCAAATAATATACAATAATGCTACAGCAGAAATCCTAACAAATAACAATATTTCAAAACCAATAAAAATCAATAGAGGATATCGACAAGGCTGTCCACTTTCACCTTTACTGTTTACTATGGCAATTGAACCTTTAGCGATAGCGATACGTTTACATTCACAAATATATGGAATTAAAGTTGGACCAACAGAACATAAAATCTCCCTGTACGCCGATGACATAATTTTGTTTATGTCGAATCTAAAAAAATCAATTCCAACCTTGTTGAATTTAATAAAGAATTTTGGGGAAATATCAGGATATAAAATAAATAAAACTAAATCTTCAATATTAATGCTAAATGAGACCCAGAGAAATTACCCAGCCCCTGAGGTAAATCAATTCAATGTTGTAAATCAGTTTAAATATTTAGGAATCCAAATTGTGCCTAAGCTAGAATCAGTCGCCAGTGTCAACTATGAAGCCTTAATGTCAGATATCAATGAGTTAACTCAGAGATGGATGTCACTACCAATGTCGATGATTGGGAGAATCAATATACTTAAAAGTAATATTTTACCTAAAATACTTTATTTATTTCAATACATTCCCTTATCACCACCTTTAGATTTATTCTCAAGAATAAAAAAAAAGTTAGTGGAATTTATATGGAACAACAGGAGGGCTAGATTACGTCTGTCTTTATTATATTTACCATTTGATCGTGGAGGTCTGAAATGTCCAAATTTTATGTTGTATTATTGGTCGGCACAACTGAGGTCTATGACATATTATTTTTCATCAAATGATCTCCCTCACTGGACTGAAATGGAATCATACAATTTACCTTTACCTCTTCCCATATTCATATACTCAGATTCGGCAAAAAAATTACAAAAACAAGTTAAAAATCCATTTGTAAAGCATATGATCAAAATATGGTGTGAAGCTAAAAACTATTTAAAAGAACCACAGTTATTGTCACAATTTAGTCCTATATGGGGTAATCAATATTTTAAACCAGGGAGAGCGGACGCTGTATTTAAAGTATGGAATTTAAAAGGGATACAAAAGATTCAGGATTTATATTTGCCATGTGCAGATAACATAATGTCTTTTGAAGAGCTGAGGATCAAATTTAATCTCAATAGAACACATTTTTTTAAATATCTTCAACTTAGAAACTTTATTCGATCAAATCAAAATAAAGCTCTCACTCGACCTATTTATTCATCCTTGGAAAAAATGATGATGAAAGATAGTAAAAGAAAGGGTATTATTTCAGAGTTTTATAACTCATTGACACTATCTTCAAGTGAAAATTCACTGAAAAGATTAAACTACTGGAAAGAAGATCTGCAAACTGAAATTTCAGAGGAACAATGGGAATTGGCTTGTACAGAAGCTCAAACCAAATCAATAAACGTACGCCTTAAATTGATACATTTCAAATGGTTAATGCGGATGTATGTTACACCGGAGGAGTTAAATAGATATAACAAAAATATACCAGATACATGCACAAAATGCATGGAAAGTAAAGGAACCCTATTTCATTGCGTATGGGAATGTAGATTAATAAGAATGTTTTGGGAAGAGGTGAGGGTAACAATTGAAAAAATAATCTCAAAACAAATCATATTGAATCCTAAACTGTTTTTGTTGGGTCTGTACCCAGAAAAGCATAATTTTAATAAAAGTGAAAGAACATTCATAGACCTCAGTTTGCTTAATGCCAAAAAATGTATTGCACTATTATGGAAAAAGACTCATAGACCAGATGTGACCCAGTGGTTAAGACAGATGTTAACAAACCTTCCATTAGAAAGAATAACATATATACTGAAATCAAAGGAAATTGTGTTTGAGAATATATGGAAACCTTTTATTGATTATGTAAAAAATTTAAACATAACTCTTGAAGAAGAAGGTGAATGATGTGTGTGGACCTTGTAAATTCCAAACTGGTGAACATAATATGTATACTTATGTAATGGATTGTCTAGACTAAACAGAGGAGCATTGTTGAAGATTTGATTTTGTTGGTGGTTGTTGGTGTTTTTAGTGCATTTTTTTTTTGTAGTACTTTAGTGTTAGCGTTTGATTGTTTGTATCATGTTTGTTAAAAAAAAAAAAAGGTTCAATAAAGATATTGTGGAAAAAAACAAGCTAAAGGTGCTGTAACAAAGTATTAGTTTACACGTGTGCATATTTATGCAAACAGGTTATTGTAAGTTTTTATTTTTTATTTTTCCCCTTAAAAGATTTCAGTTTGTTTTTCAATTGGGTTATACAGGTTATAGGTCACATTAATAATGGAAAAAGTTTTGAAATGATTTAGCTTGGTCTCATTTTTTTACATCACAAAAACCCGGCATTTGAACAGGGGTGTGTAGACTTTTTATATCTACTGTAGCTTCAACTTGCCTTTCTAAGCAGACCTCTTTAATTAGCAACATATTTGCACCATATACTTTAGTTCAGGAGTTGGCAACCCGCAGCCCCAGGGCCGCATGCGTACCTTCAGCCCCCATGCTGTGGCTCATTGCAGTTTTATCTCAAAACACATGGAAATTAATGAAGGTCATTTTAATTATTTTAGCTTTTAAATTATTGTTTATTGCAATTGGATACCTTTATGAATGTAAAAAAAAAATGTTTTTTAATTTTTTATTATGTTGTCAACCATGCTTGACTGTGTCACATCTGAAGGCAGCTGCACAGACAGCCATTCAGCCTCTCTATCCTCAGTGCATGTGGAGAAGCACGGATAGCAGCTGCTTCCTGACACTCTCGGTAAGACATGAACAAATCCAGAGAAAGTAAAATCACAGAGGAAAATAGAGAGTTTAATTCTGTGTGGACAGATTAATTTGCATTCATGTATGGTTGCTGTGGAGAGAATTTCTCTGCAAGAACACAGACAAGGAGAAAAACAGCCACCTCGTTAGTCTCTAGAGGTCCATAAAGTCTTAAATGTGATTATCTAAAATCAAGGCTTTAATTACCCTTAAAAATGAGAAACAATCCTTGAATTCTTGCTCAATAACCTTATAGTCTCCTGCGCTATAAATGCTGAATTCACCAGACATGATTGAAGTCTACATTAGTGTACATTTATTTTTACCATCACAGCACAATACTTCCTGAGTGATGTAAAAATAAAAGCCCTCTACAGCGATTCAGTTTTCAGAATGGTTGTCTGTTACAGTGCATCTGGAAAGTATTCACAGTGTTTCACTTTTTCCACATTTTGTTATGTTACAGCCTTATTGCAAAATGGATTAAATTATTTTTTTTCCTGAAAATTCTACACACAATACCCCACAATGACAACATGAAAAAGGTTTTTTTTTTTTTAGATTTTTGCAAATTTATTAAAAATAAAAAACTAAGAAATCACATGTATATAAGTATTCACAACCTTTGCTCAATACTTTGTTGATGCACCTTTGGCAGCAATTACAGCCTCAAGTCTTTTTGAATATGATGCCACAAGCTTGGCACACCTATCTTTGGGCAGTTTCGCCCATTCCTCTTTGCAGCACCTCTCAAGCTCCATCAGGTTGGATGGGAAGCGTCAGTGCACAGCCATTTTCAGATCTCTCCAGACATGTTCAATTGGATTTAAGTCTGGGCTCTGGCTGGGCCATTCAAGGACATTCGCAAAGTTATCCTGAAGCTGCTGCTTTGATATCTTGGCTGTGTGCTTAGGATTGTTGTCCTGCTGAAAGATGAACCATCACCCCAGTCTGAGGTCAAGAGTGCTCTGGAGCAGGTTTTCATCCAGGATGTCTCTGTACATTGCTGCATTCATCTTTCCCTCTATCCTGACTAGTCTCCCAGTTCCTGCCGCTGAAAAACATCCCCACAGCATGATGCTGCCACCATCATGCTTCACTGTAGGGATGGTATTGGCCTGGTGATGAGCGGTGCCTGGTTTCCTCCAAACATGACGCCTGGCATTCATGCCAAAGAGTTCAATTTTTGTCTCATTAGACCAGAGAATTTTGTTTCTCATGGTCTGAGTCCTTCAGGTGCTTTTTGGCAAACTCCAGCAGGGCTGCCATGTGCCTTTTACTAAGGAGTGGCTTCTGTCTGGCCACTCTACCATACAGGCCTGATTGGTGGATTGCTGCAGAGATGGTTGTCCTTCTGGAAGTTTC
Source organism: Pholidichthys leucotaenia (assembly GCA_020510985.1). NCBI lineage: Eukaryota > Metazoa > Chordata > Actinopteri > Cichliformes > Pholidichthyidae > Pholidichthys > Pholidichthys leucotaenia. The sequence continues at coordinate 309,879,914 of CM035839.1, read as the reverse complement.
TCCTCTCCCCACAGAGCAACACTGGAGCTCTGACAGAATGACCATCGGGTTCTTGGTCACCTCCCTGACTAAGGCCCTTCTTCTTCAATCACTCAGTTTAGATGGCCGGCCAGCTCTCGGAAGAGTCCTGGTGGTTCCAAACATCTTCCATTTACAGATGATGGAGGCCACTGTACTCATTGGGACCTTCAAAGCAGCAGAAATTTTTCTGAACCCTTCCCCACATTTGTGCCTCAACACAATCCTGTCTCTGAGATCTACAGACAATTCCTTTGACTTCATGCTTGGTCTGTGCTCTGACATGCACTGTCAATTGTGGTACTTTATATAGACAGGTGTGTGCCTTTCCAAATCATGTCCAATCAACTGAATTTACCACAGGTGGACTCCAATTAAGCTGTAGAAACATCTCAAGGATGATCAGTGGCAACAGAATGCTCCTGAGCTCAATTCTGAGCTTCATAGCAAAGGCTGTGAATACTTATGTACATATGATTTCTTAGTTGCTTTTAATAAATTTGCAAAAATATCAAAAAAATTGTGTGTAGAATTTTTTTTTTAGGAAAAAATGAATTTAATCCATTTTGGAATAAGGCTGTAACATAACAAAATGTGGAAAAAGTGAAGCACTGTGAATACTTTCCGGATGCACTGTATGTGCTTTTATTATGAAACGCCATCAACCGGATATACTTGTCTGAAATCACAGCTGTTTTTCCTCACAATTTGTAAATAAAAAAGAAAAAGGAGAGGAGAGAAGATTCCGTGACAGTGATGTAGAAGCGTGCCTTTTCTTTTAAGGATGATTTCAGCTTTTTGTCTGTAGAATAACAGCTAGTTTGTGTAGATTGTCTATTAGTGCCACACATTTTTTTAAAATTATAACCAATATTTAGCTCAGCGGAAAAAAGATAATCCCAATGCCCAATCCCAGCCCCTGACCAACAGTGATCTGTGTGGAGTTTGTTCTCCCCATGTCTGCGTGGGTTTACTCCGGGATTGCTCCGGTTTCCTCCCACATTCCAAAAACATGCAAGTTAGGTCAATTGGCATCAAAACTGGGGATTCTAAATTGTCCTTAGGTATGACTGTGAGAATGAATGGTTGTCTGTCTCTGTGTTGGCCCTGCGATGAACTGGCAATCTGTCCAGGGTGTACCCTGCCTCTCACTCAAAGATGCTGGGATAGGCTCCAGCCCCCCCACGACCCGAAAAGGATTAAGCGGAAGAAAAAGACAGATGGAAAAAAGACATTTTTTTAAATGTTTTTCTACTCTGTTGTAATTAATTCTAATTGGCTTAATTTGCACCAAATGATTTTTAAATTAAATTAAATTAAATCAAATTAAATCACCCTTATTGTCATTCAACTGTCCAAAATAAAGTTTTTTGTTTGTTTGTTTTTTAATTTAACCAGGCAAGACAGATTAAGAACACATTCTTATTCACAACTGTGGCCTGGGGAAAAGTATTAGAAATATATTACAAATTATTTTGTGCTGAAAAATAAATTTCTGAATATCTGACCATAATTTTTTGTATAGTAAAGAAGAATTTCCCCATTGTGGGACTAATAAAGGAATCTAAAATCTAAAAAAATCTTAAAAAAAAAAAAAAAAAAAAAAAAAAGAATATCAGACAACCAATGCACTAGTTGTCAAATTGAGAGTCTGGAGAACAGGTGAAGGCTAGAAATTTATATTATATTAATGATTTGAATAAGGAGCATTATAAGGAAACATAAAAAGAATGAAAAGTAGCTTCTTCTCTATAAAACTTTCATCTCTAATTTATTAAAATATCAGGAACTAAAGCTATGTGATCACTGTTGAAAGCAGATATATTTTCCAGATTTGAACAATTTATGAATGTGCTAATAATTAAAAAAAACTATACAAAAAATTATGGTCTGATATTCAGAAATTTATTTTTCAGCACAAAACTATTTGTAATATATTTCTAATGCTTTTGTTTCATGAATGAAGCTATATATAAAGCTTGACAGTTTTTTCCACTGTTGTAGTATGTATTCATTAATGCCACATAATATTAGTATATATAAACTTTATATATAGCATATAAAAAACTTTATAAGCAGCATAATCTTTATTCTAAAGGTCAAATTGCCAATGTGGCCCTCAGCCACTTCTATTTTAGTCAAAGATGGGCAAAATGGCTCTTTGGTTGGCAAAGGTTGCAGACCCCTGCTTTAGTTAAACGATGGCTGTAGCCACCATGGGCTTATAGTTACATGTCAAAGCCTCAAATTTGGCGCTCTGACTTGGGTGAATTGTGGTTTTGGGAAGGAGAAGTGGACATAAATGGACAAGAAGATGGAGGGGAGTCAACTTCACTTCATAAAACTCAAGCACAAACTTAGGACAACTGCAAAATAAGGAAAATTTTAATAATATCCAAAGTTCTATACCTATAATAATTTATAGATAAATCAAGTATGAAACTTTTGAAAACTGTGGTTTTAGTTACACCTGGCTGTCACAATGTGAACTGCAGTCCCATTCACTTTGTTTCTGAAATGGACTGCAGGTCTGATTCCATGTCAAAAGAGACAGTGAAAAATGGGACTGCAGCCTACTTACTGAGCATAGGCTGCCATGGAAACCTGCCTTTCCAAAAGTTGCATATGGTACTTTTTTTTTTTTTTTTTTTTTTATTTAAGTTTTTGTAAAGGGTATACAGGTCGTTACAGCAATGCAGTGTTTACATTTTCATCACATGTTCCCTTATTTTCTGATATCTGACAACATTGGAAGATTAATTCTTACAACACCCCTTATTTTTTTTTTTTTTTTTAAAGTGAAAGAAAAAGTGAAATTAAAGAGAAAAAAAAAACAAAACAAAAAACAAAAAAAAACCAAACAAACCAGTAAAAAACAAACAAAAAGAAAAAGTAAGTAAATAAAGATAAAAGAGCATCTGAGTAGCATTGGAACAAAGAGCAGAACCATTATTGAAATGGTATTTGTCAAAGATTAGATCTAATGGAAGACACATATGTGGTCCAGGGTTGCCAAAAGTTCATGAACCCATCCATGTCCTGTCTCAGTGCGAATGTCAACTTTTCCATCGAGTAAATGTCTTGGATCACGTTAGTCCAATCTTCAGGTGTAGGACAGTCCTTCAACATCCATTTTTTAGTTAGAGCTTTTTTGCTTGCCAATATTAAAACATTGAATAAGTATTTTTCTCCTCGTCTTTCCAGTGAGTCCGGTAGTAAACCCAAATACAAAGTTACAAAAGAAAAGGGAACTGTAATTTTGAATATTTTCCCCAATATTGTCTGTACATTGGTCCAATATTGGTGGATAACTGGGCATGACCAAAACACATGAAAATGATTTGCAGTCTTTTCACCACACAAGCGCCAACAGTTCAATCCCTTATGGGTAAATTTGATTTGTGCAGGTGTTCTGAAAAATCTTGCCAAGTTTTTCCATCCAAATTCTCTCCACTGCAGGGATGAGGTACTTTTCCATTGCTGTTTATTTAGCTTTTCCCATATTTCCAGATGTAAAGTGAAATTCCCCTCTTTTTCCCATCTCTCTTTTATATAAGATGTGTTGTCTCCTTTTAAGTCTTGAAGACCTTGGTATATTTTAGAAATGTATCTGATCCCTGGGATCCCTTTATATGCCATTAAGAAGACCTTCAGAACACCTGACTGGGCCCTTTCCAAAACCTCCTTTTTAAGTATATTGTTTATGTGGTGTCTAAGCTGGAAGAACCTGTAAAGGTCTTGATTTATTAGGCCTTGTTTTTTCAAATCTTCAAAACTTCTTAAGATTTGCCCTTTAAAAAAATCGTAATATTTTATCAGCCCCTTCTCCTTCCACTTTTTAAATCTGGTGTCTGTTTTATTAGGAGTAAAGTCCTGATCATAGGCGATCCATTGCAGAAGTCGATAGGGCTCTTTAGTTTGATTCTCTCTGACTATCTTAAACCAAATTTTTAGCGGGGTCTCTATCCACGGGTTAGTGTTATTCAAAAGCTTAGGTAAGACATTGTTCCCTATTATCGCCTGTAGGGGGATGTCACTTGTTATTTGGCATTCGATCTCCTTCCATTGTGCAGAGTAGACTGGGTTACATATCTCTACTAAAGTTTTAATTTGTGCGGCTTTAAAGTAGTCCCTGATATTTGGCAGCGCGAGCCCACCTTTGTCTTTGTTTAGCTGTAGGGTTCTATATCTGATTCTAGGTCTCTTGCCCTGCCATATGAATCTTGAGATCCTTCTGTCCAGCTCCTGCCATGTTTTTTTGGGAGGTTCTACCGGTATTGTTTGGAAAAGGTATAGAAGACGTGGAAGTATATTCATTTTGACTGCTTCAATTCTTTGTGCAATACCCAAGAATGGTATCATATTCCATCTTGCTAGGTCAGATTTTATTTTTGTCACCAGTGGATCATAGTTTAGTGATATAATTTTGTTGAGTTGTTTCGGGATATTGACCCCCAGATATTTCATAGATTCCGACTCCCAGTTAGTTTTGAGTTTGCTTAGTGAATAATGATTTGGGTCATAGTTGAATGTTAAAACTTGGGTTTTATGCATATTTAATTTGTACCCCGATAAATCTCCATACTCTGAAAAAACTGAGGTTAGTTCTGGTAAAGAAGTGTCCGGCTGCCCTAGGTATATTAAAATGTCATCAGCAAAGAGTGCTATTTTATGTTCCTTCTGACCAAGTGTAATACCTTGAATTTTTTGGTTTTGTCTTATCCATTGGCTCAGAGGTTCTATGAAGATTGCAAAGAGCAGTGGAGACAGGGGGCAGCCCTGACGACATCCTCTTTCCAGTTCAAAAGATGATGATAAATTACCGTTAATCCTTATTTTAGCTGTTGGTTTTTTATATAATGCCTGTATAGTTCTAATGAAGTTGTTATGAAAATTGAAACTGGATAAGATTCTGTATAGAAAAGACCAGTCAACCGAATCGAATGCTTTTTCAGCATCTAATCCTAATATGACTGCATTTAAGTTATATTTTTTTATATGATGAATTATGTGTAAAGTGCGTCGAATGTTGTCTTGTGTCTGTCTTTGTCTTATAAAACCTGTTTGGTCTAAATGAATTAGGTCTGTCAGTATATTCTCTAACCTTTTGGCAAGGATAATGGTAAAAAGCTTATAGTCCTGATTTAGTACACTGATTGGTCTGTAGTTGGAGCACTCTAGTTTATCCTTTTCAGGTTTAGGTATAACTGCAATGACCCCTTCTCTCCAGGAGGGGGGGATTTCCCCTGTGTGGAGGACATAATTAAATGTTTTCAGGAGGAGAGGAGATAGTTGCTGTTTAAAGGTTTTGTACCACTCTGCTGTATAGCCATCAGCTCCTGGGGATTTGTTAGCTTTAAGTTTCATAATTGCTTTTTCCAATTCTTTAGGATGTATTTCTGACAGTAGTGTTTTATTTTGTGACTCCGTAAGTTGGGGAAGGTTTAATGTGTTTAGGAATGCCTCGGATGCGTTTTTATGTTTTTTGTGGGAGTATAAGTTCTTATAGTAATTCTCGAAGTTTTTAAGAATATCCTGAATTCTGAATTTTATTTCCTTTGATACTGGGTCTCTGATTTTGTAGATTGCTCTTTCTGTTTGATGTTTCCTCAATTTATAGGCTAGCAATTTTGCCGATTTACTGCCTGCTTCATAGTATTTTTGTTTCAGAAATGTAAGTTTCTTCTGGATTTCTATTGTGTAGATCTCATTTATTTGGTTTTTAATTTCCTTAATCTTGAGCGAGTCAGTAGAATGAGTGTTGCCTTTGTGTTCTTTTTCTAGGTTCCTAAGTTCTGACTCTAATGTGGATAGTTTTTCTTGTCTTAGTTTCTTTTGGGTTGCCAGTTTTGCAATAATCTTTCCTCTTATTACAGCTTTACATGCATCCCACAGTATTAAAGGGGATACTTCTCCATTATCGTTATCTTCCAAATATCTGAGAATATCTGACTCCAATTCATCTTTCAATGGTCCTTTCAGGACATTTGAATTTAACCTCCAAGAAAATGTATTATTTGTGTATTTTTGGATATTTAAGTCCATGTAGATCGGACTGTGGTCGGAGAGATCCATCAGTCCTATTTTACATGTTTTTACTCTACCAATGTCTCTATTAAACATAAAAAAATAGTCAATCCTTGAGTAAGATGAATGTGGAGTTGAGTAAAATGTATAGTCTTTTACACTGGGGTTGAGTTCCCTCCACACATCACAGATTCCCATTTCTTTTAGTAGCATCCGAGTCTTCCTGTTTTGGGTGTTATTTTGATGTGGGGAATTACCAGAAGCATCCCAGTATGGATTCAGTCTAAGATTGAAGTCCCCACCACATATCACTAAACCTTGAGCTTTAGTTATCATTAGGTCGAATACATTTTTATAAAATTTCCAGTTAGCCCCTGGGGGAGCATACACATTCAGCAGGGTGATATCTTCTCCCTCTAGCCGCCCAGTTACCAAACTGTATCTCCCTTCTTTATCTTTGTGTTCTGATTTTTTTTCAAATGTAATTTTGGTTGATATCAATGTCGCTACTCCCCTCCTCCTCCCTGATTTATATGAAGATGAAGAGATCATTTTAAACCCTTGTCTACTGAGTTTATTGTGTTCCACGTCTGTTAGGTGGGTTTCTTGTAAAAGTATTATTCCTGCTTTGTCTTTTTTCATTTTGCCTAGAATCTTGGATCTTTTAACTGGATTCAGGATCCCTTTTACATTATATGAAATTATTTTGGTTACACCCTGTTTCTCCATTGTGTTGTTTTGTTTAGTATAACTGTGTGGTGGCCCTCTTTTGTGCTACTCAGAAACTGAAAGAACATTAAAAACAAGAAAAACATTAAGAACATAGTGTAAAAAACTTTAAAACAAAAAACTGTCAAAAGAACTTCCTGAGCTGAGGTCTTTTTAAAGACCCTGTAAGAGCCTTGATGGAGTGAAGGCTCTGAGGGAAATTCCTCAAACTCTGTTACGTGTTGAGGGCCCTCTCGTACCACTGAAAGTAGTCCCATGCTTTTAACGTGAGTTTCAGAACCCAATCCAAACTTGTAATGATTTTTTTTTTTTTTTCCTTTTATGCCTAAACCCTGTGAAATTGTGTGCACCCTCCCACCCCCATCACATCAAACATTCACGCAAAAACAGTATTTGTTAGTATGAGCAGAACATGTGGATTATTGTCACATTTCTATTTTAACAAGTTTTTTTTTTTTTTATTACAAAGACTTATTTGTTTCAAATAATATGATTGTTCCATGAAATGTTTTACCACATGCTGAATATGCATCTCCTTTAATGTTTGTTACCTTGTATGAGGGGGGTTGGATGTGCGGATTGATTCAAGAGAAAGGAAAAAAAAAAAAAAAAAAAGGTCGCTATTCCAACCTGAAAACGGATAGTTTATCCGCGACGCTCTGGTGCTGGGTTTCCCGCTGCTGGTCCGTGGATTTTGAGGGTCTTTGTGTTGTCCATGTTTGCGCTTTGATCTTCTCACTCGGGTCTGCTGCGGGTTTAAACACCGTTACCGGGAGCCCTCTTCTCGCCATGTCAGCTGTTGCTTCTTCCGCCGAATTATAGAGACACGTTTCATCGCCGTAGAAGACCCTTAACTTCGCAGGAAATGGTGTCTGAAAGCGCAATTTCTTCTCTCTTAACACCTTTTTCGCGTCATTGTATTCCCTGCGCTTTTTAAGGACCTCCGGGGCGTAATCGTGTTCCACGTAGACTTTTCTCTCCTGGTGCACAAATCCTTTTTTCTGCCAGGCCAGTCTTACAACCTCTTGTTTTATTTTGAAATTGGAAAATCTTACCAACACCGAACGTGGGGGCGCTTCCGCCGCCGGCCTAGCGGCTAATGAACGATGTGCCTTTTCTATCTTCAAGTCGGTGGTTTGTGGAATATCCAATTTCTCTCTTAGTAAGGATTCCACGCATTCTGCCATTGAGTTAAAACCATTTTCGGTTCCTTCTATCAGACCATGAATTCTTATGTTGTCTCTTCTTTGTTTTCCTTCTTGGTCGGTTAGCTTAGCCTCTATAGCTGCTTGTCTTTTGCGTAGGTCCAGCACAGAATCTTCGAGCACTTTTATTCGATCCTCTGTTTCCAAGATTCGGTTCTCGGCCTGGTCCACTCTGCTGTTTGTCCTTTTCAATTCTTCTCTGAATTCCCGAAATTCGGCCGTAACATCTCGGCGAAATCGTCGTAGCTCTTCAAATAGCGATTTCAGGCTAACCCTTTTGTTAGCTATCACCAGCTCCTCGTCTTCTGAACGGGGATCTTCCAGTTCAGATTCTCCGGCCGATACGTGTCCTAGCCTGGAGAATTTCAGTTTCTTCTGTTTTCCTTTAGACATGATGATTTTGTCTTTTGATTTTCACTCCTCCAAAAATCCGTTAAGTTTGATTTTCAAGGTGTTATCCTGGATTGAGTCTGAGAGCTTCAGTGTTAAGCTGCAGTCGCCATGGCGTCCAGACCGGAAGTCGCATATGGTACTTTTAATAGTTTAAGTCTATCTCCTTCAATAACCTGAGAACACAGAGCTACTGTAAGCAGTTAAAGTTAAGCTAGGTGTCAGGCCTGTAATACCACTATGAATTACACTTCTTTTCATGCTGAGCAGCAAGCTAGTTGGTGGACCCACAACCCAAACACCTGGGTGACCCTAGGGCGGAGCTTATCTACACAGCATTAGCGTTTTCCTCTTCAGCCTCCATGCCATCATCGCTGTCCGGGTCCACTGCCTGCACTGTCGACTGTGGTTCAAAATGGTGGAGTGCCACTCTCTGCCCTCTCTGGAGACTGCCCCTCCTCCTCACAGCCATCTTATACCCCGGGTGGCAGCGGAACCAGAAAGGTGGAGCCACCACCCATGTCACATGTCCCAAAAAACAAGACAAGTTGATTAACAGGTTATAGATTAGGATTTAAGAGTTTTAAAAAATCATGAATAAGCAATTATAGGTGAGTTGTAAGGCATATTACACATGTAGAACCATTGTTTGGCAAGTTCAACTATCCAAAGGGAGCCTTACTGTTAAGTTTGTTATAGCTTGTAGGATATCCTTAATAAATCAGTATAACATGTTTACTGACAAGCGGACAAGACAAAGTAAGTTCAGCAACCTGCAAAATCTAAGATTTATCATTGTAGACAAAACGTGGACTTGATTTTGCCTACAAGTGAGCCTACATCATTGTATGAAATGTCTTATAACTCATTTATAATTGCTTATTTGTTATTTATAAAGCATTTATAATCAAAGTAATAACCTACTTATAAACTATTTACAAATCGTTTATCAGGGGACCCTTGTTGTAAAGTGTTACCAAAAGCATTAGCATGACAATGTAGTCCAGAACTCCATTACAGGTACTCAAATTAACGGTTTAATTGCAACCCAGTAAAGTCAATGAAACAGTTAATAACAGCAAACCTTCAGTTGAGTGGTCCAAAAATGAAAAAAAAAAAAATCAATCAATAATGAAAAACAGCAGAGACCAAATACATGAATAGTGTCTTCAATGTGGAGTCTGAGGTTGATTTCAGGACGTTCCTGGCAGGACATTCAGGTGGGAATGGCCCCAGAAGTGTTTTTTTTTTTTAGTTCAAAAGACAAACTCACTACTTCTGAGATCAAAATCCAAGATGGCTACACCAATGCATCTTGCATTAACTGTAATGAAAGCTGTGTAAAATGTACTGTTTAATAGCACTTCTGCTTTATATGTAATTGTTCGAATTGGATGTACACACAGTATTCAGTGTTTCCTCTGGCTTAAAGACCTTGGCTTGGTGGCAACATATTTTTCCCCCATGGGGGGGGGGCAGTAAACATACCGGAATATGTTAATTTTATACAATTTATTTCTTTTTAAAATTTTACACAGTAACGTTGCATATGGAACTTACCATTTGAAGTATTGTACAACCGAGGCTTGAATATTGGGCCAGCTGGAGTCCCACCCAGACATCCTGTGTTTACTTTTTAGTGGTGTTATCCTTCTCTCCATCCTCTGCCTGAACACTTTCCTCTCCTTGGCTCCTCTCTTCTGTCTCATCTTGCCCTCTCTGAGCTCTGTCTAATTCAGGTTCTCTCTCTGTCTATGGTGGTTTACAAACAGGTTATAAAATATCAAGTGTCACGTTTTGTCCTGCGGGATTTTTTTGTCATGGTTTACATAAATGACAAAAATATGTGTATTTTTTGTATTTTTATTCTAGTGTTTCTTTTTTTTCATTGAGAGAGTAGGGAAGGGAAAGAAACATTCATAACAGTAATGTACTCATGCATACTTAAATTATATGATCAGGTGGGTATAGTAACCAGAAATTCTACTCATGTAAAAACAGCGCTTTGAAATTAATAATTAAAAGCAGACAACCAAAAATTTCTAGTTGAGTTAAGGGTACAAAGAGCACCCCTTAAAAACTTGAGTAATGACTTCAGTCTTGAAGGTTTGAGGTTTTTCTCAAAAATTTATAACAATTTTCTTGTAGTTTTCTACTTTTCTCTGTAAATCTAAAGTTGAAACCATGTTCCTCAAATTTGTAATTTCCTCTTGTAAAATTGACTTTTCTTGTACATTTGAAACTTTATTATAAATCTGTGGATTATTTTATGACTAATTTTTGTCTGTTTTTTAAAAATAAAATTACTGTTTTTTTGGATAAATTTGAAACAGAGTGTGGTAATTTTTTTTACTTTTTCCTTATAACAATTTACATTTTTGACCATAACTTTGCAGTCAGAACAGAACAATAATTTAACTCTGATTACAAAGAAAAATATTAATAAAATTGTATTTAATGAAATAAATTAACTTAAATGACCAAGGATGCCGTTATTTCTGTTATAATATTTCTTTATATTTATAGTTTGGTTTTTTTTAGAAATCTCCTCACCACCCAGACAGCAGGAAAAACCTCCCTTATTGTGAAATCAAATGTTGGCATGCTTAGTTTGTCTGAAGGCTGCTGACAGATTAAAGTCACTGACTTTGTGAATTTCGATCATCTTAACCTGCCAGGTACATAATAGGGAACTGTAGTGGACTCTAAAGACATAATTCACCACAATATGTGTTCAGTATGTTCAATATGTACAGAAGCTCTCAGACTTTCTCATCAGGCACCTCTCTAGGCAGCCGCTGAAGGACCTCAGTTTAGCGTGAAAAGAGAGTTAGCGTTTTTAGCTGTTGCTTTTTGCCACTGCCACTGGAGAATAAAAACGGCATGCCTGCTTGTGCGAGAAAAGAGAGAAATTACCAGTCTCTTCATTCCTGCAATTCCTACAGAACATAACTTAATATTGTAGTGGCTGGTGAAATATATCCTCAGCAATTCATCAGTCCCCCTTGCCTTTCCCTTCATATGAAGCCGACTGCATATGAATTCTAACCACATCTCTTAGTTAAGCAACTCTTCCATTATTACTCCCGTTTCCAGCGGGTTAAAACCATGATAGGGACTTCCGGGAAGATGGCGGAGAGACATAACACTTAAACAAAGAGCTCTCCCTAGCCGGATTAAAAATCATCGGTAAATGGCCAACTCGACATAAACGAATCAATAAACTAAGGGATGAAAACACGAAGGAACCAGGCACAAGGACAAAAACAGGGTAAAATTGAAGAATTCCTCTCCAACAACGCAGGAAAAACCGCTGTACGCAAAGCCCAAAAAAACGAGGTGTCTACAGCAAAGAAAATGGAAGACACCAGACTCGACAACATGAACGCTGGCATCGCCAGTTTGGGTGAAGAGTTAAGAGAATTCAAGCGACAGCTACAACAGGATTTAGCGGCTCTTAAGGAGGAACTGAAAAAAGAAATTAAGGAGGAAATCATGGACCTCCGAAGAGAAATGGAGCGTAAATTAACGGAAAACATGGAGGAGCTGCGCTCCCAGCGGGCGTGTATGACAGAAGCGCAGACCCGAATTTCGGAACTAGAAGATTGGAAAAGCGAGGCAAACGAACAACTACAAACCCTGACGACGCAAACGCAGAGGATGCAGGAGAAAATAAACGACTTGGAGAGCAGATCCCGACGAAGCAATATGCGCATCTTTGGAATTCCGGAGGGCATTGAAGGCAACTCGATGACAAAATTCATGGATCAGTTCTTAAAAAAAGAACTGGAAATACCCGGAGAAACGGATCTGCAGATTCAACGGGCGCACAGAGCACCGGCACAGAACCCGAAAACAAACTCTCCACCCAGGTCAGTTGTGGTAAACTTTGTGAAATATGACATAAAGGAAAGAATCCTGACGCAAGCATGGAAAAAAAGATACGAATCGGCGACAAACAGGTATTTTTTGACCATGACTACCCGACAGAAATCGTGCAGCAGCGGAAGAAATATGCCAATATTAAAAAAACGCTGAAAGAGAAAAAAATTAGATTCCAAACGCCGCTAACGAAAATGAGGATTCATTGGGAGGAAGGCACAAGAACCTACAACACGGCCGAAGAGGCAGCGCGGGATATGATGGAGCGGGGCCTTGAGGTGAGCGTGCCGAAGGAGACGGCTGGAGCAGCGGCGGCCCTGAACGCACCACGACAGACGGAGTGGAGACGAGTGAATGGCGGAAGAAGGGGGAGAGACGTAGAGCAGCGGGCCCAGGACAAGCTACAAGGCTTTCAACTGAAAGCCTAGATCATAACAAAGATTAAGAAAGGCACAGAAGAAATGAAGGCCAAGAAGACAAGGTAAAAGAGAAACAGACGGCTAGGAGAGGTTTAAGTGATATTTGTTGGACATTTCTAGACTTATGACTATTACTTTGATAGTAATTAGAAGTCTAGGGAGGGCCCTTCACTCTGTGAAGACAAACCCCCCACCCACCAACAGGGACCAGTGGGCAGAAGAAAGGCCCAAAGTACGGAGGTCGAGATTTTTTAATGTGTTTTTATATAAATATGTGTTATTTTTGTTGTTAAAGGGGCTAGGAGCACAAGTTAAAAAAATGGAAAAACATGAATATGGGTAAAAATCTTAAGATAATGACATTAAACGTGAATGGTCTGAACTCACCTGTTAAAAGGGAAAGAATAATAAGAAAATTCAAGAAGGAAAAAGCTGAAATTATATTTATGCAAGAGACACATTTGAGCAAGACAGAACATGTGAAACTAAAGAGATTTGGCTATAAGAACTCCTACTACAGTTCATTTAAGGGAGGAGCAAAAAGGGGGGTTATGATACTAATCTCAAACAAAATACTGTAACGTCGGGGCCATTTTAAGGGAGCCAGGGATTTCCCAGCATGCTTTACCAGTTTGAAACGTTACTGTGTGTGTTAAATGTGTTACTTCTGAGTTATACTGCTGTGTCATTATAACTGCATTATAATGGCCCAGCAGTGTTTAGCAGGATTAGGGCAAGATGTATCATGTGTGTGTAACCGTGATGTAAACAGAGGTCTGTGAGAATGACCTCCCCGGCTCTGTGTACTAAGTTGCAGGTTGGGGGTTGGGGTGTGTGAAAAATAAATCAGGTTGATCACAGCCATCTGCTCCATTGTCTTTGTGTGAACCCTGCAAACGTCACAATACAATTTGAAAGTGAACAGGAAATCCAGGATAAAGAAGGCAGGTATGTAATAATAAAGGGAAGAATAGATGGTATGCAGATTACATTAGTGAACATCTATGCCCCACCAGAAAGTGACAAGGGTTTTTTTCAACATCTGTTTGATCTCATAGCAACACACAGTGAAGGAGTCCTAATTTGTGGAGGAGACTTAAATGCTGTCATGGATCATGAAGTTGACACAACAAGTGTTAAGAAGACAAAAAAACATGTAACAAAGTTCATAAGAACCTCACTGGCAGAAATGGGTATGGTAGACATATGGAGGGACCTGCACCCACTCGAAAAAGACTATACACATTATTCAGCAGTCCATAAAGTACACTCTAGAATAGATTACTTCCTTATGAATGAAGGTGACAGACACAGGGTGAGAAATTGTTGGATTGGAGGGGCAGAAATATCAGATCATAATCCTATATACATGGAAATATATTTGAACAATAGAAAACGACAAACAACATGGAAACTTAACGTAGGACTGTTAAATGATGAGAAAATGAAAGAAAGAATAAAAATAAACATAAACGAATATATCCAAGAGAATGACAATGAAGAAGTGGACCCAACAATACTATGGGACACACTAAAAGCCGTGTTAAGGGGTAAATTAATTGTTGAAACAGGAAAAGCAAATAAGACTAAACTGGAAGCGTATGAACAAAGATGTGAGAGACTGAGGGAACTAGAACGTAAACATCAAAGCACAAATGACCCAAAAATATATCAAGAAATTAAAGAAGAAAAAACAAAGATAAAAGAAACACAAATGGATGAAATTGAAAGGAAAAATAGATATCTAAAGCAAAAATATTATGAAACGGGGCCAAAAGCCACAAAACTGCTGGCAAAACGGTTAAGAAAACAACAAACAATGAATAATGTATACAAGATTAAAGACCCCACCACAAATAAAACCACAGTTAACCCAGAAAACATCGAAGAAATTTTCCATAATTTCTACCAAGAACTATACTCGCAACCTGAAGAAACAAATACTAAAGATATCAAAAAATTTCTAGACACATTGGACTTGCCATCAATAGGAAATCAACAAAATGAAAAACTAACAGCAGAAATAACAACACAAGAGATCAGAGATGTGATTAAGTCACTTAAAAACGGTAAATCACCAGGTAGTGATGGATACCCATCTGAGTTTTATAAACTGTTTATAGAAGAACTCATGCCACAACTCCTAAAGTCATTTAATTGGACGCTGAACAACAACAAAATACCTCCATCATGGAACGAAGCAATCATTTCAGTTATTTTAAAACCAGGGAAAGATAAAGAACAATGCGGAAACTATAGACCAATCTCTTTATTAAATGTAGATTATAAAATATACACAACAATTATATGTAAACGAATAAAGACATTCTTGACGGAATTGATAGAAGATGATCAAACTGGATTCATAGAGGGACGCCAAACACATGACAATATCAGGAGAACAATACATATAATTAACCAAATACATAAAGAAAAGAAAAGCGCAGTAATAATGAGTTTAGACGCAGAAAAAGCATTTGACAGGGTTAACTGGAAATTCCTATATAGTGTACTGGAGCGCTTTGGATTTAACGAAAAATCAGTACAATGCATAAGGACGCTATATCAAGAACCTGTGGCAAGAATCAAGATAAACGGTAGCTTAACAGACAAAGTAAATATACAAAGATCAACTAGGCAGGGATGCTGCTTATCGCCCACCTTGTTTGCTCTGTTCATAGAACCATTGGCTCAAGCGATACGACAAAATAAGAAATTAAAAGGTGTAACAATAAAGGGGGCGGAACACAAGATTGGGCTATTTGCAGACGATATTATAGTTTACCTTGAACAACCAGATAAATCAATAATGGAAATGATGAACTTGATAGAAAATTTTGGAAAATTATCAGGATACAAGATAAACATAACAAAAACACAAATACTGACATTCCACTATAACCCTCTAAACCAGATAACTGATAAGATCAAACTAAACTGGAACCAAAAAGAAATAAAATACCTTGGAGTGAACATACCTAAAGACCTAAGCAAAATATATAAAGCAAACTATGATAGGTTGGAACAAGAAATAAAAAAAGATATTGATAGATGGTCAATCTTAAATATGGATCTGAATTCAAAAATTGAGACAGTCAAAATCAGCATACAACCTAGATTACTTTACCTCTTCCAGGCTATACCAACAGAGATTCCAGATGCCCAATTCTCAAAGTGGGACAGGATGATATCGAGATTTGTTTGGGGAGGTAAAAAACCAAGAGTGAAATATAAAACCCTCCAATTACCAAAAGAGAAAGGAGGCATGGGCCTACCGAGTCTAAAGGAATATTACTACTCAGCACAAATAAGATATATCATATGTTGGTGCGACGAGGGATATGAGGCAAAATGGAAAGAAATGGAAAAGGAAATTGAGGGACTCCCAGTACAAAGCATAATAGGGGATAAAGATGCATATAAGCAAATCAAACAAATAGACCCAATCACTAAATTTACTTTAGAACTGTGGTATAAAATAGTACAAAAATATAATATAAGGGAAGACATAAAACTATTGAAATGGGTAGCATTTGACAGTCAGTTTGAACCGGCAAAACAAGATAGGGGATACAAAAATCTGGTGAACAAGGGAATCACAGCATGGGGCAATATCGGAAAAAAAGATCTCGGGAGCTTTGTAAATATCAGGAGAAAATTTAAATTAGAAAGATCGGAATTTTTCAGATATCTGCAGATGAGAGATTACTATATGAAGAAGATTAGGCATAACCTCCAAACAGATGTGAACGAGATTATACAACTTATTTTAAGCTCATATGCAGGAAATAAAATAAGAATTATTTCAAAACTATATCAGAAATTTATGACAAACAATCATACAAGTAACTATATAAAGGAGAAATGGGAGAAAGAGCTCAATTTAAACATAACAGAAGAAAGCTGGCAGGAAATATGGAAAACACAACACACATCAACAAATTCAAGGGCATGGAGGGAATTTGGATGGAAAAACCTGATTCGCTTTTTCATTACACCACAGATTCAAGGAAAATATACAAATACCCAATCTTTATGCTGGAGGGGATGTGGGGCTCAAAATGCAGACCACTCACATATGTTTTGGAAATGCTACAAAATATCATCATTTTGGAAATCTATGCATGTGACAATACAGAGGATATTAGGATATAATATACCAATGAACTGTAACCTGATGTACTTATGTGATCTTAAAAAAGACAATGTTATACAGGCTGAGGACAGATATCTAGTTAAAATCTTGTTGATTGCATGTAAAAAAACTATCACAAAAAAATGGCGATCAGAAGTTCTTCCTGACCAAGAACAATGGACTGACATTGTTGAGGACATACGTATGATGGAAAAACTAACATATCGACGAAGAATGCAAGAAGGAATATGGGAGAAAAAATGGCGGAAATGGACACACTACAAAGTGCAACAACGAGGCAGAAATTGAAAGAATAACCAAAGACACTGAAAAAACCAGAAGAATTAAGAGATGAAAACTAAAAACTTGATGCTCCAACATTTGCCCCCCCCCCTTTTATTTTTATTTTTATTTTTATTTTTTTTTTTTTTTTTTTTTTTCCCCTACCCTAACCCCTTTGTTTTTTAAATGTAGAATGTGATCTGAATGCATTATATATGATGAAAAATGAATAAAAATCTAAGTTACAAAAAAAAAAACCATGATAAATGCCTCCAGTGCTTACATACCTCTTATGATTTTTTTCCACGTTTAAAGTACTTTAATCAACTCATGTTTCTGTTGGACAGTCGCGCTCAGCGAGACACTGACTGCTGATTGACTGGAAAACTTGTGTGAGCAGGGCACTTCTAAACTCCACGCGGATGATGGCCACACGCGTTGTTCGTGTGCGCGCTTTCGGAAAGTCATTGCTTCATATATTTTTCTTAATAAGTTCATATCTCCTTGGTGAGGCAGTAAAATTTCTGGCAAGGCAGCCTGCCGCCAAGAAATGTTACCAGAGGAAACCCTGAGCATTGCCCAACTTCTATCACTGAACATGTTGCTACGATGTTTTTACACACAAATGACCACTTGCTGTGCTGTTATCGGTAGGTGTCGCTAACAGGACAGTCGGGGTTTTCGGACTTGTTGCACTGAACCACAGAAACTCTGATGACATAAAACTCTGATTTGAAATCCTACATTTTAAAGCAGATGTCTACAGGGAATTGAGCTGTTTTTGAACCAGCCTCTTGTGGCCTTTTGGAGAACTACAGTTTACATCATATGTATGAAGGAGAGCACAGCATATTTGACAACAATAGCCAGTTATCCAGTAGTTGTATTCATTGGTTATATGAATTCTGTTTCTCATCCAACTTCTGTATTTGGGAAGGTCAAACACTGAGGTCATGCACAGATCACAATGCTATCTTCAACTCGTTAAACTGTTGTATTCTCCATAAAAGATACATCAAATGTTTAACTAGAGTTATAATTTAACCAACAATTTGGGTCTCAACTGCATTCTACTCGAGCTTGAGGTGCTGCTACATATACTAAATGTCAAGCATCCAGAAGTGTAATAAACTGGGACCAGCAGGACCCAAAACTGTGTCAACTGCCTCTCCACCTGCTCAGTCTCACACACATATATACTCACAACAGTAGCAGCAGTTGTGAACAGCAGGCACAGATATCTTGTGAAGTTCCAGACACACTTTAATCAGCGCTGAAGGAGAAAGCCTGGATGATAGGGCAGATTATAGATAAGATTGTCTCTTATTGCTTTTCTCAATAAAAATACATACCCATGGTTCAAGGCTACTTTGCCTTAATACTCCTTAAACACCACTCATTATTTTCCACAGACCTTTTGAATAATTAAGCTACAATCACTTCTTCCTCTATATGTCCGCTCAATACACGTCTTTCTAGGGAACTTCCAAACCTTTTATCCAGTCAGCATAGCTTACCATCTGTTCCATTTAGTATTGGAAAAAAAATGCCAAATGATACTGTTTTAAAATAGAAAAGAATCAGGCACTTTAAAATTAATTCTATGGATGAACAGTTTGATTTCTAAATCACCAGGCCCCTCTTCATCATCATGTTAGATCTTATTTACTACATGAGGTCATTTCCCCGTGTAAGAGTTATCACCCCATTTATGTCATAAAATAAATAAATAAGTCTCATTAGAATGTAATATGGACTACCTGGTGCCTCCGGAAATACTTGTCACAAATATTTGCAAAACTCTGAGGTGACTAAAGGGCTAAATCACAACTTTGCACTGCAGGCACACAGGTGAACAAGTTGATAAAGACTACCCGCTGTCAGGAGCGGCAGATTTCACCAACATCTGCTACTGGCATACGGAGACACAGACACACACAGAAGCGTGTAAAGTACAGAAGTGAAAGTGGGTGGAAAGAATGGTTCAGACACATGTTGTCGTGTCACATTTGCATAAATTTGTGTTTAACTGAACTTATGCAAACAAACGCACACACTCCTGGTGGTAAAAAAAAAATAAATAAACCGTGTGTACACAGTCTGTGCAGGTTCTATGTTTTGAAACTGATTAATTCAGAATTTGGCAGAGGACCTTGGAAGTTAACCTTTCTTTAAATCCTTACAGACACTGAACTGACCTGGAATTTCACAACTGTCCGTTTCTAATTCAAAGAAAATATATTTAAGAATAGATTATCTACACTTTCTTAAAAAAAAAGGAGTGGAAAAAAACATTTGTAGACTGTGAACAATGATCAGTGAGCTTCTTCAGTTCCTCTTCCCACCAAAGGACCCAGTTATTTTGATGGTTGTCTACAGCCTCAGTGAGCTTAGCGTAGCAACACATGAACTATTTCCCTTCCAGTTCCCAGAACAAAGAGAAGAATAATAAAACTACTGAACCTGTAGTCCATAACTGGTATGTGTCCACAGGGAATATGTTTTTGCTGGACAGGATCAGTCTTGTTGGTGAGCTGCTATAAAGCAGTGATAGATGATTGTCAGGTCTCTGACAGCCTCCCGCAAAGCTACACCTGTTTAGAAACTGCAGGTACTAGTGGGTTGTTCACCATTTTTAAATCAAATCTTATGTGATGGTTCGCTCAGAAACCTTTTCTTGTGTTTTGAAAAGCAGCAGAGGCATTTATGAAAATGTTTGATTTTGTCTTTGTTTTAGATTAACAGGGGCTAGATTAAGCATTATGTACAAGTTTCATTGCACCAGATGCACCTAATTTGCATTAAGTAGACTAGATTTTTATAAGATGATGACTTAAAATACAGTGGATATAAAAAGTCTACACACTCCTGTTCAAATGCCAGGTTTTTGTGATGTAAAAAAATGAGACCAAGATAAATAATTTCAAAACTTTTTTCGCCATTAATCTGACCTATAACCTGTACAACCCAATTAAAAAACAAACTGAAATCTTTTGAGGGGAAAAATAAATAAAATACTTACAATAACCTGCTTACATAAATATGCATACCCTGTTATAACTGGGGATGTGGCTGTGTTCTGAATTAACCAGTCACATTCAAACTTATGTTAAATGGGAGTCAGCACACGCCTGCCACCATTTAAATGCCTCTGATTAACCCCAAATAAAGTTCAGCTGTTCTAGTAGGCTTTTCCTGACATTTTTGTAGTCGCATCTTACAGCACAACCCATGGTCCCCAGAGAGCTTCCAAAGCATCAGAGGGCTCTCATTGTTCAATGGTGTCAGTCAGGACAAGGGTACAAAAGAATTTCCAAAGCATTAAATATACCATGGAACACAGTGAAGACAGCCATCATCAAGTGGAGAAAATATGGCACAACAGTAACATTACGAAGAACTGGACGTCCCTCCAAAATTAATGAAAAGATGAGAAAAAAAACTGGTCAGGGAGGCTGCCAAGAGGCCGACAGCAACATTGAAGGAGATGCAGGAATTTCTGGCAAGTACTGGCTGTTTAGTACATATGACAGCAATCGCCCGTCTTCTTCATATGCCTGGGCTGTAGGGTAGGGTGGCAAGATGGAAGCCTTATCTTACCAAGAAAAACAACCAAGCTCAGTTATATTTTGCAAAAACGCATTTGAAATCTCCCATACGCATGTGGGAAAATGTGTTATGGTCCGATGAAACCAAGGTTCAACTTTTTGGCCATAATTCCAAAAGGTATATTTGGCGCAAACACGACACTGCTCATCCCCAAAAGAACACCATAACTACAGTGAAGCATGGTGGTGGCAGCATCATGCTTCGGGGCTGTTTTTCTTCAGCTGAAACTGGGGCATTAGTCAAGGTGGAGGGAATTATGAACAGTTCCAAATGCCAGTCAGTTTTGGCACAAAACCTTCAGGCTTCTGCTAGAAAGATGAAGATGAAGAAAAAAAACGTCATCTTTCAGCACGACAATGACTCAAAGAACACATCCAAATCAACAAAAGAATAGATTCACCAGAAGATGATTAAGAGAAGATTAAGGTTTTGGAATAGCCCAGCCAGAGTCCAGAGCTGAATCCAATCGAACATCTGTGGGGTGATCTGAAGAGGGCTGTGCACAGGAGATGCCCTCCCAATCTGACAGATTTGGAGTGTTTTCGCAAAGAAGAGTGGACAAATATTGCCACATCAAGATGTGCCATGCTAATAGACTCCTATCCTAAAAGACTGAGTGTGTGATGATCAGGTGAGTGTGCTCCCCCACCCCGCCTGTGTTTTTTCCTTCTGCACGTCTCCCGGCTCTGGAGTTGATTACGCCCCCCTGCGTGATTGGGCACACCTGCTGCTACCTCATCTGCCAGCCTTAAAACAGCCAGCCTGTGAGTGCTTCTTCGCTGGACCGTTGGGTATTGCTGCCTTCATCTAAAGTTAAGTTGAATGGTATATTCTCTTACCAGTTGCTTGACCGTCTCCTCTTCAGATTGCTGCCATTTCAGCGGTGTGTTACTCCGGGGCTGTGCACGCTCACCTGAACCTTCATCTCAACTGGACTACTCCTACTCCACCCGGTCAACCAACTTCCCCGCGCCATCCTGCCTCCTCTCCCTTCACCTGGTCATTCGCTGGCTTACCCCCCGCCAGCTCTCTTTACCACCACACGTTGGGTCCCACAGCCAGGCCCTCTGCTTCGATAGTAAGTCTCTTCTCCTCTTTTCCACTTCTTCCTCCTTCTCAATTAAATTCATTATTAATCATTTCTCCTCTCCCTCTCATTCACAGGCTGTGTGCTCATCCAGCATGCTTATTAGTGTTTTTGTTGGCATTCATTAATTTTTGTTGTTCAATAAACTGTGTTAAACATTCCCTCCTGAGTCTGGTTGTTCTTCCAGTGTTGTTCGCTCTGCATTTGAGTCTCTGGCTTACAAATCATGACAGAGTGCTGTAATAAAAGCTAAAGGTGCTGCAACAAAGTATTAGTTTAAGGGTGTGCATATTTATACAACCAGGTCATTGTAAGTTTTTCATTTTTCCCCTTAAAAGATTTCAGTTTGTTTTTCAATTGAATTGTACAGGTTATAGGTCACATTAATGGTGGAAAAAGTTTTGAAATTATTTATCTTGGTCTTATTTTTTACATCACAAAAACCAGGCATTTGAACAGGGGTGTGTAGACTTTTAATAACCACTGTATATGTACTAGATAACAAAGCCCCCCTCCATGGCTCGCCTTCTTATCATGGTGGAGGGGTTTGTGTACCCTAATGATCCAAACTTCCAACAAGGATCCTGTAAGTGCCTGGTGATCAGTTTCTACCCATAGGACCTGACAGGGTTCAGCCCAAACAAGCCACATGAGTTTAGCTTCCAGTGGGCTCACCACCTGCTAGAGGGATCATGGTGTTATGTGAACTGGGCTGCAGTCTGAGCTACTTTGCATAGACTAATGTCCCCACGACCCAGGCCCCCGGATAAGCGGTAGAGGATGGATGGATGGATGGATGATGACAAGTGTAGAAATATGCAGCAATTTAAATAACAGAAAGAGATGACTCATTAATACCAATTCAGCTTTATGAAAATTTATGGTTCAATTCTTCAAAGAAATGCATGAATTATTTTTTTAAAAATCTACCATGAAGTTAAATAAATAACTAGAACTGTATTAAACAGAAATGCAGACCCACACCTCTAGCATATGTCTCAGTGACGTACTGTACGTCAGTACTGGCTAACCTTGTGACCCCAAAACCACAAACACATTTTAGGGTTCCAAGGTTAACATGGTACCAAGGTTGGTGAGCTTCATCTGTTCTGACGTTGGAGTGCGAATGGCCTTGTGACTTTGATCTTGACTTGACTTTGGTCTTTGACCTTTTGACTCAAATGATGGTCGGATCAGTGGGACCTCAAATTCAACTGACATACCAGATCTGGTGATCCTGTCATTAACAGCAATAATATAATGATCATACAGTAAATGTGAAATAAGAAGCCTTTGTCCTTCAGTCAGATCAAGAACAGTCCTTGATGTAGGCGTGATGATCCTAGCACTAATACTAGCAACATATTGGGCATAAAGGTGGAAAAAATAGTAAAGGACTCTGTGACCTTGACATTTGACCTCTTGATCAAAAAAGGAGGTCAGGTAAAGGGGGCCTCAAGTACAAGCTCTGTACCCAATGTGGTGATCCAAGCCTCGGTGGATCTCAAGTTACAGTTGTGGAGACGAGGAAATAATAATGGATATGCATTTATATAGCACCTTTCATGGTACCCAAAGCACTTTACAATGAGTCCATTATTCATTCACTCCGCAGACAGACAATTGTAAGTTACTCCCGTAACCACAGCTGCCATGGGGCAGACTGACAGTCCACGCCAACAACCTCTCCAACTACTACCAGACATTTATACCCAGTGTCATGGACACTGGAAGCGAGGTGGGTAAAGTGCATTGACCAGGGACACAGTGGCAGGATGGCTGTGGAGAGCAGGATTTGACCCGCCAACGTTCTGGTTACTGGACGGCCCGCTCTACCTCCTGAGCCACTGCCGCCCCTGACATGCACGTAAACAGGTGGAACTGTTTTCTAAAAACATACAGAAATATATTCATAAAAGATAAACGCTGTATCAGTCTGCCATAGAGTACTGCTGTTAATTCTGGATACCACTAAACCTTTACTACTGCATTTAGGCAGCATTTTACATTACTATGTCCTCTCCAAACCAGTGTTGAAAGATTTCCTAAATTCCCCAGTAAATCAAAATATAGAGTATATTGTCAGTGTCCATGACACTGGTGTATGATTGTATATAAATGTTTAGTGGTGGTCAGAGAGGCCGGTACTGTGCATTGACAGCCATTTTTCCATCAGTCTAACTCAGGGCAGCTGTGGCTATAGTAGTAGCTTACCACTATCAGTGTCTGTCTATGGAGTGAATGAATAATGCACCCACTGTAAAGCCTCTTTGAGTGTCCTTGAAAAGCGCCATATTAATCTGATGCATTATTACATATAGATAACTCCTTGCCCTTGTTTCCACGTTCACAAAATTTGAGATGAGCCCTCATGACTGCCATTCTCATGCTGTGTTTCAGGCACTCACATCACGGAGGCTGTTTCTGCTCCACTAAAATGAAAAGCCAGAGACTAACAGCAACACACAAGTAACGTCACAGGGCTGAGCCAGCTGCCGAACCAGCATGTCAGGAGAAAATGCTTTTTCTTTATTGTCGTCAACCTTGAGTCACTAGAAAACCTACAATATTTTTTTCCATAAGAAAAGTAGCATAACAACGTTTTTTTTAATGTAAGGCTAAAAGAAATAAAAATCTTACAAAAATCTAATCTTCTGGCCAACAGTGTGATTTTATTCACTCAACAAATCGTCTGAGTATGTTTGAGGATCGTGTTTACACTTGTGCATTTTGAAGTGTGCCGTTTCTGGTTTTTCCGCAACCTGATACTTGAACATAACACTAGGGGTGTACCATATCGTATTGTTCACAACAACACCGGTATAAATGTTGATACTGGAGTCAAAAATAATGTTGCGAGATTTGGAGTTGGCTATCTGACGACGTCACGCCGTTACAGTGTTGACGTAAGTTATGTGTTTCTATGATTACGGTAAAAAAAACATGGCACAGGAAGACAACCATACGTGGTGTTTTGTATTATCTTCTTGTAATATTTGATACAGAATTAAATATATTTGAAATTCAATCTGAGCTGCTGTTAAAAAACAGCAACAATATTTTTTGCTTTGTATTTACTGAATATGTTGAAAGCAAATAATGCTTGCCTGTGAAACTGTCCTTTATGAATTAAAAAGAGAAAAATATTTAGTGATATCATCAAGAATGTCATTATCATGTAAATTCACAGAAATCTGATATCATTTGTTTGACCATATCTGAACCGTGCAGCTAGTGCTGTTTAGATGCAGCAGAACATGAGCAGGACAATTAAAGATGGCTTGAAATGAAAACGTGGTTTCCATTTACAGTGGTGTGAAAAAGTGTTTTCCCCCTTCCTGATTTGTCATTTTTTATATGTTTGTCACACTTAAATGTTTCAGATCATCAAACAAATTTAAATACTAGACAAAGGTAACACAAGTAAGTACAAAATGCAGTTTTTAAATGGTGTTTATTATTAAGGGTTAAAAAAAATCCAAACCTACATGGCCCTGTGTGAAAAAGTGATTGCCCCCCGTTAAAACATAAATTAACTGGTTTATCACATCTTTGGAAAGCTGAATTCAATTTCTCTAGCCACACCCAGGTCTGATTACTGCCACACCTGTTTTTAATCAAGAAATCACTTAAATTGGACCTGCCTGACAAAGTGAAGTAGACCAAAAGAGCCTCAAAAGCTAGACATCATGCTGCGATGCAAAGAAATTCAGGAACAAATGAGAAACAAAGTAATTGAGATCTATCAGTCTGGAAAAGGTTATAAAGCCGTTTCTAAAGCTTTGGGACTCCAGCGAACCACAGTGAGAGCCAATATCCACAAATGGCAAAAACATGGAACAGTGGTGAACCTTCCCAGGAGTGGCCGGCCGACCAAAATTACCCCAAGAGCACAGCGACGACTCATCCAAGAGGTTATAAAAGACCCCACAACAACATCCAAAGAACTACAGGCCTCACTTGCCTCAGTTAAAGTCAGTGTCAGTGTTCATGACTCCACCATAAGAAAGAGACTGGGCAAAAATGTCCTGCATGGCAGAGTTCCAAGATAAAAACCACTGCTGAGCAAAAAGAACATAAAGGCTCGTCTCAGTTTTGCCAGAAAACATCTTGATGATGCCCAAGACTTTTGGGAAAATACTCTGTGGACTGACGAGACAAAAGTTGAACTTTTTGGAAGGTGTGTGTCCCATTACATCCGGCGTAAAAGTAACACAGCATTTCAGAAAAGGAACATCATACCAACAGTAAAATATGGTGGTGGTAGTGTGATGGTCTGGGGCTGTTTTGCTGCTTCAGGATCTGGAAGACTTACTGTCGTAAATGGAACCATGAATTCTGCCGTCTACCAAAAAATCCTGAAGGAGAATGTCCGGTCATCTGTTTGCGATCTCAAGCTAAAGCGCACTTGGGTTCTGCAGCAGGACAATGATCCAAAACACACCAGCAAGTCCGCCTCTGAATGGCTTAAGAAAAACAAAATGAAGACTTTGGAGTGGCCTAGTCAAAGTCCTGACCTGAATCCGATTGAGATGCTGTGGCATGACCTTAAAAAGGTGGTTCATGCTCAAAAAACCCTCCAATGTAAGTAAGTAAAGCAAGTTTATTTATAAAGCACATTTCACAGACATATAGTCACAAAGCATTGTACAATAAAATAAAATAAAAAAAAACCTTGACACCATTGAAGAGAAAAGAAAAAATAAAGAGAACAAATTAAAACACAAGATTAAAAGATTTTTAAAAAATATCAGACATACCATTCAGAAGCAGTTGAATTGAATTTCAACGGAAAGCCTCGTTAAACAAAAAAGTTTTCAGCTTCTTTTAAAAGAGTCCACAGAGCCAGCTAAACATAGTTGGAATGGGAGATTATTCCAAAGCCTCAGAGCTACAGATTGAAAGGCTCTGTCCCCCATGGTCTTGAGCCTCGTACAAGGAACAACTAACAAGTAATGGGCTTCAGACCTAAGAGTACGAGCAGGAGTATGTTTGAGAAGAAGATCAGATAAATAAGATGGGGCGCGTCCATGTAGTGCTCTATATGTACTGTAAGTGTAAGAACTTTAAAACAAATCCTAAATGCCACTGGTAGCCAATGTAACGCATATAATATGGGGGTAATATGATCTCATTTTCTAGAATGTGCAAGTAGTCTGGCTGCAGCATTCTGTATTGTATATACTGGAGACGAGAAAGAATACATTTGTCTAAACCAGTAAACAAAGCATTGCAATAATCTAGTTGTGAAGACACAAATGCATGGATTATTTTTCAAGCTCACTTGAAGAAACAATGGCTCTCAATTTGGAAATGTTCCTTCATTGAAAAAAGCATGAACGTGAAATAGAATTGACATGGGAATTAAAACCAAGGGAGGATTCAAACATAACAGAATTGTTGTAATGTGGCTGCATTACAACAATTCTGCAAAAATGAGTGGGCCAAAATTCCTCCACAGCACTATAAAAGACTCATTGCCAATTATTGTAAACGCTTGAGTGCAGTTGTTGCTGCTAAGGGTGGCCCAACCAGTTATTAGGTTTAGAGGGCAATCACTTTTTCACACAGGGCCATATAGGTTTGGATTTTTTCCCCTTAATAATAAACACCTTCATTTAAAAACTGCATTTTGTGTTTACTTGTGTTATCTTTGTCTACTATTTAAATTTGTTTGATGATCTGAAACATTTAAGTGTGGCAAACACACAAAAAAAAAGAGAAATCAGGAAGGGGGCAAACACTTTTTCACACCACTGTACATAGTATGTGATGATTGACACTATTTCTTCTGAAGATGCCAAGAAAAAGTGAGTAAAATGTGCAGATCCTAATACTAAAAGGAGAAGAAGCTAAGTCGTTGTTAGACTCTGACGGCTATCCGTGTCATCGCAACCGTTTTTCAGAGCAAATGAACAAGCTAAGACTGTATTTAAGAACCCAATAAGAGACTCATAATCACTATGTGGTGGTAGCACAATCATGGATGTGTAAAGGACTCCCCTAACACAGCTTACAATCTAAATTGCCACCACACACGTGATGTGACCCACAAACCCTCAAGTGGTATGTGTTGTAAACACTGAACAGTTATTAGGTTTTGGTTTTTCTTAATTCAGACAGGGATAAGAAGGAGACGGAGAAGGAGAAGGAGACTGGCGTTGATCATGAAAAAACACAAAATAAACACAGCGGTAAAACCACACAAAAAATTAAGACAGTTATTAGTACACCCCAAGGACAAAATAGAACAAGGCAAAAAATGCAACGTAATATATGAAATATCATGCAGATCATGTAACAAGACTTACATCAGAGAAATGGGAAAATCATTCACCACAAGGAAAAAAGAACACCAGAAGGAATGTGAGAAGGAAACACAAAGACGACTCACAAGATTGCAAAAAGAAAAGGCAGAACAAGCAACACTAAAATCAGCAATATCAGATTGCAGCAAAAGAAACAATCACATCATGGACTGGAACAATGCAAAAATCACTGGATCGGAGAGCAACAGACACAAACCTTGGATCAAGAAGGCTTTAGAAATCAGGGAATATGGCAAAGACATCATGAATCGGGATGAGGGGGCATTTATGCTTTCCCACACCTGGGAATATGTTCTCCAGAGACCATCGGACAGTGGGGAGTGTGGCCAGCCCAGTGGACATCCATCCATCCATCCATCTTCTTCCGCTTAATCCTTTTTGGGTCGCGGGGGGGGCCGGAGCCTATCCCAGCATCTTTGGGCGAGAGGCAGGGTCCACCCTGGACAGATCACCAGTCCATCGCAGGGCCAACACAGAGAGACAGACAACCATTCACTCTCACAGTCATACCTAAGGACAATTTAGAATCCCAAGTTTGATGCAAATTAACCTAACGTGCATGTTTTTGGCATGTGGGAGGAAACCGGAGTAATCCCGGAGTAAACCCACGCAGACACGGGGAGAACATGCAAACTCCACACAGATCACTGTCTGTCGGGGGCTGGGATCAAACCCAGGATCCCCCGGCCAAGGGTGAGTTGCTGTGCTGCCGCAGTGCTAACCACTCCGCCACCGCGCTGCCCTCTGGGCTGGCCATGCCTAGGAAAAACAGCTGATAAATGACACTTCAAAGCAATCAGCTGACAATTCTGAGGAAGACTGCAGATGCCAGTCGAAACATGTAAAGCTAAAAACATCTCCTTATCCTTGTCTGAAATAAGAAAAACAAAAAACTAATAACTGAAAAAGAAAACAGAATGAACCTACTCAAACTAACACTGAACAATGTTTATTTTGTTGTGAAATGACAACATACCTGTCATGTATTATATTGTGCTCATTTACTACCACACCACAGTGATATAATACCACACTCTTGTGTAATATTGCTTAATTTTGAGTCTTGTTGGTAAGAATAAGGAAGGGGAAAAAACAACATGAAAGGGTCAGGTAACCGTGATGCTGATTTAAGGTCAAACTGCCCAGCCTTAGCCACAGCGCAGCTTACACTGTGGACAGATTTGTCTACATGAAGTGAGTATTTTGTTGCCACTGTATTGAAAACAAGCCACACTGTCCTTCTGTTCACCAAATAAATGTAAGACCAATATTCATCCACTTTTATCTCTGTTCTGTATCGACACCTGAGGGAAATATGTGGCTCTTTAGCTGCTCAGTGATCCACTGTGTTTACAAGCTGACTGTGACTGTCTGCCGTTTGGTGCTGAGCAAGTAGTGCACAGTAAGCTACATGATCCGACCAAAAAAAAGAGTTCAAAGGCTAGACAGTATAACGCAATGAAGCTGAAAACAGCCGTGGCGACACGTGGATGTGGGTAATGAGACTCTCGACTGTAGGTTCATTACTACAGGCAGTGCATTTCACGCTGTCACACTGTATCTATTACAGCAATGATCTCACATCTTCATCATTGCACAGCCCGCTTGTCCCTCAACATCCTCACGGGCCCGCTTTCTGTTACCGCCCTGCCCTCATTGTCCATCATTTTTGTCCCCCCCCTCCCCCCGTTCTCCCTAAGATGAGGTCTAGAAATGGGCCCATATATATCTGACACAGTGTATCATGGACAAGCACACACCCAGTGTGGGATAGAGTGTTCACTGATGGGGCGGCGGGAATGAGGGGAATGGTTGATGGAGTCGGCAGAGTCTGAGTTGTGAGTCTGACGGGCGAGTTATATAAGGCCGTGATGAGGATTTTCCTTTTGCCATAAATCTATTGCCATATGGAACACACTGCGTCAACACAAGCACTGTGGATGTCATTGGAAGCAAGAACGGCTGAAAGTTTTGACATCCACTGTATGATAATGCTGGGATGAAGATTTCATTATGTTAGTCTTAAATAATGCAAGACTTTGAACATGTTTTATTCCAATAAACTAACATTTGACAGAAAATAATTACAGATGAGAATAAGAAAATGCTAATCAGCTATGGAAGAGGAGGACTCGGATGGTTGCATGGTTTATTTGAAAATGTTTCCCTGAACTGTTCATTAGTTTGGTTCTGCGTCAGCTCCTGGAGCTGCTGAATCGGAGGGTGAGACCTGAAAGGCTGAGCTCATCTCCCTACAGTGGTATCGCCACCACCAGTGAAAACGCACACCGTGTTATGCCAAGGAGGCAGTGCCGCTCCTTTAAATGGACAGATTTATGAGGCACATTCACTGGTGGCAGACCTCTCACTGCTCCTGTCCAGCTCACCAAACATCTCACACTCATTCTGACACATGAATAATGTGGAAGGTGCAGCGAGAACGTCCACTAGTTGCTCCACCTGAGCCAAGTTACTTTTACCTCTTGCCTCCCATTTCTCACACGCGCCATGCAGTCACACTTCTTCACACACGCTCGCTTTAAAAAGCGTGCAAACACCCGAACCCCACATGCTGGTTCTCTTCTGGCAGCAGAGTCTCTCTAAGAATGCATGGCACTACAATCCTGGAGGAATATGTCATCGGCGCCTTCAACACGCTGCCTCGTAAAGGTTTGCAGGCTGGCACGAGTGATGAATTGAGCAGGAGGGATATAAAAAGGTCATGAAATTATAAACAGTTAAGCGACTCCTTGGGCTGAAATGAAATGGTGTGCAAAGTCCTTCAACAAAGAATAAGCAAAACACAATTGGTCTGAACTGTAAGGGATCCACGGTGCTTCCAGCATGCAAAATCAGAAATCATGGATTCCACCTGTCATGGAGCAGCAGTTCTTATTCTTAGAGTGCATAACGTGTTTAAGACTGGAGGTAGAGAAGAGAACTTGACTGTTGCACTTAAGCAAATTATTGTAATGTTTTTGGTTACCAGTGCAGATTATTAGATTTGAATTCCAAGAAAAATCTGTCAACTAGTCAAAGGAAAGTTGCATGCATCTATTATACCAGGTGCAGTTGCGTGCTGGCCTCTCAGGGGAAAACAGTTATTTGTTGAGCTCATTAGAAACTGTGCTGTTGGGAGAACGCAGGGATGCGCCAACGTGGCCACGTCGGCTTGATTTATCTTTTCTCAGTGATGCCTGTTGATATTTTTTAAATTACATAAAACTACGGCAAAAGACACAAAAATACGTTTTTGCTGATGTACAGTTAACTCTTTCCACATACTAGAGAGGAGTGCGCAAAAGTGTCAAAAAGCAGGAAAAATCAAATTATCTAAGCGTTTAAATAACCCCAAAATTTTCAAAAAAATGTTGCTGGCATAGTTTTTAATCACACTGGGACTGAGATATTAGTATATCAAACCTTAAACTGGTCACCAGAGGTAAAACATGCCGCCAAAGTGTGGCGGTCACTGCGAACCAAACTAGTCCTGCTGTGCGTAAAAACCAGAAATGCGTAATGCGTAAACTGGCAGGTACCTGGTTAGTGGTGTCGGGCGGCAGGTTCTTAATCAGGATTTTCCTCCTGTTGCTCAGCTCCTGGCGAGTTTTGGCCAGTCTCCTCTCGATCTCCTCCGGCTCCAGGTCCGGCAGGTCGCGGAGACTAATCCCGGACTCGGAGGTCTGCGCCGCCTCCTCATCCTCCGGCTGCCGGCTTTCGGGGCTGTCCATCTGGGCGGAAAGTGCTCTATCCCGGGCAAGAGAAGAGTGAACGCTCGGCGGCTGGATGGATGAGGCTGCCGCCATCTTGGGTAGCTGGGAGAAAAGTGTGAGGTGAGAGAGAGAGAGAGAGAGAGAGAGAGAGAGAGAGAGAGCAGGTGGGAGGTGCGCGCGCGTATCGGTGAGCGAAAGACATTAAAACAATAATTTATTTAAATGACTAGTGTTTTCTTAGGTAAGTCGGCTGAATTTGAAACAATTACTTTAATCACAATAATTAACAATATTATGCCTTATACATTGCTATATTTTAAGTTATTACGCTTATCTTCATGCGCGCACTGAAACATGACTATCATGTTCTAAACTAATATGAGCACATAATGGGTCCTAATGTGTTGTGATAATTGGTGAAGTAACTTATGTTGACAGTCAGGAGCCCTCGTGGTTTCCAGCGCGCGGAGCTGCGCCTCGGACTTGTGGCGACCCCAGCTGTCCGACGGCTGCATGGGCCAAAGCAAACACGCCTTCATGGGCTTGGCTGATGGGGACCCTATGCTGGACTGGACAAGCAGCTTGTTTCCAGCTTGAATTGTGGCATGGCATCACAGAAATCTTTTCAACAGAATCTCCCTGTTATTTTGGCATAAGAAAATATAATCAACCACATGTTGAACATCCAAAAAATGGTTTGTTCTTTCAGCATTACCCAATCATTTTAGACAGCATAAAACAGTATATGCACAGATTGTGTTATCTTGCTGGAGCCCAATTAAAACATTTCTTTTTTTTTTTTTTTTTGTCAAAGGGGGAGCGGCAGGCGTTAACTGGAGAACATCTTTAACTACCAGAGCTTTTCTGTTCCTCATGTGCATAATGTAACCATGAATGGCTGTGTGCCTTCCCTCCCTCCCTTTTCTACCCAAGTCATCCATTGAATGCCAACCGAGCCTGCCTGCCCACCGTGGGTGGAAAGCTGCTCCTGGCAAACACAAGGGGAGCAGAGCTCCCTGCCGAGTCTTCACAATGCCTATGTAGCTTCCGCAGGCAGCGTGAGTCTCTGACAGACTCACACACTCTGTGCTCACACTTGCAAGGATGCACTCACAATCACGTAGACACACAAACAAGTCAACAGGCACACATCAACCCACTTAGGAAATATTTAGAGAACAATTATGGCGAGGCCTGTAAGAGATGGAGAAATCAACCTCCATGTTCTCTTACAAGCCATCTGTGTGGAGCATTTCTTGGCAGATTGAAGTCCAGACAATCACAGTTTGTCAGTGGGTGAAAATGATCTCACTTTGCCAAGTGGCTGAAGCAGAGTAGCTGAAAGGCAGTGACTGTACGTGGACTGTTTGCTGTTTGGATGCTTCAGTCAATCTTTCGCTAAGACCACTCTGGAGCGGAAAGGCCGAACAGAGGGGAAAATTGTGCAGATGAAAGTGGCACATTTTTCTGTGTACATCCCTTATGCATTTCAAATTCAAGCCACAAATCTATTGTGCCTCGTTTTGCAAATCAACAAATATCCATGCACGCTGATGAAATTTATTTAAGAACATACAGTGTTTTATCAAAATCTTAAACCAGCCATATGCCTGAAGTTCTTAAACCCAACCAATGAGTGACATTAGAATGAAAGAACTCAGCAGCTGAAAATAAAAAGCCAAAACATCCAAATGTAACACCATCTTAGGTCTCCTGGATGACAGACCTGTCCATCCTCCCAATGATGATTTTGTGGCTCATCCAAAACAAACTCAGATAGGTTTCCTCCCACATGCCAAAAACATGCATGTTAGGTTAATTGGCTGTTCTAAAAATTGTCCCTAGATATTTGTTTCCTATAGGCCCTTAGAATAGAGGGTTAGTATTAATGAAAGCGCTTTGAGTGGTCTTTGTGACTAGAAAAGCGCTATATAAGTGCAGGTTAGTTAGTTAGTTAGTTAGATAGATAGATAGATGTACTTTATCGATCTCAAACTGGGAAATTACAGTGTAACAGCAGCATGACACAGTGGACAACCCAAACCAACAGAAGTACATACAGCATAATAGAAAAAGGAGCTACTCAGGGAAGCAAAATGCTTAGATAACTTTATATACTACACATGCTACTACTAGGTTGAATAGATGATGATCCTTATGAATCTATGGATAGTACTGACTGTACAAAGAAGGATTATAAGGCATAGGGTGAAATGTGAGGTACCAGTTAGGCTGTAAGGTGCAGTATGGCAGCATTGTTATGAC
The DNA here is from genome assembly GCA_020510985.1 of Pholidichthys leucotaenia. Classification (NCBI taxonomy): domain Eukaryota; kingdom Metazoa; phylum Chordata; class Actinopteri; order Cichliformes; family Pholidichthyidae; genus Pholidichthys; species Pholidichthys leucotaenia. Next base: position 309,845,824 of record CM035839.1, on the reverse strand, counting down.
CAAAATTCAACATCAGAGTGAGTTATTGTACAGTGAAATGGTATGTGGCAGGAAAGATTTCCTGTACCTGACTGTTTGACAGCGGAGCTGTAGCAGTCTGCTAAAGAAAGTGCTCCGCTGTCTGTCCAGTGTGTGGTGGAGGGGGTGATCAGGATTGTCTATGATGGATAACAGTTTGTTCAGTGTCCTCCTTCACCACAATCTGCTCATCCCCTTCTTGTACGTAGCATCAGTGTTAGATTTCCAGTCCAGTCCATTGCTGATCACAACACCCAGGTATTTGTAGTCCTCCACTACCTCCACATCCTCCCCCCCAATCCACAATGGCTGTGAAGGCATCCTCTTCTTCCTGAAGTCAATCACCATTTCTCTGGTCTTGCTGACGTTCATCCTCAGGTGATTCTGCTCGGTCCAGTCCCCCAAATCTGTCTACCAGTGCCCTGTACTCTCCCTCTTATACACCCAACAGCCAAGTCATCAGAGAATTTCTGCAGGTGGCATGACTCGGTGTTGTACTGAAAGTCGATGGTGTATAAGGTGAAGAGAAAAGGAAAAAGCACAATCCCCTATGGAGCTCCCGTATCACTAACCACCACATCAGACAAAACATTGCCCAGCCGGACAAACTGGCCTGCTTGTCAGGTAGTCCCAGGAGATCACAGAGCTGTTAACCCCATCACCCGCAGCTTCTCACCCAGCAGCAGTGGCTGAATGGAGTTAAATGCACTGGAGAAATCAAAGAATGTGATTCTCACAGTGTCTCCTCCTCTATCCAGGTGAAAATGAGCTTGTTGCAGCAGGTTAATGACAGCGTCTTCAACTCCTAAATAGGGCTGATATGCAAACTGCAGAGGGTCCAGCCATGTCTTCATCTGCGGCCTCAGGTGAGCTAAGACCAGTCTCGCCATGACCTTCATCACATGAGATGTGAGGGCAACTGGTCGATAGTCGTTCAGGTCTGATGGAGACGACTTCTTGGGGACAGGAACCAGGCAGGATGTTTTCCACAGCACCGGTGCTCTCTCCAGACTCAGGCTTAGGTGCTTCAGTACTGGAGTTAGCTGGTTGGCACAGGTCCTCAGGATCCAGGGGGAGATGCCATCGGGGCCCACTGGTGAAATCTCTCCAGCTGTTTCCTCACCTGGCCTGTAGTCACAGTGATGTGGGGGTTGGTACTGATGTCTTCAGTGGAGAGGAGGGGGTGAGAGGGAGAGAGGTGCTGCACAGGAGAGCAGTGTTGGGCAAGTTACTAAAAAATAGTAATTACAGTTACTAGTTACTTCTTTTCAAAAGTAACTGAGTTACTTTACCAATTACTGCATGATTAAAGTAACTGCTTACTTGGAAAAGTAACTTTCACATTACTTTTAAATGCATACTTAAATCATCCTGCACACATAGCAAGATAATTTAATAGATTACAGGCTTATTAATGTCAAGCTGAAAACAGACTGTTTCAGACAGAGCTTTCAGTCTGCTTTTTCCTGCCTTAAGAGCTCTTATTGTTGGAAAAATCTGAAGAAAATCAACATGACATTGCCGGTAATTTCCTCAATTTGGAGTGAGAGCTGGCAACACTGCATAAAGCTGTCCATGTTTATCTTAACTTTATAATATGGATTTACTGTAATCCAATGTGCAGTGATCCAAAGAAATTGTCCATTATCCACAGTTCAAATGCCTGCTGTAACAGAGACATGGTCCAGACCCTCAAATTCCTTTTAGAGATCAAAATCCACTTCTAATCTTTATCCAGGTAGCAAGTAAATGTGTTTTAACTTCAGTGGTTCAGTCTCAGCTGTCTGATGTTAAGTGACTGTTTATATCACATCTTCAGTCTGTAATGACATATCTGGCAATCAGGTTTATTTCTTGCTGGCTCACAGACTGTCCAGATGTGTACCTGTGTTTGAAATCCAGCCATGGCTATTGAGACAGGAGTATTTCCACTTTACATCCAGCCATGGCTGTTCAGATAGCCTAGATCCACTAACACGGTGTTGTTAGCATAGCTAGTCATTACTTAGCACTAGCTTTGTTGCGGTTTTCAGGCACTTCTGAAGATTGCAGTAGGTCTTATCCAGCATTTAGCTTCCAACCCACCAATATGCTTTTGTCCTTAACCGTGACACAGGAAAAATAATCTGTCTATTTCCACAAAAACAAAGTAGCTTCATCTTTTCCTCTGCTCAGTAGCGAAGACTCAGGCTTTTTGCAACAGGTCATGTCGACTGACAGCTCGTCTCAGCTACGGTAGGGTCAGTTTGTATATTCAATTATTTGCACTAAAAATATCAATCCATATTAATAAAACGAGTAACACATCGATCAGATTTCAGTAACTAATGCATTACTGAATTTGTAAACTAATTTCAGTACTCAGCATGTTACTGCAAAAGTAGTGGCATTACAGAGTGAGGGTGGAGTGGTGTGTGTGGGTCTGGCTGTGTTGTGGGGGTGACAAACAGTGAGTTGAACCTATTAAAAAGCAGATTCAGCTCATCAGCTCTCTCAAGGCTCCCCGATGTCTGTCTGTCTCTCCCCTAACACCCAGTGATGTGTTTCATTCCAGTCCACACAATCCCTCATGTTTTTCTGCTGGAGTTTATCCTCTAACTTCCTCCTGTAGTTGTCTTTACACATCCTCAGCATCTTTCTCAGTTCACGCTGTACTCTCCTCGGTTCCTTCCCGTCCCCAGACCTAAAAGGCCTCTTCTTGTTAAAAAAGTGCTTTTAGGTCTCTGGTTTGTTGTTGGGGAAACAACACATGGTCTGGGCTGGCATGGTTGTGCTTTCACAGAATTTGATGTATTCTGTGAAGCAGTCAGTCATGTTGTCTATGTCCTCCCCATGTGGCCAACAGAGTACATCCTAGTCCGTTGTCTCGAAGCAGTCTTGTAGTGCATCAGCAGCCTCCTGTGTCCACCTCCTCACAGTCTGTGTGTGAGCAGGCCGCCTTTGCACAAGAGGAACATACGTGGGGGTTAACAGAACCAGGCTGTGATCAGACCTGCCGGGGTGGGGGGGGGTCGTAGAGCTGTGGCGCTGTATGCATCTCTGACATTGGCATACACGAGATCCAGTATTTTATTTTCTCTGGTGGTACAGTCAGACTGGTGGAAGTTTGGTAATGTTTTGTCCATTGAGGCATGGTTAAAATCTCTTGTGATGGCCATGAATGCGTCAGGATGCTGGGCCAATAGAGTGGTAGCAGTGGAGCTGATGACATCACAGGCTGATCACAGGCAGATGTCTGTATTGCCATGGCATCAAATTTACCTGTAATTGGGAAATGCCTGGTAGCCACAGAAAGGGGACATTACTATGTCTTTTGCAAAAATCTAGCACAGAATTTAATAAAATGTTCCAGAGAGTGGTCCTAGTATGGAATTCTGGGGTACACTTTTTGATTAAGAAAAAAATGAGGTCCGGCAGAATTGGATACACTTATTTTGCCCAAAATTATTGACTCTTATGATACCATTTCAACATCTGCATAATGTAAGTGGTAATAGACCCAAACACAGACAGAATGAGAGACCAAGGTTGTAATGCAACAATGTGAATCTTTATTGAGAGAACGTGCTGGGGTGATGGTACGGAGAGTCTGGCAACCAGAATTGGTCAAGGAACCTGACGTAGGCTGGATTCCTTTGTGATTCTTCGGCATGGTGAAAAGGGGTCTCAGGAAGGTGAGTGGAATGCCGAGTGAATGGTGACACTGGGGAAAAAAGAGATGAAGGCATAGGCTTAGTGCACATTGGTAAGTCAACTTACTTGGGGTGGTGAAGATGGGGGGATTTGGATCCACAGTTCTGCCGAGGAAAAGGTCCACTCTGCCAAGGGTGTCCTGAGGAAAAAAGATGTGAAGAATAATTAGGTGAAGACTTACGGTGGCATGGTAGGAGAGCGTTGGCTGGAGGCTGCACACTGGGTAGCTGATCCTGACATGACATGAACAAATCTAACGAGCTCCTACAGTCTACAGCAGGGGTCTCAAACTCATTCCATGGAGGGCCAAGACCCTGCAGGTTTTACCTCCACCCAGCGTCTTCAGCAGGTGTTTTCATTGATCAGCAATCAGTGGGAAGAAATTCAGTGAAATCACCTGTTGAAGACACTGGGTGGAGGTAAAACCTGCAGGGTCTTGGCCCTCCATGGAATGAGTTTGAGACCCCTGGTCTACAGCCTGAAGCTCCTAGTTAAGGAGTGGGGTTGATTACTGGCAGGTGCAGAGCTCAGCTGTGGAGAATAGGCAGTTAAGGGAGCGGGAGAACAGTGTGCAGCCTGAACCATTACACGTGTGTCTCAAAAAAATTAGAATCTCATGAAAATGTATTTTATTTTCATAATTTAATTTCAAAAATGAACTTCAACATATTTTATATTTTTAGATTAGATTAGATTCAACTTTATTGTCATTACACATGTATGAATACAAGGTAACGAAACACAGTTTAGCATCCAATCAGAAGTGCAAAGGACAGCAGTGCAGTATATACGGTAATTAACAGTATGTGCAATTTAAGCAAGTATATGCAAATATATGCAGCAGTGCAGAAAGTTAAAAGTACTGTTATGTGCAAATAATGTGCAATAAGTTAGATGTAGTTATGTAGTTATGCAGTTATGTACAGGTGAGGATGGTAAAAGATGATTGTAAGAGAGTCAGCGGGGAACTAAGTTCAATAACATGACAGCTGTTGGAAAGAAACTGTTCCTAAACCTGCTGGTTCTAGTCCGAAGGCTTCTGAAACATCTTCTGGAGGGGAGAAGCTGGAACAGTCCATGAGCAGGATGGTTGGAGTCCCTAAGAATGCTGCGTGCCCGGCGCAGACATCTTTTCCTGTAGACGTCCTCTATAGCTGGAAGTGGAGTCCCTGTGATGCGTTGGGCGGTTTTCACCACCCGCTGCAGCGCCTTGCGGTCAGCTACAGAGCAGCTCCCATACCAGAGTGTGATACAAAAAAGTTGTATTACTTATAAGACCAGATTGGTGGCCTAGTGGTAGAGCATCTGCCCCAACAACTGGGAGGTTGTGGGTTTAAGCCCCAGCTGGGTCAAACCAAAGATCATATAAAAATGGTTCTTTCTGCCTCATAGTTTGATGCTCGGCATAATAGAAAGATGGAAGGAAAGTTGGTTCCCCAGCCATAGGAGGAGCACAAGCCTAGATAAATGGGGAGGGTCGTGTCAGGAAGGACATCTGGTGTAAAAATCCTTGCCAAATTCACATGCAGACCATTGTGATGACAGTGTGGTAATCCTGAAAGAGGGAAAAAAATATTACAAGTAAAGAGGAATATTTCAAGCCATTTTGGGGTTATTTTTAATGATTTATAGCTTATTAAAATCTGAACTCTATTGTCTCTTATTAGATTATTCCCTTAGATTTCATTTCATTTATTAGTTTATTTAAAGGGACAGTGCTCATCAGTAAACAGAAAGCAGTTCTGTAAATGAGCCAGAGTTAGCTAAAAAATTAATTTTCATCTGTTGTCCCTAGCCAGATGTACAATGACAGCCTAAGAACAAAATCAATCCAAAATAAGGATTTACAATGCAGGAATGTCCAACTTCTGAAAAGTGTGTTCATTTATACACTCAATACAAATTACTGCGTGGCATGGGGGTGATCAGCTTGTGGCACTGCTGAGGTGTTAGTGAAGCCCAAGAGAAGCTATGGGGTTCGCTAGACTCATTTTGATGATACATTAACCTTTGACCAGGTTAATGTCACTTCCACAACAGCCTGAGTATGCCTTCACTGCCTGTAGTGGTGCTATGTAACTTTGCTGATCCTGTTAGTAGCATTGGAAAGACTACAACTGGCACATTTTGCTATCACAATCCCAATAGCCAGTGATAGGCCATGACTTTAGCCACCGGTTAGCAAAGCACCATGTGATTGGCTATTGGGCTTAGGCTGTAAAACCTACCATTTGTAATCTTTTCAGTGTCCCTACCAAGGATAAGCAAGTTACATACTGCTTCTTTAATATGCTTCTGTACAGCACTGTGTGAACAGCCAGCCTTTTCAGCAATGACCTTCTGTGGCTTACCCCTCTGTGGAGTGTGTTGATGATTGGCTTCTGGACAACTGTCACCGAAATAGTCTCTCCCATTATTGTGGTTGTTTGTATCGAACTCGTCTGTATATGTGTAGATGTGGCGCAAGATGGCGGCGCGTGCACAATGCGAGGCTCAGCGTCCTACCAGATTCTGGGGACTAGCAGTGTTATTTTTGCTCATTTCAGGTATGTTCGTTCAGAACAGCTCTGCTTTTACATCTTACACCCGAGATGAGCTTTTGAATATTGGTTTACAAAACAACGATAACGACCTTTTTATCAGCAACCTACGTCTGAATCTACGTCTCATCCCGGAGCTCTGGAGAACTCCCGACGCTCGGCAGGCTTCCCGGCCGACCAGAAGTGCTCGCAGGCGGCGTAAGGACCGTAAACAAAGGAGGGGTAAGTGCGGTGGGCTAAGAGCTAAGCTAAAGCTAACACCGCACCGGCTATCGCTACCCAGTATTTTCCTTGCTAATGTACGGTCTCTGGCGAGCAAAATGAGTGAACTATGGCTTCGGATCACCAACAATAAGAAACTTATGAACTGCAATATCATGATTTTTACGGAAACATGGCTTCACAGTGGAATACCCGACAATGCTATCGAGCTAGCCGGCCTACACACGCTCCGGGCAGACAGAGCAGCAGTTGACTCCGGTAAGACAAGAGGGGGGGGGATTGTGCATTTATATTAACAAGGCTTGGTGCACGAACTCTGTCACTGTTGAGAGACACTGCTCAGCTAACCTGGAGTTTCTCATGGTTAAATGTAGACCTTTCTATCTGCCACGCGAGTTCACTTGTACCATCATAACAGCCGCTTACATTTCTCCGGATGCTAATGCTAAGCTTGCTATGAAAGAACTGCATGCAGCTATTAGCAAACAACAAACTGCACACCCAGAGGCAGCATTTATTGTGGCGGGTGATTTTAACCACTCTAACCTCAAGACAGTGCTTCCTAAATTCTACCAGCATGTCTCCTGTCACACAAGAGGGGACAAAACATTGGACCATGTTTACACCAATATTGTGGGAGCCTACACAGCAACTCCCCTCCCCCACCTAGGTCAGTCTGATCATTTATCCTTGTTCTTTACCCCCAAGTATGTACCGCTCATCAACCGGGTGAAGCCATCAGTGAGGACCATCAAAGTGTGGCCAGAGGGGGTTGACTCTGTACTCCAGGAGAAGTTTAGGAACACAGACTGGAGTATGTTCACCTCTAAGGCTACCTGTGGCTCCCACATAAACATCAACTCTTACACCCACTCAGTCCTGGACCATATCAACACCACTATTGACAGTGTCACCACGGAAAGACAGATCACCACGTACCCAAATCAGAAGCTGTGGATGAACAGAGAAGTGCGACTTCTGCTAAAAGCACGTAACAATGCCTTTAGATCTGGTGATGCACAGGCCTACAGTTCATCCAGGGCAGATCTGAAGAGGGGCATCAAGAAGGCCAAGCACAGCTACAAGCTGAAGGTGGAGGAACATTTTGGGGACTCTGACCCCCGACGTATGTGGCAGGGCATTCAAGCTATCTCTGATTATAAGCCCAGCAACTCCATACCTATAGCCATGACTGTGCCCTTTCTCAATGAGCTAAATAACTTCTATGCTCGTTTTGACAAGGACAACAACGAAAAGAACATCAATTTCCCACCCTCTGATGACCTCCACCACCTCACACTCACCCACACCAACGTCCGTAATGCACCGAGTCATGTCAACGTACGTAAGGCTGCTGGCCCTGATGGCATTCCTGGGCGTGTGCTGAGGGCATGCGCTGAGCAGCTGGCAGGGGTCTTCACAGACATCTTCAATCTGTCCCTGGCCCAGGCCGTGGTACCAGCGTGCTTCAAGACCACTTCAATAGTACCAGTGCCGAAACATTCAACACCATCGTGCCTAAATGACTATCGCCCTGTGGCACTGACGCCCATAGTCATGAAGTGCTTTGAGCGACTGGTCTTGGCACAGCTCAAAAAGGCCTGCCCCCTACACTGGACCCTCATCAGTTCGCCTACCGGAGCAACAGGAGTACAGAGGATGTGGTTTCTACAGCGCTGCACTATGTACTCTCACACCTGGATGACAAGAACACCTACGCAAGAATGCTGTTTATTGACTTCAGCTCAGCATTCAACACAGTTATCCCCTCCAAGTTGCTCACCAGACTTGGGGACCTGGGAATCAGTACCTCCACCTGCAACTGGATCATGGATTTTCTGACCAACAGACCCCAGCATGTTAGGTCAGGCCCCAACCGTTCTTCCGTCATCACACTCAACACTGGTGTACCACAGGGCTGTGTGCTCAGCCCATTCCTCTACTCCCTCTACACCCATGACTGCAGGCCTATGTATGGATCCAATTCCATCATAAAGTTCGCAGATGACACCACGGTGATTGGACTCATCAGGGACAACGACGAGTCAGATTACAGGGCAGAGGTTGAGCACTTGGCTACTTGGTGCGCTGACAATAACCTGCTCCTTAACACCAGCAAAACCAAGGAGCTCATAGTGGACTACAGGAAGGAGAGGGAAGAGACACATGACCCCATCCATATCAATGGCATAGCTGTTGAACGTGTCCCCAGCTTCAAATTCCTGGGGACCCACATCTCGGAGGACCTGTCCTGGTCAGTTAACACCACCAGCCTGATCAAGAAGGCCCATCAGCACCTCTTCTTCTTGAGGACATTGAAGAAGAACCATCTGTCAACTGACATCCTGGGCAACTTCTACCACTGCGTGATAGAGAGCACCCTGACCAACTGTATCACACTCTGGTATGGGAGCTGCTCTGTAGCTGACCGCAAGGCGCTGCAGCGGGTGGTGAAAACCGCCCAACGCATCACAGGGACTCCACTTCCAGCTATAGAGGATGTCTACAGGAAAAGATGTCTGCGCCGGGCACGCAGCATTCTTAGGGACTCCAACCATCCTGCTCATGGACTGTTCCAGCTTCTCCCCTCCAGAAGACGTTTCAGAAGCCTTCGGACTAGAACCAGCAGGTTTAGGAACAGTTTCTTTCCAACAGCTGTCACGTTATTGAACTTAGTTCCCCGCTGACTCTCTTACAATCATCTTTTACCATCCTCACCTGTACATAACTGCATAACTACATCTAACTTATTGCACATTATTTGCACATAACAGTACTCTTAACTTTCTGCACTGCTGCATATATTTGCATATACTTGCTTAAATTGCACATACTGTTAATTACCGTATATACTGCACTGCTGTCCTTTGCACTTCTGATTGGATGCTAAACTGTGTTTCGTTACCTTGTATTCATACATGTGTAATGACAATAAAGTTGAATCTAATCTAATCTAATCTATATATGAATGGTAAATGGCGTTCACTTATATAGCGCATTTTACTCATCTCTGGATGACCAAAGCAGTTTACAGATCCTGCTGTCCACCCATTCACACACACCAATGGCAGTGGAGCTGCCATGCACTGGCACTGGCCTGACCCACCAGGAGCAACTGGGGGTTCAGTGTCTTGCTCAAGGACACTTCAACATGCAGTCTGCAGGCAGAATGGGAATCGAACCCCTCACCCTCCGATCAGTAGTTGGCCACACTACACCTGCGCCACAGCCAACCCCATACTTATCTGAATACTGTAGTCATTACTCAAACTTGAAATGAAATATTCTAATAATTTGAGATAACAGATTTGTGATTTTAATAAGCTGTAAACCATAATCATCGAAATTAAAGCAAAAGACGCTTGAAATATTTCCCTTGTACGGAATATAAAATGTATGAATATTTACTTTTGGAATTAACTTAATTAAAAAAAAATACAATTTTAGATGCACCCATACAGGGGCTTAAATGTGGAGGACTGTAAAGTGAACTCACTGGAAAACTGATAACGCTTTAGGTCAATAGTCAGCTTATGTTTTGACATTATTGCTATGCAACAGTTAAACCTAAGGAATCCTAGTAAATACACCAACATGTTTTAAGCAAAAATTTTCAGTTTTGTTTTGTTTTAGAATATAAAAAATGCAAATCAGTTGAGGTGGTTTAAGTTATGACATAGCGTTTCATTTTCTTTCAGGGTTTATATATTTATTTAGTGCATCGCCTGGTTGTTGGATGCCATCGCCTCATTTCTTTTTCGTCTTTGTCTTCTTCTTCTTCCCCTTTAGAGATCTCCACAGGAGATCATCTGCCTCCATCTCACCCTATCCCTTGCATCTTCCTCTGTAACACCAACCCTCTCCATGTCCTGCTTCACTACATCCATGAATCTTCTCTGTGGTCTTCCTCTTTTCCTCCTGCCTGGCAGCTCCATCTTCAACATCCTTTGTCCAATATAGCCACTATCCCTCCTCTGCACATGTCCAAACCATCTCAGCCTTGCCTCTCTTACTTTGTCTCCAAACTGCTCAACCTGAGCTGTCCCTCTGATATACTCATTTCTAATCCTGTCCCTCCTAGTCACTCCCAGTGAAAATCTTAGCATCTTCAACTCTGCCACCTCCAGCTCCATCTCCTGTCCTTTTGTCAGCACCAAATCAAACATGCAGACCTCATTTACACAATGTGGTATAATTTGGTTCAGCTCTCTGTGAAAGGTAAACTCAGACCTGGTTTGCATTTACACCATACAGTGTGTAGGCTGGGTGGTAATGGCTGCATCAGCATGACATCATACAGCGTGCAGTCTGCCCGTGAATTCAGTGAAGAAGAATGCCACACAGAAGACAGTAACAAAGGAAACAATGAAGAACAACATTTCATATGTCAAACATCCTTGAATCCTCTATGTCATATTATCGATTTAAAACTGGTGTATCCATCCCCCCCTCGACAATTCTGTTTCCACTGTTCCCACAGAAGTCAGTCAACAAATAATAGACTGCAGTGTGTCTACTCTTAAGGTACCAGACTATTGTGCTTGGTACCTCAACAGGAGAATGTAAAAAAGTGAGACCATGGAGGTGACTTTCGTTGGTTCATTTCACAACTTTTGACAATCATAATGCAAATTAGTGTATAATGTACTGAACTGTTGGTGGAAAGAAGGCATATTTTTCAATCTGCATGGGGATATTTTGAGTGCACTGCAGGGATTTTTCAGAATTACTATACAGTATATTCTGACATCACTACAGATGGCAAAGACACTAGTACGCTATGTACAGTCATATGAAAAAATTAGGACACCCTGTATAAGCCTGTGTGGTTTTTTTTTTTTTTACATATTTGGACATATGAATATTTAATATTAATGTTAAAATACTGGGAGATGGGACTTCCGGTTATGGCGGCCACGTAGGAAGACGTGTTTCACACTGCTCTGCTCCTAAAAATAAAAAGTAGGCTAAAACTCTCTTAATTGGAACAAAAACCTATCCCAGCGTTTAGGCGCGGATATGGTAAAGACGAAGGCCGGGAAATTAGGCGGAGGAAAAAGTGACTCGTCAAAACAATCCATGCTAACAGACTTCCACGCTCGTGACGAAGCAGAAAAATCTCCAGAGACAATGGCGGAGGATGGAGCCAGCGGCGTAGCGGTAACTGCTGAAAAGGGGACAAATGCGGTACTTGCTGCCATCAGCTCCATGAGAGCAGACTTTTCGTCTAAATTTGATGGGATTATAGCAGCGATAGAAGGAATGAGAAAAGAAATAAGCGACTGTATGGAACGAGTGTCGCAGGCGGAGCTCCGAATTTCAAGCACTGAAGATGACGTCACCAGCCTACAATCAAAGGTGCAAACATTGGAATTAAAAAATAAACGTCTGGAAGATAATGTCCTAGACTTAGAATCCCGCTCGCAACGTAATAATTTGAGGCTGGTGGGCCTCCTGGAGGGAGCGGAGGGACGAGACCCATGTTCCTTTTTGTAAAAGTGGATTCCAGAAGCGCTGAACAACGCGGACCTGCAGTCATCGGTCGTCTTAGAGAGCGCTCACCGAATCGGCCCACCGAGAGATAATAAGACACCACCGAGGACGCTGATTATGAAGTTCCTCAACTACAGAGACAAGATGACAGTCACCAGTGCGACGCGAGCTAAAGGAGAAATTAAATACCAGGATCAACAGGTGCGGTTCTACCCAGATTTGGCCACAGGAATTCAACAATTAAGGAAACAGTTCGACCCCGCCCGTAAAGAGCTGCGCAACCTCGGGATTCGTCACGGAGTGATTCATCCGGCAAGACTGCTGGTCACATATAAAGGGAGAACCCATATCTTTAAGACCCCTCAAGAGGCGCAGGAGCTCATTAAGCAGATCCAGGAGGAGACTGGTGGGAGCTAAGCATGAACATGATATAAAGGTAGAACATTTAAGCATTTGTACAGACATCTGATTGATCTGAAACATATGTCTATAAAATACAGATTGTATTATATATATAAAAAAAAAAGCTACGATGTACAAAGTTGCTATAAAACTTTGAAGTTAAGTTGAAAAACTACAGAAGAGAGTTAATGTCATTAAAAAAGTAGTAGAGTCAGTGTGATTGAGAGGAGAAAGAGAGACTGGTTTGACTGATCCTCGCAGGTGTGGAACAGTCACTTGCTATAAGGGGAGACGGAATTTTTTTTTTGATTTTGGGGGGATTACCACGAATGTGGGGGAAGGGAATTTGTTTTTGTGTAGTTTGTAGGATGAATGTTCAACCATCCATGTTTTTGCTTCTCTGTATGAGCATGTTTATATTGCAAGATAATCTCAAACTCCTTATTGATCATAGATCAAAGCGTTAATCTTAATTTAACTTCATGGAATTGCAGAGGTCTACAAAATCTAAAAAAACTTAAACAAGTTATGAATAAAATAAAAGAGATTCAAAAATTGTGTTTTTACAAGAAACTCATCTAATAGAGGAGGATGTAAAAAGAATTAGGAGAAGATGGCAGGGAAATGTGTTCACCTCATCATTTTCATCCCGAGCCAGGGGAGTTATGACTCTCATACATAAAACAGTCCCATTTCAAGTTAAAAATGTAATTGGAGACAAATTAGGAAGATATCTAATCATCCAAGGATCTTTGTTATTAGAAAATATAAATTTGGTGAACTTGTACGGTCCCAATACTGATGATCAAAACTTCTTCGTTAATTTATTTCTTACTTTATCATCACTTACAGGGCAACATATAATAGCAGGGGATTTTAATTGTACATTGAATCCCAGTAGAGATAGGTCAACAGGACTGGACTGTACGCACAATGGATGCAGGATGATCATTAATCATTTTATGAAAGAATTGAGATTGCTAGATATATGGAGAGAAATGAAACCACAAGTCAAAGCCTATTCTTGTTACTCTAATACCTATAAGACATTCTCACGTATTGACTATTTTTTGATCTCCACAGAATTAAGGTCCAAGATTCAAAACCGTTTCTATGATAACATCGTGATCTCTGATCATGCACCCTGCTGTCTAATATATGTAGATAAGAAATTGACAAAGGATCCAAGTAGGTGGCATTTTCAGCATAAATGGCTTCAGGATGAGGAATCTGTTAAGTACATAGAAAAACAGATGAGTCCTTTGATATCAATACTACACAAACATCAGCATGTATAAGGTGGGAGGCTTTCATAAGGGGGCATATTATTAGTTATGCAGGTTCAAAATCTAAGAAGACTCGAGAGGAGAGAGCCCAATTGGAACGTAAAATAAAAATTCTTCAAGAAAAAGTGTATGCAGGAAGTAACCCACAGAGAACGAATTACTGATTTTGAGAGCTGAATATGACAAAAAATCAGCGAATAGAACTGCCTCGAGTCTTCTAAGATTGAAGCAAACTTTTTATGAACAAGGTGAAAAACCAGGAAAATTATTGGCATGGCAGATTAAACAATTAGAATTTAAAACACCAATTACCAGTATTATAAGTAATGGACAGGCAGTTGTAGATCCTTTAGAAATTAATAGTGCCTTTAGAGATTATTATGAAAAACTATATGATACAAAAAAATGAAACTGACTTAACAAAACTAAATGGGTTTTTGGATGGATTATCTATACCGTGTATTCCAAATGAAAACAGGGAGATACTGGAGTCTAAAATTAGTCAAGAAGAAGTTGGGCTAGCCATTGATAATATGAAATCAGGAAAAAGTGCAGGACCAGATGGTCTTCCAGTTGACCTCTATAAAAAGAATAAATTAATAAAACCACTTATAGAAATGGTTTTAGAAGCATTTCAAAATAGTAATTTACCACCATACATGAATAATGTCTTAATTATACTGTTGCCAAAACCAGGTAAACCCTCTAATAAATGTGAAAACATGAGACCAATAAGCCTATTAAATGCTGACCTTAAGATAATCTGTAAAATTTTAGCAAGACGACTACAAGAAATATTACCAAATATTATTAACCGAGATCAGAATGGCTTTATAATGGGAAGACAAGGCTTCCATAATGTAAGAAGACTATTTAATATTATTTATTCCAATAAAGAAGCACCGGATACAGCTCTCCTATCATTGGACGCTGAAATGGCCTTTGATAGGGTCGAATGGCCCTATCTTTTTGAAGTCCTACAAAGGTTTGGACTTGGAAATAATTTCATAAAATGGGTTCAGATAATATACAATAATGCTACAGCAGAAATCCTAACAAACAGCAATATCTCAAAATCAATAAAAATCAATAGAGGATGTCGACAAGGCTGTCCACTTTCACCCTTATTGTTTACTATGGCAATTTTTTTTTTTTTATTTTTTTTTTTGTTACTTATTTGTACCCGTAGGTAGATTTGGTTTGCAGTCTGGTGACAAGCCACCGGCTGCTGGTCGCTGCGTGCGCGAGCGCCCTAAACCTACATGTTTTTGGTATGCGGGAGGAAACCGGAGAAATCCCGGAGTAAACCCACGCAACACGGGGAGAACATGCAAACTCCACACAGCTCACTGTTGGTCGGGGGCTGGGATCGAACCCATGATCTCATGATCCCCGCGATCCCCCGGCCGAGGGTAAACTGTGCTGCCACAGTGCTAAACCACTGCGCCACCGTGCAGCCCCAATTGAACCTTTAGCAATGGCAGTACGTTTACATCCACAAATATATGGAATTAAAGTAGTGTAGAAGAGCTTGAAATGATGAGGCGATTTGATATATAAACCAAAGTTAATTTATCAGCTCTCCTAACAAGTCTCATTCAGTGCAGAGGTAGCAGAAGGAAAAGAGACCGAATATCTCCGGCTCACTGACTTTATACTTGCACATAACAAAAGACATGCATAACAAAGGCTGACATCCCTCATTATCTTAATCCCCCCATTGTCTTGGTATTTCCTCTCCTCGCCCAGGGGGTGAGGGTAGCTCCTCCGGTCTCCACCGCAGTGTCTGGGAACGTCTTTGTTCTTCACTTGGCGGTTGAGAGCCTTTGTCCTTTCAGAGGTGTGAAGTTGCTTTACATATGTAATTACCAAACATTTCCACATGCTTCAACATATGTAGGTTATGGAATATATGATTAATATAGCCCACAGCCCCCCCCAAACAACTAAGAAAAGACAATAGAAAGGTTCACAGTCTAAGATAATTACTATGACATACTAAGTGTTACATCTCTTGCCACAGAAGAAACTTTCCAGCAGCCATGCCCCTAAGAGAGTTCAGTGGTAATCATAACAGCATAGTAAAATCATAAGTCAGTCCTAAACTGTTGCAGCACAATTAGTGAACAATTGTGGAGTAGTTTGCATCAGTCCCTGTGCTGTCTGGGTTTTAATCTTCTCCCAAAACTGCTGTGGGTTCGTTTAGGCGTCCTGCTGGGACCTTCTTGTGAGGAATCTGCAGCGTGGGAAGGAGAGTGGTTAATTGTTCCCTGCAGGGGGGCTGAGTCTTTTCTCTTGGGGGGTCTACCCCGCCAAGGTGCTCTCGCCAACTGTGCAGGCTCGTCTTTCAACAAGAAGGCAGGTTTAAGTCTGTCAATGCTGACGGTTTCTTTTCTATCCCCGAAATCAAGCACAAAGTGTTTATCACCATGTTCCAGCACTCTGAATGGCCCATCGTATGCTGGGCGGAAAGTTGGTTTTAAAGCTTCATGCCTAACAAAAACGAACTCAGCGTTTTTTAAAGCTTGAGGGACAAAAACCCGTGGAAAGGAGTGATGAGCTGGACCGGGGAGAGAGTCCGGTCCGTTGCTGCCTAAAAACCTTGGGACTGGAAGATGCCCTGGCTCTGGGTTCTCTGGTAAAAATTCACCTGGGAGCCTGAGAGGCTGTGCAAAAACTAATTCTGCCGGAGAGGCGTCTAGATCCTCTTTAGGATCTAGACGCACGCAACCCCAATAAAACCCAGGGAAGTTTATTTACCCAATTTGTATCCGTTAGTGAGGCTCTGAGGGCAGCCTTTAAAGACCTGTGAAAACGCTCGCATAACCCATTAGCCTGAGGGTGATAAGCGGTGGTGCGGTGAATTGTTGCCCCTAAGCTGCTGGACATGGCTGACCAAAGCTCTGAGACAAATTGAGGCCCCCTATCGGACGTGATGTCCGATGGGACGCCGAAACGTGCTACCCAGTTTGTCAAAAAGACGCGAGCGACTTCCTCCGCTGTGGTTGCCGCTAGAGGGACTGCCTCCGGCCAGCGTGTGGTGCGGTCTATCATTGTTAACAGGTGTGTGAACCCTTGGGAGGAAGGTAGTGGCCCCACGAGGTCGACATGAACGTGGTCGAACCTTCTAGCAGGGATTGGAAAAGGCTCCAGAGGGGCTTTTGTGTGTCTGTGTATTTTGGCGCGCTGACAAGAAATGCAAGTTTTTGCCCATTCTTTTACGTTTTTGCGCAGGCCTGGCCACACAAACTTTTCGGCGACCATTTTAACCGAGGCGCGCACACCTGGGTGCGCGAGGGAGTGAATTGCGTCGAAAATACGGCGGCGCCATGTAGCTGGTACTAACGGGCGAGGTCGGCCGGTTGAAACATCGCATATTAGGGGGGGCACGCCGTCGCGTAAACCCTTTTTCTCCAGCCTTAACCCTGTTGGTCCAGACAGGATTGCGCGCACGTCCGCGTCACTGCTTTGTTCCTCTGCCATGGCTGCATAATCTATCCCTGCATGGATAGGTGCTGCGTATGTGTCTGCGTTAGTGAAGAGTTCTGCTGCTGAGGCAGTATAATCTGTCTCCTCGCGCTCTGGTGATGTCACAGCGCGAGAGAGGCAGTCTGTTACTACGTTAAGTTTGCCTGCCACGTGTCGAATGTCTGTGGTGAACTCTGAAATCGCAGCCAGCTGTCTTTGTTGCCTGCCTGACCATGGTTCTGAAATTTTAGCCATAGCAAAGGTGAGCGGTTTATGGTCTACAAAAGCCGTGAAACTCCGCCCTTCTAACCAGAACTGGAAGTGGCGGATGGATAAATGAAGCGCTAGCAGCTCCCTGTCAAAAGTGCTGTATTTACGCTCAGTTTGGTTTAGCGATTTGCTAAAGAATGCTAAAGGTTGCCAGATCCCGCTGACATGTTGTTCTACAACTGCCCCTATAGCCAGGTCCGAAGCGTCTGTGGTTAGCGCGATGCGGGCCGAGGGATCTGGGTGAACTAACAATGTGGCGTTAGCTAGAGCGCTCCGGGGTCCATTCGACCGCGTTGGAAGCTTTCTTTTTTTTTGAGCGCGTCATATAGGGGCTGCATGAGCTGAGCTGCGTGGGGGAGGAAACGGTTGTAAAAAATTAACCATTCCTAAAAATTCTTGTAGCGATTTGACCGTCTGTGGCCGTGGGAAACTTTTTATCGCGTGAACTTTGTCTGGAAGTGGAACTGCCCCCTTCAGAGAGACTTTGTGTCCTAAAAAATCAATTTGTGACACGCCGAATTTGCATTTGGCTGGATTGATTATTAGCCCGTGCTCATCTAGTCTCTGAAAAACCGTAGTGAGGTGCTGCTTGTGTTCTTTCTCAGACAAGCTGGCTACCAGCATGTTGTCGAGGTAGACGAAGACAAAAGGAAGGTCGCGTAAGACCACGTCCATCATTCGTTGAAAAGTTTGAGCAGCGCCTTTGAGGCCGAAAGGCATTCGCAGAAATTCAAAAAGGCCGAAAGGGGTTATTACAGCTGTTTTAGGAATGTCCTCCGCTCGGACTGGGACTTGATGATAACCGCGGACTAAGTCTATTTTTGAAAAAATGCGCGCACCCGCCAGATGTAGTGAAAAATCTTGAATGTGAGGAATTGGGTAACGGTCATGTGCTGTAGCATTGTTTAATCTGCGGTAATCTCCGCACGGTCTCCAAGAACCGTCGGATTTCGGAACCATGTGAAGTGGTGAGGCCCAAGGGCTCTTCGAGTGTCTAACAATGCCCAATTTTTCAAGGGTCGTAAACTCGTCCCGTGCTATGTTGAGCTTGGCCGCGTCTAAGCGGCGAGCTTTGGCAAATATGGGTGGGCCCGTTGTGGGAATAAAGTGTTCAACCCCGTGTTTAGCCACAGTGGCTGAGAATTTGGGAATTGTGAGTTCTGGAAATTGGGTGAGGAGTTGCTCAAACTTACCTCCTGCCGTGATGATGTTAGCCTGCACAGGTGGTGGAGAAACTCGAGCTGAGCATGGAATAGAAGCAAAGGACAGTGCATTAACCAAGCGCCTATTTGCTAGATCCACTAATAACCCATGTGCACACAAAAAATCTGCGCCTAACAAGTTAAACCTCACCGCCGCTACAACAAATGTCCATCTGTAGTTGCGGCCGTGGATGTGGAGGTGCAGGCTCTTTTCGCCGAAAGTGTCGATGTTAGAGCCGTTGGCTGCCACCGCTCCGTTGCCCCGGGTGCCCATGGCTCGATCTGCGTGGGAGGGCGTGACGAAACTCAGCTGAGCTCCTGTGTCGATGAGGAACTGCTTGCCGGTGTGTCCATCCGTCACATACAACAGCTTATTCTTCTCGCCGAGAACCGCTGCCGTTAACGGCTCTCGGCTTTGGCATTTAAATTTGCAGGGGGGAACACATTTGTGAGCCTTCTCGGCGAAACGGTGGTGATAATAACAGACGTCGCTCCGTCTGTTACGTTTTGGCCGTGTCGCTGTCACCGCGGGCTGGATCTGCTCAGTGGGTTGTGGCTCTTCGTGGTTCTGGGCATCAGCGTTGAGGTCTGCGGATGCTGCTGTGGGTGTCTGCTCCTTGCAGGCGTTGACGAGCCGTTGAGCTTTGTTGGCGAGCACGCGGAAGTCATGCTGGGTGCTGCATCTCATGTTGGCGAGTGTCCCTCTCATGTGTGGCGGCAGCGTGCTGAGGAATATGAATTGGAGGAGGAAGTTGTCATTGTCGTCTTCTTTAAGCTGCAGCAAATCCTCCATGAGGGCTTTAGGTTTGCACCTTCTGTGGCCGTAGACCACCAGGATCTTCTCGGCTCTCTCTTCAGCTGAGGGGACGTAATTTGCCACGATGGTTGCTTTCAGCATTTCATATTTTTCTTGGGCCGGCAGCCGCCGGATCATGCTCCGCACACACCTCGAAGTGGCGGCGTCGAGTTTGGAGACGATATGATAGAATTTGGTATCGTCAGCCGTGATGCCCGCCAGTGTAAACTGGGCTTCAGCTTGCTGAAACCACGAGGCGGGGTCTTCTTGCCAGAAGTCTGGCAGCTTGACAGCGACAGCATTCGTGTATACCATCACTGCTGTGTCCGCAGGGTGAGAGTGCCTTGCTTGGGCTCTCACAGCGGTGCTGGTGCTCGGTTGAGCCCTCTCAATCCCTTCTGCCGGGGGGGAAAGACATCCATCTGTTCCCCTGTCTGCTTGGGCGCTGGCGTCTGCCTGGGTCGTCACAGATGAGTCGATTGCGGGGGAACGCCTCAGGTCCATACTCGCGTCAGGGGTCACCAGTGTAGAAGAACTTGAAATGATGAGGCGATTTGATATATAAACCAAAGTTTATTTATCAGCTCTCCTAACAAGTCTCATTCTAATGCAGAGGTAACAGAAGGAAAAGAGACCGAATATCTCCGGCTCACTGACTTTATACTTGCACATAAAAGACATGCATAACAAAGGCTGACATCCCTCATTATCTTAATCCCCCCATTGTCTTGGTATTTCCTCTCCTCGCCCAGGGGGTGAGGGTAGCTCCTCCGGTCTCCACCGCAGTGTCTGGGAACGTCTTTGTTCTTCACTTGGCGGTTGAGAGCCTTTGTCCTTTCAGAGGTGTGAAGTTGCTTTACATATGTAATTACCAAACATTTCCACATGCTTCAACATATGTAGGTTATGGAATATATGATTAATATAGCCCACAGTAGGACCTATAGAACATAAAATCTCCCTGTATGCCGATGACATAATTTTGTTTATGTCGAATTTTAAAAAATCAATTCCGACCTTGTTAAATTTAATAAAGAACATTGGGGATATATCAGGATATAAAATAAATAAAACTAAATCTTCAATATTAATTCTAAATGAGACCCAGAGAAATCACCCAACTCCTGAGGTAAATCAATTCAGTGTTGTAAATCAGTTTAAATATTTAGGAATTCAAATTGTGCCTAAGCTACAATCAGTCGCCAGTGCCAACTATGAAGCCTTAATGACAGATATTAATGAGTTACTTCAGAGATGGATGTCACTACCAATGTCGATGATTGGGAGAATTAATATACTTAAAAGTAATATCTTACCCAAAATACTTTCTTTATTTCAATACATTCCTTTACCACCACCTTCAGATCTATTCTCAAGAATTAAAAAAAAGTTAGTGGAATTTATATGGAACAATAGGAAGGCTAGATTACGTCTGTCCTTACTATATTTACCATTTGATCGTGGAGGTCTGAAATGTCCAAACTTTATGTTGTATTACTGGTCAGCACAACTGAGGTCTATGACATATTTTTCATCAAATGATCTCCCTCACTAGACTGAAATGGAATCATACAATTTACCTTTACCTCTTCCCTTATTCATATACTCAGACTCGGCTAAAAAATTACAGAAACAAGTTAAAAATCCAACTGTAAAGCATATGATCAAAATATGGTGTGAAACCAAAAAATATTTAAAAGAACCACACTTATTGTCACAATTTAGCCCAATATGGGGTAATCAATATTTTACACCAGGGAGAGTGGATGCTGTATTTAAAGTATGGAATTTAAAAGGGATTCAAAAGATTCAAGACTTATATTTGTCACGTTCAGATAACATAATGTCTTTTGAAGAACTGAGGATCAAATTCAATCCTAATAGAACACATTTTTTTAAATATCTTCAGCTTAGGAATTTTATTCGATCAAATCAAAATAATGCTCTCACCCGACCTACTTATTCATCCTTGGAAAAAATTTTGACGAAAGATAGTAAGAGAAAGGGTACTATTTCAGAGTTTTATAACTCACTGACGCTATCCTCAAGTGAAAACTCACAGAAAAGACTGAATTGTTGGAAAGAAGACCTGCAAATTGAAATTTCAGAGGAACAATGGGAAATGGCTTGTACAGAAGCTCAAACCAAATCAATAAATGTACGTCTTAAATTGATACATTTTAAATGGTTAATGCGGATGTATGTTACACCAGTGGAGTTAAATAGATATAACAAAAACATACCAGATACATGCACAAAATGTATGGAAAGTAAAGGAACCCTATTTCACTGTTTATGGGAATGTAGAAAAATCAGAATGTTTTGGGAAGAGGTGAGGGTAACAATTGAAAAAATAATTTCAAAATAATTCACATTGAACCCTAAACTGTTTTTGTTGGGTCTGTATCCAGAAAAGCATAACTTTAATAAGAGTGAAAGAGCATTTATAGACCTCAGTTTGCTTAATGCCAAAAAATGTATTGCACTACTGTGGAAAAAGACTCATAGACCAGATGTGACTCAGTGGTTAAGACAGATGTTAACAAATCTTCCACTAGAAAGAATAACATACATACTGAAATCAAAGGAAAATGTGTTTGAGAATATATGGAGACCTTTCATTGATTATGTAAAGAAATTAAACATAACTTCTGAAGAAGAAGGTGAATGATGTGTGTGAACCTTGCAAATTCCAAATTGGTGAATGTATAATATGTATACTTATGTAATAGATTACCTAGACTAAACAGAGGAGCATTGTTGATGACTTGCCTTTGTTAGTGGTTGTTGGTGTTTTTAGTACATTTTTTTTTGTAGTTAGTGTTTTTTTTTTTTTTTAAATTACTTTAGAGTTAGTGTTTGATTGTTTGTACCATATTTGTAAAAAAAAAAAAAGGTTCAATAAAAAATATTGTGGAAAAAAATACTGGGAGATTCATGTTATACAACTAAACAAAAGTGAATTAAAGACTTCTCAAATTTTCTGTAAAATGTAATTCTAAACAAATAGTGAGGAATAAATTAGGACCCCCCCCCCCATCTTTTTTAGGGCACCCCCACATTCATTCTGACTTAGAATGGCTAAAATAAATGTTAAAAAATGCAAATAAAAACAAAAACAAGGTTAGACGTAGATATGTGAACATTTCCTAATAAAGAACTTGGGGGGGGGAAAGAAGGCGAGGAAGCGAGCTGAACAACACAAGACTTTATTCTTTCTCCAACAAAACACTATAGCAAAAGAGCATCCGGGCCTCTGTGCATACCTCTTTTATATCTTTATTTCCATGCATCAAGGCCCGGAACTTCCGATCATAACACATTATGTTGAGAACAAAACCTGTGTGGCACATTAACATCATAACACTGGCACCGCTGACACATCCCTCTCTAGCGGCCTGGCATTTATTTCTCTCCCCGGGGGGCATATAGTCCTTACTGTCCCATCTGAACTCCCTGGTGAAACTTCCTCTTTTGGTCCGTTGTTTCCTGGGTGGAGAAGTCCAATACCGTGCCCCCACCCCCCAAACACCCAGAATGGGCCTTAACGCCCCTGTCCTTTGGGCTTGAACTGTCGCTCATAGCGGCTGTAGCGGGGGGGGGGGGGGTCACCGATCCAGTGGAACTGCCCTGCTGGCGGGGTGTACAGGCGGGCACGTCATTCTGTGTAGGGAAAAAGGGAGGGGGAGAAAACATCAGCTTCGTGAGTGCCGGTCCCTGCTGAGGAATCATCAATCTGTGAAGCCACCAATGGTATGCGTCTGCGCCAGGGAGCTTGGGCCATCACCACCTGCTCGTCTACCAACACAAAAGCGTGCTTCAGCCTATCAATGCAGACAGTCTCCCTACCTTCCCCCAAGTCTAACACAAAATGTTTCGCCCCAGGTTCCAACACTCTGAACAGTCCATCGTACGGTGGGCCCAGCGGGGTCCGGTGCGCATTGTGCCTGACAAAAACAAAACTGCCGTTCTGCAAGCTTTTTGGGACCAATGTGCAGGGAAAACAATGGTGGGCCAGGCCCGGTACGCTCACAGCCTCCGTACTGTGTAAATATTGCATGGACAGATCAGCCTCGGGCACAGGGTTTTCCAGTAAAAATTCTCCGGGGATCCACAGTGGTTGAGAAAAAATGAGTTCTGCTGGGGAGGCTGCCAAATCCTCCTTAGGTGCGGAACGCAACCCTAAAAGAACCCAAGGCAGGCAGTCGACCCAGCTTGTGTCCGTGAATGAAGCTCTGAGCGCTGCTTTAATTGATCTATGAAAACGCTCACATAACCCGTTAGCATGGAGGTTGTACACGGTAGTGCGATGAATTTTGACCCCCAGGCTCTGTGCCATCGTGGACCAGAGTGTCGATGAATTGTGGACCTCTGTCAGAAGTGATGTCCGATAGAGATCCAAAACATGCAACCCAAGCTGACAAAAAAGCATGCGCCACTTCCGCAGACGTGGTAGAAGCCAGCGGGACCACTTCAGGCAAGCACGTGGTGCAGTCCACGACTGTCAAAAGGTGTGTGAAACCTTGCAACAGCGGGAGGGGTCCCACCAAATCCACATGGATGTGGTCGAACCTCCTAGCCGGGATTTGGAATGACTCAAGGGGAGCTCTGGTGTGCTTGTGCACTTTGGCCCGCTGGCACGCGACACAAGCTGCAGCCCACTCTTTCATGTCTTTGCGCAAGCGTGGCCAGATGAATTTCATCCCCACTAGTTTCACCAAAGCACGCACTCCTGGATGCGAAATGGAGTGGACCGACTCAAAAACGCGAAAGCGCCAAGAGCTCGGAACCACCGGGCGCAGGTGGCCAGTGGAGACGTTGCAGAGCAAGAAAGGGCACCCTTCTTGCACCACCCTGTTCTCCAGCCTTAACCCAGTTGGTGCAGACTGGAGCGCGCAAATGTCCGCGTCCCCGGCTTGTTCCGTGGCCATGGCAGGGAAATCTATTCCCATGTAGACCAGGGCGATTAAAGCCCGCAACAGGCAATTGGCCACGACATTGAGTTTACCGGCAACATGTTGAATGTTGGTAATAAATGCCGAAATTGCAGCCAAATGCCATTGCTGCTGGGCTGACCACGGTTCCAAGGTCTTGGGCATTGCGTGCGTCAGCAGTTTATGGTCCACGAACACAGCGAACTCGCGTCCCTCCAGCCAGAACTGGAAATAGTGTGTTGCCAGGTGGAGAGCCAGCAGTTCTCTATTGAATGTGCTGTATTTGCATTCATTGTTGTGCAAGGTCCGGCTAAAAAATGCGAGCAGCTGCCAAGAACCTGCGACGCACTGCTCAACCACTGCCCCTATGGCAACGTCAGATGCATCCATCATGAGCACAATCCGTACAGACGGATCTGGGTGGGCTAACAACGCAGCGTCCGCAAGTGCTGTTTTGGCATTAGTGAAAGCCTGGACTTGCTCAGGAGTCCAGTCGATGGCTTCCATGGGCTTCTTTTTTTTAAGCGCGGCATATAATGGCTGCATCAGCTGGGCTGCCTGGGGAAGGAAGCAGTTATAAAAAATTAACCATTCCCAAAAACTTCTGTAATGCCCTCACTGTCTGCGGGTGCAGAAAGTCCGACACAGCGTGCACTTTGTCCGGTAACGGGATCGCACCCTCCGTCGAAATGCGGTGGCCCAAAAAGTCAATCACTGGCACACCGAACTGGCACTTTTCCGGGTTAACTATCAGCCTGTGCGCTTCCAACCTCTGGAAAACTGTCTTGAGATGGGTAATGTGCTCCTCCTCAGACGCGCTGGCTACCAGAATGTCATCTAAGTAGACAAAACTGAAGGACAAGCCGCGAAGCACAGCGTCCATCATTCTCTGGAAGGTCTGTGCCACGCCTTTTAATCCGAACGGCATGCGTAAAAACTTAAAAAGGCTAAAAGGAATTATTACAGCTGTCTTTGGAATGTCTTCCTCGTGCACCGGGACCTGGTGGTAACCGTGGACCAGATCTACTTTGGAAAAAACACTCACCCCGGCCAGGTGTACGGAAAAAATCCTGGATGTGTGGGATAGGATAGCGATCGTGTTCCGTAGCATTGTTCAAGTGCCGGAAATCGCTGCATGGTCGCCATGACCCATTGGCTTTATGCGCCATGTGTAGCGGGGATGCCCACGGGCTGTTGGAGCGCCTGTTGATGCCCAGCTGTTCCAAGTTGGTGAACTCCTCGTGCACGCTGGCCAGTTTAGCTGCGTCCAGGCGCCAAGGTCGTGCGAATACCGGCTGCCCTTTTGTAGCTATGAAATGTTTGACCCTGTGCTTCGTTATCGTAGCTGAAAACGTCGGGACCATGAGTGCTGAGAACTGTTGGTACTTACCCCCTGGAGCTATAACGTTGGCCAGGGTTGTCGACCAGGCCCCCCGAGCTGTACAGGGCAGAGAGGCAAAAGAGACAGCATCCACTCATCTCCTGTTAGCAACATCAACTAATAACCCATAAGCACATAGAAAATCTGTGCCTAAAATGGGGATTGAGCATGCAGCCACCACAAAGTTCCACTGAAAGTTGTGTCCGTGTAAGCATATTGTCAGTGTCCGTGTGGAGAAAGGAATAGGCGAGAAAGTGAGCTGAACAACACAAGACTTTATTCTTTCTCCAACAAAACAGTATAGCAAAAGAGTATCCCGGGCCTCTGTGCATCCCTCTTTTATATCTTTATCTTCATGCATCGAGGCCCGGAACTTCCAACTGTAACACATTATGTTTAGAACAAAACCTGTGTGGCACATTAACATCATAACATCGGCACCACTGACACACCCCTCTCTAGTGGCCCTGGCATTTACAGCCATGGACAAAATTGTTGGTACCTCTCTGTTAATGAAAGAAAAACCCACAATGGTCACAGAAATAACTTGAATCTGACAAAAGTGGTAATAAATAAAAATTCTATGAAAATTAACTAATGAAAATCAGACAATGCTTTTGAATTTTAGTTCAACAGAATTATTTTAAAAAACAAACTCATGAAACAGGCCTGGACAAAAATGATGGTACCCTCAACTTAATATTTTGTTGCACAACCTTTTGAGGCAATCACTGCAATCAAACGATTTCTGTAACTGTCAATGAGACTTCTGCACCTCTCAGCAAGTATTTTGGCCCACTCCTCATGAGCAAACTGCTCCAGTTGTCTCAGGTTTGAAGGGTGCCTTCTCCAGACGGCATGTTTCAGCTCCTTCCACAGATGTTCAATAGGATTTAGATCAGGGCTCATAGAAGGCCACTTTAGAATAGTCCAATGTTTTGCTCTTAGCCATTCTTGGATGTTTTTAGCTGTGTGTTTTGGGTCATTATCCTGTTGCAAGACCCATGACCTGCGACTGAGACCAAGCTGTCTGACACTGGGCAGCACATTTCTCTCTAGAATACCTTGATAGTCTTGAGATTTCATTGTACCCTGCACAGATTCAAAACACCCTGTGCCAGATGCAGCAAAGCAGCCCCAGAACATAACAGAACCTCCTCCATGTTTCACAGTAGGAACAGTGTTCTTTTCTTGGTATGCTTCATTTTTGCGTCTGTGAACATAGCGCTGATGTGCCTTGCCAAAAAGTTCCAGTTTTGTCTCATCTGTCCATAAGACATTCTCCCAGAAGCTTTGTGGCTTGTCAACATGCAGTTTGGCAAATTCCAGTCAGGCTTTTTTATGATTTGTTTTCAACAGTGGTGTCCTCCTTGGTCGTCTCCCATGAAGTCCACTTTGGCTCAAACAACGACAGATGGTGCGATCTGACACTGATGTACTGTAACGTCGGGGCCATTTTAAGGGAGCCAGGGATTTCCCAGCATGCTTTGCCAGTTTGAAACGTTACTGTGTGTGTTAAATGTGTTACTTCTGAGTTATACTGCTGTGTCATTATAACTGCATTATAATGGCCCAGCAGTATTTAGCAGGATTAGGGCAAGATGTATCATGTGTGTGTAACCATGATTGAAACGGAGGTCTGGGGGAATGACCTCCACTGCTCTGTGTACTAAGTGGCAGGTTGGGGGTCGGGGTGTGTGTAAAATAAATCTGGTTGATCACAGCCATCTGCTCCATTGTCTTTTTGTGTGAACCCCTGCAAACGTCACACTGGTGTCAGAAGTGGGATATGGAGCGAGATGAGGATCCAGGCGGAGGTACAGCGGCCGGAGCGATTCATCGCTCAGCCGGGAACGGAGTATAGAGCAGAGACGCTGGCCCCTGGAGAGCTTCGCTGCGATGGACGGAGCAGAGCAAACCAGCCCCGTTTCCCGCCCTTTTCAGGGCAGGACGGGCTGGCGATTCCAGAGCAATTAGGAGCGGCAATCTACCGGGAGATGACCGTCCCATCCATCCAGCAGTGGGCCAAGATTCCCCGCTACAACGGCGAGAACCTGTTGGATGACCGCCTGGCCCAGGTCGAGTTGGCTGCCGCGCTGATCATCAGAGGAAACCACCGTGCTGAGAGCGAGTGGAGGAGGAGCTACGGCAGATCACAGCAGCGCGTGCACGAAGGAAACAGCCGTGGCGACGCAAGGAAGGACGGCTTCCGCTGCACAGTGCCAGGGTACATGGCATGGTACCGCCCCGCACACAGCACACGACAAACTGGCCCCTCGCCGACGCTAAATTAGAGCGAGGTGGCATGGACGGGGAAAAAGCCGCCTCCTGCAGATGCTTCCCCCGGCAGATGACGTCACAGAGGCGCAGGAGCGACGCAGCGGAGCGAGCAGGACGAAGATGCGGCCACTTTCCAGGCGCGGCAAGGGCTGGACGCATGGACGCGGGCCAGCGGCCACCTGGGACAACTGGCAGCGGTGGGAGTCGGCCGGAGCGGGCCTGGGACTCCCGCTACCAGGGAAGGGACTGTGCGTGGTCCTACAGAGGCTGTCAGATGTGTCCATCCGCCCGCTGATGGCCAAACCGGAACCCTACCCCAACGAGATGCTCTGACCGAGACTCAGATGGCCCGTGCATGCCGCCCTGGCACCGGGCTGACTCGTGTTGGATTTCTGAAAGTGGACTTTGAATTTTCTGGGGACAGAAACCAGTCCAGGGGGGGGCAGTGTAACGTCGGGGCCATTTTAAGGGAGCCAGGGATTTCCCAGCATGCTTTGCCAGTTTGAAACGTTACTGTGTGTGTTAAATGTGTTACTTCTGAGTTATACTGCTGTGTCATTATAACTGCATTATAATGGCCCAGCAGTGTTTAGCAGGATTAGGGCAAGATGTATCATGTGTGTGTAACCATGATTGAAACGGAGGTCTGGGGGAATGACCTCCACTGCTCTGTGTACTAAGTGGCAGGTTGGGGGTCGGGGTGTGTGTAAAATAAATCTGGTTGATCACAGCCATCTGCTCCATTGTCTTTTTGTGTGAACCCCTGCAAACGTCACAGTACCTTGACCTTGGAGTTCACCATGAATGTGTTTAGAGGTTGTTCTGGGCTCTTTTGTTACCATTTGTATTATCCGTCTCTTCCATTTTTCATCAAGTTTCCTCCTGCGGCCACGTCCAGGTTGACTACAGTCCTGTGGATCTTAAATTTTTGAATAATATGTGCAACTGTAGTCACAGGAACATCAAGCTGCTTGGAGATGGTCTTATAGCCTTTACCTTTAACATTCTTGCCTATAATTTTCTTTCTAATCTCCTGAGACAACCCTCTCCTTTGCTTCCTCTTGTCCAGGTTTAGTGTGGTACACACCATGTCACCAAACAGCACAGTGACTACTTGTTACCCTTTAAATAGGCCAACTGACTGATTACAAGTTTGTAGACACCTTTGATGTTAATTAGAGGACACATCTTGGTTGAACATGTCCCTATGGTCACATTATTTTCAATCTTTTCTAGGGGTACCATCATTTTTGTCCAGGCCTGTTTCATGAGTTTGTTTTTTAAAGTAATTCTGTTGAACCATAATTCAAAAGCACTGTCTGATTTTCATTGGTTAATTTTCATAGAATTTTTATTTATTACCACTTTTGTCAGATTCAAGTTATTTCTGTAACCATTGTGGGTTTTTCTTTCATTAACAGAAGGGTACCAACAATTTTGTCCACGTGTGTACTCCTCTCCCCGGGGGGCGCATAGTCCTTACTGTCCCGTCTGAACCGCCCTGGTGAAACTTCCTCTTTTGGTCCATTGTTTCCTGGGTGGAGAAGTCCAACACCATCTTCAAAAGAATGTTGAAGAAGTTAGCAGATACAGAACATTAGTATGACTCGTCCCAACTCCATCGATTACATAGATTGTCAAATAACGGCAGTGGTGGTGGTCATACGTACCACTTTCTCCAACGTTTTCTCTCTTTTCTCTGTTGCAGCGATCACATGAAATGTTGCTTTTTTTTAACATTTATTAGCTCCAACTCCATCATAATCTGCTCTTGAACACAAATCACTCTACACATCACCAGAAAACCATTTTGGCAATTCAAACTATTACGCAAGTAAAAAGTGCTGATGACAGCGTAGGCCATGTGTGCTGGCTATGGTGTTGGGTTGACCCTGAAGCATAAATTGGGCTTTAGTCACTAAATTATTCATTCAAATCATCTACTCACCCGATTATAAGCTTTAAGTAGCTTCCTTGGGGTGACCCTCTCACACATCCACCCACTGTTTAAATGTTAATTTAGATGTATTTGGTTTGTGATGTGTGAATAAACTTGAACTTGAACTCATAGCGTTCTTTAGCAGTAAACATGTTAACATACTAGTAGAGACTGTGAGCCCTACCAAAGAGTTTTTCTCCATTACTTACACTGATTTGTACCCATCTTATTTTTTTTAAATTACATGTCAGTTTTGCTGTTGTGAAACAGGCCTATTAAATGGTTTGTCTGTGAATGAAAAAGTTCAGCTTTTCTTTATCTTTTAATCTAGTACTTTTGATAACAAAATTGTCAAAGATTTTGCATGAACAAAACTGGGCCTATCATGGCGTAGCGTGGGTCCCGACACATCAGCCTCCATCTCACCTTACCGATCAGCAGCAGCCCCAGAGAAAAACTGTTTTTTCCTCCAGGAAATCAAGTACGGCGTTTACCGTATGGAAGCTTTTATTCTAAGTTCTGCTCATACAATATATGGGGTTGCCTGACAGAATGGGGGACATGAATCATTGAGCAGCGGTTTTGTGAAAAAGACAGCAAGGACTTGCTTGTCACTGTCACAGGCTGATTTTCAGAGACGCATGAATCACTCCGCTAAGTGCTAAACAACGTTTCCATGAGAGAACAATTAATTTGTACCCTGTCCCACTGACGCGTGCACACACAAGCCCAGCGCCGCGTTATGCTTAGACACACACACTCGCACACACATTAACTCATGTCAGTACGGTTACACAAATGCTAATAATGGGCTGTACTTCACAAACCAAGGGGAAAAGAGATGTTAGTCGCTCTCCATCTAAAAACAGAGCCCTGCTGGTATTTCAGTGTGTCAGCCAGTGATTCACAGTCTTTTGGAGTGGGTGGTAGCAGAGAGGAGAAGAAAGCTGGGGGGGAGGGGGAACGCTTGCTGCCGCTCAGTGGGACTGAGAGTGTGAGGGCGTGGGTGGGCTGAGTGGCTGAACAGGCAAAGCAGGCACCTGGGATGAGCTCGGTAGGCGTGAGGATGGGGAGGAGGAGGTATCAGGAGGGTTAAGGGTTAACCCTAAATGGGAAAGCGTTTCATTGTGCGTGGTCGTCAATGATGAGCACATACATGCAGCTGTATGCATGCATTGTATAATTGCAGGATTTTAAGATCTCTCACTGTGCAACGCAGTAATGGATGAGCTGGTGCTGAGATGGTCTGCGGGTCATCCCTCTGTTTTTGGAGCCAGTGTAGTGCTCTCATGAATGATATCAGGTGCAGCGTAGCGCCATGGGTTTCCTTTATATTAAAGCATAGAGAGATAAAGGGACACGTGAGCAACTAAAAACAGCTGACCTGAACACACAGGAGCAATATGCACAACCGCTCCCTGCCCAATTCATGTCCTAATTACAGTGGTCATAAGCAGATTTCATCAGCGTGTCGGGGTCTACTTTTGTACTGTGAGCAAGTATAATGAGAGTCACATTTATAGCAGCATAATTCCTCTTTGTTTTTCAAATACACACTGTATGTGTAACCCATGTTGTGTACTTTTTTAACATCACTAATTAGATGTTTATTATGAGTTAAAAGGTGTACTTTTGAGTCAGAAAGTATGATCAAATCCAGATTTTACTTTAATTGTGTGTGTTCTCCATATTAGAATAGAATAGAATAGGCTTTATTGTCATTGTACAGTTGTACAGTACAGTGAAACTGTGGGTGCTCCACTAGGCTACTGCGCAAAAAAGTAAGAGGATTAGATAAAACACGGTTACAGAACACACGATTAAACGTGACAGAAATAAAAATAGCCCAGGATTATGAAAATATACACAGGTATGGTAGCTATATCGCCAAAGATTTTTACATCAGTACTAGAAGATATATTTAAGAACCTTGAATGGGAACAGCAAAGCATATGTATTGATGGAGAATGGCTTTCACACCTCCGGTTTGCAGATGACGCACTAATCATTGCTCAGAGTGCAGAGGAATTGCAACTAATGATGCAAGAGCTCGCCAGTGAAAGCGCCAAGGTTGGACTGAAAATGAATATGAAGAAAACACAAGCAATGTTTGGACCAATCGCAAACGTCAAAGATGTCATCATCAATGGCACAAAGATAGAAGAGGAAAAGGAATACATATACCTTGGACAACGGTTCAGTTTGAAGGATCCCACCCAGGATAAGGAACTGGATTGAAGGATATCAGCTGGATGGGCAGCCTTTGCCCAAAACAAGGATTTATTGAAGGGAAGACTGCCTCTTTGCTCAAAACGAAAAATACTCGATTCATGCATTACACCTGCAATGACTTATGCATCAGAAACCTGGACAGTGTCCAAAAGGATGGACGAAAAACTGGCTGCTGCACAGAGAAGAATGGAGAGAAGCATCTTCGGTATTACGCTAAGAGATAAAAAAGACTAATATCTGGATAAGTCAGCAAACCGGGGTGAAAGATACAGTACTGATTAAGTCAAGGAAGTGGAAATGGGCCGGACATGTCACCCGTATGACAGACAATTGCTGGACCACTAGGCTGATGATGTGGAGGCCGAGAAATGGAGTAAGAAACCGGGGACGTCAGCACAAAAGATGGCAAGACGAAATGACTTCATTTTTAGAAAAAGGCAACTGTTACCATCTGGCTAGAAACCGCTTGGAATGGAAATGACATGCTGAGGCCTTCATCCAACAGTGGAAATCAACAGGCTGATGATGATGACGATGGCAGTGGCTTCACGGATGGAACTATGTACATAAGAGTGCGGAGTGCAGAACACACAATTGAACACACAATTGATTAAAATGGCCCAAGGATTGTGGAAAATATACATAGTAGTGGTTTCACGGATGGGTCAATATACATGAAAGTGCGGAGTGCAAAGACAAGTGTGTTATTGTGATAATTCAAAGGTCCTCAGTTCTGTGCCTGTGAGCGTTCGGGGGGGGGGGGGCCTCTGACTGTATGCATTCTTAACAAAACCTACATGGCAGGATAGAAAGTGCAGAATGTCAAAGTGATTTTTTTTAAAGTGCTTTCACTTGCTGGCACTCAAGACTTGAGATGATCACACAGGTAAGATGTGTTTGGGAAACTAGGGCTGCACAAAAATATGCTGCAAGTGCATGTCTGCTGTACTAGTTGGCGGAGCGGAGAGTGACTGAAATGACCCGAGGGTGCTTGGACAGGAGCTCGGTGCTCTAATTCACAATATCTCCCTGGCAGGGGAGCGGCAGACAGCTCTGGGGAAACGAGGTGGAGAGAAGGCGATACAGTGACAGTGACGAGGAACAAAAGACAGGGTCATGCAGAGGAGGCATGAATGAATGCTGACAAACTGATAAGGTTTATGGGATGTGGCGACAGGCTGGCGGACAGAGACAGGGATGAAGCGTTGTCCTCCTTCAGCTCTCAACAGTACTGAACTACTTCCCTGCTGGTGTGCAGTGTGCCAAGGTTCCAGCGTTTACCTTTCCATTTTCAGATCAAGGTGAAACTACTTGCCTTGTTGCACAGTTTCACCTTCTCATAAACAATTATAGAGATGCAAAACAAAACCCAGCTTTAAAATGGCCATAATTTCTCAATTGATTCCTCTTGGAATGAGACTGAACTTGATTTGTCATTAATATACAAATGCATTATGATTAAAATAAAAGTAGTACTTCTGTGTACATTATACAGGCACTCAACTAAGTTTGGCTACCACCTCAGCAGCAACATTTCCAACATTCTGTGTTGATTTGCCTTGGATCATCTTCCTGATTCACTTAATATCTCTTAGACTTTAAGCCATGGATTGTAGCCCTTCTGTTTTCCTTTATACCCCCTTTACACATGGGTGGAGATCGTAGAGATCACTGAGTGATGAAAAAATGGCCAGATCTCGCAACACTCTTTCAGTGATCTCTTTGCAATTGCTAAGATCTCTCAATGATCTTCAGTGATCTTGTCAAAGATTCCTTTATTGCATATTTTAGTTGTAGACTTTATTCTTGATATTGTATCCCAGAAGCACAGTACATCATGTTTTTATGCCGTCCAACACCCAAAGCTAACTCACAGACACTTTGACTCTGCTGTCTGCATACAGTGTTAAGTGTCTTTCCCTTTTTGGCTAAAATAAACCTAACTAATATGCATCTGGGACTACAGTTTTTTCTTTACTCACCAGATCAAAGGGACATGCATTAATAAAACTAAAAATCTGGCACAATCTCCATGGACCTCAAAGTTTTGTCTCAGTACACAATGATCTCTCAACAATCATCAAAGGGAAACAATCTCTCAATGAACCCTTAAGGAGCGCTCGATGATCTCACTGATCTCTCAGTGATCTCCACCACGGTCCACTATTGGTCTTTCATTGACTATTCAGCAATTCCTCATTGATCTCACAGCCATTTCTATCTTTGATGTGGAAAAATTTGGCATTCATTGAAAGATTGCTGAGAGATCCTTGGGAGATTGATGAGATTGTTGAGTGGTCAAGGAGTGCTCAAAGGTGAGCCTGTCCATAATCACTCCAAATAAGAAATGGCTCAGAGCCAATCCCTGATGTAATCCACCACCCGTCCTGCATCCATCTGTCACCCTTACAGCCCACCTCACCACTGCCTCTGTTCTGTACCAGCATCACATACTTCTCTTCCACTCTTCTTCACACACACTTCCTTTTTTGGGCACCCTCGCTAAAAAAAATAGAGTGTAGGAGCATGCTCAAATAACGAGGCTGAGTTTCAGTCATAAACCAGCTTTATTTGACAGAACACAAGCTCCTAGCATTCTCAAAGCAGGAAAGAGAAAGAATCATACTTCAACCCCCTTTTATACATTTCCAGCATCAGAATTCAAGTCACATGGTGTCTTCAGTCAACATACAGTTACAAAGCATCCCTTTGAAGCTTCACCATTGTCTCTCATTTCTTGATGAACCGGAATACCCTCCGGGGCGTCTTCTGTGGGACAAAGAGACAAATCACACACTTCCTTGTTACCTCCTGTAGATTTGAGTCCTCAGTCCTTGCAGACGTGACACCCCACAATACACATTCAGTTCTGTCTCTGTGGCAGCGTGAGCCCACAATGTGTGTCGGCCACACTACCCCCCCCAAACGTCGAGTAAGGCAAAATCTGCATGGCATAACAAAAAGAGAAACACAAAGCACTCCATACATCGCTAATCAATCCACCAACTGCCTAGGTTTTAATCTTCTGCCGAATCTGCTGCAACCTGGCTTGGCTGCCCCTGCAACATCTCTCTGCACCTGTGGATTAAAGCTGTTAGCACCTCTCTGTGAAGACTTTGGAGAATGTCTTCTCAGAGGCCTGCCCCGGCGGGGGGGCCTCGCGAGCTGCACCTCCTCGTCAGCCAGAACAAAAGCGGGTTTGAGCCTGTTAATGCAAATCAGCTCCCTTCTGCCCCCTAAATCTAGCAGAAAATGCTTCTGCCCGGTCTCCAGCACTCGAAACGGTCCGTCGTAAAACGGCCGCAAACTTGGACGCTGGGCGTCATGTTTAACAAAAACAAACTCTGCATTTTTTAAAGCCTTGGGCACAAAAACGTGTGGGAAACTGTGATGGACCGGGCCAGGAAGCGTGTTTGTTCCTGAGCCGCTCTGCCACGGCTGAGCGGGGGGGCCATTAGGTGCGGGATTATCAGGAAGAAATTCCCCGGGCAAACGGAGCGGCTGAGCGAAAACTAATTCAGCCGGGGAAGCGTGCAAATCTTCCTTAGGTGCAGAACGCAACCCTAATAACACCCATGGAAGTTTGTCTACCCAATTTGTATCCGTTAGCGACGCTCTGAGGGCTGCTTTCAATGACCTGTGAAAGCGTTCGCATAAACCATTGGCCTGGGGGTTATACGCGGTGGTGCGATGAATCTTCACCCCCAAGCTGCGGGCCATCGATGACCATAGCTCGGAAATAAATTGGGGACCCCTGTCGGACGTTATGTCCGACGGTACACCAAAACGCGCAACCCATGCTGTTAAAAATGCTCGCGCAACTTCTTCCGCTGTGGTTGATGTCAGAGGAATCGCCTCTGGCCAGCGCGTGGTGCGGTCTACCATCGTCAAAAGATGTGTGTGCCCGTGTGATAACGGAAGCGGGCCGACCAGGTCAATATGCACGTGATCAAAACGCTTAGCGGGGATGTGGAAAGGTTCTAACGGGGCCTTAGTGTGTCTGTGTATTTTAGCTCGCTGACACGCTACGCAGGCTGCTGCCCATTCCTTGACCTGTTTGCGCAACCCGGGCCAAACAAATTTCTCCCCCACCAATTTGATCGATGCGCGCACCCCCGGGTGCGCGAGAGAATGGACCAAGTCAAAAACACGGCGACGCCACGCGGTTGGCACCACAGGACGGGGCTGTCCCGTGGAGACATCGCAGATTAGCGAGGGCATACCGTTTTGTTGCACCCTGTGCTCCAGCCTTAACCCTGTTGGTCCAGACTGGAGCGCGCGCACGTCCGCGTCGTTAACCTGCTCCGCAGCCATGGCTGCATAATCTAACCCAACACAGACCGGGGCTGCGCGCGCTCCCGCGTCGCTGCCCGGGCCCGCGGCCATGGCTACAGAGTCTGCCCCTATAGGGCTTGGCGGTGCTATTGCACGCGAGAGGCAGTCTGCTACAACATTGTGTTTACCCGCGACATGCTGAATATCAGTAGTAAACTCCGATATTGCGGCTAGTTGCCTTTGTTGCCGGCCTGACCAGGGTTCTGAAATTTTGGCCATCGCAAACGTTAGCGGTTTATGATCCACAAAAGCGGTGAAACGTCGCCCCTCTAACCAGAACTGAAAATGACGGATGGCCAAGTGTAGGGCCAAAAGCTCCCTGTCAAATGCGCTGTATTTCCGTTCACTATCGCGCAAGGTCCTGCTGAAAAACGCGAGGGGTTGCCAGGTACCTGCCACAAACTGTTCAACTACCGCCCCCACCGCTACATCGGAAGCGTCAGTGGTGAGCGCCATGCGGGCCGTTGGAACTGGGTGCGCTAACAAAACTGCATTTGCCAGGGCTGATCTGACCTGGGCAAAAGCGCGCTCCCGCTCCGGAGACCATTCGACTTTATTTGCGGGCTTTTGTTTTTTTAACGCGGTGTACAATGGCTGCATGAGTCGTGCTGCGCTTGGGAGGAAACGGTTGTAAAAATTAACCATCCCTAGAAACTCCTGAAGCGCCTTAACCGTTTGAGGTTGCGGAAAATCTGTTATGGCACGCACTTTATTTGGAAGGGGAACTGCTCCCTCTGCCGAAACGCGATGTCCCAAAAAATCAATCTGCGCCACCCCAAACTGGCATTTCGCTGGGTTCACTATTAACCCGTGCTCTGCCAACCTCTGGAAAACTGCTGTGAGGTGTTTTTCATGTTCGCCTTCGGACGTGCTGGCTACCAAAATATTGTCCAAATAAACGAACACGAAAGGCAGGTCGCGTAAAACTGCATCCATCATGCGTTGGAAAGTCTGCGCGGCCCCCTTGAGGCCAAAAGGCATGCGCAAGAACTCAAAAAGGCCGAAAGGAGTTATGACCGCTGTTTTGGGTACATCCTGCGCGCGCACTGGAACCTGGTGATAGCCGCGCACCAAGTCTATTTTAAAAAAAATGCGCGCCCCCTCCAAATGAACAGAAAAATCCTGAATGTGCGGAATCGGGTAGCGGTCATGAGCTGAAACGTTGTTCAACCTGCGGAAATCGCCGCAAGGCCGCCACGAGCCGTCAGCCTTTGGGACCATGTGTAACGGCGAAGCCCAAGCGCTCTTGGAGCGTCTAACGATGCCTAGTTTTTCCAGATTAGTGAACTCCTCGCGCGCGATGGCCAGTTTAGCTGGGTCCAAACGCCGAGCCTTTGCAAAAACGGGAGGGCCTGTGGTTGTTATGAAATGTTCTACCCCATGTTTGGCCACCATTGCTGAAAAAGTGGGGACTGTGAGTGCTGGAAACTGAGCAAGCAGAGTGTGAAACTTACCACCCGCGGCTGAGACGCTGGCATGTGCAGTTGGCGGGGCCACCCGAGCTGTGCAGGGAATAGAATGAAAAGACAGTGCATTAATCAGACGTCTATTAGCAAGATCAACCAATAAACCATGTGAGCACAAAAAATCAGCCCCCAACATGTTGAAACTGACTGCTGCTACAATAAATGTCCACTCAAATGAACGGCCTTGTAAGGACAGAAGCATGGTCCTCTCACCAAACGTTTTAATTGTGGAGCCGTTCGCTGCTGACACTGACACCCAGGGGGCTTTAGAAGGCGACAGCCGTTCCGCGTAGGTGGGCGTGACGAAGCTCAGCTGCGAGCCCGTGTCCACGAGGAACTGTTTCCCCGAGCGTGCATCCGTCAGGTAAAGCAGCCTGTTCTCATTGCCGAGAGTCGCGGCTGCTACCGGCCCTCGGTCCTGGCGTTTAAAATTGTACGGTGGGACGCACCTGTGCGCTCTGTCTGCAAAACGGCGGTGGTAGAAGCACGAGCCGTTCTCCGCTCCGCGTCGTCTGGCTCCGGTCGCCGCCGTTGTTGGTGCGTCTGGTGCCGCTGGACCCAAGCTGTCTCCGGACGCCGCGGCCGAAACCGCGTTCTGCTTGTGGGCGTCGACCAACTTCTGCGCCTCCTTGCTCAACCCATGGTAGTCTCGCTTGGCCAATCGGGGTGACTCTGCCAGGGCCACTCTCACTGCTGGTGGCAGGGTTCGAAGGAATAGGTGGGCGAAAATGAATTCGCCATCCTCGGAGGCTTTGAGCTGCAGCATCTTCACCATCAGGTCCGCAGGTCTATCGTTTTCTGCCTCCGTCAGCGCCAGGAGCCCCTCTGCTCTTTGTTGGACTGAGGGGGTGAAATGGCTGATCAGCGCGTCTTTCAATGCGCTGTACTTGTCGCTGTCTGGTGGATGATTAACCAAATCCTCCACTCTCTGGACCGTGTCGCTGTCCAGTTTCGCTACCACGTGGTAGAATCTTGTGTCGTCGTTGGAGATTCTCCGGAGGTTGAACTGCGCCTCGATTGCGCTAAACCATGAGCGCGGGCTGTGCTGCCAGAAATCGGGCAGCCGGAGCGTGGAGGCGGCCATCAGGCTGGCTTCCACCGAGCCCGGTTCAGAAGAGTTCTCATTGCTCATTCTCCGTCGTAGGTCACCAGTGTTGGAGCATGCTCAAATAACGAGGCTGAGTTTCAGTCATAAACCAGCTTTATTTGACAGAACACAAGCTCCTAGCATTCTCAAAGCAGGAAAGAGAAAGAATCATACTTCAACCCCCTTTTATACATTTCCAGCATCAGAATTCAAGTCACATGGTGTCTTCAGTCAACATACAGTTACAAAGCATCCCTTTGAAGCTTCACCATTGTCTCTCATTTCTTGATGAACCGGAATACCCTCCGGGGCGTCTTCTGTGGGACAAAGAGACAAATCACACACTTCCTTGTTACCTCCTGTAGATTTGAGTCCTCAGTCCTTGCAGACGTGACACCCCACAATACACATTCAGTTCTGTCTCTGTGGCAGCGTGAGCCCACAATGTGTGTCGGCCACAAGAGCACTGAAATTTTTTTTTTAATTCACAAAAGTTAAACTTTCATATTCTCTATATTCATCACATGTATGGTGAGCTATTTCAAGCCTTTGTTTTAGATTCTGATGACTGACTTAGCTCTTTGAATTGAATTGCTGGTTTGTGATATTCTAATTTTTTTTAGATGCAGCCGACTCTGTTGCTGATTGCATATTGTATTCAAAAAAAGGGGGATGACATTTGTATTCATATAGCACCTTCTGTAACCAAAAATTATACTCCATCATGATAGCTGGTGATGGAAAAATCAAATGTACTTTTTCAGTAGGCTAAAATTTCCACTAATAAGGACCTGTACTTATTAGTGCTTTTCGAGTCTCAAAGACCACTCAAAGCACTTCACTAGTACTAACCCTCTATTCTAAGGGCCTATCAGAGACAGATACCTAGGGATAATTTAGAATCACAAATTAACCTAGCATGCATGTCTTGAGATTGTGGGAGGAAACCAGAGCACCTGGAGTAAACCCACACAGCACAGGGAGAACATGCACACTCCACACAGAAAGGTTCCCATCCCTGCCAGCTTTAGGGATGACCACAGAAGTCACTAATTGTTGGCATCTTAACCCCTAATTTCTTACTATTACAGAAAAAGATCCCCTCTTGTTACATTGCTTTGTCTGGACCATGTTAATTCTCCATCTGTGGGCTTTTCCTAGATCCCGATTGCAGGAAACACCATATGTACAGTAAGGCCTTATAAATAACTTATGGTATCTTCCAGGCAGGGCTGTTATTCTTCCTGCTCCCACAAATGGCTTGACCTATGTCTGGAAGCTCTTAAAACACATTGTGTGCTCTAGAGGAATAGATTATGGCCGAAGTGTCCTGAACACAAAAATGCCCCATCTCTTTTGTTGTAAGGAGCAGAACTACAGCCAACTTGGGATCGAGGGAGGCCAGACTGAAAGAAAAGATGCAAAAATTGTGAACATGTTTTAGTACAAAAGCCAAGTGTGATGCATAAGCAATTTTGTTTTTGCACCCTAACAAGGGTAATAAACACCCCACTGACACAATATGAACTACAGACATCCACAGCCTGATAAGGTGCTGAAATAATATTGTGACTTTATCAGTGCCTGAAAACTCCTGCTTCTGCAGAACAAATGAATTAATTTCTTCTGACAGATTTCCAACTGGGTTTAGATCCATCCCTCTTTGTTCTCGCTGAATCGCCTTTTCGATAACTGGGCCAGAAAACGATGCCAGATCAGACAAGGACCAGCCAGTCATTAAAAACACTTCCCTCCAAATGAGGCCAAAAGCCCTCTGAAGAGCTGCCTTTTTGGAGTGCAGGTGCCTTAAATCTCCATGCATCAACCAGAGAGAGGAAAACCAGCTGGAAACGTCTGAGACAATATTGGCCATGAGTGAACGAGAGTACTGGGTCAGGTATTGAGTCAACAGAGACACATGCAAAATCCCCCGCAGATAATATCCCTGCTCACTGAGTGCAGGGAAGTTTGGGGATGACCCATTTCTTGGCCTCATACAATAAAAAATAACCCCACTGATAATTGAAAACCACAATTAACAACATTCTGAACTACAATAAAAAGCCTGAAGATGCACAGGGTGTGTGCATAAATAACAATTTTTAAAAAACTCTTATAAAACCTGGGGCGGCACGGTGGAGGAGTGGTTAGCACTGCGGCAGCACAGCAACTCACCCTTGGCTGGGGGATCCTGGGTTCGATCCCAGCCCCCGACCAACAGTGATCTGTGTGGAGTTTGCATGTTCTCCCCGTGTCTGCGTGGGTTTACTCCGGGATTTCTCCGGTTTCCTCCCACATGCCAAAAAAACATGCAAGTTAGGTTAATTGGCATCAAACTGGGGATTCTAAATTGTCCTTAGGTATGACTGTGAGAGTGAATGGTTGTCTGTCTCTGTGTTGGCCCTGCGATGGACTGGAAATCTGTCCAGGGTGTACCCTGCCTCTCGCCCAAGGATGCTGGGATAGGCTCCAGCCCCCCTGCGACCCGAAAAGGATTAAGTGGAAGAAGATGAATGAATGAATGAATGAATGTTATAAAACCTGTGTATCACCTTTCTCCTACAGCTGGACTTATTTATACACAGATAAGACCAAGTACATAAGTTGATGTATATTCATGAAACTGGCTGCTGAAAAAAACTGGTCTTGAAACATCCGTGGTGTCAAACTTCAGGCCTGTTCCTAAGTTACCTTTCCTCTGAAAAATACTGGAAGAAATGTGTACACCCAACTGAAGTCATTCCTTGATGATCATGCAATTGTGGAAGTGTCCCAGTCTGGGTTAAAAGCTCACCACAGCACCAAGTCTGATCTGACTCTGGTAACTGCTTGTAATTTTACACTTAGTGGCTGCCTGTGGCACAGTGAACCACGACATCCTCACCTCCCACCAAAAGCAGTGGGTGAGCATCACAGGCGCAGCTCTTCATTTGTTTAAGTCCTGTCTTTCTGACAGGAGTTTTTGTGTCAGAATGGAGGATTTTACCTCCACTTGTGCCGACCTCCCATGGGGGGGTATCACAAGGCTCCATTCTTGGGCCTCTTCGCTTTACCTTTGTACCTTCTGCAGCTTGGTGCTGTTTTTCAGAAACATAGTATTTCTTTTCATTTTTACGCTGATCAGTGGTGGGATCTAGAACATTTTTCATGGGGGTGCCAGGGTGGGGCACATTCTCAGAAAAGGGTGGCACATTGAAATAGCATAAATCAAAAACGATTGGCATCTCTGGAGTCGACGTATTAACAAACTTTATCAATAACCATACAGTACGTTTATTAAGCAGTCTTTTGCCAGTTGGAATGTCCTGTTCTGATATAAAGGGTGTTTCAGAAGCACTGGGAAGGGAAAACCAAGCAAAGCTTTATGCACAGTGCCAACT
Source organism: Pholidichthys leucotaenia (assembly GCA_020510985.1). Classification (NCBI taxonomy): domain Eukaryota; kingdom Metazoa; phylum Chordata; class Actinopteri; order Cichliformes; family Pholidichthyidae; genus Pholidichthys; species Pholidichthys leucotaenia. The sequence goes on along the minus strand of CM035839.1, from coordinate 309,803,400 downwards.
TTGAGTACTCAAGCCATGGGTGTTGTGTGTACCATGTTCTGGTGAAGGCCCTCTTCCTGTCACCTTGGATCATTGCAGCATACCTTCAGCTGTGGCTGCTTTGGCACATCTGCTGGATACTGGGACATGTCTGAATGGAGAAAAAAGAATCAGTTCTATAGCTACAAATGATTCAATTGCTAATTTACAACTGTATCTATTAAAACATAATAGCAACGATGCTAAATTCTTCATTGTGAACTTCAGCTGAGCATCATATTTTTATAATAATGAATAATAATTATTAATTTTATTTTCAAGACTTTCCTTATCAGTTTCAGTGAAATAATAAAGGCTAAATTCCCTGTATCCGAGTTGTGTGGCACATGAAGAATATGGAGCCTCTTCTGTGTCATTCCCACAGTTTGGGGTGAAATGTGCAAACACTCTTTATTCACATCTTGTTCACACTGGTCACTACCAGGTTCAGCATCTGGTCACATGATGAAATATTCCATTATTGCATCTACAAGATAGTAGTAATCTAAAACAGAAACATCTAATCATGCTGTAGAAAGAAAAAAACATCTCTTGACTGGAAGCACTTTTATTTTAAATAAAATATTGTACTTTTACTGGAATCCATCTATCAAGAAGAAACATTACTTTTTTTTTCCACAATATTTTTTTATTGAACCTTTTTTTTTTTTTTTTACAAACATAACACAAACAATCAAACACTAACACTAAAGTAATTAAAAAAAATGTACTAAAAACACCAACAACCACTAACAAAGGCAAGTCATCAACAATGCTCCTCTGTTTAGTCTAGGCAATCCATTACATGAGTATACATATTATACATTCACCAGTTTGGAATTTACAAGGTCCACACACATCATTCACCTTCTTCTTCAAAAGTTATGTTTAAATTCTTTACATAATCAATGAAAGGTCTCCATATATTCTCAAACACAATTTCCTTTGATTTCAGTATGTATGTTATTCTTTCTAGTGGAAGGTTTGTTAACATCTGTATTAACCACAGTCACATCTGGTCTATGAGTCTTTTTCCACAATAGTGCAATACATTTTTTGGCTTTAAGCAAACTGAGGTCTATGAATGCTCTTTCACTCTTATTAAAGTTATGCTTTTCTGGATACAGACCCAACAAAAACAATTTAGGATTCAATATGGTTTGTTTTGAAATTATTTTTTCAATTGTTACCCTCACCTCTTCCCAAAACATTCTAATTTTTCTACATTCCCATAAACAATGAAATAGGGTTCCTTTACTTTCCATACATTTTGTGCACATATCTGGTATGCTTTTGTTATATTGTGGAAAATGTGAAAATGACGAGGCAGAGTTCATCTCACGAGTCAGGTTTATTCACATCTTCCAACATCCTCAAAAACAGAAAGAGGAAGAAACCCAGACATCCGTCCTTTAAATACCTCAGGACTTCAAAGCACACAGTCACATTGTCAAAGCACACAGTCACATTGTATTTAATCCCAAGTCACAATGCATCTTCTTTCAGATCTTAACACCTCCTCCCAAAGCTTCTGGCGGCCAGGAAAATCCCCCCAGGCCGTCTCTTTGCATACCAAAGACAAAACTTTCACATCCTCCTGTTATCTCCAAAGAGACCCAGTTCTTTGTTCAATCTAAGATGTGAAGCCTAAAGTGGTATACATATGGAGCATGAAGTGATATACATATGTGCATATGTGTGCCACATGACCCCCCCCCCCCAAACGTCTAAGATGGAACAACGGAATAACAGTCTGCATGTCATGATAAACCATTACACATCAGTCCACGTGCTGCTTGGGCCTCAGTCTCCTCCCGTATCTGCTGTAAGCGGGCTTTACCACTTCCGCGGCGCCGTCCTGCTGTGGAGCTGCTGTCTGAGGGTGAGAACTGTTAGTCAATCTCTGTGGGTGTTCTGGGGAATGTCCCTTAGGGGGTCTGCTGCGCCGAGGAGCCCTGGCCGACAGCACATCCTCGTCCGCCACCACAAAGGCGGGTTTGAGCCTGTTTATGCCAATCTTTTCTTTCCTGCCCCCCAAATCTAGCAAAAAATGCTTATCCCCTGTTTCCGGCACTCTAAATGGTCCATCATAAGGTGGTCGCAACGGTGGGCGATGAGCATCGTGTCTGACAAAAACAAACTCCGCATTTTTTAAGGCCTTAGGCACAAAAATGCACGGAAAACTGTGGTGAACGGGGCCAGGCAGCGTGCCCAATTCCGTGCCACTCTGCAACTGCTGAGCCGGGGAGCATTCTGGCGCAGGATTATCTGGGAGAAATTCCCCGGGCAGCCGAAGTGGCTGCGCAAAAACTAGCTCAGCCGGGGAGGCTTCTAAATCCTCTTTAGGTGCAGAACGCAACCTCAATAAAACCCACGGTAGCCTGTCCACCCAATTTGCATCCGTAAGCGACGCTCTGAGAGCCGCTTTCAATGACCTATGAAAACGTTCGCATAACCCATTAGCCTGAGGATTGTACGCGGTTGTGCGGTGGATCGTTGCCCCCAGGCTGCGGGCCATTGCTGACCAAAGTTCGGAAACAAATTGAGGACCTTTATCGGACGTAATGTCCGACGGGACTCCAAAGCGTGCTACCCATGCTGTTAAAAACACGTGCGCCACCTCCTCGGCTGTGGTTGATGACAGTGGGACCACTTCCGGCCAGCGCGTGGTGCGGTCTACCATTGTCAGAAGGTGTGTGCACCCCCGTGACGGCGGGAGGGGGCCTACGAGGTCCACGTGAACATGATCGAACCTCTTAGCCGGGATGTGAAACGGCTCCAAGGGAGCTCTCGTGTGTCTGTGTACCTTGGCTCGTTGACAAGCCATGCAGGCTGCCGCCCACTCTCTAACTTGTTTGCGCAGGCTCGGCCAAACAAATTTCTCTCCCACCATTTTGACCGACGCGTGCACTCCCGGGTGCGCCAGAGAATGAATCGAGTCAAAAACGCGGCGGCGCCACGCGGCCGGTACCACAGGACGCGGTCGCCCAGTGGAGACATCACAGATTAGGGGGGGCATACCGTCTTGCAGCACCCTGTTCTCCAGCCTTAACCCTGTTAGTCCAGACTGGAGCGCGCGCACATCCGCGTCGCTACCCTGATCCGCGGCCATGGCTGCATAATCTATCCCTAAGCGGACTGGGGCCGCCACGCCGCGCGAGAGACAGTCTGCCACTACATTCAGTTTACCCGCCACATGCTGAATATCGGTAGTAAACTCTGAGATGGTGGCCAGCTGCCTCTGCTGCCGGCCTGACCACGGTTCTGAAACCTTGGCCATTGCAAATGTCAGCGGCTTGTGGTCAACGAACGCGGTGAAACAGCATCCCTCCAGCCAGAACTGGAAGTGGCGAATGGCCAAGTGGAGAGCTAACAACTCCCTGTCGAATGCGCTGTATTTTCGTTCACTATCGCGCAAAGTCCTGCTGAAAAAGGCGAGCGGCTGCCAAGCCCCGGCTACATGCTGTTCCACAACCGCCCCATGGCCACATCTGACGTGTCAGTAGTGAGTGCTATGCGGGCCGTTGGGTCTGGGTGTGCTAACAACGCAGCGTTTGCCAGGGCTGTTTTGACCTCAGAGAATGCTCGTTGTCGCTCCGGAGACCATTCGATCTTATTTTTGGGTTTTGGTTTTTTTAGTGCGGCATACAATGGTTGCATGAGCTGCGCTGCGCGGGGGAGGAAACGGTTATAAAAATTCACCATTCCCAAAAACTCCTGTAACGCCTTGACTGTTTGCGGCTGGGGAAAATTTGTTACTGCACGCACTTTGTCAGGCAGCAGAACCGCTCCTTCTGGGGAGACACGATGCCCCAAAAAATCAATCTGCGTCACCCCGAACTGACACTTCGCTGGGTTGATTATTAACCCGTGCTCTCCCAACCTCCGGAAAACTGCCGTGAGGCGGTTTTCGTGTTCGTCTTCGGACGCGCTGGCTACTAAGATGTCGTCCAGGTAGACGAATACAAAGGGGAGATCGCGCAACACCGCGTCCATCATGCGTTGGAACGTCTGCGCAGCGCCTTCAAGTCCAAACGGCATGCGCAAAAACTCGAATAGGCCAAACGGAGTTATTACCGCTGTTTTGGGTATGTCATCAGCGCGCACTGGGACTTGATGGTAACCGCAGACCAAGTCTATCTTAGAAAAAACGCGCGCCCCCGCCAAATGAACGGAAAAATCTTGGATATGTGGGATTGGGTAGCGGTCGTGCGCTGTGGCGTTGTTCAACCTGCGGAAATCTCCGCAAGGTCGCCACGAGCCATCAGCTTTCGGGACCATGTGAAGCTGGGAAGCCCATGTACTGTTTGAACGCCTGATGATGCCCAACTTTTCCAGGTTGGCGAACTCCTCGCGCGCTATGGTCAGTTTAGCTGAATCCAAGCGCCAAGCTTTTGCAAAAACAGGCGGTCCGGTGGTAGTAATAAAATGTTCCACTCCGTGTTTAGCGACTGCTGCTGAAAATGTGGGAACCGTGAGTGCTGGGAACTGAGTGAGCAGTGTGTGTAACTTACCGCTTGCCGTTGCGACGTTGGCTTGTGCTGTGGGCGGGGTCACTCGGGCTGCACAGGGAATAGAATAAAAAGAAAGTGCATTAACCAGGCGCCTGTTAGCAAGATCAACCAAAAAACCATGTGAGCACAGAAAATCAGCCCCCAACATATTGAAACTCACTGCAGCTATAACAAAAGTCCACTCAAATGTACGGCCGTGCAGGGACAGAAGCAGGTTCCTCTCACCAAAGGTCTTAATCTCCGAGCCGTTCGCTGCTGACGCCCCGTGACCTCCGGGACCCGCCAGCCAGTCAGCGGAGGTAGGCGTGATGAAACTCACTTGGGAGCCTGTGTCCACGAGGAACTGCCTCCCCGAACGCGCATCCGTCAAGTAGAGCAGCTTGTTCTCTTCACCGAGGGCCGCAGCTGCTACCAACCCCCGGTCTTGGCGTTTCCCGAGCGCTTGAACTGGCACGGTGGTATACATTTGCGTGCCTTCTCTGCAAAGCGGCGATGGTAGAAACAGGGGGTGTCTCCTCCGCGATCCTTGGCCCCCGCCGCCGCCGCCGTCGTCGGTGGGTCTGCTACTGCCATCTCTGGCCCCTCGCCATCTCCGGCCGTTGCGCTGAACTCCGTCGCTGCCGCGGTGGCCGCGCGCTGTTTGCTGGCGTTGAGAATCCGGTGCGCCTCCTGGGCCAGCGTGCGGAAGTCCCGCTGGGCCAACAACGGCGAACTGGCCAGGGTCGCTCTCGTGGCCGACGATAGGATTCTCAGGAAAATGTGGGTGAAGATGAAGTCGTCGCCGTCTGAGCCCCTCAAGCTCAGCATGTTCTCCATCAAGTCAACGGGCGTGCCATCTCCCAAGTCGTTCAGAGCCAGGAGCCTCTCCGCTCTCTCCTGGACTGAGAGAGTGAAGCGCTGTATGAGCGCAGCCTTCAACCCGCCGTATTTGCCCTCGGCCGGTGGCTGCTCCACAAGGCTCTGCACATGCCGAGCCGTGCGGTTGTCGAGCTTGGCAATCACATGGTAGAACTTTGTGTCATCTACCGTTATCCCCCGGAGGGCGAACTGTGCTTCGACCAAGTGGAACCAGGAGTGCGGGTTGTCTCGCCAAAAGTCCGGTAGCTGGACGGTAGCGGCATACACTTGGCTGGGAGCTCCTGACCCGGCTGGCTCGGGGGAATTTCTTTCACTCATGATACGTCTTAAGGTCACCAGTGTGGAAAATGTGAAAATGACGAGGCAGAGTTCATCTCACGAGTCAGGTTTATTCACATCTTCCAACATCCTCAAAAACAGAAAGAGGAAGAAACCCAGACATCCGTCCTTTAAATACCTCAGGACTTCAAAGCACACAGTCACATTGTCAAAGCACACAGTCACATTGTATTTAATCCCAAGTCACAATGCATCTTCTTTCAGATCTTAACACCTCCTCCCAAAGTTTCTGGCGGCCAGGAAAATCCCCCCAGGCCGTCTCTTTGCATACCAAAGACGAAACTTTCACATCCTCCTGTTATCTCCAAAGAGACCCAGTTCTTTGTTCAATCTAAGATGTGAAGCCTAAAGTGGTATACATATGGAGCGTGAAGTGATATACATATGTGCATATGTGTGCCACAATATCTATTTAACTCCACCGGTGTAACATACATCCGCATTAACCATTTAAAATGTATCAATTTAAGACGTACATTTATTGATTTGGTTTGAGCTTCTGTACAAGCCAATTCCCATTGTTCCTCTGAAATTTCAGTTTGCAGGTCTTCTTTCCAATAATTCGGTCTTTTCTGTGAGTTTTCACTTGAGGATAATGTCAATGAGTTATAAAACTCTGAAATAATACCCTTTCTCTTACTATCTTTCATCAAGATTTTTTCCAAGGATGAATAAGTAGGTCGGATGAGAGCATTATTTTGATTTGATCGAATAAAGTTCCTAAGCTGAAGATATTTAAAAAAATGTGTTCTATTAAGATTAAATTTGATCCTCAGTTCTTCAAAAGACATTATGTTATCTGAGCATGACAAATATAAGTCTTGAATCTTTTGAATCCCTTTTAAATTCCATACTTTAAATACAGCATCCGCTCTCCCTGATTTAAAATATTGATTACCCCATATTGGGCTAAATTGTGACAATAAGTGTGGTTCTTTTAAATATTTTTTGGTTTCACACCATATTTTGATCATATGCTTTACAAATGGATTTTTAACATGTTTCTGTAATTTTTTTGCCGAGTCTGAGTATTTGAATATGGGAAGAGGTAAAGGTAAATTGTATGATTCCATTTCAGTCCAGTGAGGGAGATCATTTGATGAAAAATAATATGTCATAGACCTCAGGTGTGCTGACCAGTAATACAACATAAAGTTTGGACATTTCAGACCTCCACGATCAAATGGTAAATATAGTAAGGACAGACGTAATCTAGCCTTCCTATTGTTCCATATAAATTCCACTAACTTTTTTTTAATTCTTGAGAATAGATCTGAAGGTGGTGGTAAAGGAATGTATTGAAATAAATAAAGTATCTTGGGTAAGATATTACTTTTAAGTATATTAATTCTCCCAATCATCGACATTGGTAGTGACATCCATCTCTGAAGTAACTCATTAATGTCTGTCATTAAGGCTTCATAGTTGGCACTGGCGACTGATTCTAACTTAGGCACAATTTGAATTCCTAAATATTTAAACTGATTTACAACTTTGAATTGATTTACCTCAGGAGCTGGGTGATTTCTCTGGGTCTCATTTAGCATTAATATTGAAGATTTAGTTTTATTTATTTTATATCCTGATATTTCCCCAAAATTTTTTATTAAATTCAACAAGGTCAGAATTGATTTTTTTAAGATTCGACAAACAAAATTATGTCATCGGTATACAGGGAGATTTTATGTTCTGTTGGTCCTACTTTAATTCCATATATTTGTGGATGTAAACGTACTGCCATCGCTAAAGGTTCAATTGTCATAGTAAACAGTAAAGGTGAAAGTGGACAGCCTTGTTGACATCCTCTATTGATATTTATTGATTTTGAGATATTGCTGTTTGTTAGGATTTCTGCTGTAGCATTATTGTACATTATCTGAACCCATTTTATGAAATGATTTCCAAGTCCAAACCTTTGTAGGACTTCAAAAAGAAAGGGCCATTCGACCCTATCAAAGGCCTTTTCGGCATCCAATGATAGGAGAGCTGTATCCGGTGCTTCTTTATTAAAATAGATAATATTAAATAGTCTTCTTACATTATGGAAGCCTTGTCTTCCCTTTATAAAGCCATTCTGATCTCGGTTACTAATATTTGGTAATATTTCTTGTAGTCGTCTTGCTAAAATTTTACAGATTATCTTAAGGTCAGCATTTAATAGGCTTATTGGTCTCATATTTTCACATTTATTAGAGGGTTTACCTGGTTTTGGCAACAGTATAATTAAGGCATTATTCATGTATAGTGGTAAATTACTATTTTGAAATGCTTCTAAAACCATTTCCAAAAATGGTTTTATTAATTTATTCTTAAATTTTTTATAGAGGTCAACTGGAAGACCATCTGGTCCTGCACTTTTTCCTGATTTCATATTATCAATGGCTAGCCCAACTTCTTCTTGACTAATTTTAGACTCCAGTATCTCCCTGTTTTCATTTGGAATACACGGTATAGATAATCCGTCTAAAAACCCATTTAGTTTTGTTAAGACAGTTTCATTTTTTGTATCATATAGTTTTTCATAATAATCTCTAAAGGCACTGTTAATTTCTAAATGATCTACAACTGCCTGTCCGTTACTTATAATACTGGTAATTGGTGTTTTAAATTCTAATTGTTTAATCTGCCATCCCAATAATTTCCCTGATTTTTCACCTTGTTCATAAAAAGATTGCTTCAATCTTAGAAGACTCGAGGCAGCTCTATTCGCTGATTTTTTGTCATATTCAGCTCTCAGAATCAGTAATTCGTTCTCTAACTTTGGGTCACTTCCTGCATACACTTTTTCTTGGAGAATTTTTATTTTATGTTCAAATTGGGCTCTCTCCTCTCGAGTCTTCTTAGATTTTGAACCTGTATAACTAATAATATGCCCCCTTATAAAAGCTTTGAAAGCCTCCCACTTTATACATGCTGATGTTTGTGTAGTATTGATATCAAAGAACTCATCTGTTTTTCTATGTACTTAACAAATTCCTCATCCTGAAGCCATTTATGCTGAAATTGCCACCTACCTGGTTCCTTTGTCAATTTCTTATCTACATATATTAAACAGCAGGGTGCATGATCAGAGATCACAATGTTATCATAGAAACAGTTTTGAATCTTGGACCTTAATTCTGTGGAGATCAAAAAATAGTCAAATACGTGAGAATGTCTTGTAGGTATTAGAATAACAAGAGTAGGCTTTAACTTGTGGTTTCATTTCTCTCCATATATCTAGCAATCTCAATTCTTTCATAAAATGATTAATGATCATCCTGCATCCATTGTGCGTACAGTCCAGTCCTGTTGATCTATCTATACCGGGATTCAATGTACAATTAAAATCCCCTGCTATTATATGTTGCCCTGTAAGTGATGATAAAATAAGAAATAAATTAGCAAAGAAGTTTTGATCATCTATATTGGGACCGTATAAGTTCACCAAATTTATATTTTCTAATAACAAAGATCCTTGGATGATTAGATATCTTCCTAATTTGTCTCCAATTACATTTTTCACTTGAAATGGGACTGATTTATGTATGAGAGTCATAACTCCCCTGGCTCGAGATGAGAATGATGAGGTGAACACACTTCCCTGCCATCTTCTCCTAATTCTTTTTACATCCTCCTCTATTAGATGAGTTTCTTGCAAAAACACAATTTTTGAACCTATGTCTTTTATTTTATTCATAACTTGTTTAAGTTTTTTTAAATTTTGTAGACCTCTGCAATTCCGTGAAGTTAAATTAAGATTAACGCTTTGGTCTATGATCAATAAGGAGTTTGAGATTACCTCGCAATATAAACATGCTCATACAGAGAAGCAAAAACATGAGTGGTTAAACATTCATCCTACAAACTACACACAAACAAATTCCCCCTTCCCACATTCGTGGTAATCCCCCCAAAATCAAAAAAAAAAAATTCAGTCTCCCGCTATAGCCATTGACTGCTCCACACCCACGAGGATCAGTCAAAACCACTCTTTCTTCTCTCAATCACCCTGACTCTACTGCTTTTAATGACATAACATTAACTCTCTTCTGTAGTTTTCCAACTTAACTCCAAAATTTTAAAGCAACTTTGTACATCATAGAGTTTTGTTTTGTTTTGTTTTTTTTTTATAATACAATCTATATTTTGTAAACTTGCTATATGCTTCAGATCAGTCAGATGCCTGTGCAAATGCTTAAATATTCTACCTTATATCTTGTTCATGCTTCATGCTTAGCTCCCACCAGTCTCTTCTTGGATCTGCTTGATAAGCACCTGCGCCTCCTCAGGGGTCTTGAAAGTGTGGGTTCTCCCTTTATATGTGACCAGCAGTCTTGCCGGATGAATCACTCCATGACGAATCCCGAGGTTGCGCAGCTCTCTACGGGCGGGGTCAAACTGTTTCCTTAATTGTTGGATTCCTGTGGCCAAATCTGGGTAAAACCGCACCTGTTGATCCTGGTGTTTAATTTCTCCTTTAGCTCGCGCCGCGTTGGAGATCGTCATCTTGTCTCTGTAGCTGAGGAACTTCATAATCAGTGTCCTCGGTGGTGCCTTATTATCTCTCAGTGGGCCGATTCGGTGGGCGCTCTCTAAGACGACCGATGACTGCAGCTCCGCGTTGTTCAGCGCTTCTGGAATCCACTTTTCCAAAAAAGGAACATGGGTCCCGTCCCTCCTGGAGGCCCACCAGCCTCAGATTGGTCCGTCTCGACTGGGATTCTAAGTCCAGGGCACTATCTTCTAGACGTTTATTTTTTAATTCCAATGTGCGCACCTTTAATTGTAGGCTGGTGACGTCATCCTCAGCGCTGGAAATTCGGAGCTCCACCTGCGATACTCGTTCCATACAGTCGCTTATTTCCTTTCTCATTCCTTCTATCGCTGCTATAATCCCATCAAATTTAGAGGAAAAGTCTGCTCTCATTGAACTAATGGCAGCGAGCACCGCACCTGTGCCCTCGCCAGCAGTCACCGCTCCGCCGCTAGCTTGCTCCGCCATAATCTCTGGAGATTTTTCTGCTTCGTCACGAGCGTGGAAGTCTGTTAGCTTGGACTGTTTTGACGATTCAGTTTTTCTTCCACCTAATTTCCCAGCCTTAGGCTTTACCGGCATATCCGCGCCCAAACGCTGGAATAGGTTTTGTTCCAATTGAGAGAGTTATTAGACAACTTTTTATTTTTAGGAGCAGAGCAGAGTGAACCACGTCTTCCTACGTGGCCGCCATAACCGGAAGTCCAGAAACATTACTTTTACTTTTTAAGTACATTTGGTGATACTGGGTTACTTCTGATTTCAAAAAGTTTTTTTTTTTTTAAATATATATACAGTAACAACTTGCTCTTAACAGAAAGGACCAGAAAAAATAATAGACAATTGACAGAAATAACCTTAGACATTTTAATGAATGTACGTTAGTTTATTTAAATCAGTAGAGAAATCATTGTTCTTTTATTCTGGATTAACAAATATTTAGTTTATTACTGTCTACTGCTTTGTTACATGATACAATGCGAGTTATTTTAGAGAGTACATGTGTGTATTTTATTTTCAGGTAGTGGTAATTATTTTCAGATAAACACAATGAAGATAAAAAAAAAACATAAGGAAATAAACTGCAAATCCACACAAAAAATAAAGAGTTGCAAAAGAATGAGAAAAAGACCACAAATGTTAACATGTTAGTGCTAGCATTAGCTGTATATCTCAGGACTGTTGATAAAACTTTAATAGTCACGGCTGAGCTTAGCTTCCCAGGTTACACACACACACACACACACAAAGCATTCCTTTACTCACCAATGTCGTTTTTACGAGGGAAAGTTTGCCTTAATGACCTTCTCTCAACTTTGGCTGCTGGTTGACTGTTCCCTTCTGCAGTAGAGGCTCCTTCCAACCGTAGGTCTACGTCAAGTGCACCACAACCAAAACAGTCAGACGAATGACTGCAGATGTCTATTAATGTTTTCATAATATAGCTTTAATTAAAATGCTGTACTGTTATACTTTTGGTTAAAAAGGAAACTCAGAGTTACAAACTGCTTGCAGAGAATTAATACTGACAGGCTTAATGACCTAGTGTGGCGCAGATATTGAGTTCATATCTCCCCACAAATGTATGACTGTATGTGTATTGGGGACTCCACGTCTGGTGGGACAAAAGAGGTCTGGACCTGCAGAGATCTACAGGAGATGACGAGTAGGTGTGAGTTTTGGCCTTTGTCTCGGAGAGGCCGTCCCAGGAAGATTCCCGGACCATCGAGGGATAAGAGACAATAGTGAGACATGAAAGAGTGCATTGTGACTGAGACTATGTGCCATGTAATTATACTGTATGTTTGCTTAAGTAACATGTGACCAAGGGCTGTGGCTCCAGCAGAGTATAAGAACGTGGTATTTGATTGCTCAGTCTCTTTTCCTGCCTAGATATTGATAGAGCATGTGTTCACTCAATAAAGTTGACTCTGAGAAATAAACTCAGCCTCATTCTTGAACGCATTCTCTACACTAGCACATGTGAGGGCTTCCTCACAGACAACAACCCCCGACAGATATGGAGAGGCATCCAAGCCCTCACCAACTACAGGGGCCAGTGCGCCCCCCCCCCCTTCCCATCAGACAGCAGCCTCACACTGACAGAGAAGCTTAACAGCTTCTTTGCCCGGTTTGAGCACACCTCCCACCCCCACAGGTGCATGAGGTGAGGAGGCAACTGAAAGCAATGAAACCCACAGAGCCGCTGGTCCCAACGGCATTCCAGAAGCGGAGGTCAAAGCATGTGCTGACCAGCTGGCAGAGATCCTCACCAAGCTGTTCAAGCTCTCCCTGACACACGCCACCGTCCCCTCCTGCCTCAAGGCCTCCACCATCATCCCCATCCCCACAAAGTCTGCAGTTGACAGCCTCAACGACTACAGATCCATAGCACTCACATCTGTAGTCATGAAGTGTTTTGAGCGACTGGTGTCCCAGCACATCAGGGACTATCTTCCCCCCTCCTTCGACCTCCACCAGTTCGCCTACAGGGAGAACTGGTCAACGGAAGATGCCATCACCTTCACAGAGCGCTGAGCCACCTGGAGAACTCAAGGAGCTACGTGAGGATGCTTTTTGTGGACTACAGCTCAGCTTTCATCACCATCATCCCAGACATCCTGATCAATAAAATGCACCTCCTCCAGACCCCCCCCCCACACACACACACACACCTGCTCCTAGATTAAAAAAACGCTTTCTCTCCAACTGCCCACAAACAGTCGGACTTGGCCCCCACTATTCCTCCACACCGTCTCTCAGCACTGGCTCCCCCCAGGGCTGCGTGCTAAGCCCACTACTGTACTCCCTGTACACCTTTGACTGTATTCCAACCCACCCAACTACCGTCATCATGAAGCATGGGAACAATACCACCTTGGTTGGGCTCATCACCCATGACGATGAGAAGACATACAGTGCAGAGGTTGAGAATCTGCTGCTGTGGTGCCAAGCAAACAACTTGAAACTGAATGTCCAAAAAAAAACCCCAAAGAACTCATACTGGACTTCAGGAAGAACAAACAGGATTCCCCCCCCTTCCCCCATAAATGGTGACCACGTGGAAAACGTCCCCACTTTCAAATTCCTGGGCACCCACATCTCCTCTGACCTCTCCTGGACTGTCAACACCAAGGCCCTGGTGAAAAAAGCCCAGCAGCGGCTGCACTTCCTCCGTGTCCTGAGGAAGAGCAACCTGGACCAGAAGCTGCTGCTGGCCTTCTACCGCTGCTCAGTGGAGAGTGTGCTCACCTACTGTCTGGGTGTGTAGTACACCAGCTCCACAGTCGAAAACAGGAAGTCTGTGCTGAGGGTCATCAACACTCCCCAAAAAATCATCGGCGGACCCTCTACCCTCCCTGGAGGACATCTCCAGTTCCTCCTGTCTCAGAAAGATCAAGACCATCACAGGAGACCCCTCACATCCCGACCGCCACCTGTTTGACCTGCTTCCTTCTGGACGACGGTTCAGATCGATCAGGTTCCACACCTCCAGACTAACAAACAGTTTCTTCCCCTGGGCCATCTGGACTGCAGACAGTCAGAGGCCCTACCACCCTCCCTCCGAACACTCACATGCACAGAACTGAGGACCTTTTTAATTATCAAAATAACACCTGTCTTTGCACTCTTCACTTTCATATACATTGACCCAGCCGTGAAACCACTACCATTCTTGTGTGTATTTTCCATAATCCTTGGGCCATTTTATTCAATTGTGTGCTCTGTACTCCGCACTCTTACGTACATACAGTAGTTCCATCCATGAAGCCACTACCATACCTGTGTATATACCTGTGGGCTAGTTTTATTTTTATTTCAGGTGTATGTTTAATCGTGTGTTCTGTAGCTGTGTTTTATCTAATCCTTTCTCCCTTACTTTATTTCACAGTGGAGCACCCACAATTTCGTTGTACTGTACAATGACAATAAAGCCCATTCTATTCCAGCTCAGCTAGGGTGGCACTGAGGGTGACCAGTGAGATTGTAGTGGTGGCCAGTGTTATCCCGAGAATTGCTTGCATGCCGAGAATTAAATCCCATCGTCACAAGCAGGTGTTTAGTGTACATCAAAGTCAACACAACTATATTCTTTGAAAACACTTGGAAAAAGTATTACCCTTTTTATCAACAGTGCATAAATGCAAATTCTGGACTTTGAAGATTGTAAAACATGGAGTTGGATCACTATGATTTCTAACCCTCTTTGAAGCACTAAAACATCTGAGGAGTGAACATAATTTAAAGATAATTTACAAGAGGTAATAACAATTTTTACTTCTAAAAATGTATAATGGGTACTTCTAAAAATGCACAAATGATTACAAGCCTGGCTGTAGTGTTATATTTTATAGTTTTGGCGAATGGGATGCAATTCTTGGCAAGCGAGCAATTCTCAGCATAACACCGTTATAACACCGGTGCTACCCCCGGCCACCCTGGTGGCCCTGCCCCTAATGACTGTCAAGTTTATTGAAAATCTCTTTAGTAGTATTTCATTATGCAAAAATGCATTCGTTTATTTGATGTAACATTGAGAGAACTTGTCTCATGTACAATAGGTCCTTTAAATGGAAAATTGCTATCGAGTTGGATTACTTCAGGCAAAGTTTTATTAGCCGTTTTTATGGCTGTGAATACAGATTAAAGCAGCTTTAAACTCAAGCAAGTGTAGAGCCAACTTAAGCATTAGCTAATATGTCCATTCGTGACCTCATCAAAAAAGTGTTTTATTTGGCATGTAAGGATTTCTATTTTTTTAAGGACCAATTTAGCTAAAATGCCAACCTTGACTCCAATTATTACCAGTTATCACCGGTTATTATCATTGTGATGTTTGTCTTACCCCACTCACTGTAGTGATTTTTAATTTACAGTGTGGAGAGTGTAAATAACGAGACTGGTTCATACAGCAGACGACTTGATGACGACAATGATCCAAGATGGCGCCCACAGCGGTCGACATGGTGCTTCACTGCGCTCTTTGTTTTTGTTTGTCAATTGTGTGTCTGCTTGCACTTATACCCGTGAAGAACTTCTAAATATCAGGACTTTCACCCCCACAGACCTCCTCCCAGTTTTTCTAGCCCCTGCCGCCGATCTGGTTTATTGTTTGGCTCGGAAAGTGAGACGGCGGAAGAGAGGAAGACGAGCGGGCGCTCTCGTACGACTTCGCAGGAGAGGCTCGCGAACGGCGCTGCCTGGCATATTTCTGTCCAATACCAACTCTCTCTCTAACAAGGTAGATGAACTGAGACTGCTGATGCGTTTTAAGGACCTCGCCTCCTCAGCTGTCCTCTGCTTTACTGAGACCTGGCTCCGGGAAAATATACCGGACAGCGCGCTGCGCCTCGACGGCTTTCAGCTCTTCCGTGCTGATCGTGACACAGAGCTTTCCGGCAAGACCACAGGAGGCGGTGTCTGCTTCTACATCAACTGCAGCTGGTGCTCTGATGTAACGGTAATTTCCAAACACTATTCTCCTGCCTTGGAATTTCTTGTTATCAATTGCAAGCCCTTCTATTCCCCGCGGGAGTTTGCTTCTTTCATAATGATCGCTGTGTACGCCCCTCCCGACGCGGACACGCGCGAAGCTCAGCGCGTGCTCGCGGATCACATTCAACACACAGAGCGGAGTTTTCCAGACTCGCTGATTATTGTGGCTGGCGACTTTAATCAGTGCAATTTGAGCCACGATCTCCCCCGCTACAAACAGTTTATTAAATGCCCCACCAGAGGATTAAACACACTGGATCACTGTTACACCACAGTGAAAGACGCATATCGCGCTGTCCCTCGAGCTGCGCTGGGATTATCTGATCACGTGATGGTTCACCTCATTCCCACATACAGACAGAGATTGAAGCTCACTAAACCTGTTGTGAGCACTACGAAGATACGGACCAGTGATGCTGAGGAGAAGCTGGAAACGTGCATGGAAATATCTGACTGGGGCATGCTTAAAGGAGCCACGCATGATCTGGATGAGTACACGGACACTGTGAACTCATATATCCACTTTTGTGAAGAGAACATTCTTCCATCACGCACCAGGGTGAGTTACTCTAATGACAAACCCTGGTTCACAGCTAAGCTCAGACAGATCAGGAAGGAGAAGGAAGCAGCGCTGAAAAGTGGAGACAGGGACTGCTACAGGGAGGTTAAATACCGGTTTAACAGAGAGCTGAAGAGGGCTAAATCTCTATACTCAGAGAGACTCCAGCAGCAGTTCACTGCTAATGATTCGGCTTCCGTGTGGAGAGGACTGAGGCAAATCACCAACTATCGACCTAAGGCTCCTAAAGGTCAGGATGACAAAGCCCTTTGTCAAAGACTGTCCCAACACTATGCCCGTTTTGACACCTCGTCATCTGTGTCCAACTCCCCCCCTCCCTCCAGCTCCACAGCCTCCACATTCCCTACTTCATTTAAGGCACCTCCCCCCTCCTCCCCCCCCTCCCCTTATCATCAGTGAGCAGGATGTGCTCAAACAGTTCTCCAGACTGAACCCGCGCAAGGCCCCCGGCCCAGACGGCGTGTCTCCCTCCACCCTGAGACTCTGTGCGAAACAGCTGGCTCCTGTATTCACAGACATTTTTAACACCTCCCTTAAGTTATGCCACGTGCCGTCCTGCCTCAAATCCTCCACCATCATCCCTGTCCCCAAGAAGCCACGGATCACTGGACTTAATGACTACAGACCTGTAGCGCTCACCTCTGTAGTCATGAAGTCCTTTGAGCGCCTGGTCCTGTCCCACCTCAAGTCCATCACCACCCCTCTCCTGGACCCGCTGCAGTTTGCCTACCGAGCCAACAGGTCTGTAGACGACGCAGTCAACCTGGCCCTCCACTCCATCCTGCAGCACCTGGACTCCCCGGGAACCTATGCCAGGATCCTGTTTGTGGACTTCAGCTCCGCATTCAACACCATCCGCCCCGCTCTGCTCCGGGACAAGCTGTCCCTGCTCAACGTGCCTGACTCCCTCTGCAGGTGGATCATCGACTTCCTGACGGACCGGAGGCAGCATGTGCGGCTGGGAAAGACTGTCTCAGACTATACTAGCATCAGCACCGGATCACCCCAGGGCTGTGTACTTTCCCCCCTACTCTTCTCCCTTTACACCAACTCCTGCACCTCCAGCCACCAGTCTGTCAAGTTGATCAAGTTTGCGGACGACACCACCCTCATCGGGCTCATCTCCAACGGCGACGAGTCCGCCTACAGGAGAGAGGTGGCCCAGCTGGCGTCCTGGTGCAGCAATAACAACCTGCAGCTGAACGCTCTGAAGACAGTGGAGATGATTGTAGACTTCAGGAAAGTCACTACTCCTCTGCCCCCCCTCACCCTCTCAGGCTCTCCCATCACCACTGCTGATTCCTTCCGCTTCCTAGGCACTACCATCACCAGGGACCTCAAATGGGAGCTGACCATCAGCTCACTCATCAAAAAAGCCCAGCAGAGGATGTTCTTCCTGCGGCAGCTGAGGAAGCTCAAGCTACCCACCAAGATGTTAGTGCAGTTCTACACAGCCATCATCGAGTCCATCCTCACCACCTCCATAACCGTGTGGTACGCAGGAGCCACTGCCAGGGACAGACTAAGGCTGCAGCGTGTCGTGCGCACTGCTGAGAAGGTGATCGGCTGCAAGCTCCCATCTCTCCAGGATCTGTACATCTCCAGGACCCGGAGGCGTGCTGGCCGGATCATAGCCGATCCCTCACACCCTGGTCACGTACTGTTTGCCCCCCTCCCCTCTGGTAGAAGACTTCGGTCCATCCAGACTAAAACCTCCCGTCACATGAACAGCTTCTTCCCCTCTGCCATCAGACTGCTGAACACTGACTTATTGACTCTCGTGCACCATGTACAGCAGCTCAACCAGACTCATGTCAATCATCACTGTTTTCTTTCTGCATTACCGACTGCACTATATAGTTCTCCACAGTATCTGCTGCTGGCTAATATATATTTTAACTGTTGACCAGTATCACTTAATCTTATCCTACACTTTATTACATGTATAGTTTATTTCTCTTATCTTATCATGTTTAATGTTGCAGCATTGTACCGAGACAAATTCCTAGTTTGTGTACTACATGAACAATGGCAATAAACCTGATTCTGATTCTGACTTTATTCACTCTCACATCAGTCATACACAGAAAAAGCATGTCTCAATACACCATGGGTTCTCCTTTTATACCAACCACCCATCTCACATCTGCATGACATCTCACATCACAATACATTCATCCCTTCTCCCCCCAACTCCTTCTTCCTGCTACCTCGCCATAATCTCCATAGCCATTGTCCTTCTCTGTTTACCCTCTGCATCCAGTCTGAGATGATTAACCCAGTCTCTACACCGCCGCCCCCCCCAGAATCTCAGACCGAGTTTCAGTCCTCACGTCCTTTTGGCTTCAGTAAGATAAGATAAGATAAGCCTTTATTAGTCCCACAACGGGGAAATTCCAGGATTGCAACAGCACAGGGATAGCAACACTCAAAGCAACAATCAGAAGGCAAGAAAAAAAAACAAGCAAGCAAGAGCAGCTAATATACATATGTACATATTACTATAAAATATATATATACACACACACACACACAGACAGTCTCCTCCCATATCTGCTGTAACGGGGGTTTACCGCCTCCGCGGCGCTGATGTGCCAGTAGGGGGCTCCTGGGGGTGTGTCTGTCTGTGGGTGGGCCATGGCAAGGGGGGTGAAACCTTCCACTTGCCCGTGTGGCTGCTCTGATGAATCGTTTACCTGGGGAGTTCTCAGTGGGGGTCTTCCGCGCCGAGGGGCCTGAGCCAACATCACTTGCTCGTCCGCCACCACAAAGGCGGGCTTAAGTCTGTCTATGCACATTTTCTCCCGACGACCCCCCAAGTCTAACAAAAAATGTTTGTCCCCTGGTTCCAGCACTCTGAACGGGCCATCGTAGGGTGGGCGCAATGGAGGGCGGTGGGCATCGTGCCTGACAAACACGAACGCCGCGTTCTTCAAAGTTTTTGGCACAAAAGCGCGTGGAAAACAGTGGTGGGCCAGGCCGGGCAGCGTGCCTGTGTCTGCACTATGCTGCAAACGCTGAGACGGGCAGTTGTCCGGCGCGGGATTAACAGGCAAAAATTCCCCGGGCAGCCACAGTAGCTGAGAAAAAACAAGCTCCGCCGGGGAAGCCTCCAAATCCTCTTTTGGTGCGGAACGCAACCCCAATAAAACCCACGGCAACCGATCTACCCAATTTGCATCCGTCAGCGAAGCCCTGAGCGCTGCTTTCAGTGACCTATGAAAACGCTCGCATAACCCATTGGCCTGTGGGTTGTACGCGGTTGTGCGATGAATTGCAACACCCAGGCTACGGGCCATCGCAGACCAGAGGTCTGCAACAAACTGAGGGCCCCTATCAGATGTGATGTCCGACGGGATTCCAAAATGTACCACGTCAAAAAAGCGCGCGTCACGTCCGCGGACGTGGTTGCTGCCAGCGGGACTGCTTCTGGCCAGCGTGTGGTTCAGTCCACCACTGTCAGAAGGTGCATGCACCCCTGCGATGGCGGGAGGGGGCCCACAAGGTCCACGTGAACATGGTCGAACCTCTTAGCCGGGATACGAAATGGCTCCAAAGGAGCCTTCGTGTGTCTGTGTACTTTGGCTCGTTGGCACGCTACGCAGGCTGCAGCCCACTCTTTCACTTGTTTGCGCAGGCCTGGCCACACGAACTTCGCTCCCACCATTTTGACTGACGCGCACACCCCTGGGTGCGCCAGAGCGTGAACTGACTCAAACACGCGGCGGCGCCAAGCAACTGGGACCACCGGGCGCGGGCGTCCCGTGGAGACATCACAGATTGGGGGGGCTTGCCGTCTTGCAGTACTCTGCTCTCCCGCCTTAACCCTGTTGGTCCAGACTGGAGCGCGCGCACGTCCGTATCGCCAATCTGCTCTGCGGCCATGGCTGTATAATCTATCCCCATGCAGACCGGGGCCACTACTGCGCGCGAGAGGCAGTCCGCTACCACATTCAGTTTACCCGACACGTGCTGAATAGCGGTCGTAAACTCCGAGATCGCGGCCAGCTGTCTCTGCTGCCGGCCCGACCATGGTTCCGAAACCTTGGCCATCGCGAACGTTAGCGGCTTGTGGTCCACGAACGCGGTGAAGCTGCGCCCTTCCAGCCAGAACTGGAAGTGGCGTATGGCCAGGTGGAGAGCCAGCAACTCTCTGTCGAACGCGCTGTATTTACGCTCACTGTCGCGCAAAGCGCTGCTGAAAAAAGCAAGCGGCTGCCAGGAACCAGCGACACGTTGCTCCACGACGGCCCCTATGGCCACATCCGAGGCGTCGGTAGTGAGCGCTGTCCGGGCTGGCAGGTCCGGGTGCCCCAACATTGCGGTGTTTGCCAGGGCTGTTTTAACCTCAGAGGACGCCTGCTCTCGCTCCGGAGTCCATTCAACTCTGTCCGCGGGTTTCCATTTCTTGAGCGCAGCGTATAATGACTGCATGAGTTGAACTGCGTGGGGGAGGAACCGGTTATAAAAGTTAATCATCCCCAAAAATTCTTGGAGCACCCTGACCGTCTGAGGCCAGGGAAAATTCTCCACGGCACGCACTTTGTCGGGCAAGGGTATCGCTCCCTCCGGTGAGACGCGGTGCCTCAAAAAGTCAATCCCCGTCACGCTGAACTGGCATTTCGCCGGGTTGATTATTAACCCGTGCTCCTCCAACCTCCGGAAAACCATCCTGAGGTGGGCTACGTGTTCATCCTCGAATGCACTGGCCACCAGGATATCATCCAGGTAGACGAACACAAACGGGAGATCGCACAACACCGCATCCATCATGCGTTGGAATGTCTGTGCCGCTCCTTTTAATCTGAAGGGCATGCGTAAAAACTCAAACAAGCCAAATGGAGTTATTACCGCTGTTTTGGGCATGTCCTCCGCGCGCACTGGGACCTGGTGGTAACCGCGGACCAGGTCTATTTTAGAGAAACTGCGTGCTCCGGCGAGGTGAACGGAAAAATCCTGAATATGGGGAATCGGGTAGCGGTCGTGCACTGTGGCGTTATTCAATCTGCGGAAATCTCCGCACAGTTGCCACAATCCCTCGGCCTTAGGGACCATGTGTAGCGGTGATGCTCATGGGCTGTTCAATCGCCTGATGATGCCCAACCTTTCCAGGTTGGCAAAATCCTCACGCGCTATGGCCAGTTTAGCTGCGTCCAAGCGCCAAGGTCGTGCGAAAACGGGCGACCCGGTGGTGGTGATAAAGTGTTCCACCCCGTGTTTAGCAATGGCTGCCAAAAACGTCAGGACCGTGAGTGCTGGGAACTGAGTGAGCAGTGTGTGGAACTTACCGCCTGGAGCTGTGACGTTGGCTTGCGTTATTGGCCCGGCCCCTCGAGCTGTACAGGGGAGAGAATCAAAAGACAGTGCATTAACCAGGCGCCTGTTAGCAACATCAACTAGCAACCCATGTGCACACAGAAAATCAGCTCCCAGGATTGGGAAACGCAGTGCCGCTATGACAAAAGTCCACTCGTACATACGGCCGTGTAGGGATAAAGTCAGTGTTCTCTCACCAAAAGTCTTAATGCCCGAACTGTTTACCGCTACCAGCCCAGGGCCACTAGGTCCTGCTAGCCGGTCAGCGTAGGTCGGCAGGATGATGCTCCTCTGGGCTCCGGTGTTTATGAGGAACCGTCTCCCCGAGCGCGAGTCCGTCACATAGAGCAGCTTGTTCTCTTCACCGGCGGTCACAGCTGCTACCGACTGCCGGCCTTGGCGTTTCCCGAGCGCTTGAACTGGCATGGTGGCACACATCTGCGTGCGTTCTCTCCAAAGTGGTAGTGGTAGAAGCAGAGCGTGTCTCTCTGGCGCTTCCTGGCCTCCGCTGCCACTACCGTCGGTGGCTCCTCGCCTCCGCTGATCGTCTCGATGGGTTCCGACGCTGCCGTGTTCACCGTGAGGGCTCTGGTGGTGAGGATGATCCGATCTGCCTCCTGGGCTAGTGCACGGTAGTAACGCACAGCCAGCAACGGCGAATTGGCAAGAACCGCTCTTGCCTCTGTTGGGAGGTTCTGGAGGAAAAGGTGGGCAAACAGAAAATGCCCGTCATCCGTGCCCATTAACGCCAACATCTTCTCCATCAGTTCGACCGCCGAACCACCTCCTAACTCGGAGCACCTCAGGAGCCTCTCTGCTCTCTCACAGTCCGAGACCGTGTAGCGCCGGGTCAGCGCGGCCTTGAGAGTCCCATATTTGTCGTGGGCTGGAGGCTGTTGGAGCAGGCTCACTACCTGCTGAGATGTGCGAGCGTCCAGCACTGCGACAATATAGTAATATTTGGTGTCGTCTGCCGTTATTCCCCGGAGGGCGAACCGAGCCTCGGTGTGGTGGAACCAAGACCGCGGGTTGTGCAGCCAAAAGTCCGGTAGTTTGACCGAAACAGCGCATGCGTTGCTGGGGGTTCCTGTCCGGGCCGTCTCTGGGATGCTTGCCGCATCGCTGGGGCTTCCCGTCTGGACCGACTCCGGAGTTCTTGCCTCGTGTTCCATAATTCGTCAAGGGGTCACCAGTGTGGAGAGTGTAAATAACGAGACTGGTTCATACAGCATGTCTCATAAAGCATAAAGCATGTCTCAATACACCATGGGTTCTCCTTTTATACCAACCACCCATCTCACATCTGCATGACATCTCACATCACAATACATTCATCCCTTCTCCCCCCCAACATCTTCTTCTTGCTACCTCGCCATAATCTCCATAGCCATTGTCCTTCTCTGTTTACCCTCTGCATCCAGTCTGAGATGATTAACCCAGTCTCTACAACAGTACCATTATAGAAAAAAAACAGGAGACCTCATGAAAACTGTGGGCTATATTAATCATATATTCCATAACCTACATATGTTGAAGCATGTGGGAATGTTTGGTGATTACATATGTAAGCTGACTTCACACCTCTGAAAGGACAAAGACTCTCAACCGCCAGTGAAGAACAAAGACGTTCCCAGACACTGCGGTGGAGACCGGAGGAGCTACCCTCACCCCCCCAGGGCGAAGAGAGGAAGTACCAAGACAATGGGGGGATTAAGATAATGAGGGATGTCAGCCTTTGATATGCATGTCTTTTGTTATGTGCAAGTATAAAGTCAGAGAGCCGGAGGTATTCGGTCTCTTTTTCCTTCTGCTGCTTCTGCACTTAGATGAGACTTGTTAGGAGAGCTGATAATAAACTTTGGTTTATATATCATACCGCCTCGTTCTTTCAAGCTCTTCTACAAAAACAAGCATTTAACCCCTTGCACTCCGGTCAATTTCCCTAAAAACGCCAAAAAATAACGTGCCCAAAGTAAATCGAAAGCTGTTCTTCAACCCTTTGCAGCATCTTCATGGGGTTGGTCTCATTTAAAAGAAAACACGTTGAATTTTTTGCCAAAACAGTCATAATCTCTCTAAGTGCTCCGGCCACTGAGTTACAGTCATCTAAACATACTGAACTTGAAGGAAATATGTTATGTATTTTGGTTTACTACGGCACCCGTTGTAGTGCTTTGCTAAAAGCATTATGGGTAACCTGTGATGTCAGAGTGTGTTGTCGTTGGCTGTGTGCTATGAGTTGCTGCTACGCTAATAAACCGTGAACAGTACGTCGATGGTCCGAGTTATTATTGTTATATTAAGTAACGTAACGGGTGAAAGATATAACAAAAAGTGGCGACGAGGACGTCTGGACCGACGCTGCAGTCCGCGACGGAGGAGAGTTTTTTTTGTCGTGTTTTTTTTTCCCGCCGCTACTTCGTGCTGACAGGGTGATACACCGCGCCACTGTGCTGAGGTGGATGCTGCGGGCTGTCTGCTAGCGGGGAGGAGCGGAGCAGTGGAAATCGTTAAGGACAAAAAAACTCCGTGAGTAACGCCGGAGGGAAGAAACGACGTTACAGAAAGGAGCCGCGAGGGAAAGAGCGACATTCAACCAGGAGCGTTAAAATGGCTGGAGTTATTGGCTCTATCGGGCTCTTTGATGAGCGCGCGGAACAATGGAGCTCCTATACTGAGCGCTTTGACTATTTCGTCGCGGCCAATGGAATAACGGATGAAAAGTTAGTGCCCACTTTTCTGAGTGTGATGGGTCCCAAGACATTTAACCTACTACGTAACCTCCTACAGCCAGTAAAGCCAGGCTCTAAAACCTACAAAGAACTGGTGGACACACTAACCCACCACTTCTCACCCAAGCCTCTAGTGATTGCAGAAAGATACAGGTTTCACAGACGTAACCAAGAAGAGGGTGAGTCTGTTAACATGTTTGTTGCAGCGCTACGCAAGTTAGCCGAACACTGTGAATTTTTTTTGTAACTTAAGATTTTTATTCATTTTTCATTATATATATTGCATTCAGATCACAGTCTACATTTAAAAAAAAAACAAAGGGGCTAGAGTAAAAAAGAAAAAGAAAAAAAAAAAAAAGGGGGGGGGACAAATGTTGGAGCATCAAGTTTTTAGTTTCCATCTCTTAATTCTTCTGGTTTTTCCAGCGTCTTTGGTTATTCTTTCAATATCTGTCTCGTTGTTGCACTTTGTAGTGTGTCCATTTCCGCCATTTTTTTTCCCATAGTCCTTCTTGCATTCTTTGTCGATATGTTAGTTTTTCCATCATACGTATGTCCTCAATAATGTCAGTCCATTGCTCTTGGTCAGGAAGAACTTCTGATCGCCATTTTTTTGTGATTGTTTTTTTACATGCAATCAACAAGATTTTAACTAGATATCTGTCCTCCGCCTGTATAACATTGTCTCTTTTAAGATCACATAGGTACATCAGGTTACAGTTCATTGGTATATTATATCCTAATATCCTCTGTATTGTCACATGTATAGATTTCCAGAATGATGAGATTTTGCAGCATTTCCAAAACATATGTGAGTGGTCTGCATTTTGAGCCCCACATCCCCTCCAGCATAAAGATTGGGTATTTGTATACTTTCCTTGAATCTGTGGTGTAATGAAAAAGCGAATCAGGTTTTTCCATCCAAATTCCCTCCATGTTCTTGAATTTGTTGACGTGTGTTGTGTTTTCCATATTTCCTGCCAGCTTTCTTCTGTTATGTTTAAATTGAGCTCTTTCTCCCATTTCTCCTTTATATAGTTACTTGAATGATTGTTTGCCATAAGTTTCTGATATAGCTTTGAAATAATTCTTGTTTTATTTCCTGTATATGAGCTTAAAATGAATTGTATAATCTCGCTCACATCCGTTTGGAGGTTATGCCTAATCTTCTTCATATAATAGTCTCTCATCTGCAGATATCTGAAGAATTCCGATCTTTCTAGTTTAAATTTTCTCCTGATGTTTACAAAGCTCCCGAGATCTTTTTTTCCGATATTGCCCCATGCTGTGATTCCCTTGTTCACCAGATTTTTGTATCCCCTATCTTGTTTTGCCGGTTCAAACTGACTGTCAAATGCTACCCATTTCAATAGTTTTATGTCTTCCTTTATATTATACTTTTGTACTATTTTATACCACAGTTCTAAAGTAAATTTAGTGATTGGGTCTATTTGTTTGATTTGCTTATATGCATCTTTATCTCCTATTATGCTTTGTACTGGGAGTCCCTCAATTTCCTTTTCCATTTCTTTCCATTTTGCCTCATATCCCTCGTCACACCAACATATGATATATCTTATTTGTGCTGAGTAGTAATATTCTTTTAGACTCGGTAGGCCCATGCCTCCTTTCTCTTTTGGTAACTGGAGAGTTTTATATTTCACTCTTGGTTTTTTACCTCCCCAAACAAATCTCGATATCATCCTGTCCCACTTTGAGAATTGGGCATCTGGAATCTCTGTTGGTAGAGCCTGGAAGAGGTAAAGTAATCTAGGTTGTATGCTGATTTTGACTGTCTCAATTTTTGAATTCAGATCCATATTTAAGATTGACCATCTATCAATATCTTTTTTTATTTCTTGTTCCAACCTATCATAGTTTGCTTTATAGATTTTGCTTAGATCTTTAGGTATGTTCACTCCAAGGTATTTTATTTCTTTTTGTTTCCAGTTTAGTTTGATCTTATCAGTTATCTGGTTTAGAGGGTTATAGTGGAATGTCAGTATTTGTGTTTTTGTTATGTTTATCTTGTATCCTGATAATTTTCCAAAATTTTCTATCAAGTTCATCATTTCCATTATTGATTCATCTGGTTGTTCAAGGTAAACTATAATATCGTCTGCAAATAGCCCAATCTTGTGTTCCGCCCCCTTTATTGTTACACCTTTTAATTTCTTATTTTGTCGTATCGCTTGAGCCAGTGGCTCTATGAACAGAGCAAACAAGGTGGGCGATAAGCAGCATCCCTGCCTAGTTGATCTTTGTATATTTACTTTGTCTGTTAAGCTACCGTTTATCTTGATTCTTGCCACAGGTTCTTGATACAGCGTCCTTATGCATTGTACTGATTTTTCGTTAAATCCAAAGCGTTCCAGCACACTATATAGGAATTTCCAGTTAACCCTGTCAAATGCTTTTTCTGCGTCTAAACTCATTATTACTGCGCTTTTCTTTTCTTTATGTATTTGATTAATTATATGTATTGTTCTCCTGATATTGTCATGTGTTTGGCGTCCCTCTATGAATCCAGTTTGATCATCTTCTATCAATTCCGTCAAGAATGTCTTTATTCGTTTACATATAATTGTTGTATATATTTTATAATCCACATTTAATAAAGAGATTGGCCTATAGTTTCCGCATTGTTCTCTATCTTTCCCTGGCTTTAAAATGACTGAAATAATGGCTTCATTCCATGATGGAGGTATTTTGTTGTTGTTCAATGTCCAATTAAATGACTTTAGAAGCTGTGGCATGAGTTCTTCTATAAACAGTTTATAAAACTCAGAAGGGTATCCATCACTACCTGGTGATTTACCGTTTTTAAGTGACTTAATCACATCTCTAATCTCTTGTGTTGTTATTTCTGCTGTTAGCTTTTCATTTTGTTGATTTCCTATTGATGGCAAGTCCAATGTGTATAGAATTTTTTTAATATCTTTAGTATTTGTTTCTTCAGGTTGCGAGTATAGTTCTTGGTAGAAATTATGGAATATTTCTTCGATGTTTTCTGGGTTAACTGTGGTTTTATTTGTGGTGGGGTCTTTAATCTTATATACATTATTCATTGTTTGTTGTTTTCTTAACCGTTTTGCCAGCAGTTTTGTGGCTTTTGGTCCCGTTTCATAATATTTTTGCTTTAGATATCTATTTTTCCTTTCAATTTCATCCATTTGTGTTTCTTTTATCTTTATTTTTTTCTTCTTTAATTTCTTGATATATTTTTGGGTCATTTGTACTTTGATGTTTATGTTCTAATTCCCTCAGTCTCTCACATCTTTGTTCATATGCTTCCAGTTTAGTCTTATTTGCTTTTCCTGTTTCAACAATTAATTTACCTCTTAACACGGCTTTTAGTGCATCCCATAGTATTGTTGGGTCCACTTCTTCATTGTCATTCTCTTGGATATATTCATTTATGTTTACTTTTATTCTTTCTTTCATTTTATCATCATTTAACAGTCCTACATTAAGTTTCCATGTTGTTTGTCGTTTTCTATTGTTTAAATTTATTTCCATGTATATAGGATTATGATCTGATATTTCTGCCCCTCCAATCCAACAATTTCTCACCCTGTGTCTGTCACCTTCATTCATAAGGAAGTAATCTATTCTAGAGTGTACTTTATGGGCTGCTGAATAATGTGTATAGTCTTTTTCGAGTGGGTGCAGGTCCCTCCAAATGTCTACCATACCCATTTCTGCCAGTGAGGTTCTTATGAATTTTGTTACATGTTTTTTTGTCTTCTTAACACTTGTTGTATCAATTTCATGATCCATGACAGCATTTAAGTCTCCTCCACAAATTAGGACTCCTTCACTGTGTGTTGCTATGAGATCAAACAGATGTTGAAAAAAACCCTTGTCACTTTCTGGTGGGGCATAGATGCTCACTAATGTGATCTGCATTCCATCTATGCTACCCTTTATTATTACATACCTGCCTTCTTTATCCTGGATTTCCTGTTCACATTCAAATTGTATTTTATTTGAGATTAGTATCATAACCCCCCTTTTAGTTCCTCCCTTAAATGAACTGTAGTAGGAGTTCTTATAGCCAAATCTCTTTAGTTTCACATGTTCTGTCTTGCTCAAATGTGTCTCTTGCATAAATATAATTTCGGCTTTTTCTTTCTTGAATTTTCTTATTATTCTTTCCCTTTTAACAGGTGAGTTCAGACCATTCACGTTTAGTGTTATTATCTTAAGATTTTTACCCATAATCATGTTTTTCCATTTTTTTAATTTGTGCTCCTAGCCCCTTTAACAACAAAAATAACACATATTTATATAAAAACACATTAAAAAATCTCGACCTCCGTACTTTGGGCCTTTCTTCTGCCCACTGGTCCCTGTTGGTGGGTGGAGGGAATGTCCTCACAGAGTGTAGGGCCCTCCCTAGACCTGTATTTACTATCCAAGAAATAGTCATTAGTCTAGAAATGTCCAACAAATATCACTTAAACCTCTCCTAGCCGTCTGTTTCTCTTTTACCTTGTCTTCTTGGCCTTCATTTCTTCTGTGTCTTTCTTAATCTTTGTTATAATCTAGGCTTTCAGTTGAAAGCCTTGTAGTCTTTCCTGGGCCCGCTGCGCCACGTCTCCCCCCGTCTTTTGCCGCTCACTCGCCTCCACTCCGGCTGTCGTGATGCGTTCAGGGCCTCCGCTGCTCCTACCGTTTCCTCCGGCACGTACACCTCAAGGCCCCGCTCCATCATGTCCTGCGCTGCCTCTCTGGCTGTGTTGTAGGTTCTTCCGCCGTTCTCCCAATGAATCCTCATCTTCGTTAGCGGCGTTTGGAATCTAATTTTTTTTTCTTTCAGCGTTTTTTTAATGTTGGCATATTTCTTCCGCTGCTGCACAATTTCTGCCGGGTAGTCATGATCAAAAAATATCTGCTTGTCGCCGATTCATATCTTTTTTTTCCACGCTCGTGTCAGGATTCTTTCCTTTACATCATATTTTAGAAAGTTTACCACAACTGACCTGGGTGTAGAGCGTGGGTTCGGGTTCTGTGCCGAGGCTCTGTGCGCTCGTTGAATCTGCAGATCCGCTTCGCTGGGCAGTTCCAGCTCTTTTTTTAAGAACTGATCCATGAATTTCGTCATCGAGTTGCCTTCAATGCCCTCCGGGATCCCGAAGATGCGTATATTGCCCCGTCTGGACCTGCTCTCCAAGTCGGTTACTTTCTCCTGCATCCTCTGCATTTGTGCCGTCAGGGTCTGCAGCTGTTCGCTTGCCTCGCTATTCCAATCTTCCAGCTCTGATATTCGGGCCTGCGCTTCTGTCATACACGCCCGCTGGGAGCGCAGCTCCTCCACGTTTTCTGCTAGCTTGCGCTCCATTTCTCTTCGGAGGCCCATAATTTCCTCCTTAATCTCTTTTTTCAGCTCCTCCTTAAGAGCCGCTAAATCCTGTTGTAGCTGCCGTTTGAAGTCTCTCAACTCTTTACCCAA
This sequence comes from Pholidichthys leucotaenia, assembly GCA_020510985.1. Classification (NCBI taxonomy): domain Eukaryota; kingdom Metazoa; phylum Chordata; class Actinopteri; order Cichliformes; family Pholidichthyidae; genus Pholidichthys; species Pholidichthys leucotaenia. The sequence continues at coordinate 309,773,576 of CM035839.1, read as the reverse complement.
ACTGGCGATGCCAGTGTTCATGGTATCGAGTTTTGTGTCTTTTCTCTGCTGCAGTCACCTCGTTTTTTTGGGCCCCGTGTTCAGCGGTTTCTCCTGCGTTGTTGAAGAGGAATTCTTTAATTTTACTCTGCTTTTGTCCTTGTGCCCGGCTCCTTCGTGTTTTCATCCCTTAGTTTATTGATCCGCTTATGTCGAGTTGGCCATTTACCGATGATTTTTAATCCGGCTAGGGAGAGCTCTCTGTTTAAGCGTTATGTCTCTCCGCCATCTTCCCGGAAGTCCGCCGAACACTGTGAATTTAAAGATGTTTTAAATGACACATTAAGAGACAGGCTTGTGTGTGGACTACGGAATGAAGCAGCACAGAAGAAGTTACTCACAGAAAGTGATTTGACGCTTGAAAGAGCCATTAACATTAGTGTGATGATGGAGATGGCTTCCAAAGAAGCACACCAACTGCATGCTACAGGCAGAGTACATAAGCTTAACAGTGGCAAAACCAATGCAACAGGTCCATGTTTCCGCTGTGGCAAGGTGGGACACCTTCCTAATGACTGTTGGTACAAAGAGAAGGACTGTAACAACTGTGGAAAAAAAGGCCACGTGGAGCGGGCATGTAGAAGCAAAAGAAGCAAAGACAAAGGCCCAAAGACAAGGAATAAGAGTGACATGGTAAAATACAAAAAGAAAAGAAATGTTCACACAGTTAAACATGGCGAGGACAGAGTGAGCGACTCCTCAGAGGAAGAGGTGTCAACTGCAATAAATACTGTCCGGATTATGAATGTGAATGAAGGCTCAGAAGGCTTTTGGACTAAACCAAAAGTGGAGGGACATTTTATTAAAATGCAGATAGACACCGGATCAAAGGCATCACTTGTGTCGCATGGCATTTACAAGAAGTTTCTGAAACATCTTCCACTCCGACCTTCAGACACCATCTTCAGGGCGTATACTGGACACCGAGTACCCATGAAAGGGATGACAGAGGTAACTGTTCAGTACAATGGCCAAACTGCTGAGCTTCCAGTTTGTTACCAAGAACAACTGTCCAGCTATAATGGGGCGTGTGTGGCTAAAGAAAATCCAACTTGACTGGCAAGAAGTAAGGAAGCTGTCACACAGTTCCACTCAGCTGCAGGCCATACTGGAAAAGCACAAAAAGGTTTTTCGTGATGAACTAGGCAGTATGAAAAAAATTATAGTGAAGCTGCATGTCAAACCTGACAGTAAACCAGTGTTCATGAAAGCCAGACCAGTGCCGTACGCCATCAGACCAAAGGTAGAGGCTGACTTGGATGCTCTGGTCAAGAATGGAGTTCTGGAGCCTGTGACAACCAGTGAGTGGGCCACGCCCATAGTTCCAGTACCCAAAAAGGACGGAGGAATCCGGACCTGTGGAGACTTTAAGGTAACAGTAAACCCTGTAATAACAGCAGATCAGTATCCCCTTCCACTGATTGATGACTTATTTGCGGGGCTGAGTGGGGGACAAAAGTTCAGCAAAATAGATCTCAACCAGGCTTACTTACAAATGCATGTAGACGAGCAGTCACGTGAAATGCTGACTATCAACACCCATAAAGGACTCTTCAGATACTGCAGACTGCCTTTTGGCATCACATCTGCTCCAGCACTTTTTCAGCGAGCTATGGATCAAATCCTGAGTGGATTACCAGGAGTGCAGTGCTACCTGGATGATATCTTGTGTACAGGAGCAGATGATGAAGAGCATCTGCGCAACTTGGATGCAACTCTCACGAGACTGGAGGAATATGGATTGAGAATCCGCAAGGATAAATGCGAGTTTTTCCAGTCATCCGTGGAATACTTAGGTCATGTGATCGATGCTAAGGGACTACACACTGCACCATCGAAAATCACAGCCATTGTGGATGCACCTCCACCCCAAAATGTCAGTCAGCTGAAGTCTTTCTTGGGACTGCTGAACTATTATGGACGTTTCATACCAAACTTGGCATCACTATTAAAACCACTGCATAACCTGCTGCGCAAAGAGGAAGCATGGAAGTGGACAGCAAGCTGTCAGGAGGCTTTTCAGAAGGCAAAGGATGCGCTGACGGCATCAGAGGTTCTGACCCACTTCAACCCATCACTTCCGATCCAGCTTGCCTGCGACGCCTCTCCTTATGGCGTAGGGGCGGTGATTTCCCACGTAATGCTAGACGGTGAGGAAAAGCCAATCGCTTTTGCGTCAAGGACATTAAACAAGGCAGAAGCTAACTATGCTCAACTGGAAAGAGAGGCTCTGAGCATTGTGTTTGGTGTCAGAAAATTCCACCAGTACTTGTATGGACGAAAGTTTACACTTTTTACTGACCACCAACCTCTCACAACCATCCTTGGACCATACACAGGAATACCATCTCTTGCAGCGTCCCGACTGCAGAGGTGGGCGTTGCTGTTGTCAGGACACTCCTATGACATCAGGTATCGAAAGTCAGACTGTCATGGTAATGCAGATGGGTTATCCAGATTACCACTTCCTGTCATGAAGCCAGAGTCAAGCACTGTGGACATCTTCTACTTCACAGAGGTAGAAAACGCACCTGTTTCAGCTGTGCAGGTAAAAAAGGGGACTAGAAATGACCCTGTGTTGTCTGCAGTCATGGACTTGATCATTAAAGGACAACCTGCGGGTGATGACGCAACCTTGAAGCCCTTCCTTGGGAAGTGGACAGAATTGTCTGTTCAGTCGGGTTGTTTGCTGTGGGGAGGAGAGTGATTATTCCCCTGTCATGTCGAACAAAAGTGTTACAGCAACTTCATGCAGGACATAGTGGAATCGTGAGAATGAAAGAAATAGCGAGAAGCTATTTTTGGTGGCCAAACATTGACAAGCAGATTGAAGAAATAGCCAAAAGCTGTTCATCTTGTCACAAGGTACGGAACAACCCACCATTGGCTCCTCTCCATCCCTGGGAGTTCCCACAGGAGCCATGGCATCGTGTGCACATTGACTTTGCAGGTCCGTTTGAGGACAGAATGTTTCTCGTTGCTGTGGATGCACACAGTAAATGGCCTGAAGTGGCTATTATGAGGTCAACCACCACAGAGAAGACCACAGAGGCATTAGGAGAAATGTTTAGTCGTTTTGGGTCTCCTGCACAACTAGTTTCTGACAATGGACCTCAGTTGGTTTCACAAGAAATGGATGCTTTTCTACAAGCTAATGGAGTGCAGCACATTAAATCAGCTCCATACCATCCTGCGACGAACGGCCTTGCAGAAAGGTTTGTGCAGACAATGAAACATGCATTGAAAGCATCACAAGGTCAAGGAACACTGCATCAGAGGCTGCACAAGTTCCTGCTAAACTACCGCAACACTCCACATGCAATCACAAAGACAACCCCTGCTAGTCTGATGTTCAAGAGAGATCTGCGCACTACCTTTGACCTTTTGAAACCCTCAGGATTAAAGGACACTGTGCAAAAGCAACAAGAGAAACAAATTATGCACAGAGAACATCGGGCAAAGGACAGAGCGTTCACGTCAGGAGAATCTGTGCTGGCCAGGAACTACAGAGGTGAACCTAAGTGGGTTCCTGCAACTGTTATTGCACAAACTGGACCAGTCTCATATACAGTTCAAACCACTGACAGTGTTTGGAAAAGGCACGTGGATCAACTCCTGCAGACACCGCCAGCGCCTGTAGAACCGTCTCTTGGATATCCTAACGATGCACTCACCAACTCACCACTTTGTCCACCTACACCAGTACAGAACTCAACCACTTCAGAGACCGGAGTTCCAGCTGGAGATGTGACATCATCTTCTGCATCAGCACCAGAAGCAACCTCCACATTAGAAAGAACACAGACTCATGTTCCTGCAGAGCGCCGATACCCCACCAGGGAGCGACGACCTCCTGTCCGTTTGAGTTATTAGACTAGATGGTAACTGACCCACATTAATGGGGCAGAATAATCCCCAGGGGTACAGTTATGGGATGAGGTAGTCTACCCTCACTCCTAAGGTAGCATAATAATTTAAAAAAAAAAGAGAGACAAAATAAAGACATTTGGTATCTCCTGTAGGACATCTATTGTAAGGGGGGAGGAGATGTTATGTATTTTGGTTTACTACGGCACCCGTCGTAGTGCTTTGCTAAAAGCATTATGGGTAACCTGTGATGTCAGAGTGTGTTGTCGTTGGCTGTGTGCTATGAGTTGCTGCTACGCTAATAAACCGTGAACAGTACGTCGATGGTCCGAGTTATTATTGTTATATTAAGTAACGTAATGGGTGAAAGATATAACAAAATAAATTAGGCCTGGGTGTTTTTTTGGATACAAATGCTTGCAAATAACACACAGCTTCAGATCCGGGCTGGAAAATGCAACAGAAATGTAGAACCAAGTGTTATCCAGCTGAGGTCCAAATTTTGTAACTATACCACAAAAAATGAATATATTACACAGCTTTTTCCTCAGGTAGTTCCCAGGCGTTTTTGAACTGTGCCAAATGGCACAGTTTGGAAAAACGTCTAACTTTTGAATGATTCAATATAGAAGCTTCATCTTGGGCTCTAATGAAAGGTGACACTCAGGGCTGTGTGTGTGTGTGTGGGGGGGGTTTGTCCCCCCCCCTCGCTATAGAGGACGGACATCGGCCATCGCTACATGATGGAATAGACTCATGTGGCAATGTGGCGACCGCGGCGCAGTCACCGCGGCCCCCCCCCCTCGCTACAGAAGAGCAGCCGGGGGTGGGGGGGGGCATTCACGGTCCGGATGCGGCGCACGAACCGTGTACCGCGGCGCACGGACTTCGGACTTTGTGCGCCGCACAGCTGTAATTTACCGATCGGTCAAAAGTCATTTTTGATTACAATTTTCAGGGATAAAGAATAATTTAGCTTATAACACTTACCTCTTCACAGCAGCAGTGTCCTGGAGAACTTCTCTTCCTCATTGTCAGACGAATGCGACGCTGGTCCCTCGTTACGGACTCGTGGTTCTGGTCTCGCGACCCAGTCAAAACATAATTCCATTATTGCGGTTTTGCGCTTCCATGATTGCGGTTTTGGCGAATGATTTACGACCTTCGTCGTCGGCCTCCGTCGGTCTATGATGACCATGGAAGAGAATCCTAAACGTCTATTCTGCTGGAATAAAAAAAAAAAAAAAAAAAAAGCACCGCCTGTGGCTGAACAGGCCGATGCGCGAATGGCAGTCCCTGTCACACAGGTCGCACTTGTGGGTGGTCTCCGTGCTGCTGGGTCTGTGACGGTTCTTCCTGCGGGTCCTTTTTTCATCTGCAGCAGTCAGTCTGTGTTCACCCAGCCTTACACAAAACAGCTTGCGAACTTCTGTGCTTCGATTGGCTCGCTGCATTCACAGCGTTGGTAGGCGGGTCCTTCTTGCTAGGTTTTCAGTCATTGGTTCTTCAAGGTTTCAGAAACCCAATTCAAGGCTCTTATTAGTCGAATGAGAGGTCAATCATATCCAATCTGTTCGCAGCTGTGTCTGTAGTGGAAGAACGGAAATGCAGCTTTTTTTTCCAGTGCGCTCTTAGGACGCAGCGCCCTCGTGCGTCCTAGAGCACACGAGAGCGCCCTCGTGCGCTCTAGGACGCAGAGACCTGCCCGTCCGCAGTACACCGGAGTGCAAGAGGTTAACACAGGTAAACATGGGCATGTGATTTTCCTTTGAACAATATTAAGAGATTACAGTAAAATAAACACAAACTGGAGATGTATAATGATTAGTAAAATGTAATTTATAGAAAAACAATTTTTATGGGAAAACATACAACTGCAAAAATTCATTACCAATTAAAATTTGTTGGTAAAGTCATCACATTTGGTGCAAATGATTAGTACATTTGGAATAGCCTGTCTTATCTTTTCCCCTTGATTGTATTATCACCATAGTGTGAGACAAGGGTCATTCTGAGGCCAGAGGAAATAACACTGTAGATACATAATAGTATTCTTCTTCTTTTGGCTGCTCCCTTTAGGGGTTGCCACAGCAGATCATCTGCCTCCATCTCACCCCAGCCCTTGCATCCTCTTCTGTAACACCAGTCCTCTCTATGTCCTCCTTCACTACTTTCATGAATCTTCTGTGGGCTTCCTCTTCAACATCCATTGTCCAATATATCTACTATCCCTCCTCTGCACATGTTGATGAATAATAGTGTCTTTTAAACTCTATTTCCATATGATACATAATAGTATGGAAAGAGATTTTAAAAGATCTCAAAAGAGTTTCAAAAACAGCCAATCCATTGTCCGTTCAATAATCTACACGTGGAAAACATTTAAAACAATGGTCAACATGACCAGGTCAAGCCATCCTAGCAAGCGCAGCAGAAGAGCGGACCACAGTATGATTAAAGCCCTCTCCAGCAATCCTAAAATGTCAGACAGGAAGCTGATGCTTGATGTCAAAGTACATATGCATACAATCAAAAAGGCCCTGCACAAGTTTGATTTTCATGGGAGGTGTCCAAGGGAGAAGCCGTGCAAAAAAGAACATCCAAGCAAAACTAAAGTATATCAGAGAACACCTAGACAAAGACCTGAACTCGTAGAACAATGCGCTTTCAACAAATGACTCTAAAATGGAATGATTTGGACATAGTAACAGGACATTCTTACCATAAAACAATGACAGTATTTCAGCAAAAGAACCTCATCCCAGCTGTGCAAGGGGGTAGAAATGTCATGATTTGTTGCAGTTTGTCCTGGCCATCCATCTTTTCCGGAGGACCAGGTTGCGGAGGCAGCAGCTCAAACAGAGAAACCCAGACTTCCCTCTCCCTGGCTACCTGCTCCAGCTCTTCAGAGAGGATACCAAGACATTTAGCCATTGGAAGACACACTGTAGTCTCTCCAGTGTGTCTTATGTCTGCTCCGGGGTCTCCTCCCAGTGGGATGTGCCCAAAACATCTCAAGTGGGAGGTGTCCAGGAGGCATCCTGAACAGATGCCCAAACCACCTCACCTCGCTCCTTTCGATGTGGATGAGCAGCGGTCCTACTCTGAAGCTCTTCCAGATGACTGAGCTCCTCACCCTGTCTCTAAGGGCGAGTCCAGCAATCCTACGAAGAAAGTTCATTTCAGCCACTTGTAGCTGCAATCTCATTCTTTCGGTCATGACGATAGGGGAGGGTAGGAACATAGATTGAAAGATAAATCGATAGCTTCGTCTTAGAACTCAACTTCCTCTTCACCATGACAGACCGGTACAATGTCTGCATCACTGCAGATGCTGTTCCAATCCGTCTGTCAATCTCCCGCTCCATTCTCCCCTCACTTGTGAATAAGACCCCAAGATTCTTAAACTCCTCCACTTGGGGCAGGAGCTTGTCCCCAACCCGGAGAGGACAATCCACCCTTTTCCAGCTGAGGACCATGGACTCTGACTTGGAGATGCTGATCCTCATTCCAGCCGCTTCACACTCAGTAGTAAACCGTCCCAGTAAGACTTGTAGGTCATTGCTCAATGAAGCTAACAGGACATCATTTGCAAACAACACAGATGAGATCCTCTGGTCACCAAACATGACACCCTCCACTCCTTGGCTGTGCCTAGATATCATGTCTGTAAAAATTATGGACAGGATCGATGACAAGGGGCAGCCTTGGTGGAGTCCAACTCTCACTGGAAACGAGTTTGACTGGGTGTTGGCAATATGAACCAAACTCTTGCAATGGTCGTATAGAGACCGGATAACTTGTTGCAAGGAGCCCGATACCCCATACTCCGGCAGCACCCCCCACAAGACACCATGAGGGATGCAGTCAAATGCTTTTTCCAATTCCACAAAACACATGTGGACTGGTTGAGCAAACTCCCACGAACCCTCAAGGATTCTCGAGAGGGTAAAGAGTTGGTCCGATGTGCTACAGCCAGGACAAAAACCACACTGCTCCTCCTGAATCTGAGGTTCGACCAACGGCTGGACTCTCCTCTCCAGTACCTTGGCATAGACCTTCCAAGGGAGGCTGAGAAGTGTGATCCCCCTAAAGTTGGAACACATCCTCCGGTCCCCCGTCTTGAAGAGAGGAACCACCACCCTGGTTTGCCATGCCAAAGGCACTGTCGCAAACCTCCACACAATGTTGCAGAGGCGTGTCAACCATGACAGCCTTACAACATTCAGGGCCGTGAGGTACTCAGGGCGAATCTCATCCACTCACAGGGTCTGGCCATCGAAGAGTTTTTTAACCAATTCAGCAACCTCAGCCCATGTGATGGGTGAGTCGTCCCCCTCGTCCTCAAGCCCTGCTTCCTCTATGGAAGGCATGTCAGTGGGATTGAGGACCTCCTCAAAGTATTCCTTCCACTGCCTGATAATGTCCCCAGTCAAAGCCAGCAGCACCCCATCCGCAACATACACGGTGTGGACAGGGAGCTGTCTCTCTCTCCCGAGTTGTTGAACAGTTTGTCAGAATCTCTTTGAGGCCGACCAAAAGTCTTGCTCCACGGCCTCGTCGAACTCCTCCCACACCTCAGTTTTTGCTTCAGCAACCACCCGACCTGCACTCCGCTTGGCCTGTCAGTATACTTCAGTTGTTTCAGGAGTCCCACAAGCCAACCAAGCTCATTTGGACTCCTTCAGCTTGATGGCTGCCCTCACCACTGGTGTCCACCACTTGGTTCGGGGGTTGCCACCACAAGATGCACCAATGACCTTACAGCCACAGCTCTGGGCAGCTGCTTCAACAATGGAGGTGGATAACATGGCCCATTCAAACTCCATGTCTCCAGACTCCCTTGGAATGTAGTGAAAGTTCTTCCTGAGGTGGGAGTTGAAGATCTCTCCAGCACACCCTCACTATACGTTTGGGTTTACCAGGTCTGAATGGCGTCCACCCCTGCCATCAGATCCAACTCACCAACAGCTCTGCATCTCTCTTTACCCGAGTGTCCAAGACATATGGTCACAGGTTTAGCCAACTTTAAAAAAAAAAAAAAAATCTACTATGGGTCCTTCATTATAATTGAAGAAAATACGAGACCATCTGTACAAAAATTAAAACTAAAACATAGGGAAGACCATGCAGTGTTATAATGACTCCAAATATTGCAGCAAATCCACAAATGAATGGCTCAAAAGAGTTTTGGAAAACCCAGTTCTTAATCCTACTGAGATGCTGTGGGGTGGTTTGAAATGGGCTCTGCCTGCCAAAAAAAAACTAAAAAAAAACAAAAAAACAACTCAAACTTCACACAACTGAAAGAATTCTGCTTTGAGGAGTGGGAGAACTTTCTTCTCACTGTTGCCATGAAATGTCTCATCGAGGTGGTTTCAACTAAAAGGGAAAAATGCTTATTAAAGGGGTCATTGACTAAAAATTGTGTTTTTACAGGTTTTAACTTTCTGAAATGCATCTATTGGTCATGTGATCATCGAGAAAACATCAAAACATTCACTTTTCTTTAAAAAAATGTGTAGCCTTTATCTCTTTTTTCGCTCCGTTTCTCTCCAAGAAGCCATTTTGACTCTTCTGGGGACTTTTTCCTGTACATCAAGAAACATTGCCAAAAGGTAAATGTCACTAGTTTTGATACTTGCCCACTGCTCTATTATTGTCCAGCTTAAATGCCTGCCATGTAGATAGGCGAGGAGCCAAAAGTGTTAACTTTTGAGCCAACACTGGTACTAGTGTGGTGGACAACTAGGAGGCTCCATTCACACCCAGTGACTTGGGGAGAAGGGTGGAGAGATGGGGAAACATTTATGTATGCACATTGGTGCCAAATGTCATTCTTATTACTGCTGGAGTTGAGTAAAGTTCTGAACTGGCAGCTCTCGTGTCTCGTCCCTTCATTCCTCCACGCTGGTGACCTATGACATCAATAATGCTCAAAATGGAAGACAAAGCGAGCTTCTCTTCGGGAACACCTGTGTTGGGGTTTCCCTCCAAGACCCTGGCCTCATTCGCTGTGGCAGTCAAGCTCCTGGACTTCTGACTCCATGATCCCGCTGCCTGGTTCATCCACGTTAAGGCTCAGTTTGCCCTCCGGGGGATTTCTGCGGAGGACATGAGATACTGTTACGTGGTGGCTTCACTCAACCCGCACTCCACTCAGCGTGCCATGAGCCTGCCCTGAGACCCAACACCCCAGGGGAAATACGCTGCTTTCAAACAGCTGCTGTTACGGCGCTACGCCCTCTCCGATGGGGAGAGAGCAGAGAAGCTCCTCTCCCACTCCAAGTTAGGTGACGGCTCGGCTGTGGAGTTAATGGAAACTATGCTGGCTTTGCTGGGCACAGACGACCAATCTTTTCTCTTCGCCCATCTCTTCTCAGGAAATTGCCAGTTTTGGTGCGGACGATTTTGGCCAACTCACCGCTGTTGGCTGCCAGACTACCGCGCGCTGGCGGAAGAAGTGGATTGCATTATCCTGGCAAATAGTAGTTTTGTTGTCCACGTGGTAACACCGGGACCTTTGGCGGAGTCCACGGAGGCTGTTGAGATGACAGTTGTGGCCAGGATAGCCACTCGGGAGATCCAGAACAGGACTATATGCTTCTACCATCAGCGTTTTGGCGCCGACGTGCAGCTTTGCCTCCCGCCATGCCGTTTCAAGACGCTGGGAAATGGACCAGCCAGCGATAAGTAGCAGCGACAACCGCTGGCAACAAGGAGATGCTGCTTTTCCTCGAGGACACACGTTCCAGAAGACGGTTTTTGGTCGACTCTGGTTCCCAGAAGAGTCTTATTTTGCTGACTGATTCTGATGGGCTGGTGGAAGGCTGTGGTCCATTGTTAACCACCGGTAATGTATCCCCTATCAAGACGTTTGGAGAAACGTCAGTGACTGTATGTTTTCATGGATGCAACTACAAGTGGGACTTTGTGGTAGCTGCCTGCTCGGTTCCTATCACAGGTGCTGACTTTCTGTGTGCTTATGGTCTCCTTGTATATGTTGCTAATAGATGTTTGGTTGATGCCATTTCTTTTTCTTCACTGCCTTGTATAATTCGGGGAGCTGGACCACTAACATATGCTATTTTTTTTTTTTTTTTAGCTTCAGGGGACATGTACCAGCGCTTGCTTTCTGATTTTCCCTCGCTCACAGTGCCTAACTTTTCTGCTGCTGTGACAAACCACAAAGGGCCCTCTGGTTTTCATGCAGTTAAGCTAGCCATCGCGTGGGGAGAGTTTGCCAACTTGGAACGTTGAGGGATTGTTAGGCGCTCCAATAGCCCTTGAGCTTCCCCACTGCACATGGTGCCCAAGTCTGATGGTTCGTGGTGGCCATGCAATGATTTCCGTCACTTGAACAACATTACGGAGCACGACCATTATCCCATCCCTCACATTCAGAATTTTTCAGTGCACCTGGCTAGAATGTCTAATTTTTCTAAGGTGGATCTGGTCTGCAGCTACCACCAGTTCCCGGTGTGCGCTGAAGACGTCTCTAAAACTGCGGTAATAACACCCTTCAACCTTTTTGAGTTTCTTTACATGCCATTCGGGCTTAAGGTCGCAGCTCAGACTTTTCAGAGGATGATGGACGTGGTGCTCCGTAATTTACCATACGTGTTCATCTACCTAGAGGACATTCTGGTGGCTAGCGTGTCAGAGGAGGAACACGTCTCTCATTTGAAGGAAGCTTTCCGATGGATGAAGGCACACAGATTGATAGTTAATCCAGCAAAATGTCAGTTTGGGTTGCAGGAAGTTGATTTCTTGGGCCATCACATCTCATCTGAGGGCACGCTTCTGCTGCTGGATAATGTGCGGGCGGTGTCTGATTTCCCACGTCTGCAGACCGGTGGGGCATTGCAGGAGTTTTTGGGGATGGTTCATTTTTACAACAGTTTCCTTCCCCGGGCAGCCCAACTGCTACGGCTACTTTACGATGCACTCAAGAAGAAGAAACTCACGGATAGCATCGACTGGACCCCCGATCGGGTTCAGGCTTTTTTGGGCACCAAAGCTGTGCTCGCCAATGCAGCTTTGCTGGCCCATCCGTCCCAGTCAGTGTGGACTGTGCTAACTACAGATGTGTCTGACATCACGGTTGGAGCAGTGGTGGAACAGTACATCTCCGGTTCATGGCAACCCCTTGCCTTTTTCAGCCTCACACTGTGCGACGACAAGCAAAAGTACAGCACTTTTGATAGAGTTATTGGCTCTCTACCTGGCCATGCGCCACTTCCAGTTTTGGCTTGAGGGTCACGTATTTACCACATTTGTCGACCACAAACATCTAACCTATGCAATGTCCAAAATCTCGGAACCATGGTCAGCACATCAGCAGCGTCATCTAGCTGCAATATTGGAGTTCACTACCGACATTCAGCATGTGGCCGGTAAGCTCAACGTTGTGGCCGACTGTTGTGCTCGCTGGTCTCTCCAGTCTACTTGGACATGATTGTTCTGCCATGGCCGCCGACCAGCCGGGAAACGTGGATATTCTCACACTCCATTCCGTGGGTATGGGCCCTAGACTAGAGAGCAAGGTTGTATGAGAGGGTTGTCCCCTCCTGCTTTGCGATGTCTCCACCGGCCGTCCCCACCCGGTTGTTCTAATCTCTTGGCGCCGCCACGTTTTTGAATCCATTTACTCTCTCTTGCACCCTGGCGTATGCGCTTTGGTTAAGCTGGTGGGGTCCAAATTTGTTTGGCCCCGCTTACGCAAGGATGTGAAGGAGTGGACTGCAGCTTGCATTGCGTGCCAACGGGCTAAGGTTCAGAGGCACACCAGGGCCCCCCTTGAACCTTTCCAGATTCCAAGCAGGAGATTAGACCACGTCCACGTGGACTTATTAGGCCCCCTTCCGCCATCGCAGGGTTTCACACACCTTTTGACGATGGTGGATCAAACCATGTGTTGGCCAGAGGTAGTCCTGTTGGCTTCCAACACTTCTGCCGACGTAACTCGCGCATTTCGGTTCTCTGTTGGACATTACTTCTGATAGGGGGCCCTAGTTCATTTCGGAACTCTGGTCCACCATGGCTGAAAGCCTGAGGGTCAAAGTTCACCATACCACCGCATACAATCTGCAGGCAAATGGTTTGTGCCAAAGGTTCCACAGGCCGCTTCAAGCCACATTTAGAGCCTCATTGACTGACGCAAATTGGGTCGACCACTTCCCTTGGGTCTTACTTCGGTTACGCTCCGTGCCCAAGGAGGATCTTGCCGCTTCCCTGGCTGAGCTTGTTTTTGGTAAGCCATTGTGGGTCCTGGGTGAATTTTTGCCTTAAGGTCTCGCGCCCGGCACAGATTCGTCCGCACTCTTTTTTTCCTAGGGTCGATTCAGTTAGTGTTCCAGGACTGGTGTACCATTGTTTCCTCCGCGCTTTTGTTCCGAAGCGTTTGGAGCATGCCAAGTTTGTTTTTGTCAGACACGATGCCCACAGGACTCCGCTGCATCCGCTTTACGACGGCCCTTTCAGGGTTTTGGAAACGGGTGCCAAATATTTTGTATTGGATTTTGCGGGGGGGGGGGGCGCAAGGAAACCATCTGCATACATAGGCTTAAGCCCACTCACGTGTTGGCAGACTCCCCGGTGTGGACACTCGCCTGCGGTGGGTTCACAGGCTGTCTTTTTTTTCCCGTACAGAGGATTTTTTGCCAAGACCAGAGACTGAGTTGTTTTCCTCCCTGCCTCAACCTGGAGACCCCTCAGCTGGCCCAGTTGCTCCACGATACAGCCATTATGGGCGATTGCTTAAGCCCAGGGTGCTGGACTGATAAGGCCCCTTCTGGGTGTTCGGGGGAGGGGGGCGGGCTGTGTGGTGGACCACTAGGAGGCTCCACTCACACCCAGTGGCTTGGAGAGAAGGGTGGAGAGATGGGGAAACACATGTATGCGCATTGGTGCCAAATGTCATTATTATTGCGCTTTGAGTGGTCTTAAAGCGCTTTGAGTGGTCTTTGTGACTAGAAAAGCGCTATATAAGTGCAGGTTAGTTAGTAGTTAGTTAGTATTGCTGGAGTTGAGTAAAGATCTGAACTGGCAGCACTCATGTCTCATCCCTTCATTCCTCCACACTAGAAAGCTCACCAAGTGTGCTTTACATTGTTACTTTCTTTAGATTTCAGTCAACTGAATAACCATCACTGTTGCCACCTGGTTTACTAACTTGCAGTAGTGATGGTGAAACTGAGGCCTTATGAAACAATGAGCAACTTTGAGACAATGGCTTCATGAGTGACAGTTATGAAACATTTAATAGAGTGCCATCTGCTGACTTCAGTGTCCGAACTGCATCTGAGTGGAAGACCTGAAAAAAATCAATACTTTTTTTTGAGCATTTGGCCATCTGAGGTCTATTCAAAATTGGATGGCAGGAACAAACAATACAAAGCAAATAAAAAAAAAACACAAATTCAAGCTCAAACTTCCCACAAGCCATCAAGTCACGTGATGTGACAACATAAGGCCTCGCTTGCTATGGTCGCGTGACTGTGGGCATGCTAAAACGGCACTCGATGCACCGCTCTTGACACTTCCACTTTATATTGCTCGAATCTGTGTCGACCGTAACATCACTAACCTGTAGTAATATTGCGCATCATTCTGGCTTACTTTGTTGTATTTTTGCCCTGATGCTACGGCCAGCTGTTAGCATTAGTGTGCTAGGTGATCCCAGTTAATCCATGTAACTGTTTGGATATCGTTTACCTTGGTGAGGAAAAGGTGACAGACGAGCTGTGTAGCAGTAGCTTAACTGTCAATCCGGCCGATTTTGATCCCCATTTTCTATAAATTCTCTTCACCTCCACTGGAATCCTTGTTCATCGATACACTTAAAACATATACTGTATATATCATTGTTAGTTATTTTAGCATATTTTCTTGTAGCATTGTCTATAACTGTGAGCAAAGGCGGCTGGCCATTTCACTTAAAAATGTATGCGTTTACTCTACTCCAGGGGACCGGTCATACAGTGCATCCACAAAGTATTCACAGCACTTTTTCTACATTTTATGTTACAACCTTATTCCAAAATGGATTAAATTCACTTTTCTCCTCAAAATTCTACACACAACACCCCATAATTACAATGTGAAAAGTTTTTTTTTTTTTTTTTAAAGAGATGTTTGCAAATTTATCAAAAATAAAAAACTAAGAAATCACATGTACTTAACTATTCACAGCCTTTGCCATGAAGCTCTAAATTCAGCTCAGTGCTATGTATGGAAATAGGGGTATTAGTAAGATGGCGGCTGGGTTGGGCGGGGAATGAGCAGGGGTAGCCAACTACCGGTTTCTGATGGTGATGCCACTCCGGGTATAAAGGATGTGGGTGGAAGAGGCTAGTCCTCTTTCGTCATGGGACACCTG
This sequence comes from Pholidichthys leucotaenia, assembly GCA_020510985.1. Taxonomy (NCBI): domain Eukaryota; kingdom Metazoa; phylum Chordata; class Actinopteri; order Cichliformes; family Pholidichthyidae; genus Pholidichthys; species Pholidichthys leucotaenia. Next base: position 309,758,290 of record CM035839.1, on the reverse strand, counting down.
GCTTACTGGAGGGTGCTGAATGCCTGAGGGTATTGTCCATAGTTACTTTATTAAAGCTCCATTAACAGTAAGTACATTCTGCTTGTTATTGCCCTATTATGGATTCAACACGCAGGTGCATCCCGTTTCCATTGATCATCCTTGAGATGTTTCTACAGCTTAATTAAGAGTCCACCTGTGGTAAATTCAGTTGATTGGACAAGATTTGGAAAGGCACACACCTGTCTATATTAGGTCCCACAGTTGACCGTGCATGTCAGAGCACAAACCAAGCATGAAGACAAAGGAATTGTCTGTAGACTTCCGAGAAAGGATTGCCTTCAAGCACAAATCTGGGGAAGGATTCAGAAAAATTTCTGCTGCCTTGAAGGTCCCAATGAGCACAGCAGCCTCCATCACCCGAAAATGGAAGAAGTCCGGAACCACCAGGACTCTTCCTAGAGCTGGCCGGTCGTCTAAACTGAGTAATCGGGGTAGAAGGACCTTAGGCAGGGAGGTAACCAAGAACCCGATGGTCATTCTGTCAGAGCTCCAGCATTCCTCTGTGGAGAGAGGAGAACCTTCCAGAAGGACAACAATCTCTGCAGCAATCCACCAATCAGGCCTGTATGGTAGAGTGGCCAGACGGAAGCCACTCCTTAGTAAAAGGCACATGGCAGCCTGCCTGGAGTTTGCCAAAAGGCACATGAAGGACCCTCAGACCATGAGAAACAAAATTCTCCGGTCTGATGATGCAAAGATTAACTCTTTGGCATGAATGCCAGGCATCATGTTTGGAGGAAACCAGGCACCGCTCATCACCAGGCCAATACCATCCCTACAGTGGAGCATAGTGGTGGCAGCATCATGCTGTGGGAATGTTTTTCAGCAGCAGGAACTGGGAGACTAGCCAATATAGAGGAAAAGCGGAATGCAGCAATGTACAGAGACATCCTGGATGAAAACCTGCTCCAGAGCGCTCTTGATATCAGACTGGGGCGGCAGTTAATCTTTCAGCAGGACGACCCTAAGCACACAGCCAAGATGTCCAAGGAGTAACTTCAGGACAACTCTGTGAATGTCCTTGAGTGGCCCAGCCAGAGCCCAGACTTGAATTTAACATCTCTGTAGAGATCTGAAAATAGCTGTGCACCAATGCTTCCCATCCAACCTGGTGGAGCTTGAGAGGTGCTGCAAAGAGGAATGGGCGAAACTGCCCAAAGGGACCACTGAAACCACACACCGCTGCCCACCAATGATGCATTTCCATTCATTCTTTGAGACAAATTTAAGTTAATTGGCTCCAAGCAACACAGGCAATGTTAGCAATAGTGACGGAAAAGGGAAGGCGAAGTTGAACGTGGTCAGGGATTTAACGTGACAAAGCACTGAAACAGATGCCTTCTCAGAAAGGCTGCTAAAATAAACTTTCTGCGATAAAAGAAAATTTGAATAAAGTCTGTCAAACATTTCATTAAGTGTGAGCTGTTGTGGAAAAAGTGCAATCAGTGATTCCTTTAAGATTTTAAGGTGTCCTGGTTCCCCAAAGGAACTGACATCTTTCAATTAACACATCATTTACATCTCAGTACATTTGTTTTTGCACAGGCGATGCAATGGAATCACCTTTACAGCTAAAACATCAAAGATGATCAAATGTGAATTTGTTGATATGTCTTAGTAACAAACTAAATATTTAATAGGGTGTCCTTTTTCATGAATGTGTAGTCTAAATGTTTTGGTAATCGTGCATATCTGGGAAAAAGGAGGTGATCCATGCCTGAAAAAATTTCTCAGCAAATTCTATAAAATTTAAAGTCATGGAAAAATTTAACAAGTTTTTTTCTTTTGTTAAATTGCATTACAAGTGAGGTTTTGACAGGTATGGATAAAAATAAGCATGCATGCAGTCAAAAGTTTTGTTACTTCAGCAGCAGTTTGGATTTGACTGTGCATGCTGCAGTCACTTTGCCAGCTCAATCCTCAGTCCATCCATAAAGAGTCCTTGGGTTAGACACTGAAATCCAATTTGCTCCGAGGCATGGCAGCTCCATCACCAACAGTGTGTGCATACCAATGGACTCCGCAGAACGTCACAGTCCCAGGTTAACAGTCATGATTTAATCAAATAAAAACACACCACCAGACAGTTTAAAGGTAAAATGGGCTTTATCACATTCACATTGCAATAAATTTCAATTTGATTACTTTATATGATACATGAGTGGGTGAAGTACACACATTCCTTCAATACATTAACCACATCTGTCTATATACTTGTTTACAACAGCTGGTAAATACTGCTTTTAAACTCTCCAGCAAAAAAAAAAAAAAAAAAAAGTCTTCTCACTTTGGATGAAAAGGACTGCTCCATCACATGTCAAGATATATTTCTCCAAAATGCTACACAAGTGTTTCAACTAAATCAAAACTATGTACCTTATAAAGCAGTAAAATGCGACTGTTTTGATTAGCTTCAGATTGTGTCATGAATTACTTTACGAGGTCAAAGTTCCAACTGTAAGGAGTTGATATTAATGGCAGGTAAACCTTTAGTAAACTCTGTGGGTGCTTTGAGGAACATGAACATGTAGAACTGACAAAACCACTATGTTATTTTTCTGATCACTCACAAGCACTCTGTAAGCACTTGTGAAAAATGTAAATGAGCTCACACTGAATGTGCAAATGTAAATCTTCTAAAGTGTCAAACACACTAAAATGGCTGAAGACTGTGGACTGTCCAATGCCGTGTCACAACCATCACAGTGTACAGGAGCCTGCTGGAAGCCCAAGTCCGCAATAAGGCTGCAGACTTTGGAAGCGCTGTCCTGTTACAAGCCAAAATGAGCTCAGGAGAGACAGTTTCTTCACTCAGTAAAAACTAAAAGCCTCTTAAACATAGCAGTTTGAATTAACTTTTTCTGTACTGACTTCCATCCAATATGGACCTATTGGAAAAAAAAAAATCCAAGGCATCAAAAATATAGCTAGACACCATGAACAGACAATTCAGAATCTGAGCATCATTTACCAACATACAAAATAATGGAGTGTACAGGAAAATAGCCATCTGTGATTGTGTATTTACACCTTTTAATGAATCTCAACAATAGACATTTGGAGCACCCAGAGGGAGAAAGGGTGCAACGATGATGACATGCGACAGACCAGGTCATGTGACTCTTCATCAGAACAAAAAATAAATGGCTTTCTCAGTCATAATTCCTCCTATAATCCACTAACAGCATTTTTGAAAAATAATGCATTCAGTGAAAATGTCACATTCACACAACACAGAAACGTGTAGAAAAAAAAAATACATTTTGAGTGGTTAAGCACAAACGAGCTGACGGATGGGGCGTAACCTCCGTCTGATAACAGCAGCACCTTTCGCTCCGTATCGGGAACCGCTGGAAACGCCGCTTCGTTTGAACAAAAATATGCTGGCCCCTCGGAGGTGAGAGGTTCCAGTTAAGTGAAAATTCATACTGGGACTTTCTGCTCAGATGTCTGTGCAGCTCTTAGGAACTTTGTGAGCGTTTCCAAAGATCCTCACACACCAAATTCCCAACAGGGACTAAAAAACAAAAACAAAAACGGGAATGTTTTGCTGGGGTTCACTTTCATCTACCCTCAACCATTCCCAGCTAGAAGAATACGACCAACGAGCACAGAGGCCTCCTGACACAGGACATTCAGAATGAGGGTTTTTAACTTGTTTGGCACATAGATTCAACAGGAGAAAAAAAAAAAAATCTAATTCCAGGGCCCTGCTGACACATTACTTCGCTTTTCATCTAGTGGCTGATTTAATATACAGTCCACAGCCCTGCCACAAAGTCCCCATTTTCACCTGGCATCAAAATGTGTTTTTAGTGATTGGATTACTAGTCCTCATCCACGTTTTTACACCTGATATTAATGTAGATCTGTGGAGATCCTGCTTGCTAGAATCACACTCCTAGCTGCCCACTGTGGAAGTGAGTAAGTCAGGGCAGGAAAAAAAAAGTGGGTCTAAGATACTGCGTTAGATTAATGGGGGCAGAAAGATTGACAGCATTTAGGAGTGTTTTTACTCCCCAAGAACAACAACAAAAAGGCAACCCACTTGGCGTAGCTGCATTCAGCAAAGGAACTGTGTTTTGAGTGTATTTACACCTGTATATAACCAGCAGTCCAATCACTGAAATGCTTTTTAATGCCAGGTGTAAGAGGGACCTACTTTTTGTGGCAATGTCATATCAAACCCAAATTATGCTCGACTCCACTATAATAAGGATTTTTTTTAAAGATTTATGAGCTGGTTACTGTCATTAACTTTTGAAAACTCTGGACTTAGTGACTTCTTCTGGTCACAAAGTGAACTGCAGCCAAATTCACTCCATTTCTGAGCGGGAGACTGCGGGCTGGAGTTGTCGGAAACTGGACTCCCACCCACAGCCGCTCCCAGAAATGAATTCGATTTCAGTTCACTGAGCAAGGTGTCGGCCACTAAATCTCGAGTTTTCACGAGCACCTGTATGACAGTTGTAATAGACGGCACTGTCAGGTGAAGGCAGGCGTGTCTAATAAATTGACCACTAATTAGATTCTTGGGAGAGGGCGACATGCTTGTTATAAAAGTCAAAGCAAATTTGAAGGAAAATGCAGATGAGATTTGTTTCTGCACTGGAGTCTTTCAGTCTGATAAAAGAAATAAAAAAATTCACATGGTCTGTTGTGACTTAAAATAAATTCACAGATTTTTTTTTTTTAAAGAAAATAATGAGCCCTAAAATGTGATTGGCTGCAGGATGTGGGCAGAGGAGTCTCACAGATCCACACAAACCCCGTCTGTTTTCTGTTAGCGCATCCGTCATGAAAATCTACCTCTTTATTAATAAATAGTAGAAAAATAATTGTTTTCCTCTTTAAAGTATTTCTTCTTGTAAGTGAATTACTGAAGATTTTTCTTCCTTTGAAGTCCAAAAAAACAAAAACACTAACAGAAATGTCCGGATATCCTTCTGCACAGTTGTATGCAACCAGCTGCCACTTCTCTGGATAAAGGCAGCAGCCTTCAGAGAAAAGCATCCAACTGCACAACCAAGGGGAGGAAAAGTGAAGTAGAGGTCCTGTTAGGATCCCAACAGATGATGTTCTCTGTCAGCGATGCAATATTTCCACTCGCTCTCTGAAGTCTCTCACAGTTTTCACGAATGTAAGGAGCGTCGTGTTCTCCTCCTGCCCCTCTGCACAAGTGGGCTTCACAGGGTAACGGCTATTGTGGAGTTCCAGGTTAATTTCATGCAGTTTTAATGCAGTTATCCACGGCTGTTGTCGAATGATGAAAGCGGAAGCTTTTAAGTTCCAGTTGTGCTTTGTCCTCAGTGAAAGTTGAGGAATGCACTCAAAACGGCTCTCGCTTTTGAGTCCTTAAGGCCAAATTCCTCCAAAGAATATTTCTTGTCTGACATCTGGTCATTTTCAGTTTCTGTGTGCAGCTGTGCACACATGCCAGAAGTGCTAGAGATGCTTTGAATAAAAGCAGGTAGGCAGGAGACTGAATGAGAACATGAACCAAAAAGAAAAAAAAAAAAAGACTCCAAGTGTGGTGTCCCACTCTGTCCACTGTGCGCACTTGATCAAGCACAAATGTTGTTGAAAAATACTCTGATTTTAAAAACGGAGTTCTGGCCCTGCCAAGAGGGCACATGCCACACTGAAGATTAACACTCCGCGTCCACGCTGTGCACGGTCACAGCAGCCTGCAGGTGGTGCGTGTGCGTGTGAAGCGGGTAGTGGTGCGCGTGCGTGTGCCGATATGGGTGGAACTTGTGGCTGAGCAACGCAGCTGTCTGAGGGGGCGTGTCCAGGTCCAGGTCATCGTCGTGGTTACTGACGTCGACGCCGGCTGAAAGCGGATCGTTGTTTCCCGGTGGATTCTCACTGTCCTCCTGTGGGCTCATGGTGCTGTAGCCTGGAGACAAAGAAAACAGAGACGTCAGCAACACCGGTGAGCGTTTCTTCAACGCCAAGGCCCTACTCACACTGTAGCGTTTGTTGCACTGACCAAGGTTTGACCCCTTAAGTCTGGAGTGTTTGATAAGTGGAACTGCTCCCTACTGTTCTGCAGGATGGAACACTTCCCCAGCTTTGGAACGACTGGTAGAGGTGGTCTCAGGAAGAGAATGAATGAAAGCATTTGCACGAGGTAAGGTGAAGAAGCTGTGCTTAAACTCTGGGAACTGTGTTAAATTAAAAAAAACAAAACAAAACGTGAGTGTGGGCTGGTGCAGGCCACTGGCAGATGGAGGAGTGGAGAGCACAGAACAAATCACATGGCACCAGAGACCTGTACTGCAAAACCAGTTCAACATACCCAGGGCATCTTTCAGTTATCTGGCTTCACTAACCCAGACATTCTGGATGAGGATCATCTGTACCATGAACGCGGTCATCAACTCGGTAAGGAGACCCTAGGTTAATCTATCTGGCTGCCTGCGCACTCACATAAACGGGGAGGTAATCGCAGCACATGACCAACAGAAAAAAATGAACTAATGATGAACTAAGTGTCACACTAAATACAGGAAGAACACCAGCATATAATACGGGGGAAAAAAGAAATGGCTGCAGCAGTCAAAGTAGGAAAGAAGCATGAAAAAAAGCCAGGCATTGTGAATGCTGAAATTAAGTGAATGTTTTAAAAATTGTCCATCGCTGCGGCGCTTATTGATCACATAATTAATAATAATGTTAGTGTTTTTCTCCCGTTTCATTAATAATTTTAAACCTACACCCCGGCCATGTCAGTGCACATGAGAGCAAATAAAGAATATTTTATTAGTATTTCCTTCTCCTTTGAATGAGCTGCAGTCGAGGAAAAGACACGGAAGCATCAGATCAGGGACTGTTCATCTGCTTTCTTCCGGCTTAGTTTTTCCTCCACAGCAATCAGACTTTACAAGAAAATGTGAACCAATTATAAGACTTTTAGTTCTTACTTAAATTGTTCATTTTATTCTACCTAGTGTTATTTTAGACCATTATTTCATCTGTTTACTAGGTTATTTTAGTTTTTCTCTTGCACCTAATGACCAACTGGTAGATGAGAAAGAAGATTTTTTTTTTTTAATGTGGATCCTTAAAATAAATAAATAAATCTTGAATTTTGAAGGAGGAATATTGTGTAGATATCTAGTGAAGCTACAGTCTGCGCTGAGGTAACAGACATTCAGAGAAATGTGCAGTAAAATGTGCTTTATGTTGGCTGCAGCATAGAAAAAGGAGCTAAAAACCAGGGGACCCCATCCCAGGATCTGACCCCAGCAAAGGAGCTTACCTTAAAAACAAAAACAAAAACGTGGGTCTCCTGTTAATGGATTGTTGGGGGGAAGGGGGGGGTCTCCTTAAATCCCAGATGAGGTGGATGCTATTTTAGAAAGGATCCAGCTGGCTGGAGAGCAGTGCTGATACACCACTGAGCTCTTATGTGGATCAGATCCACAGCATAAGTTACCATGGTGATCTATCCCGATACGTGAACCAGCTTCGTAGTACCGAAAACCCAGGGTTAACCCGGAATTTACCTCGCTAAGCCTAAACCCTGCTTTGTTGTACAGAATGAAATATGAAATGTTGTGGATACAGTTTAACTTTGTGCTTGGAGAAAAAAAAAAAAATCATTTTGCTGAACCTTTGCTTTCAAAACACTATGGTTAAACGTGTGGAAGGTACTTAAGAGTGCTGTTTTCATGGTTATACTTCCTATCACTTGCACAACTTGTCTCCAGCACACAGTGGGACACCTGCACACCCTAGGTGTCCCACTTTGTGCTGGACACTGGGTCAACCTATCGAGCACCAATGTGAGCGTGCCCCAACGCTCTTCACTCTGGGCAGGAAATGGTGCCACGGGAAACGCTGTATATTAAAACTGATGTTAGCGGCACTTCTGTCAGAAGATGGAAGCGAAAAAAAAATGCAACTAGAGGGCATCCAGAGAGCGCCTACCTCTGCTAAGGTATGTCTGTTAACAGAATGACGCAAAAACTACTGGACGAATTTTGAAGAAACTTTTTATCACGAGTGGCCCTTGGGCTACGGATGAACCCATTAGATTTTGGAGGTGATCCGGGTCACAATGCTGATTTTGGATCATTTTTCACCTTTAAAAAAAAAAAAAAAAAAAAAAAAAAAACTACGTGAAAGAGCCCACTGCCCAGTAGCTGTTTGAGTGTCCTCTAGTGCATACTTTCGTCAAGGCGCTATCTGTAGCCAAAGGGCCATCTCTGGTGAACATTTCACCAAAATCCATTAAGTAGTTTTTGTGTAATCCTGAGAACAAAATCAGACATGATCATGTTGCCTCCTTGGTGGAGGCTTCCTGATTACTGAATTCTAAATGCTGAATAAATCAGAAGTGCTTAATAAAGCTGACCATGTGCTGTGTTCTGATGCAAGTAGGAAGTCAGAATTTCCGAGTTCCAGGCCAGATGTTTCAACAGGAATGCTCCTCAAGGCAGACTTCCAACTTGGGTAGATGGGCAGTCAACAGTAGTAAAAGCTGTATATCATGTGCTGTGTGAGTACTTCACCTTTAAATGTCTCTTCACGGGACTACCCATCTACAGTCATGTGAAAAAATTAAGACACCCTGTATTTTGTTTTATTTTTTTTTTTAACATATTTGGACATATGGATATTTAATATCAGTGTTAAAAAAATACTGGGAGATTCATGTAATACAACTAAACAATTAAAAATGAATTAAAGACTTTTTTCAAATTTTCTGTAAAATGTAATTCTAAACAAATAGTGAGGAATAAATTAAGACACCCCCACATTCATTCCCACTTAAAATGGCTAAAATAAAGGTTAAAAATGCAAATAGAAACAAAAACAAGGTTAGACATACATATGAACATTTCTTAATAAAGAACTGAATATTTAATGGGGTGTCCTAATTTTTTCCACATGACTGCATCTCTGAACATATCACTGCCATGTTTTTTATACACAAACTACCATTGTCTTCAATTTTGCTAAAGGGTTTTCTAAGTTGTACTGGAACATGGACAGTGTGGAAGTGACTGACTTACATCAGTGGAACCAGTCACATAATCCTAGACATTCCAAAAGTGTAAACTGACATTCAAATTTGTTAGAGTCCAAAGTCGAGTGGCCTTAAAGTGACCAATGTTAGAAGCCGTTGTTAATATTTTGTTCAACTTCAGATTGAGATGAAAGATCAAAAATAAGTAGTAAACAACTGAAAACGTTTAAAACAAGTCTGTAATTTATTTTTTTTTTAAAAAGTGTTTAAAAATAATACTGCAACTGGGGCAACAGTCAGACTAAAATATCTGGGCAAAAACAGAGCCAAACTTCCTACCTAGAGTCCAAACGTATTCGTTTTAAAAACCCTACAGAGAGACAGTATTTGACAAGCCAGGGACAACTTTTAGAGTGACACTGTTGCCAAAGGGATTTATCAATTATCAACACTTTTTCCATGAATTGGATGGGATATACCTCTTCTTTTCCTGACCCTGCTGGTGTTCACGTCTCCTCTGTCTTTTTGCCACACTCTCTCTGCATCTCTTACAGCAAGTTTTTCTGCCCAGGCAATTGCCTGCATTTTCCAGTTACTGTTTTGTACATTTTTGTAGGTCACGTTTTTCTGTAGAAGTTCGCCTTTGTTAAATTTAGGGATTAAAGCCCAAGTAGTTTGTCTTTTTTCGAACTTTCATAGCTTAGCCACCGATCAGCGGGAGACTGCACATACCAGCCTTGTATCCAGAATATCGGCGGGTTGAGACCGAGGACCGGGTCTCCCCACTCTCCCTGGAGCAAGCCTGCCTTGAGTGACCTAGGAGTGAAGCCATATGGATTTTGCGGGCCAAAATCCCCCACGAGGCGCCGAGGAGCAGCCCCTTCCCTCAGCCTGAAATAACCCTCGCCAGGTTTTCATATCCACAGTAGGCACTCACCTCTTTCACGTCACCTGTTGTGGCGGTCATGTTGGTTTAAATTTGCTCCATCAGAAAAGCAGTTGCAAGCCCGTTGGTTAGACCCTGGTGGTGCTTGGTCTAAGATTTTTTATTTTTTTTTTGTTTATTTATCTTTTTTATTACTTATTTTGTACCCATAGGTAGATTTGTTTTGCAGTCTGGTGACAAGCCACCAGCTGCCGGTCGCTGCGTGCGCAAGCGCCCCATATCCCTAACCTGCGTGTTTTTGGCATGTGGGAGGAAACCGGAGAAATCCTGGAGTAAACCCACACAACACGGGGAGAACATGCAAACTCCACACAGATCACTGTTGGTCGGGGGCAGGGATCGAACCCACGATCTCACGATCCCAGCGATCCCCTGGCCGAGGGTAAACTGTACTGCCACAGTGCTAACCACTGCGCCACCATGCAGCCCTGAAAGATGCATTCCTGATTCTGTGCATCCTCTCTCCCTCTTTCTTTAAACCCATTTCAAATCCAAATTCTACACAAAATTTTTGCAAATTTTTATTAGAACTGTATAAATTTTCTTTAACCACAGGAACTGCATAGATCAGTGCTTTAAGTACTACCACTTAATCATGAGAATAATATGGTGGTCTTAAGTGTATGGTATGTTCATATTTCATGCAATCAAGTAGCCTCAATTACTGTCATGTCTTAGTCTGCTGATCTTAAATGCTTTGTTTGTGCCACTCCATTGAGTAATAGAGAGGGTGACTAAAGTTAGGTGTGATTTCTCCTTGTCCATTATTGTAACAACTCAGTGTCAATAATTCTGCCTCCAGACTATAAGACTGATCAAACATTGCTAATTACATTATTAATTAATGTTTAACTTATTAACTGTCAAATTCCTAAGTTGGTTCTTAACAGAGTTCCCATGACTCTTAAAAACCCCATCCAGTGTTACAAACAAGGTATTACAAGTATTATTAATAAGCTTTAAACTTAGTTTAATTATTAACTAGAAAAGCACTCGGAGAGCGCAGACCTCCGCCAAGCGCCACAGTTCCCCCCATACAGTGTTTGTGTGTACGTTTTCAGATTCCTTGACCATGAAAACATATGACTAGCAATTGGATTCACAATGATAGGATTAGTGGTTCAGTAGTTATTGACGAAAATGGCATTTTCCGTAATGGCGGTTTAGCGCCAGTTCCCCCCATACAGTGTTTGTGTGTACGTTTTCAGATTCCTTGACCATGAAAACATATGACTAGCAATTGGATTCACAATGATAGGATTAGTGGTTCAGTAGTTATTGACGAAAATGTCATTTTCCGTAATGGCGGTTTTCTTCTGGACGGTGATCCAGATCACCACCAAAATCTAATCATCTGTAGGATACCCCATTTCTGACAATCTGTGAAAATTTCATGAAAATCCATCCATAACTTTTTGAGTTATCTTGCTAACAAACAGACAGACAAACCAACGCCGATGAAAACATAACCTCCTTGGCGGAGGTAATGATTATGTTTTTCTAAAATATATATGTAGCAAATATATGTAGCGTTGAGTCCTACAATTTGGAAATATAATTGATAATTATTAAACCAAGTTTAATCTCATTAATACTTGTATTACCTTGTTTGCAACACTAGGTGGGGCACCACCCACAGGTTTTTTTTTTTTTTGTTTTTTTTTTTTTTTTTAAGAGTCATGGGAACTCTGTCAAGAACCAACTTAACTTAGGAATTAGGCAATTAATAAGTTAAGCATTAATTAATAATGTAATGGGCAATGTTTGATCAGTCTCAGTTTGGAGGCAGAATTCTTGACACCGAGTTGTTACAATAATCGACCGGGGGGGGGGGGGAAATCACACCTTCTAGCTTTAGTAACCTCTCTTTATTAAACTCAGTGTAGTGGCACAAAAAGTATTTAAGATCAGCAGAATAAGCATGGCAATCACTGAGGTTACTTGATTGCATGAAATATAAACATACCATACACCTAAAATTAACCCTTAAGCTGTGTGATTCTGTGTGCCCCTAGTGGCAGAGCGTGGTGCTGCGCCTGTCAACTGATAACGTGCCAAACACTCCCCTGCTGGACTGAGAATTTGTACTGATCATGCCAGTTCATAAGGTGGCAGGCACGCGTTTGAGGACTTGGGATGACACGTAATACACCAAAGAGGAAGAAATCCTTCTTCGTCTTTGAGATTACATAACAAAATGGACAGTACCCATCGTTGTGGACATACGCGATCGCAGACGGAAGAGCAAATTCAGAGGATTTGGTCCCAAATTTGCCAACTATGATTCTAAAAAAAGATTTAGCTTATGAAGGTAGATGTTTGCATGTTCTTATAACACAGGGAGCACGAAGCTTGTTGATTTCACCTGCCAGCGCCCAGAGCACCATGTGACTGTAGCGCAATCGCCGGTTGCATGTCATAAGATAAATTGCCGCGGAATAAAAGCGAAATTAAGGTGGAATAATCAACAGTTTCTGGATGTAGGAAAGAAAGCTAAAATGACCGGGAGAGGACAAAATAACGACCGGAATGTCACAAACGGACACTGCCTTGCCAGCGGTAAGTGACAAATGTTTCTGTATGCAAATTAGATGCGTAAATTATTCCTATCTGAAACTTTGGATCATATTCTACATCTTTCTAATTGAGAGTAAGCCATTATCTCTTACCACTTTCAAGTTATAGCCTTGGAAAGTTCTGACATCTGCTCTCAATATTTTCTTGAAAAAATCTTGTTGACCACTAGAGGTTATGTCGCAGTTTGGCGACAAACAGTTAAGAGGTTAAGCTGTGGTACTTAAAGCTTAGCTCTGTGCAGCCACGCTGCCGTTAAAGAAAATTTATGCAGTTCTAAAAAAAAAGAAAAAGGTTACAAAACTTTAGTGTAGAATTTGGATTCAAATGGGTTTAAAGAAAAAGAGGGAGGATGCGCAGAATTGGGAATGTATCTTAGACCAAGCACCATCAGGGTTTAACCGACAGGCTTGTAGCTGCTTTTCTGAAACTTAAACCAACCTGACCACTACAACAGATGACGTGAAAAAGGTGAGTGCCTACTCATCATCACCATAGCAGTCTGTCGGGGGCGACAATGACTGTTTCATTTAGGTCTGATCAGATTCCTCCACGCAGCTCTGCAATTCGACTTCCGCTGCCAGGAACTGTGGATATGAAAACCTGCTGAGGGTTATTTCAGGCCGAGGGTAGGTGGTCCTCCTTGGCGCTTCGTGGGGGATTTTGGCCCGCAAAATCCGTATGTCTTCACTCCTAGGTCACTCAAGCTAAGCTTGCTCCAGGGAGAGTGGGGAAACCCGGTCCTGGGTCTCAACCCGCCGATAGGCTGGATAAGGGCAGCTGGTCTGGATACAGGGCTGGCATGCGCAGTTTCCCACTGATCGGTGGCTAAGCTAGATAAGTTCTAAAAAGACAAAAACTACTCAGGCTTTAATCCCTAGATCTAACAAAGCCAAACTTCTACAGAAAAATGTGAATTACAAAAATCTACAAAACAATAACTAGAAAATGCAGGCAGTCGCCTAGGCAGAAAAACTTAAGAGACAAGAGATGCAAAAAGACTATGGCAAAAGAAAGAGGAGACATCAACACCAGCAGGGTCAGGAACAGAAGAGCTGTGATCTTCTGTGGATTCTGAGCTTAAACTTCCCTCTCCCCTGCTGGAAGAGAGGCGCTTGAAATCTCTCAATGAATCTGAGTGAGAAACTGCACAGAGGTCGGCTTTATTATGGTTACTCAACAGTGGAGGGGGGTGATTTCTGAGCTGGGAGAGAACAAAGGACAGTGAGCACATCGTATTAATATTATAATCAGTCCCAAGGCACCTTTGTCTAAACTAAGCAGTTCCATTTGGTTAAATATCCAGCTTCACTAAAATAACTTGATCATAAAGCATACAGGTTCCAAGGTTGTCATAGCCAGGAGCGGCACTGGGGTTAAGCTCCCAGTGCTCATAAAATGCTCCTTATGGCGTGCGTCTCCAAAAGCCTCTGACAACTAAGTCCAACTCCTAGCCTGCCCGTGTGGTTTAGTCTCTAAGCCCGGCGGAACTGCTTTTACTAATAGGAGAAGGGGCGAGGGCGGATCTCTGGCACCTTAAAACCAGATGCTTCGGGTAGATGGTGGCTCGTCAACCTGGGAAGGTAGCCCATCTAGGGGAAGGTAAACCCTGATTTCAAACCTCCGCTGCCTTGCGGCACACCCGGTCACGGGAAAGGCTTCGGGAGTCAACCCTGAGGAAAAATCCAGAGTCGGAGCCCCTAAGGCAGTTCTCTGTTGTGCTCAACATCGTTCTGGCAGCTCCTGCGACAGCGCTGGTGCCAAACTATAACAGCCCTGCTGTTCCTTTGGATTCATCAGTGACGTGGAGAGGGGGGACATGCTGCATGGGTAACATCTTGTCCTCCATATCTTCCTGCCCAGGCTTGAATCCTACCAACGCCCAACGCTGGAAGGTAGAACACCGGTGCGCATCGGCCTGTTCAGCCACAGGCGGTGCTGTTCCAGCAGAGTAGACGTTTAGGATTCTCTTCCATGGTCATCGTAGACCGACAGAGGCCGAAGAAAGCATACAGATATTTACAAAAGGCAGACGTGTAAGGTATATTAGAAGACCAGATGCATGAAGATTAGAATTCTGACAGTCAATGACCCAGTTCGTATGACCTTGAGTCCTTATTTCCAGTTGTCCTGTGGCACTGTGTAGGTGTTAAAAGAAGAGATAAACAACACTTTGTTCCTCATTGTTTAAAGGGCTGTGAAGAATGAGTTGGGGGTTGGTGAGCAGAATGACAGTCAAAGTTCCTTTGGTCTCATTGTTGTGGGGGGGGGGGGGGGGGGCTGAAGCAAGTCCGTCTACCTGGTACCGGCACCGCTACAATCCCCCACTTATTAGAAGGATTGTGATTGCCATCGTTATAGCACACACTTGGTAGCAGATTTGGTCTTAAGGCACTTGTTAGGCACTTGACTCAAATACTGTGGTAGTGGCTTTGTCATCCCCGAGTACTAACACGATCATGCAACGTTGAAGTAGACTATTCCATCCCCCTTCTTCCGCTTAATCCGTTTTGGGTCACGCGGGGGGCTGGAGCCTATCCCGGCATCTTTGGGCGAGAGGCAGGGTACACCCTGGACAGATCGCCAGTCCATCGCAGGGGCAACACAGAGAGACAGACAACCATTCACTCTCAGTCTTACCTAAGGACAATTTAGAATCCCCAGTTGATGCCAATTAATCTAACTTACTATTTAAAAACGAAAACATAAAAAGGGGCATGGAATCTAATCCTATGGGAGAATTTGGCTAAGTCTATTCTGCTTACTTAAAACACACAAAAACAAAAATAATCACTGAGGGTCAGCTGTACGTTGACTTTGGGTAAAACTGGGTTAAGGTAAATAAGCATTGAAAAAAATTAAAAAGGAAAAAAGGGGCAAAAACTGAAACGAAGGAAAAAATTTGGATGGCCTATCTGGATGAATGGAAAATTCATATATGAAGAGTATATAAAATAAAAATAGTGCTAGTATAGTGCGGACTGCTTGCATTTAAAAAAATTTGGGTAGCTTGGTGGAGCAGTGGTTAGCAGTGTGGCAGCACAGTAAGAAGGTCGTGGGTTCGAGCCCACCCCCTGACCATCAGTGACCCTTCTGTGTGGAGTGTGCATGTTCTCCCCGTGTCTGCGTGGGTTTACCCCTGGTACTCTGGTTTCCTCCCACAGGCCAAAAGCATGCAAGTTAGGTTAACTGAAGACTCTAAAGTGGTCCTAGGTGTGAATGTGTGTGTGAATGGTGAAGAGACTGGCGCCACACTGTGGATGCCCTGAATTTCCCTCTGGGATTAATAAAGTATATAAAATAAATAAACAAAATTTTAAAAAAATAATTGTGTCAACAACCTGAGTGATTAGTCTAAAACCCAAAATTGCTGAAAAGCGCTGCCCAAACTTTTTTTTTTTTTTTTGTCTTTCAGCTGCTCTCTTTTGGGGTCACCATAGTGCATCATCACCTTATATTGCAATGACCAGCATGTTGATTTGGCAAGGGTTTTTACACTGGATGCCCTTCCTGACACAACCCTGCCATTTATCCGGGCTTGAGACCGGCACAGGGAGTGCACTGGCTTGTGCACCCCCTGTGGCTGGGTAACCAAACTTTCCTTCCTCCATTCTATTTTTGCTGAGCACCAAGCTAGAAGGCAGGAAGCACCATTTTTATATGGTTTTTGGTATGACCCGACTGGTTGAACCCACAACCTCCTGGCTGTGGGGCGGATGCTCTACCTCTAGGCCACCACTCTGGTCAAAGCACTGCCTCAACTAATTGTATTCAATTCAAATAAACATTTTGGAAAAAAAAAACAACAAAAAAAAAACGTTTGAAATAAAATGGAAAACACAGTCCAATAAATATACCATTTACTGTATAGGTTACGCTTCTATTTTCCCCAACAGAAATGGACTGCTGAGAAGCTCCTTCAACACAAACATGTTTAATTTCTGTTAGCAGGACAAGCAATTAAGCAGGACATTTGATGGAACATTAACAAACATCCCCTATGGGCATTTTATTGCCATATGTTTTCAGCTTTCATGTACGGTCTGAAAATAATATGCATACATATTCATGAAAATTCTCAAGTGCATATGTTTAGCCTGAGGAGACTGAAACATAAGCCAACGCGGCTGCAAAGATACAGTGGCAAGTGGAGCAGCAGGGGGACAATGGTGCTGAGAGGGGCTTTGAGTGAATAAAAAAAAAGTACTATGCTTGCTGATAAAATTCTAAACATTGACTGGAGATCATGTTTGGCGATAGATTTGATTAATATTAAACATCAAAACAATAAATCTGTTAAGTGCCAACATAACCAGAAACACACACACACACACACATTAAACCTTGACTGTGTTTGACCACCTTCAGTTCATAAAATTCATTTGAAGCACAGAGTGCAGCTATAGAATATTTTAGCAGCCGACATGAGACTAAAGCCAAATTCCTTAATCCATTTTTCAGCTTGTGTAAAGACACCAGCAGTGCTGCACGACAGAACAATCTGTTATTACCGTTTGAGTAAACAGCCCTGTAAGCCTGGATGATTATATTTATAGAAAAATCACTGTCATTTTGGATGATGAAACATTAAACCTCCAGAGAGTGGACCAAGTGATTTGTGAGTCTGTGGCATGCAGGCTCAAGGCTGAGGGTCGGTGTTAAATTTATCTCCCAACAACCCTTTCCAGTCAGTTAAACAGCTAAACCATTCAACAAATATATCTGATCCTCTTAAGGAGGTCCTAATTCGTCAGTGGGAATCCTTGATTCTTGCATTGGCGTTACAACCCCAGACCAAGTCCAAACTATTCAGTCACTATATTCTACAGAGTCATGCTGACAATGTGTATACACAACTACATATCCTGTAAAACATGTAATGACAGCAACCATTAACTCCCCTGTCCTCAATTATTGTGGAGTATGCTTGCAGATTTGATGTCCTGGCTGTGGTAATGTTTCTTTTAAAGTGTAAAGGCATTAAATGGCACTTTTATGCAAGAACTATTTTCTTTCTAATGTCTGCATCTACTAACGTAAGGAATCCTACAGCAAACATTATAGCTCAGCTGGTTGCAGCTCTGGTGAGTTAATTTTATGCTTTTATGCTGCATAACCATAAAGTCGGTTTGTATAGGAAACAGATTTGTTACCTTGAAACCATCAAAATATCACATGTTCACCATTCATTTACTTTTATCTTTTGCGCATCACAAGCCATGCAGTTGTGCTCAAGAGGAGGCAGGTGGAATCTCCCAAACAGAGCACTTCAGGCCAAAAACAAGATTATTAAACAGCCCTAAATACCAATAAATCAGACCGTCAACGACAGAATGATGGAGTTGCTCATTCTGGCCTGATAAACATACCCAGAGCCATTAGCACATCACAGTTGAGGACAATTATGAGTCCCTCGATGAAAATGTTATTTTTAAAAAAGTATTTCCCAAGTGCTGTTAAACAGCACAAAGAATTTGTAACACAGCTTTTTCAAACACCCTAGTTTTCTTTAGAAAGCATAAATTCTTATTTTGCACACAGTAACAAAATTATTTAACAAAAACTAAACTACCAAGGTCAAAACTATGAGCCCCCGAAACACTGGCTTTTTATTGAGCCATAGCACAAACCACTGCTGTGCAATGATGTGCTTTAACTTTGTAATTTATAAGACTCTGCAAAGAAATGTGTCTCAAGACCCCAGAACAACTGCCAAGACACTAGTGAATGACTTAGCCAATTCAGGAATTGCAGTCTCAAAGACAACAATCACTAGAACCTTGCACAGGAATTAACTGAGGTTTCAGACCAAGAAAAACTCCACTTCCACAGAAGACACACCTTCACCCCAGACTGACGTATGCCAAGGACAACCTGGAGAAAGGTTGTGCATACTGGAATTGCATCCTTCAGTCAGATGAGACTAAATTTGAGCTCTATGACCACAGAGATACTGCTAATGTTCAGAGAAAGAAGGGAGAGGCGTACAACCCAAAGAACACCATCCTCATAGTGAAACACAGTGGGAGTACTAAGCTGCGGAGATGCTTCTGTGCATCTGGAAATGGGAATCTCTTCAAGGTGGAAGGACTCATGAAGCAACAAAACATGGGTGGCGTTAGGCCTTTTTTTAAGGGGTGCTATAGCAACTTCAAATTCAGCACCCCTAAAAACTGAAGTGAGAAAAGTTATGATTATAAAATTTTAGTTTGTCGTTGACAAGCTGAAATAACATCCAAAACATATTTAGTTTCTGGTTTAAACTTTATAAAAATGAAAATGAAAACACCCCGCTATGCAAATGGTATAGTCCATCCTCTCACACCCAAGGCCGCCTTAATGCACAGGCTAGGCTGGGGTGGCTACCACACAACAATAGCCTATCAGAGGAATTGTTTTGACATGTGACTATGCAAGCACCAGTGAGAGGTAAGTAGTAATTAGCTCGGCCAAAATGTCCAGAAAAAAGTTTGAGTGTCGCTCATAAAATTATTGAGCGGAAAAGAGCTTAGGGAAAATGAATTGCTAAAAAAATCCCGAAGCATAAAGAATTTTTCTAAGCTGGACCATCTCGTGGAGATGGCTGCACCAAAGAGACAGGTGGGCCATTAAAGCACTGACCTGGAGGAGAAGACCAGGTGCCACCAGATCCTGCTGAAAGAGAGCAGGCCAGTGGAAAATACCAGCTGAGAGATGGAAAGCAGCACAAGAAAAGCCAGGTCGCAGGGAAATGTCGTGATTGCTTACATCAGACAGCTGTGCGTTGGACAGTGGACTGGAGCTTGGTTAAAAAAATTAAGCATGCATTCATAGAATGAGACGTTATTCGTGAGCTGAACTTAACCACTTGCACTCCGGGCAATTTTCCTAAAAATGCCAAAAAATAACGTGCCCAAAGTAAATCGAAAGCTGTTATTCAACCCTTTGCAGCATCTTCATGGGGTTGGTCTCATTTAAAAGAAAACACTTTGAATTTTTTGGCAAAAAAACCCAATCTCTCTACGTGCTCCGGCCACTGAGTTACAGTCATCTAAACATACTGAACTTGAAGAAAATAAATTTGGACACTGTTTTTTTGGATACAAATGCTTACAAATAACACACAGCTGTCCAATCCGGCTGGAAAATGCAACAGAAATGTAGAACCAAGTGTTATCAAGCCGAGATCCAAATTTGGTAACAATACCACAAAAAATGAATATTTTACACAGCTTTGTTCTCAGGTAGTTCCCAGGCGTTTTGGAACTGTGCCAAATGGCACAGTTTGGAAAAACATCTGTAACTTTTGAATAATTCAATGTAGAATCTTCATTTTGGGCTCTAATGAAAGGTCACACTCAGGGCTGTGTCTGTGTGTGTGTGTGTGTGTGGGCTGTCCCCCCCCCCCCCCGCTAAAAAAAGACGGGAGTTCGGCCCTCGCCACATGATGGATTACACTCCTTGCATGTTTTCACAGCGCCCCCCCCCCCCCGCTACTGTGTGTGTGTGGTTGTCCCCCCCGCTGCAGAAGACGGCCATCGCTACATGAAGGAATAGACTCATATGCTTCCCCCCGCGTTCGGACCGTGAACGCCCCCCCCCGCTCCGAACGCGGCAAATGAACCGTTTATCGCGGCGCAAGCACTTCGTACTTCGTGCGCAGTACAGTTGTAATTTACCCATCGGTCAAAAGTCATTTTTGGATTACAGTTTTCAGGGAGAAATAATAATTTAGCTTATAACACCTTACCTCTTCACAGCAGCAGAGTCGTGGCGAACTTCTCTTCCCCATTGTAAGACGAACGCAACGCTGCTCGGCTCGTGGATCCCGATCAAAACATAATTCCATTATTGCGGTTTTGGTGAATGATTTACGACCTTTGTCGTCGGCCTCCGTCGGTCTATGATGACGGAAGAGAATCCTAAACGTCTATTCTGCTGGAATGAATGCAGATCCCACTTGTGGGTGGTCTCCATGCTGCTGGGTGAGCCTGGGTCTGTAGTAGATTCGTCCAGCGTCCTTTGTTTTCATCTGTTGCAACAGTAAATCTCTCTTCACCCAGCCTGAATTTCTGTGCTTCAATTGGCTCCTGCGTTCACAGTAGGCGGGTCCTCCTTCCTAGATTTTCATTCATTGGCTCTTCAAGGTTTCAGAAACCCAATTCAAGGCTCTTATTAGTCGAATGAGAGGTCAATCAGATGAACTAATCTGTTTGCGGCTGTCTCTGCAGTTTTTTTTTTTTTAGTGGCGCTTGGACGCCACTACATCACCATCACCACCATCATGCGTCATGCGTCCAAGCGCGCACGAGGGCGCTCTCGTGCGCCCTCATGCGCCCTAGAACGCAGAGACTTGCCCGCCCGCGGAACAACGGAGTGCAAGTGGTTAAAAGGACGTAATGAAGGATTTTTCTTTAAAGAAGGCCAGGAGAAAACACTTGACATGCTAAGACATGCTCTTAGCATGTAAGACATGCTCTTTGTAGTGTAGGTTCCAGTCACCTGTGCAGATTTTTGATTGCTGTTGGTGTGCATTGTTTGAATCACAAATACTTCACTGATATAACTGTGTTCTGCTGCCATCATTACCGTGTCATCCTCCTATACTTGGTTTAGGCTGTGCTGCTCTCTGTGTGTGAGAGACTAGACTAACTCTGTGTATATGATGGAAATCTTAGTAAGATAAAATATCCTAAATCAAGGCTTTATGCTTGTTTTTCCTCAAGATAATTTTGACAAGAATTTCTTTTTGCTGTAGTTTTCTGTAAGATTTTACTTGTTTTAAGACAGTTTTTATTTGTTTTAAGCAATTTAAGCTTACTTTGTTGGCAGATATTTTTTTCTAACTAAAATTATTTATTGCCTGAATTTTTTTTTGCTTATTTTAAGTAAAATTATCTGCCATCAGAGCAAGAAAATTAGCATCAAATTGCTTAAAACAAGTTAAAATTATTGGAAAACATGGAAACTTTTCTTACACATACTGTGCAGCAAGAATAAATATCCTGTCAGACAAACAAACAACAACAAAAAAAAAGCATAAACAGCCTTATTTCATTTTACTTATATTTGACTTGTTGCAGTGTAGTTGTGTTTTCTAGCTCAGTTGCATTATTTCTCCAAGAGAAACAAAAATGGGTCTGTAGTGGCTCAGGAGGTAGAGCAGGCTGCCAAATAAACGGAGGGTTGGCAGTTCGAATTCCACTCCCCTCATCAAGGACAGTTTTTTCAGAAAAAAGAATCAGGTTCAGGTGAGATTGAGGTCAAAATGATGTGACTTCACTGTCCACAGTAGGTGAGCAGATTTCCTGGAAACATTTCAGGACAGTCCATGATTAACTCTGTCTGGCTTGATCTGAAAAGTGTGAAGCTGTAGTAACAGACATAAACAAGATATGAGGAGAAATGTCTGTATGTTGTATCAAATTACTGATGTAGGAAATGATTCCTGTTTATTTATTTTAAACCCACAAAGGAGAATACAACTTCTCTTGTAAAAGGAATTTCTGATTTAGAAATTGTGTTCATAAGCCCAACAATGATCATTCTATTTGATAAAAAAATATCTTCAAAATGACATGCCTGTGTGTGCCTTTAGATCAAGGGTCACCAACGCGGTGCCCGTGGGCACCATGTCGCCCGCAGGGACCACATGAGTCGCCCGCAGGCCTGTTCTAAAAATAGCACAACTCGCAAGTGAGCTGCATCTAAGATGTAATTTTTTCTGCCGCTATTTTTTTTATTTTATATTTTTTAAAATCACACTTGCATTTATATAGATTTTAAAATGAGAATGTCTTAAAAATAAAAAAAAATTAAAATATGTTTATTATACGTAAAGTTAAGGTGAACTCTGACCTAGTTCAAAGGTCAGTATTGTGCGCATGACAAAACCTTCGCACTTGTGGAGCGTAAGCTAGCGGGCAGTTAAGATGGTGAGCGGAGTGCTGTTTCCAAGCCCAAAAAAATGACAGAAAATTTATCATTTTCAAAGTGTGCGGGCGGAAGAGTTCTTTTTTACTACCGTGAAAGGAAGCTGCGTGTGTTTCATTTGCGGGGCGACGGCGAAGCGCCACTATGTGGAGCGACACTTCACTACCCACTCTTTTTTTTTTTTTTTTTTGGACTTATCTTGTACCCGTAGGTAGATTTGTTCTGCAGTCCGGTGACAAGCCACCAGCCGCTGCGTGCGCAAGCGCCCCTTAACTCCCTAACCTGCATGTTTTTGCATGAAAAACAAGAACATGCACCACCAGAACATGCAAACTCCACACAGATCACTGTTGGCCGGGGATCGAACCCACGATCCCCGCGATCCCCCGGCCGAGGGTAAACTGCTGCTGCGGTGCTAACCACTGCGCCACCGTGCATATAAGCACTCTCAGTGCTGTTTAGCTTCTTCTCATGAAAGGACAGCGCTGGTTATTACTCAAGCGTGATTCTTGGCAAGAACTGTATGGATATAATTCCAGTGAAGAAGAACACACAAAAGTGTGTTTATTAAATGTAACAGATTTTGAGCAGAATTGCAGCAGATTTGTTCAGTTAAAAATGTGATAAGATTTATTTAATATGAAAGTTGATTTTTCTTAAATGTTGCATAACTTTTTCAAACATGGTTCAACATAGTTCATGAATTAAAAGGGTTTAGTTTTTTATGGTTAAAAGGGAGTGGTGAAAACTGGACATTTTTTTTATGAAATGTAGAAGTGATCATCTGACCAATTGCTGAGATTAATAAAAATAAAGTGTTGAATATTGATCTTGTCTGTTACCCACTCTAAGTTATTGATAATTATTTATTTATGTGTATATACACACACACACACACACACACACACACACACACAATTTGTTATTTTAGAGGAGTGTGTCAAGCTGGTGCCCTTCACATGACTCGATACCCATGAAGTAGCTCTTGGTTTCAAAAAGGTTGGTGACCCCTGCTTTAGATCATATCCTTAGAATCTGTAAATGGTCTTCATAACATCCAGAAAAGACTATCAGTGTCTGTTTGCAATCTAAATTATTCACATTTTTGTGACATGACACACAGACCTCAACTCTCCTGCCCTGAATTTCACCAGTTCCATTCTATTTATTTTCTGGTTGATCAATATATTTGTGTTTGATTGTCAGAGCAAAAGGAAAGAGGAGGATGAGAGGGAGAGAGTGAAGGAAGAACCAGGTGAGATGATGAAGATAATAATCCCAAACTGTGTAAGAATAAACAGGTTGGTTTGTGTACTTGCGTGCATGTGTGTAAAAAAGGTGGGTGTGTGGAGATTGTGGCGCTCACTGGTTGCTCAGCATCCCTAAAGCTCTGATCCTAGAACGGCCCTTGCAACAATGGAAAGCAAAAAGGGTGTATGAAGATTTTAAAAGAAAACCTCAAGCAGTCAGCAAAATTTAGTCTGAGTCGCCGCTTTGTCTTCCAACACAACAATGACCCAAAACATGCATCACCCCTGGTGAAGAACTACCTCCAGAAGACCAAAATGAATGTTATTGACTGGCCTGCACAAAACCCTGATTTGAATCCTATTGAAAGTCTGTGGGGTGAACTGAAGACCAAGGTCCACGCCAGGGGACCATCAAATCTGGAGGAGCTTGAGAGATTTGCCAAAGATGACTGGGCTGGGACTGCTCAGGAGACATGTGAGACTTGCTGAAAACTACAACAAACGACTACTGAGGTTTTGTAGTTGTCGTCGCCATATACTGTATGTCATGAGCAGGGTGTGGCTTCACTGGAGTAAATGTAGTAGGAAGACAGACTATGCTGGAGAATAAGGCTTAATTGGAAGCTAGCACTGGATTCTTTACGACTATATACTTCAACTGTGTAGCTGTAGGCTGTCAAAATTACAGGAGAAAGAACGAGGGCCATCATTGACCATGTTTACAAGTACACAAACTGGTTATGATTGGATTTCGGGAGTTATCTAATTATTCAAGTGCCCATGTAACCTGGGTCATTAACTCACGTGGGTTACCCTCTAATCTGTTTATTCAGTGCATGTAAACATGAGAAAACTGATTATTGTGAGTTTATTCCCAGTAATCGGTTCATTGTGACCATGTAACCGGGGTCATTTACATGTTTCCTGCCGATACCGATCAGACAGAGAAACAGATCTCAGCACTGAAAAGAGCTGCCCCCTTCAACAAACAGAAACCGGCGAAAGCAGTGGAATATACAATGAACATTTTGTGTGAGGTAAGGATGTTTCTATAATACAATATGTCCTAGTATTCCAGTCCTGGCTTGATATTAAACATGTACTTGGGTATTTACTACCCACTTTTGCAGACATCACTAATATTTTTAATAAAAGTTAATATATTTCTGCTATACTGATTTTTTTTTTTTTTTTTTTTTACAATGTTATATACTGTCTAAAATATTTGGATATGTAGACAGAGCTTACCTTGGCTGTAATGAGCACCAGAGACTTGTCACAATGTTACATTAAATCTACAACAAAGCCGGACTTCCGGGAAGATGGCGGAGAGACATAACGCTTAAACAGAGAGCTCTCCCTAGTCGGATTAAAAATCTTTGGTAAATGGCCAACTCGACATAAATGGATCAATAAACCAAGGGATGAAAACACGAAGAAGCCGGGCACACGGACAAAAGCAGGGTAAAACTAAAGAATCCCTCTTCAACAACGCAGGAGAAATCGCTGAACACGAGGCCCAAAAAAACGAGGTGACTACAGCAGAGAAAATGGAGGACGCCAAACTCGATATTATGAACACTGGCTTCGCCAATATAAGTAAAGACATAAAAGACTTCAAGCGACAACTCCAACAGGATTTAACGGCTCTTAAGGAAGAACTGAAAAAAGAGATGAAGGAGGAAATTATGGGTCTCCGAAAAGAAATGGAACGCAAGCTAGCTGAAACCATGGAGGAATTGCGCACTCAACGGGCATGTATGGCAGAAGCACAGGCTCGAATATCAGAGTTGGAAGACTGGAAGACCGAGGCAAGCGAGCGGCTGCAGACCCTGACGGCACAAACACAGAGGATGCAGGAAAAAATAACCGACCTGGAGAGCAGGTCCAGGCGGAGCAATATACGCATCTTCGGGATTCCAGAGGGCATTGAAGGCAACTCGATGATGAAATTCATGGATCAATTCTTAAAAAAAAGAGCTTGAGCTGCCCGATGAAACAGACCTGCAGATCCAACGAGCGCACAGAGCCTTGGCACAGAACCCGAATCCAAACTCTACACCCAGGTCAGTTGTGGTAAACTTTCTAAAATACGATGTAAAGGAAAGAATCCTGACACAAGCGTGGAAAAAAAAGATACGAGTCGGCGACAAACAGATATTCTTTGACCATGACTACCCGACAGAAATTGTGCAGCAGCGAAAGAAATATGCCAACATTAAAAAAATGCTGAAAGAGAAAAAAATTAGATTCCAAACGCCGCTAACGAAGATGAGAATTCATTGGGAGGAGGGCGTGAAAACCTACTACACGGCCAGAGAGGCAGCACGGGACATGACGGAGCAAGGCTTTGTGGTGAGCATACCGGAGGAAGCGGCTGGAGCAGCGGCGGCACGGAACGCATCGCGGCAGCCGGAGTGGAGGCGAGTGAGCGACAGAGGGCGGGAGACGGACGTGGCGCACCGGGCCCAAGAAAAACTGCAAGGCTTTCAATGGAAAGCCTAGATTATAACAAAGATTAAGAAGGACACAGAAGAAATGAAGGCCAAGAAGACAAGGTAAAAGAGAAACAAACGGCTAGGAGAGGTTTAAGTGATTTTTGTTGGACATTTCTAGACTAATGACTATTACTTGGATAGTAACTACAGGTCTAGGGAGGGCCCCTCACTCGGTGAGGACATTCCCTCCACCCACCAACAGGGACCAGTGGGCAGAAGAAAGGCCCAAAGTACAGAGGTCGAGATTCGTTAATGTGTTTTTGTACAAATATGTGTTAGTTTTGTTGTTAAAGGGGCTAGGAGCACAAGTTAAAAAAATGGAAAAACATGAATATGGTTAAAAATCTTAAGATAATGACATTAAACGTGAATGGTCTGAACTCACCTGTTAAAGGGAAAGAATAATAAGACAATTCAAGAAGGAAAAAGCCGAAATTATATTTATGCAAGAGACACATTTGAACAAGACAGAACATGAGAAACTAAAGAGATTTGGCTATAAGAACTCCTACTACAGTTCATTTAAGGGAGGAACTAAAAGGGGGGTTATGATACTAATTTCAAATAAAATACAATTTGAATGTGAACGAAATCCAGGATAAAGAAGGCAGATATGTAATAATAAAGGAAAGAATAGATGGTATGCAGATCACATTAGTGAACATCTATGCCCCACCAGAAAGTGACAAGGGTTTTTTTCAACAACTGTTTGATCTCATAGCAACACACAGTGAAGGAGTCCTAATTTGTGGAGGAGACTTAAATGCCATCATGGATCATGAAGTTGACACAACAAGTGTTAAGAAGACAAAAAAACATGTAACAAAGTTCATGAGAACCTCACTGGCAGAAATGGGTATGGTAGACATATGGAGGGACCTGCACCCACTCGAAAAAGACTATACACATTATTCAGCAGTCCATAAAGTACACTCGAGAATACAGTGGGGCAAAAAAGTATTTAGTCAGCCACCAATTGTGCAAGTTCTCCCACTTAAAAGATGAGAGAGGTCTCCAATTTTCATCATAGTAATACCTCAACTATGAGAGACAAAATGAGAAAAAAAAAATCCAGAAAATCACATTGTAGGATTTTTAATGAATTAATTGATAAATTCCTCGGTAAAATAAGTATTTGGTCAATAACAAAAGTTCATCTCAATACTTTGTTATATACCCTTTGTTGGCAATGACAGAGGTCAAACGTTTTCTGTAAGTCTTCACAAGGTTTTCACACACTGTTGCTGGTATTTTGGCCCATTCCTCCATGCAGATCTCCTCTACAGCAGTGATGTTTCGGGGCTGTCGCTGGGCAACACGGACTTTCAACTCCCTCCAAAGATTTTCTATGGGGTTGAGATCTGGAGACTGGCTAGGCCACTCCAGGACCTTGAAATGCTTCTTATGAAGCCACTCCTTCGTTGCCCAGGCAGTGTGTTTGGGATCATTGTCATGCTGAAAGACCCAGCCACGTTTCATTTTCAATGCCCTTGCTGATGGAAGGAGGTTTTCACTCAAAATCTCACGATACATGGCCCCATTCATTCTTTCCTTTACACGGATCAGTCGTCCTGGTCCCTTTGCAGAAAAACAGCCCCAAAGCATGATGTTTCCACCCCCATGCTTCACAGTAGGTATGGTGTTCTTTCTCCTCCAAACACGACAAGTTGAGTTTTTACCAAAAAGTTCTATTTTGGTTTCATCTGACCATATGACATTCTCCCAATCCTCTTCTGGATCATCCAAATGCTCTCTAGCAAACTTCAGACGGGCCTGGACATGTACTGGCTTAAGCAGGGGGACACGTCTGGCACTGCAGGAGTTGAGTCCCTGGCGGCGTAGTGTGTTACTGATGGTAGCCTTTGTTACTTTGGTCCCAGCTCTCTGCATGTCATTCACTAGGTCCCCCCGTGTGGTTCTGGGATTTTTGCTCACCGTTCTCGAGATCATTTTGACCCCACGGGGTGAGATCTTGCGTGGAGCCCCAGATCGAGGGAGATTATCAGTGGTCTTGTATGTCTTCCATTTTCTAATAATTGCTCCCACAGTTGATTTCTTCACACCAAGCTGCTTACCTATTGCAGATTCAGTCTTCCCAGCCTGGTGCAGGTCTACAATTTTGTTTCTGGTGTCCTTTGACAGCTCTTTGGTCTTGGCCATAGTGGAGTTTGGAGTCTGACTGTTTGAGGTTGTGGACAGGTGTCTTTTATACTGATAACGAGTTCAAACAGGTGCCATTAATACAGGTAACGAGTGGAGGACAGAGGAGCCTTTTAAAGAAGAAGTTACAGGTCTGTGAGAGCCAGAAATCTTGCTTGTTTGTAGGTGACCAAATACTTATTTTACCAAGGAATTTACCAATTAATTCATTAAAAATCCTTCAATGTGATTTTCTGGATTTTTTTTTTTCTCTTTTTGTCTCTCATAGTTGAGGTATACCTATGATGAAAATTGGAGACCCCTCTCATCTTTTAAGTGGGAGAACTTGCACAATTGGTAGCTGACTAAATACTTTTTTTGCCCCACTGTAGATTACTTCCTTATGAATGAAGGTGACAGACACAGGGTGAGAAATTGTTGGATTGGAGGGGCAGAAATATCAGATCATAATCCTTTATACATGGAAATATATTTAAACAATAGAAAACGATAAACAACATGGAAACTTAATGTAGGAGTATTAAATGATGAGAAAATGAAACAAAGAATAAAGGTAAACATAAATGAGTATATCGAGGAGAATGATAATGGAGAAGTGGACCCAACAATACTATGGGATGCACTAAAAGCCGTGTTAAGAGGTAAATTAATTGTTGAATCAGGAAAAGCAAAAAAGTCTAAACTGGAATCATATGAACAAAGATGTGAGAGACTGAGGGAATTAGAACGTAAACATCAAAGCACAAATGACCCAAAAATATATCAAGAAATTAAGGAAGAAAAAATAAAGATAAAAGAAATACAAATGGATGAAATTGAAAGGAAAAATAGATATTTAAAACAAAAATATTATGAAACGGGGCCAAAGGCCACAAAACTGCTGGCAAAACGGTTAAGAAAACAACAAACAGTGAATAATGTATATAAAATTAAGGACCCCATCACAAATAAAACCACAGTTACCCCAGAAAACATCGAAGAAATATTCCATAAATTCTATCAAGAACTATACTCGCAACCTGACGAGACAAATGTTAAGGATATTAAAAAATTTCTATGCACATTGGACTTGCCATCAATGGGAAACCAACAAAATGAAAAGCTAACAGCAGAAATAACACAAGAGATTAAAGATGTGATTAAGTCACTTAAAAACGGTAAATCACCAGGTAGTGATGGATACCCTTCTGAGTTTTATAAACTGTTTATAGAAGAACTCACGCCACAGCTCCTAAAGTCATTTAATTGGACATTAAACAACAACAAAATACCTCCATCATGGAACGAAGCCATTATTTCAGTTATTTTAAAGCCAGGGAAAGATAGGGAACAATGTGGAAACTATAGGCCAATCTCTTTATTAAATGTGGATTATAAAATATATACAACAATTATCTGTAAACGAATAAAGACATTCTTGACGGAATTGATAGAGGATGATCAAACTGGTTTCATAGAGGGATGCCAAACACATGATAATATCAGGAGAACAATACATATAATTAATCAAATAAAAGAAAAGAAAAGCGCAGTAATAATGAGTTTAGACGCAGAAAAAGCATTTGATAGGGTTAATTGGATGTTCCTATATAATGTGCTCGAACGCTTTGGATTTAACGAAAAATCAGTACAATGCATAAAGACACTATCAAAAACCTGTGGCAAGAATCAAGATAAACGGTAGCTTAACAGACAAAGTAAATATACAAAGATCAACTAGGCAGGGATGCTGCCTATCGCCCACCTTGTTTGCTCTGTTCATAGAGCCACTGGCTCAAGCGATGCGACAAAATAAGAAATTAAAAGGTGTAACAATAAAGGGAGCGGAACACAAGATTGGGCTATTTGCAGACGATATTATAGTTTACCTTGAACAACCAGATGAATCAATAATGGAAATGATGGACTTGATAGAAAATTTTGGAAAATTATCAGGATACAAGATAAACATAACAAAAACACAAATACTGACATTCCACTATAACCCTTTAAACCAGATAACTGATAAGATCAAACTAAACTGGAAACAAAAAGAAATAAAATACCTTGGAGTGAACATACCTAAAGATTTAAGCAAAATCTATAAAGCAAACTATGACAGGTTAGAACAAGAAATAAAAAAAGATACTGATAGATGGTCAATCTTAAATATGGATCTGAATTCAAAAATTAAGACAGTCAAAATCAGCATACAACCTAGACTGCTTTACCTCTTCCAGGCTCTACCAACAGAGATTCCTGGTGCCCAGTTCTCAAAGTGGGACAGGATGATATCGAGATTTGTTTGGGGAGGTAAAAAGCCAAGAGTGAAATATAAAACTCTCCAATTACCAAAAGAGAAAGGAGGCATGGGTCTACCGAGTCTAAAGGAATATTACTACTCAGCACAAATAAGATATATCATATGTTGGTGCGACGGAGGATATGGGGCAAAATGGAAAGAAATGGAAAAGGAAATTGAGGGACTCCCAGTACAAAACAAAGCATAATAGGAGATAAGGATGCATATAAGCAAATCAAACAAATAGACCCAATCACTAAATTTACTTTGAAACTGTGGTATAAAATAGTACAAAAGTATAATATAAAGGAGGACATAAAACTATTGAAATGGGTAGCATTTGACAGTCAGTTTGAACCGGCAAAGCAAGATAGGGGATACAAAAATCTGGTGAACAAGGGAATCACAGCATGGGGGCAATATGGGAAAAAAAAGATTTCGGGAGTTTTGTAAACATGAGAAGAAAATTTAAAACTAGAAAAATCTGAATTCTTCAGATATCTGCAGATGAGAGATTATTATATGAGGAAGATTAGGCATAACCTCCACACAGATGTGAGCGAGATTATACAATTCATTTTAAGCTCGTATGCAGGAAATAAAATAAGAATTATTTCAGAGCTATATCAGAAACTTACGGCAAACAAACATTCAAGTAACTATATAAAGGAGAAATGGGAGAAAGAGCTAAATTTAAACATAACAGAAGAAAACTGGCAAGAAATATGGAAAACAACACACATCAACAAGTTCAAGGACATGGAGGGAATTTGGATGGAAAAACCTGATTCGCTATTTCATTACACCACAGATCCAAAGAAAATATACAAATACCCAATCTATATGATGGAGGGGCTGTGGGGCTCAAAATGCAGACTACTCACATGTGTTTTGGAAATGTTGCAAAATCTCATCATTCTGGAAATCTATACATGTGACAATACAGAGGATATTAGGATATAATATACCAATGAACTGTAACTTGATGTATTTATGTGATCTTAAAAGAGACAATGTAATACAGGCTGAGGACAGATATCTAGTTAAAATCTTGCTGATTGCATGTAAAAAAACAATCACAAGAAAATGGCGATCAGAAGTTCTTCCTGACCAAGAGCAATGGACTGACATTGTTGATATACGTTTGATGGAAAAACTAACATATCGACAAAGAATGCAAGAAGGACAATATGAAAAAAAATGGTGGAAATGGACACACTACAAAGTGCAACAACGAGACAGAAATTGAAAGAATAACCAAAGACACTGGAAAAACCAGAAGAATTAAGAGATGGAAACTAAAAACTTGATGCTCCAACATTTGTCCCCCCCCCTTTTTCTTTTTTTTTTCTTCCTCTAGCTCCTTTTTTTTTAAAAAATATAGAGACTGTGATCTGAATGTAATATGTATGATGAAAAATGAATAAAAATCAAATTTTACAAAAAAAAAATCTACAACAAAGCCAGCAAAGTACTGGTAGCCATTTAGACTTTTGCATACTTCCAGAGTTTCTGCTGTATGAAGTGATTTTGAGTTAATTAAGCAGTTGTCACTATAATGATAGTGCAGTTCCGGGATGCCTCTAGCATCTTGACACAATGTAAACAAACGATCAACCATGAGATAAGAATCACATTTCAGAGCGTTCACTGATAATTTCAACATACCAACGCTTGTGCAGTTGTCATATGATACAACAAAGTCACACAACCCAATTTTAAGAAGCACTGCTGAATGGATCATGCTGAAATCTCATTTTAATAAATGCACTGGTGTGTATGGCGTAGCCATAGCAACATGAAAGTTTTCACTCCAGAGGACCTGGATCACTGCAGGAGGCAGGGATGAGAATGGGGTTTGGGGAAAAAAAAAAAAAAGAGGAAACTAAGCCGGGGGTCTTAGTTAGGCCTGTGTTCCCCAAGCCGGATCCAAGGCGGAGCCTTGGTGGGGGGTCTGGTGGGCGTTGCCCCCCAGAAGCTAACAAAATCTGGTGTTTTAGAATGCTCAAATGTGGTCTTATATTTAAAGTTTGAAGTAAGTACAAATGCATTTATAGTTTACCTTTTTAATCTGCTGCTGCATCACATGTGTAAATTTATGATACGGGTGCTTCCATTTATTAGGGGTCCAATGTGTGACATTTGTGGCAGAATTTAAAATTGATCAAATCTGCACATGAAATTGACTAATCACTATCCAACTGTGTCAGGTTTATGAAACTTAACTATTTTCGTAACGGCATTCGCGTTCAGGAACTCTTGAGGATGAGAGCTCACTTTAACTACTTGTAAATGGGGACGTAAATGGGACACTCGGGCTTTTGTTTCCCCGTGTGCCAATGCACTTTGCAATGGCACACGTTTTACACGAAACAACTTCAACACTTCCGGTATTTTTCACGCATCAAAACTCATCAACAGCTACATTTTCATGACATATTAAGATGTGATAACGTGTATACATACCTTCAAATTCTCCCTGTTTGTTGGATAAGACGTAAAATCACAAAAGGCGTAAATGCGGGACACGGAAGTTTGGACCTTCAATAACTTCAATATAAAGTGGCCACGGTTAATCCTCTCCACATGGGTTGAGCACATCCGGGGTAGAGAAAATAAAAGGGCTTTCCCAGGGCGGTCACCTCGCCAGACGGGGCTGCGCACGGCCGACCAAGACCGAAGACGTAAATTTTTTAAAGGACACCATATTCGATGTGTCATAAATGTTTGAGATTTTATTGAAATATTCTACATCTGAGCTTCACAAAGACTGATCTCCTTTTTACGTGTATGGTTTGGGATTTGAAAGGTGCAAAGTGAAAAGCATCAGCACTTCCTTTTTTCTTGTTACTTTACCAAATAACTTGCATGTTGCTGCGTAAATTCGGGGACACGGAAATTTACGTCGTACGAGTAAATTTGCAGGGGTCGTCGTACAAAAACCATAGATCCGATCACATTGGGGAATGTTTTATTTTGAATTTGCATTACAACTCTGTTATCTCTTGCATAAATGAGTAGAAAGAGTTACTCAGAGATCCCTTTCAGGTACTTTGAAATTGATGCGATTGTCATGTCACACAAAAACTGGGAAAAATGAGGGGACACGACCAATAGTTTCGATTCTAACGGCAAAATCAATGATTTTTTTAAAAAATTGCAATGCAAGTCTGAAACTCTTATGTTCCCTTGCATATTATAAAAACGAAACTGACATCTGCAAATTACAGAAAAAGAGAGAGCGCTTGAAAGTCGGATACCCCTGATATAGTGCACTGGACCCCAAATAAATGGAATCACCCATATCTGAATGGTATGTTGATGTAATAATACTAAATTATATTTTACTACTATTTAATATGTTTAGAATGGTAAATGGCATTCACTTATATAGCGCTTTTTCTCATCTCTGGATGACCAAAGTGCTTTACAGATCCTGCTATCCACCCATTCACGTACACATTCACACACTGATGGTGGCAGAGCTGCCATACACACACAGGTGCTAGCCTGGCCACCAGGAGCAACTGGGGGTTCAGTGTCTTGCTCAAGGACACTTTGACATGCAGACTTCAGAGTGGGAATCGAAACCATGACCCTCCGATCATTAGTCGGTCACACTACACCTGCGCCACAGCCGCCCCCTAAACTGCTGCCCCTAGAACTGACACAGAATTACATTTACATAGTTCTAGAACAGACAAAATAATTTAACCAAGTAAAATAAATTATAAATATTAACAAAATTCCACCACCAAGTCCATCACCCATTTATTAAAATATACTGACATTCTGCAAGCATTTTGATTTATTAATGTGTGCATTTGTTAGTGTTACTAGGAATATAAAAAAGTTGCATATTAGTATATTTTAATATTTGAAAGACAATCTAAGAAAGTAAGTAAAACCTAAAAGATGATTAATTAGTGTTTCAAATTATCAAGTGTTTCAAAACAGGCATGACGTCACAACTTACACATGCTATTTCGTAACAAATTCATTACGCGAAAATTCTCAAGTACATTACTTATAACGAGAAAAAAAATCTTACCTCGGAATGTGTCTAACAATCATTAATTGCTGTAATTGGGGCCGATTGTGATGAACTTTGACTGGCATCTGAATTTAACCATGTCCATCGATCGTTTTTGAACGCAGCACATGCGAGTAATTCAATCTCCTTGTAGCCACAATTTTGAGATGTTTGGGGTTTTTTTCGAGCCATTCCCAACAAAACTTGTTCCTTATCCCTTTTGTCTTCTTGCTTTGTTGTCTTTCGTGAGTTTTAGGTTCACCGTTTTCACAAAATCGGGAAAACTCGGTTGATTGAATTGTCCGCCATTTGCATTTCGCTCCGCGTGTGGGATATGACAAAGGAATAACAAAGTCGCCGATTGGTTGCCTCAATAAGTATCAGCCAATCAGTGGCCTTGTTACATTACATTACTGATCTCGCTGGGTAGCGCGTTCTGCGTGGTGGATTTGAGCAGCCGATTGAAAATACGACTCGCCGCTCATAACAGACCCCCCACCCCACCCCAAAATTTTCTCCTCGAATTTAGACGATTCACGAGATTGACCCTAGACATGATCAAATCCGAGGAATTCCTCGGATCCGCGGAGGATTCTCATCCCTGAGGAGGTCACGTGACTGCAAAACATGAACAGGCCGTTATCCTGCAAAACGGATACACAACTGACTATTAGCATGGGGGGTGGGGTAGTAATTTTGGCCTGGGCAGTTTTTGTTTTTTGTGAAATAATTCTGTTTATTAGTATCTGAAAACTATAAATGCAAACTCAGCAGTGAAATAAGAGAAATCAGGTACAACAATACATGGTTATCAATTGTCGTTCAGAAAAGGCCATTTATATTTAAACCAGAAGCTTCCTTATACATTTCCTGTCCCGATCCCACTAAGACTTACTGAGCTTTGATACCAAACCACAGCACGCTGACAGGAAATGACAGGAGAAAGAGCAGGGGTAAGGAATCAACTAAAAATGAGAGCTGAGGGGTAGAGTGAAGGAGAGAGGGATTAGAAGACAGAGGGAGGGAGACTTCAAAGAAGTTCGCCACATGGAAGGTGCCAACTCCTGCATGGTTTATCCCCACTTTCCTCAAGCAAACTTCAGGTAAATCTGCTGCTAACTGTGTCTTGTTGACAATTTTCAGGCTGACTCGGTGGAGGAAATCAAATCCAACTTAATGTCATGAAATGAAGAGAGATGGGGTTTAACTACCATGTTATTGCAGCCCCGAGACAGACTCCATATGTCTTACTGAGATTCTTTTTAAATTTTGTTAAGCAGCTTGAAAAAAAGACGGTAATTCTGAAAACAAGTGTTTGAATGTAAACCGTGCAACAATGTATTGGCTGTTTGTGTCTTAATAGTCAGGGAAAATGATGATACCACTTTTGCTCAGTGTTAAAATGAAGCTGTACTGCTTCACCCAGAAACAATACCACTTACAACAGATATTTTTCAAAGCACATTTAAGACAATATTTTTCATACAGATAACTAGGTGCAAAAATGTCAATTTGTGTAATTCAGGGGCTGATGTAAAAGGTCACTCTATTTGTTCTTAACCAAGTTAACAAGTTTGTAGCTGTGGATTTATATTTACAGCTGCAGATATCAACACAAAACCGGTGCCAGAATAATACAGCCAAAGTTCTAGGTATGCATTCACTATGAGATCACAAGGAGAAGAGGTCATGGTTGGCACAAATCTAACTCGTAGGGATGTGATTTGGGGTTGGGGAAATTATCTGAAAATTTAGCAGGGGGTCTGTGGGACACAGTCCCCCATCGGGGTCCGGGACAGAGCCCTGGCGGGGGAGCAAGGGGGGCGAAGCTCCCTGAAGCTCCTGGGTTTTTATGATTTTTAAGTACCAGAACTGTGCTTAAATGACATAAAACAAACAGCTGAATGTCACTTATTACTGTATAATATTGACTTATGTTCCAAGAAGATAGCATTCCTAAAATATTCTAACAAGCATTATCCATCACATGTGTGGCGTTAAAAATATTTTTTTAAATAAAGTCCAAAACATCTTCAGCAGGCAAGATGAAGAAAAGTGAAAAGTGAACTCCTGTGGCAGATATAAAGGTCTACATTTAACCATGAGAAACTCCAGGTTAGCTGAGCAGTGTCTCCCAACAGTGACAGAGTTCGTGCACCAAGCCTTGTTAATATAAATGCATACTCCCCCACCTCTGGTCTTACCGGAGTCATCAGCTGCTCTGTCTGCCCGGAGAGTGTGCCGTCTGGCCAGCTCGACAGCACCGTCAAGTAATTCAATTCAGCTTTATTTATAATGCGCCACATCACAACAAAAGCTGTCTCGTGGCGCCACACAAGTACTCCACTATGTAGCCATGTTTCCGTGAAAATCATGATATTGCAGTTCATAAGTTTCTTATTGTTGGTGATCCGAAGCCGTAGCTCATCCATTCTGTTCGCCACTGACCGTACATTAGCGAGGAAAATGCTGGGTAGAGAAAGCCAGTGCGGTGTTAGCTTTAGCTTAGCTCTTAGCCCTCCGCGCTTCCCCCACCTTTGTTTACGGTCTCTACGCCGCCTGCGAGCACTTCCGGTCGGCCGGGTAGCTTACCTAGCGTCGGGTGTTCTCCAGAGCTCAGGGATGAAATGTAGGTTGCTGATTAAAAGGTCGTTATTTTGTAATCCAATGTCCAAAAGTTCATTTCGGGTGTAGGATGTAAAAGCGAAGCTGTTCTGAACGAACAGACCCGAAATGAGCAGAAATATCCCTGCTAATCCACAAAATCTGAAGAGACGCTGAGCCTCGCGTTGTGCACGCGCCGCCATCTGGTCTGAAAATTTTTGGAAGACAAAAAAAAGCGGAATTCCGCGAATTAGCGGAAAAATCACATCCCTAAACTCTCCACTGAGTGGCAGCAGTGGCTCAGGAGGTAAGAGTGGGTTGTCCAATAACCCGAGGGTTGGCGGTTTAAATCCCGCTCTCCCCAGACATCCTGCCGTTGTGTCCCTGGGCAAGACACTTTACCCACCTTGCCTACAGTGTCCATGACACTGGGTATGAATGTGTATAAATGTTCGGTAGTGGTCAGAGGCCGTTGGCGCGGATTGGCAGTCACGTTTCCGTCAGTCTGCCCCAGGGCAGCTGTGGCTTCAGAGGTAGCTTATCAGTGTCTGTCTGGAGTGAATAAATAATGTATCCATTGTAAAGCATCTTTGAGTGTCCATGAAAAGAGCAAAATAAATCTGATGCATTATTATTGTTTTACTGGCCAAGTTTCTTAACATCAATACAGAACAGTTGTATAAAATAGATTACCACCTGTAATTAAAAGATGCTCTACCATACTTTAGATTAATTTATGAAAAACTGAGCAAATATACAAGAGAAATGTTTTAAATCTATGCACAATTTGAAATATACAAATATAAAACTCGTACATGAATAAGAAAAAAATGTAAACTCATAAGGATAAAGTTTCAAATTTACAACCACACCCTGACGACGGTAAAGGGTTTGGAAATTGAAAAAAAATACACATTTACACAATTTATTTTAAAAATTCTTCTTTTGGCTGCTCCTTCAGAGGTTGCCACAGCAGAACATCTGCCTCCATCTCACCCTATCCCTTGCATCTTCCTCTGTAACACCAACCCTCTCCATGTCCTCCTTCCCTTAGTGAGGTTACGCTCGACACCGCCCAAGCGACACTGATTCGAGTTATATAAAGCGTAAGTGTCATGAACAGTGCATTGAGTGCCATTTCAGCACGCCCACAGCCACATGACCGTAGCAAGCAAGGCCTCGTTATGTCGGTCACATCATGTGACTTGAGGGCTCGCGGGAAGTTTGAGAAGGAATTAGGTTTTTTAAATTTGCTTTGTATTGTTTGTTCCTGCCATCCAATTCTGAATAGACCTCGGATGGCCAAATGCTCAAAAAAAAAAAAAAAAATATTGAGATTCTTTCAGGTTTTCCACTCAGATGCAGTTCTGACAGTCAGTCACCAGACGGCAGTCTTTATTAGAAGTTTCATAACACTGCCACTCATGAAGCAATTGTCTCAAAGTTGCTCATCGTTTCATAAGGCCTCGATTTCAACATCACTACCTTCACTACATCCATGAATCTTCTGTGATCTTCCTCCTGCCTCTCCATCTTCAACATCCTTTGTCCAATATATCCACTATCCCTCCTCTGCACATGTCCAAACCATCTCAGCCTTACCTCTCTTAGTCTCCAAACCGCTCAACCTGAGCTGTCCCTCTGATATACTCATTTCTAATCTTGTCCCTCCTAGTCACTCCCAATGAAAATCTTAGCATCTTCAACTCTGCCACCTACAGCTCCATTTTCTGTCTTTGTCAGCGCCACTGTCTCCAAACCATACATCATAGGTCTCATGACCGTCTTGTAAATCTTCCCTTTCACTCATGCTGCTACCCTTCTGTCACAAATCACCCGACATTCATCTCCACCCAGTCCACCCTGCCTGCACTCTTCACCTCTCTTGTGCATTTTCCATTGCTTTGGATGGTCGACCTCAGGTATTTAAACTCAGTTACTTTCACTACCTCTACTCCTTCCATCTTCACCATTGCACTTGCCTCCCTCTCATTCACATTCATGTATTCTGTCTTGCTTCTACTTTCATCCCTCTTCTCTCCAGAGCATACCTCCACGTTCTCTTCCCCCTGCTCCCTACTCACTACAGATCACAATGTCATCTGCAAACATCATGGTCAACGAAGACTCCTGCTTGACCTCATCTGTCATCCATCATCATGGCAAACAAGGGGCTCAGAGCTGATCCCTGACATAACCCCACCCCCATCTTGAACCCATCTTTCACTCCTATAGCACACCTCACCACTGTCTCGCTTTCCTCATACATGTCCTGCACCACCCTCACATACTTCTATGCCACTCCTGACTTTCTTATACAGTACCATGCTTCCTTTCTTGGCACCCCATCATATGCTTTCTCTAGACCCACAAAGACAGTGCACCTCCTTCTGACCTTCTCTTTACTTCTCCATCAACACTCTTAGAGCAAACATTGCATCTGTAGTACCCTTTCTTGGCATGAAACCATACTGCTGCTCACTGTCAATTTATTTTAAACATGCGAATATGAAAAAAATATGAGAAAACATTCAATAAAAATTGAAAACTACAAAAAGTGTAAGCTTTGTTTTAAAAGTTTACTGAAAGTAAAAAATACGAGGGCTGCTATTTAAAGATCTCCCCTGACACACTTCCAGTTATTGTAGGAGGCTGAAATTGCACCTGTATAATAATACTACATCTCTCTACAGGTCACATGGCAATTTGCAGCTCTAAAATCCTAAAAGTTTCTCTTTAACAGCTGCTAAGGTGGATTAAGGTGTGATAATGGAGCCAGTTGAATGCAGACCGGTCATCAGGTTGCTGTACATAGAAGGGAATAGAACAGGCTTTGTCATTGTACAGTTGCACAGTACAACGGAAGGAGGACACCCCACTGTAGTCAGCACTGGCATTGATGGTTCAAGTGTGATTGGACATTGGTGGAAATGACACCTATTCCCGGGTGACCACAGTGTGACATTGATGAAGACACCATCCGGCAAGTGGAGGCCACCGTATAACTGTTCAACTAGCCCAAGATGTCAAGATCAGTGTGGGGTAGGTGGGAAAAATAATCATCCATGCCCATTTGCACATGCAGAAGTTGTCTGTACGATGGATTCTCCAGTTGCTCACACCTTTCCAGAAGCAGGAATGAGTCACGTGCTCTCAGGCTCTTTTGGCTATGTGCCAAGACTAATCATACAGGATGAAACATGGGTCCATCAATATTATCCAGACTAAAGCCCTGTTGAAACAATGGAAGCATTATTACTCACCACCTCTGAAGGAGGTATGTGTCCAGTCCTAAGTGGGAAAAGTCATGCTCATGGCCTTTTGGGACAAGTACAGAGTACTGATGATGGATTTCCTGATAAAGGGTACCACAATTACCATGACTTACTATGCTTCACTGCTGCAGAAATTGCGGGAAGGCCATCAAAACCGAGGGATGTGGCATGCTGGCCAAAGGTGTCCACCTCCTGTAAGACAACATCCCGGTTCACAACTTGCATGTTGCCAAGATGGAAGCATAATCCAGTGTGGCTATGAAACCCTTCCTCACCCTCTTTCATCTCCTGACCTTGCACTAACTTCCAACTCTTTCCAACATGAGTCATTGTTGAAGGGCAAGCACTTCCAAGATGATGAAATGCTGATTTCCGAGGTCAAGTCGTGGGTTTCGACACAATCTGCAGACTTCTACAGGCGAGGTCTCCTCAGCCTCATAAACCAATGGGAGAAGTTTGATCCTAGTGGTAGCTATGTAGAGAAAGACTAGTAACTGTGCCAAGTTCTGTTCCCCTCAGTCAATGGGAAATGAGTCAGGAGAAATCTTTAATGAACACCCCTCTAAGCATACACAATTACTGATGTCAGCATACCTGTGAAAGCAGATGCTGCAATTGTTTTCAGTCAATTTTACAGGTATGTGTGGAAGATGATTACATAGTATTTTCCATGGCTATTGTAATAAAGGCCTTTTCTATATAATATTTGTTTTTGGTGGTTCCAAGTCGAAAGGCTGCCTCTAAAATGACAGGGTGTGCAGATTAAAAGCAAAGAGATTATACATGTGTTTGCGGTGTTCATTATTAAATGGGTGGTTCTAGTCAGAGCCAGGAAGCTTATAATGAAACTCAGACCAGTGACGCCACATGCTCTGATGTTTTTGGTGATGTGGCTCTGTACATCTGTGCGTGTCGTATCATATCCCTTCAGCAATATGACTGATAGATGTAGAAGGGAGCCTTTGACAGAGCAGGGACAAGCAGCATCTATAAACTGTAACTGTAATTAATTAATTTTAATCATTAATGGATTAATGCTTGCTTGTTCCATTATTTCCAACTCCTCTTCCGCTCTGTTCCCATCCCCTTGCCTTTTCATTTATTTCCCTTATTGCGTCATTTTTGCATCTCTCCATCTCCCTGCTTTGTGCTCCACATGCAGCCCCCCCCCCCCGGCTCCCTTTTTAATCAGTGTTGGGTCCTTTTATCATTATTTTAGTAACTTTTGTGGGGTAATTCAGATGTCATCCATAAATATTTGACAGCCCCCCTCTTCAAAACATGCCTTCACAAAGTGCAGCTGTGTTAAGGAAATCATTAATATTTCGAATATTAAAAGGCACAAATCGCAAGAGACGAACTCAGCTGACCAACAAAAGTAATTCCCCTCCACTTCTGTCTAGACTCTACGCAATGCATGATAGATAAGCTTGTACTTCTACTCATTTTAGCAAACAATCTTCTCTTTGTGTCCTTTTTTTTAACTCTCTGGCATCATCAGTTATGCAACAGCTAACCAAAACTGTCACCGCCAAGAAGTGAAATTACACCATGAGTAGGTGGTAAGTGCCCATGTGGGTGACACTGTCCTGAGTGTCTTGTGTTCTACAAATGTTAAGATGAATACAAGCAACTGAAGATGAGAGAAAAGGTGTTAGGAGCTGTGATATAAAGGAAAGGACAAGCAGGAGCTGGACTCCAGCCAAACAACTGAGAGCTAACTGTGGATTTAATACAGAGTTGGAACAATCAGTTAAATATATGACTGGGGCATAATTTAATCACATTAAGGTTACACAACTTTTAATGCACATAAAGAGAAAAGGCAAACTTTATCCTGTGCTCTATTGCTTCTCTTCATTCTCCAAAGGTATTTCCAAACCCAGATGGATTATGTAATCCTTTCAAGTGCATTCTGATTCTACCCCGAGGTCTCCCTCCCAGATGATGGTGTTCAGCAAGCTCTCTGATTATATCCCTAAACCTCGACTGTTTTCCTTCAGCACAAAGAAGCAGCAGCTTTAGTCCCAGATCCCCTAAATCTGCAAGTTCTCCTCCCCGTTCTTGATAATGAAGCAGACTCTCAGTTAAATCACAAAAAAAAAAAAAAAAGGCATAATCCAAGTGTTAGAGAGCTGCTGCTGTGAGCAGAGGTGGCATTTACAAATCAATATTCCAAATTTATATCCGTTGCCATGTTCTAAAGCAAAACTTCAGCCCAAGTCATGTGGTTATAATCAGGGACAGTTCCTGTAACCTGTGTGCTGAGGAAGAATGACACTTAAAGGCAAACATGACCTCAGTCTTTGTTTTTTGTTTTAATATATGGACAAACACCCATTTAGCCTTTTCATATCAGCAAGGTTCCAAGCCAGCTTCTATTCTGGAGCCTATTTTTGAGCCGGCCGGCACATTCACACCCAAAATAAATTGGTTCATTACCTTAATAGTTTGTTTTCAGCTGCAACAAATACATAATAGTTTGGATTTTTACTTCCTTCTCTCTCATCTAGGCTGTTTCATGTAAATTAGATCTATCTAGCTCAATACATCAGCTAAAACACACTGGAGCTTTTAACAGACAGTTGATGTCAAAGAAAAACAGATTCAGCAACTAAACAGCATATTTTAATCACCTCAAACATTTTCAGAAAGACTTTTAGCCATTTTGTTTTCAAGGCATCAGAGGAAGTTTACTGTTGAGCTGTCATGGTGAACAGGTGGAAAACGTAGGAACAGAGGCAGCCCATGAATACAGGGATCATCCAATCAGGAACAGCTCCATGTTTGTTTCATGGGCTGTAGAAGGGCTAGGAGTGCGGTGAATCACTGTTGTTTACTTCTGCGTGCCTTGTGCATTGACTGACACCTTGCACTGATGGCGGGGGTGGTGGAATTTCTACCTAAACTAGTATGAATGGTGCTCTCTAGCAAAGGAGTTCACAAAGTTCTGAGACTTTGGAGCCTGTATGGGAACGAACACAGCTGATGTAAAAGGGCAAACGGAATATAACCTACCCGAGGGAAGAATGACCAGGCTGGAGAGGATTTTAAGAATGTTTAAACCCCTTTAAAAACTGAGTGAAAGAAGCATTATGAATCATTTAATCTGCAGTTTTTGTTGTTATGCATTTTGTTGTTATGTCACTGACATTCAGATACATCGACTCATTTCCTCTTTCCATCAGTGTT
Source organism: Pholidichthys leucotaenia (assembly GCA_020510985.1). NCBI lineage: Eukaryota > Metazoa > Chordata > Actinopteri > Cichliformes > Pholidichthyidae > Pholidichthys > Pholidichthys leucotaenia. The sequence goes on along the minus strand of CM035839.1, from coordinate 309,714,546 downwards.
GCTGACCTGCAGGACACAACACTGAATAAATCCTGTCAAGTGTGTGTGTGTGTGTGTTCAGGTTGTTTTTAATCCATGTACACATGACGTCTTACCGTGGTCACTCTCTGTTCCAGATCGCCCCCAATACCTCCGCCTCCGTTCAGGAGTGTGAGTGTGTCTCTCAATTACTGCCGCTATAAATCTGGTGTTGCTGACTGAAAGAAGGAAGCAGCAAGAGGTCAACACAAATGTAAAGAACTTAAGATGTCCAGGGCAGTTAAAGATAAATTCAGACAGGACTCACTGATGCCTCTGTCCTCGTAACTGTCCTCATCCCTCTCATCTCTTTCATTATCAAGGTTGGACATACGCACTGACATTTCTGGCATGGCAGTAAAAAAGGGAAACAAAGAACAGACATTTCAGAATTTCAAGAAACATTTAGCACTTCAAAGTGGGTTCCACTTCCACAGGACAGGCTATGCATTTGTTGATATTTGAGGTACTTCTAACCATACAAGATATTTAACTTTGACAATATACATGTATAATTCTGGTGCGCTGACACATGTACACCAAGCTGAATAATGCCACTTAGTAAGCCAATTGCTCAGTTTAATATCGCACGATAATGCAGTCGCACTCTCCATTCATTCCAAGTTGTTTACAAAGCTATCAGCCTTAAATGACTTGGACTGCAAAGTTTTAATGTGGTTGTAATCCTGTTTCAGGTTCAGGTTCAGGTTACTTTATTTGTACCCGTAGGTAGATTTGTTTTGCAGTTGGTGACATCCATATTTACAAGCCACTAATTACATTCAACATAGACACAAACACACATCTTACAAAATAGGTAAATATAAAATATGTACAATATAATTTTTATAGCTTGTTCAACTCTTTGACAGCAGCAGGGACAAAGCTGTTTTTGTAGCGCTGGGTTCTACTTGTTCTGGGTTCTACTGTTTGATGTTTTTGTCAATTTTGCCAAGCAGTTATACAAATCATGCAGCAGCAGCTGCGCCGTGTTGATGCTAATGTCAGCTCTTTAGCTCCAGCAGCAGTTACCAGTTGCTACAGTGCATGTTAATCACTGCCTTTAAATTGTGTCTTTCTGTGGGGCTTATAGAAATTATAATGCTTAAAAACATACTGCCAGCTGCCAGTGGCACCCCTCAACCTGCTGACATTGAGCGCAGTGGCTGGAGGATTTTTTTTTTAATGCAAAGTCATCCAAAATTAAAACCGTCTCAGATTTGCCATGAATGAAACTATGGGATCAATATGAAAAGCCTACGCCATTTCATTCACAAGATTTCTTTTCGCTTATCTCTGACCTTGACCTGAGGTGAAGGTCGGCAAAGTTTGAACACATACAGAGCTACAACTATAGTATCAATGCGAAACATGTACATCATGTCCTTCCAAAACTGACCTGTGACCTTGACCTCAAGGTCAACAAAATTCAACTCGTCCAACATTTGTCACAGATAAAACTAGAAAATTCCCATCAGAAATTTTGAGAGCGCATGACCAGCATGCAATTGCCTGTTGGTCATGACTTAAACCCCTGAGAACCGAATGAAAAATCAAGAAAATCATTTGTGACCCTTGACCTCTAGACCCCAAACCCATAGTTCAAAGTCAGGATCCCAAAGTGAACCTGTATACAAAGTTTGGTGACCCTAGCTTTACTTGTTCTATACACCGCATTCCAAATTATAATGCAAATGATATTTGTCTCTGATTTTCCTAAATAGTCGATGCAAATAACAGTCTAATTTTCAAGTCCTAAGAGCAAAGAGCATAAATGCATCCATTGAACTTTTGAGTTTTTGGTGAGTTTCTGCTTGAATTTCTTTGCGAGCTGCCAGAATAGCCTCCCACAGTTGCTGTTCTGATGTGAACTGCCTCCCACCCTCATGGATCTTTTGCTTGAGGATGCTCCAAAAGTTCCAGCCCAAAACATGATTCCACCACCTCCTTGCTGACATTGCAGCCTTGTTGGGACATGGTGGCCATCCACCAACCATCCACTACTCCATTCATCTGGACCATCCAAGGTTGCACGGCACTCATCAGTAAACAAGACTGTAAAATTAGTCTTCATGTATTTCTGGGCCCACTGCAACCGTTTCTGCTTGTGAGCATTGGTTAGGGGTGGCTGAATAATAGTTTTATGCACAACTGCAAGCCTCTGGAGGATCCTACACCTTGAGGTTCATGGGACTCCAGAGGTACCAGCAGCGTCAAATACCCGTTTTGCTGCTTGGCAATGGCATTTTAGCAGCTGCTCTCTTAATCCGATGAATTTGTCTGGCAGAAACCTTCCTCATTATGCCTTTATCTGCACAAACCCGTCTGTCACAAATTTCTTCACAGTACGATGATCATACTTAGGTTTTTGTGAAATATCTAATGTTTTAATACCTTGTCCAAGGCATTGCACTATTTGATGCTTCTTGGCAGCAGAGAGATCCTTTTTCTTTCCCATATTGTTTGAAACCTGTGGCATGCTTAATGTGGAACATCCTTTTTAAGTTGTTTTCCTTTAATTGGGCTCACCTGGCAAACTAATTATGACAAGTGTCTGAGATTGATACCAGTGATCCAAAGAGCCCTGAGACACAATACCATCTATGAGTTTAACTGGGAAAAAAAAAAAAAATAGAATGTTTATGACACTAAAATCCTATTTGCATAATCTGGAATGCAGTGTTCAAACAGAACACAGGGAATGCTGACCCTGGCCTTTGACATTTTGACCCCAAACCCACAGTCAGAGGTCAGGGTGTAACCTGTCCAAAATTTGTCTTGTATACAAATATGGTATTGATTTGAAAAGCCTACATCATTACCTCCGCCAAGGAGGTTATGTGATCATCGGCGTTGGTTTGTCTGTTTGTTTGTTAGCAAGATAACTCAAAAACTTATGGACGGATTTTCATGAAATTTTCACAGATTGTCAGAAATGGGGTATCCTACAGATGATTACATTTTAGTGGTGATCCGGATCACCGTCCAGAAGAAAACCGCCATTACGGAAAATGCCATTTTCGTGAATAACCACTGAACCACTAATCCTATCATTGTCAATCCAATTGCTAGTCATATGTTTTCATGGTCAAGGAATCTGAAAACGTACACACAAACACTGTATGGGGGGGAACTGTGGCCGCCATTACAGAAAATGTCATTTTCGTGAATAACTACTGAACCACTAATCCTATCATTGTCAATCCAATTGCTAGTCATATGTTTTCATGGTCAAGGAATCTGAAAACGTACACACAAACACTGTATGGGGGGAACTGTGGCGCTTGGCGGAGGTCTGCGCTCTCCGAGTGCTTTTCTAGTTTCTTTCTGTAGTTATCGCCATCACAAGATTGCGGGAAAACCTGACCTTGGGTGACCTTTTAACCTCAAGGTCAGAGGTCACCCAAATCCAAACTCGTCCACACCTTTTCTTCAATAAAACTATGGTACAACTATGAAAAGCCTTCATTTCGTTCTGTAGTTATCACATTTACAAGGTTTACACTTGCTCTCTACATGTCTGTTCTTTACTTCTTCTCTACAACCTCACCCCCCAGCCAGTCGCAGCAGATGACTGCCCCTCCCTGAGCCTGGTTCGGCTGGAGGTTTCGTCCTGCTAAAAGGGAGTTTTTCCTCTCCACCCTCGCCAAGTGTTTGCTCACAGGGGCCTGATTGTTGGGGTCTTTTTTGCAAGTGTGGGGTCTGCCCTACAGCTGAAAGTGCCATGAGACAACTGTTGCTGTAAATATGCACTATATAAAGTTGAATTGAAGGTAGGTGTTGACACTGTTAGCAAAGCCCATTCTCCCAGTGGGGCAACAACAATATTGCTAACATGCCGTGTTGTGATTTAATTAATGCTGGTTTAATTAAAGTTTTCACAAGCAAGTGAACACTACATGGTGTCAAGTATGCTAGTCTGGTTTTCAACAATGCCATTATATTTGATACATTTATATTTTTACAACAAACAACGACAAAGACGATTTTTTTTTTTTTTTTTTTTGGGGGGGGGGGGGGGTCCTTTTTGGCTTGCTTGGTGCCGGCAGCATACGAGCTATCACACTTTTCCAGAGCTACTTCTCTCCTCCAGGATATGATTCCTCAAATCTATTGGGTAGTGGCGGGAATTGGCTGAACGCTGCGAGTAGGCTGCAGGCAGAGGGTTACAATGCCAGCATGTGCACACAACAATTGAGCATTAAATGAATTTGAGGCATTAAACCATTTAACTGCATCTTCACTGCAGTTTCTCCACACCTCTATGAAGATGGCATGTACTGCATATCAGGCTAAAACATCTAAACCTGTAAATGTAAGTTTATACATGGGTCCTACCCTGTGCAGCCAGTGGCGACATGTGCTGGTGTGAGCGTCTGTGGATCTGGTGTCTGTATGCATACACGGCCAGCACCAACACCATGATGCATCCCATAATGCCCCCGGCGACTGGACCCACAGGGGCGCTCTTGATCATGTTCAGAGATGCCACTTCCTCGTCTGTGGAAAACAAGCGAGAAGAAGCAAAGAGTAGAAAGGGAAATGCAGAAGGTTGTTTAAAGACGCCACAAAGGATTTCAGATGGCTCAAGAAGAGACAGCACAACAAAAGCCAGAATCAGACAGCTTGGACTCCTGCTGTGCAGCGGGTACATTTTCTACTTTGCTGCTATTCTCTCATCAGTGTGAAATACCACAAAAAAATTATTCAGCAGCACGAAGACGGCCAACTCCATTCCAAAAAACAAAAGAAAAAATATCCAAGCAACAAAAGTTTTAAAGAAATGAAATATGACTGTATTGACAATGCAACAGTTCTGTTTCAAGGACCCTGGAACTATGACTTTGGTCTCTCTGTTGTTTGACCTGTTTTTCCCTTCAGTCAGATTACACCACACTTTAAAAAATTAACTCATAATGGCAAAATCAAACTTTTGTTCTAAAATTTCAGTAATGTCTTGAAGACACAAAGTCTAAAAGAAAAGTAAATATACTAAAGAAAGAATCTAACTGATTAATATGTGCGGCTCAAGCGACTCACCAAGGACTCCCAGCCCGTCTGCATAGGGACTCTTTGCACCAACAATACCACCAAAACACTCCTTCTGCAGGGCACAGTATGGCTTGTCGAGATGAGTCTTACCGTCACTGTCCACCATGCACCATTCGCAGTCCAACACGCCAAAGCAGTCACTGAAACGATGCACAATGCAAGGATGCGAATCAGAATTTTGTTGAGCATTTTAGAGATGGGTCCGTACTAATAATCTGATATTAGGGTAGCAATTCTGTTAAAAAAAAAAAATACAAAACAAAACACCTGTCCTATCTAAAGTAATAAACAGGCAATAGGTTGGTAATAGCAACAACAACAAAAAAGCATATTAGACAGTAAATATGGGGTGACCATTAACTAACAGTAAATATATACTTGATGTTTCACATTAGATATTGCTGAATATCTTTAAAATTACAGCACAGTCGTAAACTACAATCTTTATCCAGAAATTTATTCTCAGTTGTGTCCCAAAGTACATCAGAAAAGAAAAAAAAAAGTACAACTTGTTAGCAGAAAATATGCCTACTGCATTTCTGTTCAATAGTAATGAGCTATTTTAAGTATTATGAGCCATGAGTTGCATTTCAACATTTTCCATAGTTACTATTGTAACAAATTGGATACTTAATTGGATATTTAACACTTTTTCTAAAGTCAACTCATGACCCTGCTATTAACATGCTGCAACATACAGTTGCAAGAAAAAGTACACTCCCTTCTAAAAGTAATGGAACAGTAACAAGTTCAGTTATTTTAGCCATTTTCCAAAACATACTCAAGATAGTGTTATAAAATCAATATGGCTTTAAAGTGCAGACTCTCAGTTTCAATTTGAGGGTATTCACCTCCAAATTGGAAGGGTTTAGGAAATGCAACCATTTTTTTATACAAAAAACTCCATTTCAGACACTTGAAAATAATTGAACAAATTAACATTACTATAAATAAAATGTTAATTTTTAATACTTTGTTGAGAATCCTTTGCAGGCAATGACAGAGAAGTCTTGAACCCATAAATGTCACCAAATGCTGGGTTTCCTCCTTTGTGATGCTTTGCCAGGCCTTTACTGCAGCTGTCTTCAATTGTAATTGTTTGTGGGTCTTTCTGCCTTAAGCTTGGTCTTAAGCAAGTCAAATGCATGGTGGATCTGAGATCTAGTGACTGACTCGGCCACCGCACAATATTCCACTTCTTTGCTTAAAACAAAAACAATCTCCCGAGTTGCTTTCACAGTATGTTTTGGGTCACTGTCCATCTGTATTGTGAAGCATCGTCCAATCAACTTTGCTGTATTTGGCTGAATCTGAGCAGACAGTATGTCCCTATACACTCCAGAATTCATCCAGTGGTTTCTGTCTACTGTCACATAATCAATACACACCAATGACCCAGTGTCATTGGAAGCCATGAATGTCTAGCCATCACACTACCTCCACCATGTTTTACAGAAGTTGTGGTGTGTTTTGGATCATTGCCATTCAAAACTTCTCCATACTTTCTTCTGCCCATCATTCTGGTACAGGTTGATCTTAGTTTCATCTGTCCAAAGAATGCTGTTCCAGAACTGGACTGGCTTCTTTAGATGTTTTTTTTTTTGGCAAAGTCTGACCTTGTGGTGATCCCCCTGCATTTGCTCTAATGAAGTCTTCTCTTCATGACTTACATATTGATACACCTACTTCCCAGAGAGTGTTCTTCACTTGGGTGGATATTGTGAAGGGTTTTTTCTTCACCTTGGAAAGGATCCTGCAATCACCTCCACTGTTGTCTTCCGTGGACATCCAGGCCTTTTTGCGTTCCAGACCTCACCAATGCACTCTTTTTTCCCCCCTTCTCAGAATGTACCAAAATGTTGTAAATATTTTATTATACTGTATCTTTTCAGGGGACAACACTGAAGACGTGAAATGTTGATACAATGTAAAGTAGTCAGTGCTGTCCCCTCAAAATAACACACAGCTCATAATGTCTAAACCGCTGGCAACAAAAGTGAGTATACCCCTAAGTGAAAATGTCCAAATTGTGCCCAATTAGCCATTTTCCCTCCCCAGTGTCATGTGACTCAGTGTTACAAGGTCTCAGGCGTGAATGGGGAGCAGGTGTGTTAAATTTGGCATCATCACTCTCACACTCTCTCATACTGGTCACTGGAAGTTCAACACGGCTCCTCATGGCAAAGAACTCTGAGGATCCGAAAAAAAAAGAATTGTTGCTCTACATAACGATGGCTTAGGCAAAAGAAGATTGCCAACACCCTGAAACTGAGCTGCAGCATGGTGGCCAAGACCATACAGCAGTTTAACAGGACAGGCTCCACTCAGAACAGGCCTCACCATAGTCGACCAAAGAAGTCGAGTGCACATGCTCAGAGTCATATCCAGAGATTGTCTTTTGAAAATAGACGTACAAGTGCTGCCAGCATTGCTGCAGAGGTTGAAGGGGTGGGGGTCAGCCTGTCAGTGCTCAGATCATACGCCGCACACTGCATCAAATTGGTCTGCATGGCTGTCGTCCCAGAAGGAAGCCCCTTTTAAAGATGATGCACAAGAAAGCCCACAGTTTGCTGAAGACAAGCAGACTAAGGACATGGATTACTGGAACCATGTCCTGTGGTCTGATGAGACCAAGATAAACTTATTTGGTTCAGATGGTGTCAAGCGTGTGTGGCAGCAACCAGGTGAGGAGTACAAAGACAAGTGTGTCTTGCCTACAGTCAAGCATGGTCCTGGGAGTGTCATTGTTTGGGGCTGCATGAGTGCTGCTGGCACTGGGGAGCTACAGTTCACTGAGGGAACCATGAATGCCAACATGTACTGTGACATACTGAAGCAGAGCATGATCCCCTCCCTTCAGAAACTGGGCTGCAGGGCAGTATTCCAACATGATAATGACCCCAAACACACCTCCTACATGACCACCGCCTTGCTAAAGAAACTGAGGGTAAAGGTGATGGACTGGCCAAGCATGTCTCCAGACCTAAACCCTATTGAGTATCTGTGAGGCATCCTCAAATGAAAGGTAAAACCATGTGTGACGAAATTTACATCATCGTCTCCACTCTGCTAGTGTCCACAGTGCTTGACCGCGGACGACTGCGTGCAGCCCAAATTTTGTGATCGCGCTGCGTGTCCATGACCTGAATGCGTTGAAAAGCGCTTGCGCAAGACTGAACGTCCCATTCACGAGGTGGCGATGTCGGCATAGCATACATCAGTCGACAAAGAAAACAATGAGGAGGCAGAAAACGAGAAAACATACATGAATCATACATACACACTTTCTTTCACAGCGGCAGCAGCGTCTTCGTGGAAAAGGAGTGAAAATCGGGAAGTTAAACAGCAGAAATGGACTATTTGAAGAGAAACTTTGTCAAGTCCATCGTTTCTTTGTTGGTGAAAATCGTGGCGCGTAAGTGCCTTGTCGCCACCTATCGGGCGGGAGTGAAACTACAAATGATGGTTGTGCGCATGCATCAACCGCTTGGCCTGGTAGATGAAAAAAGTGAGCATGAGCAGAGCCATGTGCGTGCCGGGCTCGTCCAAAGCGTACGCAGACCACAGCGGACTAGAGGGAAATGTAGCATGAAGCAGGCTTTAGAGCACCTTTCCAGGGCTTTTCAGATCGAGTCAAAGCAATAACAAATGCCACTGGTGTTTTTAATAGCAGTAGATTTAAGGCCATATTCAGATGTTGAGAACACCGCATTTAAACGCATGCTGAAGGTAACTGGCCCCAGTATGAAGTTCCTTGTTGTGCCCACTTCAGCCAGAAAATAATACCATCATTTAAAGAAAAAGCTAAATCTGTCAATGCTGCACTTTAGGCCTGTGTTTTTAAAAAAAATTCCAAAAAATTGGAAATAATTTGCTGTTGTTGTGCACGGGTACCTTCAGAACCTATACACAACAACGAAATTATCTGCAATTTTTTTTTGACCAATTAACAAGTGAACTTTGATAATTTCCCACAGAAACCTGAACATACCAGAGTATCCGGGTTAAAAACACTGCTTCAGGCAATAAGGAACTTTAATTTCCTAAAAATACAAGAATAATTTAGACTATTCAAACTTCTATTGTTGCACTTGTCTGCATCATTCATTTGCTAAAAAGAGAATTTGTTTTATTGTATACATTTTATTTATTCGAGAACTGACTGCTGGCAGTTTGCAGGTTTTTTGTCAAAGCTGTCCCCGCTTATACAAAAAGATAAGCAGTTTTATGTTTTGCATTTTGTTTCCTAACTGTACCGAAAATGAACCAAACCATGGCCTTAAAACCAATGTATGTACTGAACTGTGATTTTAGCGTACCGTTACACCCCTAGTGGCCACACAAAATATTGACACTTGGGCACAATTTGGACATTTTCACTTAGGGGTGTACTCACTTCTGTTGGCAGCGATTTAGACATTAATGGCTGTGTGCCGAGTTATTTTGAGGGGACAGCAAATTTACACTGTTATACAAGCTGTACACCAGCTACTTTACATTGTATCAAAGTGTCATATCTTCAGTGTTGTCCCATGAAAAGATATAAAATATCTACAAAAATGTGAGGGGTGTACTCACTTGTGTGAGATACTGTATCTCTCGGATGGATTTCTTCATCTGTTTCACTTTCATTGAGAGCTCCTTTGACTGCATGTTGTGGGTTCACAGCAACGGCTTCCAAATGCAAATGCCACACCTGAAATCAACTCCAGACCTTTTACCTGCTCAACTGATGATGGATTAACAAAGGAATAGCCCATGAAATAGCTTTTGAGTCAACTGTTCCATTACTTTTGAGTGCCTGAAATAAGAAGACTTTGTATAATAAAAAAGCTTGAAATTCCTAAGCCGTTACTCCAATTTGGATGTGAATACCCTCAAAGCTGAGTCTGCACTTTAAGCCCATATTGATTATATAGCTGCATCTCGAATAGGCTTTGGTAAACAGCTAAAACAAAACTTGCATCACTGTTCATATACTTTAAGAGGAGATTGTACAATGGTGTGAAAAAGTGTTTTCCCCCTTCCTGATTTCTCATGTTTTTTTGTGTCACACTTAACTGTTCCAGATCAAACACATTTTAATTAGACAAAGATAACAAGTAAACACAAAATGTAGTTTTTAAATGAAGGTGTTTATTATTAAGGGGAAAAAAATCCAAACCTACATGGCCCTGTGTGAAAAAGTGATTGCCCCCTCTGTTAAAACATAAATAAACTGAGGACTTCCGGTCTGGACGCCATGGCGACTGCAGCTTAACACTGAAGCTCTCAGACTCAATCCAGGATAACACCTTGAAAATCAAACTTAACGGATTTTTGGAGGAGTGAAAATCAAAAGACAAAATCATCATGTCTAAAGGAAAACAGAAGAAACTGAAATTCTCCAGGCTAGGACACGTATCGGCCGGAGAATCTGAACTGGAAGATCCCCGTTCAGAAGACGAGGAGCTGGTGATAGCTAACAAAAGGGTTAGCCTGAAATCACTATTTGAGGAACTACGACGATTTCGCCGAGATGTTACGGCCGAATTTCGGGAATTCAGAGAAGAATTGAAAAGGACAAACAGCAGAGTGGACCAGGCCGAGAACCGAATCTTGGAAACAGAGGATCGAATAAAAGTGCTCGAAGATTCTGTGCTGGACCTACGCAAAAGACAAGCAGCTATAGAGGCTAAGCTAACCGACCAAGAAGGAAAACAAAGAAGAGACAACATAAGAATTCATGGTCTGATAGAAGGAACCGAAAATGGTTTTAACTCAATGGCAGAATGCGTGGAATCCTTACTAAGAGAGAAATTGGATATTCCACAAACCACCGACTTGAAGATAGAAAAGGCACATCGTTCATTAGCCGCTAGGCCGGCGGCGGAAGCGCCCCCACGTTCGGTGTTGGTAAGATTTTCCAATTTCAAAATAAAACAAGAGGTTGTAAGACTGGCCTGGCAGAAAAAAGGATTTATGCACCAGGAGAGAAAAGTCTACGTGGAACACGATTACGCCCCGGAGGTCCTTAAAAAGCGCAGGGAATACAATGACGCGAAAAAGGTGTTAAGAGAGAAGAAATTGCGCTTTCAGACACCATTTCCTGCGAAGTTAAGGGTCTTCTACGGCGATGAAACGTGTCTCTATAATTCGGCGGAAGAAGCAACAGCTGACATGGCGAAAAGAGGGCTCCCGGTAACGGTATTTAAACCCGCGGCAGACCCGAGTGTGAAGATCAAAGCACAAACATGGACAACACAAAGACCCTCAAAATCCACGGACCAGCAGCGGGAAACCCAGCACCAGAGCGTCGCGGATAAACTATCCGTTTTCAGGTTGGAATAGCGACCTTTTTTTTTTTTTTTTTTTTTTTTTTCCCCTCTTGAATCAATCCGCACATCCAACGCCCCTCACACAAGGTAACAAACATTAAAGGAGATGCATATTCAGCATGTGGTAAAACATTTCATGGAACAATTATATTATTTGAAACAAATAAGTCTTTGTAATAAAAAAAAAAAAAAACTTGTTAAAATAGAAATGTGACAATAATCCACGTTCTCTTCATACTAACAAATACTGTTTTTGCGTGAATGTTTGATGTGATGGGGGTGGGAGGGTGCACACAATTTCACAGGGTTTAGGCATAAAAGGAAAAAAAAAAAAATCATTACAAGTTTGGATTGGGTTCTGAAACTCACGTTAAAAGCATGGGACTACTTTCAGTGGTAAGAGAGGGCCCTCAACACGTAACAGAGTTTGAGGAATCTCCCTCAGAGCCTTCACTCCATCAAGGCTCTTACAGGGTCTTTAAAAAGACCTCAGCTCAGGAAGTTCTTTTGACAGCTTTTTGTTTTAAAGTTTTTTACACTATGTTCTTAATGTTTTTCTTGTTTTTAATGTTCTTTCAGTTTCTGAGTAGCACAAAAGAGGGCCACCACACAGTTATACTAAACAAAACAACACAATGGAGAAACAGGGTGTAACCAAAATAATTTCATATAATGTAAAAGGAATCCTGAATCCAGTTAAAAGATCCAAGATTCTAGGCAAAATGAAAAAAGACAAAGCAGGAATAATACTTTTACAAGAAACCCACCTAACAGACGTGGAACACAATAAACTCAGTAGACAAGGGTTTAAAATGATCTCTTCATCTTCATATAAATCAGGGAGGAGGAGGGGAGTAGCGACATTGATATCAACCAAAATTACATTTGAAAAAAAATCAGAACACAAAGATAAAGAAGGGAGATACAGTTTGGTAACTGGGCGGCTAGAGGGAGAAGATATCACCCTGCTGAATGTGTATGCTCCCCCAGGGGCTAACTGGAAATTTTATAAAAATGTACTCGACCTAATGATAACTAAAGCTCAAGGTTTAGTGATATGTGGTGGGGACTTCAATCTTAGACTGAATCCATACTGGGATGCTTCTGGTAATTCCCCACATCAAAATAACACCCAAAACAGGAAGACTCGGATGCTACTAAAAGAATTGGGAGTCTGTGACGTGTGGAGGGAACTCAACCCCAGTGTAAAAGACTATACATTTTACTCAACTCCACATTCATCTTACTCAAGGATTGACTATTTTTTTATGTTTAATAGAGACATTGGTAGAGTAAAAACATGTAAAATAGGACTGATGGGAAGACTTCCGGTCTGGACGCCATGGCGACTGCAGCTTAACACTGAAGCTCTCAGACTCAATCCAGGATAACACCTTGAAAATCAAACTTAACGGATTTTTGGAGGAGTGAAAATCAAAAGACAAAATCATCATGTCTAAAGGAAAACAGAAGAAACTGAAATTCTCCAGGCTAGGACACGTATCGGCCGGAGAATCTGAACTGGAAGATCCCCGTTCAGAAGACGAGGAGCTGGTGATAGCTAACAAAAGGGTTAGCCTGAAATCACTATTTGAGGAACTACGACGATTTCGCCGAGATGTTACGGCCGAATTTCGGGAATTCAGAGAAGAATTGAAAAGGACAAACAGCAGAGTGGACCAGGCCGAGAACCGAATCTTGGAAACAGAGGATCGAATAAAAGTGCTCGAAGATTCTGTGCTGGACCTACGCAAAAGACAAGCAGCTATAGAGGCTAAGCTAACCGACCAAGAAGGAAAACAAAGAAGAGACAACATAAGAATTCATGGTCTGATAGAAGGAACCGAAAATGGTTTTAACTCAATGGCAGAATGCGTGGAATCCTTACTAAGAGAGAAATTGGATATTCCACAAACCACCGACTTGAAGATAGAAAAGGCACATCGTTCATTAGCCGCTAGGCCGGCGGCGGAAGCGCCCCCACGTTCGGTGTTGGTAAGATTTTCCAATTTCAAAATAAAACAAGAGGTTGTAAGACTGGCCTGGCAGAAAAAAGGATTTATGCACCAGGAGAGAAAAGTCTACGTGGAACACGATTACGCCCCGGAGGTCCTTAAAAAGCGCAGGGAATACAATGACGCGAAAAAGGTGTTAAGAGAGAAGAAATTGCGCTTTCAGACACCATTTCCTGCGAAGTTAAGGGTCTTCTACGGCGATGAAACGTGTCTCTATAATTCGGCGGAAGAAGCAACAGCTGACATGGCGAGAAGAGGGCTCCCGGTAACGGTGTTTAAACCCGCAGCAGACCCGAGTGAGAAGATCAAAGCGCAAACATGGACAACACAAAGACCCTCAAAATCCACGGACCAGCAGCGGGAAACCCAGCACCAGAGCGTCGCGGATAAACTATCCGTTTTCAGGTTGGAATAGCGACCTTTTTTTTTTTTTTCTTTTTTTTTCCCTTCCTCTTGAATCAATCCGCACATCCAACCCCCCTCATACAAGGTAACAAACATTAAAGGAGATGCATATTCAGCATGTGGTAAAACATTTCATGGAACAATCATATTATTTGAAACAAATAAGTCTTTGTAATAAAAAAAAAAAAAAACTTGTTAAAATAGAAATGTGACAATAATCCACATGTTCTGCTCATACTAACAAATACTGTTTTTGCGTGAATGTTTGATGTGATGGGGGTGGGAGGGTGCACACAATTTCACAGGGTTTAGGCATAAAAGGAAAAAAAAAAAAAATCATTACAAGTTTGGATTGGGTTCTGAAACTCACGTTAAAAGCATGGGACTACTTTCAGTGGTACGAGAGGGCCCTCAACACGTAACAGAGTTTGAGGAATTTCCCTCAGGGCCTTCACTCCATCAAGGCTCTTACAGGGTCTTTAAAAAGACCTCAGCTCAGGAAGTTCTTTTGACAGTTTTTTGTTTTAAAGTTTTTTACACTATGTTCTTAATGTTTTTCTTGTTTTTAATGTTCTTTCAGTTTCTGAGTAGCACAAAAGAGGGCCACCACACAGTTATACTAAACAAAACAACACAATGGAGAAACAGGGTGTAACCAAAATAATTTCATATAATGTAAAAGGGATCCTGAATCCAGTTAAAAGATCCAAGATTCTAGGCAAAATGAAAAAAGACAAAGCAGGAATAATACTTTTACAAGAAACCCACCTAACAGACGTGGAACACAATAAACTCAGTAGACAAGGGTTTAAAATGATCTCTTCATCTTCATATAAATCAGGGAGGAGGAGGGGAGTAGCGACATTGATATCAACCAAAATTACATTTGAAAAAAAATCAGAACACAAAGATAAAGAAGGGAGATACAGTTTGGTAACTGGGCGGCTAGAGGGAGAAGATATCACCCTGCTGAATGTGTATGCTCCCCCAGGGGCTAACTGGAAATTTTATAAAAATGTATTCGACCTAATGATAACTAAAGCTCAAGGTTTAGTGATATGTGGTGGGGACTTCAATCTTAGACTGAATCCATACTGGGATGCTTCTGGTAATTCCCCACATCAAAATAACACCCAAAACAGGAAGACTCGGATGCTACTAAAAGAAATGGGAATCTGTGATGTGTGGAGGGAACTCAACCCCAGTGTAAAAGACTATACATTTTACTCAACTCCACATTCATCTTACTCAAGGATTGACTATTTTTTTATGTTTAATAGAGACATTGGTAGAGTAAAAACATGTAAAATAGGACTGATGGATCTCTCCGACCACAGTCCGATCTACATGGACTTAAATATCCAAAAATACACAAATAATACATTTTCTTGGAGGTTAAATTCAAATGTCCTGAAAGGACCATTGAAAGATGAATTGGAGTCAGATATTCTCAGATATTTGGAAGATAACGATAATGGAGAAGTATCCCCTTTAATACTGTGGGATGCATGTAAAGCTGTAATAAGAGGAAAGATTATTGCAAAACTGGCAACCCAAAAGAAACTAAGACAAGAAAAACTATCCACATTAGAGTCAGAACTTAGGAACCTAGAAAAAGAACACAAAGGCAACACTCATTCTACTGACTCGCTCAAGATTAAGGAAATTAAAAACCAAATAAATGAGATCTACACAATAGAAATCCAGAAGAAACTTACATTTCTGAAACAAAAATACTATGAAGCAGGCAGTAAATCGGCAAAATTGCTAGCCTATAAATTGAGGAAACATCAAACAGAAAGAGCAATCTACAAAATCAGAGACCCAGTATCAAAGGAAATAAAATTCAGAATTCAGGATATTCTTAAAAACTTCGAGAATTACTATAAGAACTTATACTCCCACAAAAAACAAAAACGCATCCGAGGCATTCCTAAACACATTAAACCTTCCCCAACTTACGGAGTCACAAAATAAAACACTACTGTCAGAAATACATTCTAAAGAATTGGAAAAAGCAATTATGAAACTTAAAGCTAACAAATCCCCAGGAGCTGATGGCTATACAGCAGAGTGGTACAAAACCTTTAAACAGCAACTATCTCCTCTCCTCCTGAAAACATTTAATTATGTCCTCCACACAGGGGAAATCCCCCCCTCCTGGAGAGAAGGGGTCATTGCAGTTATACCTAAACCTGAAAAGGATAAACTAGAGTGCTCCAACTACAGACCAATCAGTGTACTAAATCAGGACTATAAGCTTTTTACCATTATCCTTGCCAAAAGGTTAGAGAATATACTGACAGACCTAATTCATTTAGACCAAACAGGTTTTATAAGACAAAGACAGACACAAGACAACATTCGACGCACTTTACACATAATTCATCATATAAAAAAATATAACTTAAATGCAGTCATATTAGGATTAGATGCTGAAAAAGCATTCGATTCGGTTGACTGGTCTTTTCTATACAGAATCTTATCCAGTTTCAATTTTCATAACAACTTCATTAGAACTATACAGGCATTATATAAAAAACCAACAGCTAAAATAAGGATTAACGGTAATTTATCATCATCTTTTGAACTGGAAAGAGGATGTCGTCAGGGCTGCCCCCTGTCTCCACTGCTCTTTGCAATCTTCATAGAACCTCTGAGCCAATGGATAAGACAAAACCAAAAAATTCAAGGTATTACACTTGGTCAGAAGGAACATAAAATAGCACTCTTTGCTGATGACATTTTAATATACCTAGGGCAGCCGGACACTTCTTTACCAGAACTAACCTCAGTTTTTTCAGAGTATGGAGATTTATCGGGGTACAAATTAAATATGCATAAAACCCAAGTTTTAACATTCAACTATGACCCAAATCATTATTCACTAAGCAAACTCAAAACTAACTGGGAGTCGGAATCTATGAAATATCTGGGGGTCAATATCCCGAAACAACTCAACAAAATTATATCACTAAACTATGATCCACTGGTGACAAAAATAAAATCTGACCTAGCAAGATGGAATATGATACCATTCTTGGGTATTGCACAAAGAATTGAAGCAGTCAAAATGAATATACTTCCACGTCTTCTATACCTTTTCCAAACAATACCGGTAGAACCTCCCAAAAAAACATGGCAGGAGCTGGACAGAAGGATCTCAAGATTCATATGGCAGGGCAAGAGACCTAGAATCAGATATAGAACCCTACAGCTAAACAAAGACAAAGGTGGGCTCGCGCTGCCAAATATCAGGGACTACTTTAAAGCCGCACAAATTAAAACTTTAGTAGAGATATGTAACCCAGTCTACTCTGCACAATGGAAGGAGATCGAATGCCAAATAACAAGTGACATCCCCCTACAGGCGATAATAGGGAACAATGTCTTACCTAAGCTTTTGAATAACACTAACCCGTGGATAGAGACCCCGCTAAAAATTTGGTTTAAGATAGTCAGAGAGAATCAAACTAAAGAGCCCTATCGACTTCTGCAATGGATCGCCTATGATCAGGACTTTACTCCTAATAAAACAGACACCAGATTTAAAAAGTGGAAGGAGAAGGGGCTGATAAAATATTACGATTTTTTTAAAGGGCAAATCTTAAGAAGTTTTGAAGATTTGAAAAAACAAGGCCTAATAAATCAAGACCTTTACAGGTTCTTCCAGCTTAGACACCACATAAACAATATACTTAAAAAGGAGGTTTTGGAAAGGGCCCAGTCAGGTGTTCTGAAGGTCTTCTTAATGGCATATAAAGGGATCCCAGGGATCAGATACATTTCTAAAATATACCAAGGTCTTCAAGACTTAAAAGGAGACAACACATCTTATATAAAAGAGAGATGGGAAAAAGAGGGGAATTTCACTTTACATCTGGAAATATGGGAAAAGCTAAATAAACAGCAATGGAAAAGTACCTCATCCCTGCAGTGGAGAGAATTTGGATGGAAAAACTTGGCAAGATTTTTCAGAACACCTGCACAAATCAAATTTACCCATAAGGGATTGAACTGTTGGCGCTTGTGTGGTGAAAAGACTGCAAATCATTTTCATGTGTTTTGGTCATGCCCAGTTATCCACCAATATTGGACCAATGTACAGACAATATTGGGGAAAATATTCAAAATTACAGTTCCCTTTTCTTTTGTAACTTTGTATTTGGGTTTACTACCGGACTCACTGGAAAGACGAGGAGAAAAATACTTATTCAATGTTTTAATATTGGCAAGCAAAAAAGCTCTAACTAAAAAATGGATGTTGAAGGACTGTCCTACACCTGAAGATTGGACTAACGTGATCCAAGACATTTACTCGATGGAAAAGTTGACATTCGCACTGAGACAGGACATGGATGGGTTCATGAACTTTTGGCAACCCTGGACCGCATATGTGTCTTCCATTAGATCTAATCTTTGACAAATACCATTTCAATAATGGTTCTGCTCTTTGTTCCAATGCTACTCAGATGCTCTTTTATCTTTATTTACTTACTTTTTCTTTTTGTTTGTTTTTTACTGGTTTGTTTGGTTTTTTTTTTTTTTTTTTTTTTTTTTTTTTTTTTTTTTTCTCTTTAATTTCACTTTTTCTTTCACTTTAAAAAAAAAAAAAAAAAATAAGGGGTGTTGTAAGAATTAATCTTCCAATGTTGTCAGATATCAGAAAATAAGGGAACATGTGATGAAAATGTAAACACTGCATTGCTGTAACGACCTGTATACCCTTTACAAAAACTTAAATAAAAAAAAAAAAAAAATAGGACTGATGGATCTCTCCGACCACAGTCCGATCTACATGGACTTAAATATCCAAAAATACACAAATAATACATTTTCTTGGAGGTTAAATTCAAATGTCCTGAAAGGACCATTGAAAGATGAATTGGAGTCAGATATTCTCAGATATTTGGAAGATAACGATAATGGAGACGTATCCCCTTTAATACTGTGGGATGCATGTAAAGCTGTAATAAGAGGAAAGATTATTGCAAAACTGGCAACCCAAAAGAAACTAAGACAAGAAAAACTATCCACATTAGAGTCAGAACTTAGGAACCTAGAAAAAGAACACAAAGGCAACACTCATTCTACTGACTCGCTCAAGATTAAGGAAATTAAAAACCAAATAAATGAGATCTACACAATAGAAATCCAGAAGAAACTTACATTTCTGAAACAAAAATACTATGAAGCAGGCAGTAAATCGGCAAAATTGCTAGCCTATAAATTGAGGAAACATCAAACGGAAAGAGCAATCTACAAAATCAGAGACCCAGTATCAAAGGAAATAAAATTCAGAATTCAGGATATTCTTAAAAACTTCGAGAATTACTATAAGAACTTATACTCCCACAAAAAACATAAAAACGCATCCGAGGCATTCCTAAACACATTAAACCTTCCCCAACTTACGGAGTCACAAAATAAAACACTACTGTCAGAAATACATCCTAAAGAATTGGAAAAAGCAATTATGAAACTTAAAGCTAACAAATCCCCAGGAGCTGATGGCTATACAGCAGAGTGGTACAAAACCTTTAAACAGCAACTATCTCCTCTCCTCCTGAAAACATTTAATTATGTCCTCCACACAGGGGAAATCCCCCCCTCCTGGAGAGAAGGGGTCATTGCAGTTATACCTAAACCTGAAAAGGATAAACTAGAGTGCTCCAACTACAGACCAATCAGTGTACTAAATCAGGACTATAAGCTTTTTACCATTATCCTTGCCAAAAGGTTAGAGAATATACTGACAGACCTAATTCATTTAGACCAAACAGGTTTTATAAGACAAAGACAGACACAAGACAACATTCGACGCACTTTACACATAATTCATCATATAAAAAAATATAACTTAAATGCAGTCATATTAGGATTAGATGCTGAAAAAGCATTCGATTCGGTTGACTGGTCTTTTCTATACAGAATCTTATCCAGTTTCAATTTTCATAACAACTTCATTAGAACTATACAGGCATTATATAAAAAACCAACAGCTAAAATAAGGATTAACGGTAATTTATCATCATCTTTTGAACTGGAAAGAGGATGTCGTCAGGGCTGCCCCCTGTCTCCACTGCTCTTTGCAATCTTCATAGAACCTCTGAGCCAATGGATAAGACAAAACCAAAAAATTCAAGGTATTACACTTGGTCAGAAGGAACATAAAATAGCACTCTTTGCTGATGACATTTTAATATACCTAGGGCAGCCGGACACTTCTTTACCAGAACTAACCTCAGTTTTTTCAGAGTATGGAGATTTATCGGGGTACAAATTAAATATGCATAAAACCCAAGTTTTAACATTCAACTATGACCCAAATCATTATTCACTAAGCAAACTCAAAACTAACTGGGAGTCGGAATCTATGAAATATCTGGGGGTCAATATCCCGAAACAACTCAACAAAATTATATCACTAAACTATGATCCACTGGTGACAAAAATAAAATCTGACCTAGCAAGATGGAATATGATACCATTCTTGGGTATTGCACAAAGAATTGAAGCAGTCAAAATGAATATACTTCCACGTCTTCTATACCTTTTCCAAACAATACCGGTAGAACCTCCCAAAAAAACATGGCAGGAGCTGGACAGAAGGATCTCAAGATTCATATGGCAGGGCAAGAGACCTAGAATCAGATATAGAACCCTACAGCTAAACAAAGACAAAGGTGGGCTCGCGCTGCCAAATATCAGGGACTACTTTAAAGCCGCACAAATTAAAACTTTAGTAGAGATATGTAACCCAGTCTACTCTGCACAATGGAAGGAGATCGAATGCCAAATAACAAGTGACATCCCCCTACAGGCGATAATAGGGAACAATGTCTTACCTAAGCTTTTGAATAACACTAACCCGTGGATAGAGACCCCGCTAAAAATTTGGTTTAAGATAGTCAGAGAGAATCAAACTAAAGAGCCCTATCGACTTCTGCAATGGATCGCCTATGATCAGGACTTTACTCCTAATAAAACAGACACCAGATTTAAAAAGTGGAAGGAGAAGGGGCTGATAAAATATTACGATTTTTTTAAAGGGCAAATCTTAAGAAGTTTTGAAGATTTGAAAAAACAAGGCCTAATAAATCAAGACCTTTACAGGTTCTTCCAGCTTAGACACCACATAAACAATATACTTAAAAAGGAGGTTTTGGAAAGGGCCCAGTCAGGTGTTCTGAAGGTCTTCTTAATGGCATATAAAGGGATCCCAGGGATCAGATACATTTCTAAAATATACCAAGGTCTTCAAGACTTAAAAGGAGACAACACATCTTATATAAAAGAGAGATGGGAAAAAGAGGGGAATTTCACTTTACATCTGGAAATATGGGAAAAGCTAAATAAACAGCAATGGAAAAGTACCTCATCCCTGCAGTGGAGAGAATTTGGATGGAAAAACTTGGCAAGATTTTTCAGAACACCTGCACAAAACAAATTTACCCATAAGGGGTTGAACTGTTGGCGCTTGTGTGGTGAAAAGACTGCAAATCATTTTCATGTGTTTTGGTCATGCCCAGTTATCCACCAATATTGGACCAATGTACAGACAATATTGGGGAAAATATTCAAAATTACAGTTCCCTTTTCTTTTGTAACTTTGTATTTGGGTTTACTACCGGACTCACTGGAAAGACGAGGAGAAAAATACTTATTCAGTGTTTTAATATTGGCAAGCAAAAAAGCTCTAACTAAAAAATGGATGTTGAAGGACTGTCCTACACCTGAAGATTGGACTAACGTGATCCAAGACATTTACTCGATGGAAAAGTTGACATTCGCACTGAGACAGGACATGGATGGGTTCATGAACTTTTGGCAACCCTGGACCGCATATGTGTCTTCCATTAGATCTAATCTTTGACAAATACCATTTCAATAATGGTTCCGCTCTTTGTTCCAACTCTACTCAGATGCTCCTTTATCTTTATTTACTTACTTTTTCTTTTTGTTTGTTTTTTACTGGTTTGTTTGTTTTTTTATTTGTTTTTTGTTTTGTTTTTTCTCTTTAATTTCACTTTTTCTTTCACTTTAAAAAAAAAAAAAAAGGGGTGTTGTAAGAATTAATCTTCCAATGTTGTCAGATATCAGAAAATAAGGGAACATGTGATGAAAATGTAAACACTGCATTGCTGTAACGACCTGTATACCCTTTACAAAAACTTAAATAAAAAAAAAAAAACAACAAATAAACTGTGGTTTATCACATCTTTGGAAAGCTGAGTTCAATTTCTCTAGCCACACCCAGGCCTGATTACTACCACACCTGTTCTCAATCAAGAAATCCCTTACATAGGATCTGCCTGACAAAGTAAAGTGGACCAAAAGATCCCTAAAAGCCAGACATCATGCTGTGATCCAAAGAAATTCAGGAACAAATGAGATACAAAGTAATTGAGATCCATCAGTCTGGAAAAGGTTATAAAGCCATTTCTAAAGCTTTGGGACTCCAGTGATCCACAGTGAGAGCCATTATCCACAAATGGAGAAAACATGGAACAGTGGTGAACCTTCACAGGCGTGGCTGGCCAACCAAAATTACGTCAAGAGCGCAGCAACAACTCATCCAAGAGGCTACAAAAGACCCCACAACATCATCCAAAGAACTGCAGGCCTCACTTGCCTCAGTTAAGGTCAGTGTTCATGACTCCACCATAACAAAGAGACTGGGCAAACATGGCCTGCATGGCAGAGTTCCAAGACGAAAATCACTACTGAGCAAAAGGAACATAAAGGCTCGTCTCAGCTTTTCCAGAAAACATCTTGATCCCCAAGACTTGCATGAAAATACTCTGGACTGACGAGACAAAAGTTGAACTTTTTGGAAGGTGAGTGTGTCCCATTACATCTGATGTAAAAGTAACAGCATTTCAGAAAAGGAACATCATACCAACAGTAAAATATGGTGGTGGTAGTGTGATGGTCTGGGGCTGTTTTGCTGCTTCAGGACCTGGAAGACTTGCTGTGGTAAATGGAACCATGAATTCTGCTGCCTACCAAAAAATCCTGAACGAGAATGTCCGGCCATCTGTTCATGACCTTTAAGCTGAAGCGCACTTGGGTTCTGCAGTAGGACAATGATCCAAAACACACCAGCAAGTCCACCTCTGAATGGCTTAAGAAAAACAAAATGAAGACTTTGGAGTGGCCTAGTCAAAGTCCTGACCTGAATCCGATTGAGATGCTGTGGCATGACCTTAAAAAAGGCGGTTCATGGGGGGGCACTCGTGCGCAGTAATGGAGTAGACGTGTTTCCACGAGGCTCCGTCGCAGACTTCTAAATTTTGTTTATCTTTGCTACACCTACTTACCAACTTTTTGCCTACTTATCGTCAGAGCTGTTTCTAACTAACCTCCAATCATGCCACCCAAGAGAGACGAGGTAAAACCATCAAATTCAACCTCGGCTAGCGCTAGCAACGAAGCTATATTAGCTGCTGTTAACACATATGGCGCTGAGCTAGCTAAAGTTTCAGCGCAGATGGAAGAGTTGAAAAAGTCCGTGGAGGGTCGCTTAAGCACAGTGGAGACGCATTTGGGCACATTACAGAATGAACATAATCAGACTGAACAACGCTTGGATAGTATGGATGTGGCACTCTCCGACGCAGATGTTCGCGTCACGGCACTGGAAGCTAGCTACTGTGAGTTGCAGGTGGAAAATGGTCGGCTCAAGGCTAAGCTAAATGACTTGGAGGGGCGCTCGCGGAGGTTAAACATCAGGATCGTGGGGATCAAAGAAGGAGAAGAGAAGGGCAATCCCACGGAGTTTGTGACACGACTGCTACCGGAGCTGCTTGGCCCGAATAACCTGACCAAGCCCGTTAAAATTGACCGTGCCCACCGCAGCCTCAAACCTAAGCCTCCGGACAACGAGCGCCCACGGATGATCATCGCCAAAGTCCACAATGACCGCGACTTGGCCAATATTTTTAAACTCAGCAGACAACAGGGTCCACTCCGTTATCAAGGCAACAAAGTGTACATCTTCCCGGACTACACGGCGGAGGTTGCATCACTACGTCAAGCCTTTAACAACGTCAAGAAGAAGCTGACTGATGCCGGCGCCAAGTGTTCTCTACGGTTTCCAGCCAAACTTCAGGTCGTCCACAACAGAGAAGTTAAAGTGTTTAACACTCCGGCGGATGCAGAGAGGTTTGCCAACTCCCTGACTGACAGTGTATAACTGGCGAAGTGCACATTGTTTAAATTATACAGCTGTTGACGCCACTCTAATACTGCACTTTATTCTGCCTCGTCCTTTTTTGATGGCATATTCCAAGTTAATTATATTGTCTTTGTGTGTAGCTTTTTTTTTCAGTTAATTGATTTACAATAGAAGACTGCGCGGCTCCATTGGTGGTCTGTTGAAACGCAAAACTGTGTCCGTTACCCAGCAGTCTCCCAAGTATTAGTGGGTTTTGCCGCTTTGTTCCTGTTTTTTGCGGCGTTAAGGGAATGGGTTTTTATAATATGTTTTTCTTTTTTAATTTGTTCTTTGTTTGGTTTGTTTTGCCTGCCAGTGTAGCCATTTACTGCCTAAGCCCATATATTTTTTAAATTTAATTTTTGAATGCAAGCTGGTTCTTCTGGATCAGGTGTGAGTCATCTCACGTTCACATCATGGAACTGTAGGGGTTTGAGGAAAGCTCTCAAAAGAGTAAAAGTATTTTCACATCTGAAATCATTGTCCTCTGATATAATCTTCTTACAGGAAACCCATATTCCCCCCACAGAACAGAGACGGTTGAGAGCCTTATGGATATCCCAGGTCTATCAATCTACCTTTTCCTCAAAGGCCAGAGGAGTGGCCATCTTAGTGCGCAGAACTATACCTTTTGTATTCAAGTCTATGGTGACCGATCCAGGTGGGAAATTTGTGCTTGTAACAGGTACCATAAACTCTATGCCATTGGCCCTTTTAAATGTATATGCTCCAAATTATGACAGTCCGGATTTCTTCTGTAAAATCTTTCGTCTTGTTGCGGAACAGAATAACTGTAACATCATTATAGGAGGTGATTTTAATTGTTTCCTAGACCCTCATCTTGATAGATCTTCCACTACAACTGCTCCCATGTTAAAATCTGTGCCAGTCCTAAATAATCTTATTAAATCGCTAAATTTAGTGGATATTTGGAGGCATCAACATCCCTTGGACAGACGGTATTCCTTTTTCTCCCAGGTACATGGCAGTTTTACTAGGATTGACTATTTTCTCGTTGATTCCAATTTAATTACCAACGTTGTCAGTTCAGATTATAACAATATTTTAATTTCTGATCATGCCCCTGTGTCTGTTAAAATAAACTTCAACATGCTTGTGCACTCATATAATTGGAAATACAATCCAACATTAAATTCAGATAAAGCTTTTTGTGAAAGCATCTCAAACAAAATTACAGATTTCTTACACTTTAATGATAATGGTGAGGTATCTGATTCCACACTGTGGGAAACATTTAAATCCGTTATTAGGGGTGATATTATCTCGTACCAGTCTTATAATAAAAAGGTTAAACAGAAGCGCATGTCTGAAATACAGGCCCAACTCCCTTTGTTGGAGGAATCATTTTGTATCTCAAAATCAGATGAAATACTAAAGAATATTGTATCTGCAAGACTTGAATACAACCGCATTCTTGGTGAGCATGTTTGTAATTATATACGAAAACTTAAACAAAAGCAATTTGAGCTTGGTGATAAAGCACACAGCGTACTCGCTAGGCAGTTGAGAGGTGTTCAAGCTGAACGGGCAATTTATAAAATTGTATCTAATGGAGAACTAATAACTGACCCTTTACAGATAAATAACACTTTTTATGAATATTATAAAAACTTATATACCTCTAAATCATCGTCATCAAAGGAAGACATATGGGGGTTCTTAAATAGATTGGATATGCCCACATTGAGTGAAAATGCCAAACAACAGTTGGATGCTGACTTCACACTAGAGGAGATCAAAGCTGCCATCCGTTCATTTCCAAATGGTAAGGCTTGTGGCCCTGACGGATTTGGCATTGAATTTTATAAAATTCACATTGATAAACTTGCTCCATTGTTGCTTCGTATGATAAACTCTTCCGTGAAGGAAGGATCATTTCCAGAGACATTATACGATGCGAACATTTGTCTACTGTTGAAGAAGGGTAAAGATGAAACAAATCTAGCTTCTTATCGCCCTCTCAGCCTTTTAAATAGTGACCAGAAAATTGTTGCAAAAGTTTTGGCAAACCGCTTGAACGAACACATTGGTTCCTTAATTCATAGTGACCAAACCGGGTTTATCCCCGAAAGGTTTGCATTTTCGAATACTCGTAGACTTCTGAACGTCATGTATTCTAACAACCCACCATATTCTGCTGTTGTCTCCTTGGATGCACAGCAGGCCTTCGATCAAACTGAGTGGGAGTATATGTTTATTACTCTTAAAAGATTTGGCTTTGGTGACAGATTTATAGCTATCGCAAAAATGCTTTATGCACGTCCTAGATCATCATACTTACTAACAACAATAAATCTGCCCCATTTTTATTACATCGCGGGACCAGGCAGGGCTGTTGCCTATCGCCAATGTTTTTTGCTCTGGCGCTTGAACCACTTGCTGTTGCCATCAGGATGGAGCCTGAAATAGTTGGGTTTAGATATAGCGCATCTGAATGCACTATTGGCTTGTACGCTGATGATGTCATTTTGACACTGTCTGACATTAGACAGTCTCTTCCACCTCTTCTCGAGATCATTAGGGAATTTGGTCAGTTCTCTGGTTTTACCATTAACTGGGAGAAAAGTGTTCTCATGCCTCTTTCAGATGGTCTAGATAAAACATTTCTCAACACATTACCTTTTAAAATATCAAACTTTGAATATTTAGGAATCACCATCCCTAGGAATCCCAAAATTATTTTCAAATTGAATTATTAAATAAGATTAGGGGCATGATTGAGAAATGGAAATTACTACCAATTTCTCTAATTGGACGAGTAAATATTGTCAAAATGATTGTACTTCCTAAATTTATATATTTATTTCAGAATCTGCCAATTTTTCTTACAGCATCTTTTTTTTAAATTAGTTGATTCCATTATCATCTCCTTTATTTGGGCTGGCAAAAACCCCCGTGTCTCTAAATTACATCTCCAAAAATCCTCGGTCGAGGGTGGTCTTGGATTGCCTATTATGAGACATTATTATTGGGCCTGCAATGCTAGGGCCTTGGTCTTCTGGTCCCAAGATAATCATAATGTGGATCAAATACCGTGTTGGCCTGCACTTGAATCTCATAACTGTCAATCCCTCATTGGTACATCTTTATCTGCTTTATTATTTAGCAAGGTCGACGTCCCTCTGAATGTGTTCAGACATGACTTTGTGCTGCACAATTCTTTTAGAATTCTGAAACAAATTAAGAAGATATTGCATCTTCCTGACCTTTCTATATATGCACCTATATGCCAAAACCCTGCCTTCAAACCAGCTTTATCAGATCCTGTGTTCAGGCAATGGTCAAATAAAGGTATTCTTTTAATAAAGGACCTGTATATCAACAAAGGTTTTGCATCTTTTACACAATTACAAATGAAGTTCAATCTCCCACCTGATCATTTTTTCAGGTACCTGCAGATTAGACATTTTGTACAACAGTCTTTAACCCATTTTGTCAAACTTCCTGTACAACGTGATTTCTATGAGGTGTTGAGAAAACACCCAACCTCCAAGCATTTAGTTTCAGAATTCGTTAATCTTTTCTCTAGGCCAACGTCTTCGACCCATGTCAAGGAAGCATGGACGAGGGATGCAGGTATAGAGATCTCAAATGATCTATGGGAAAGAGCCTTAGTTGGTATTCATTCATGTTCAGTAAATGCCAGACTTCAGCTAATACAATTTAAAGTAATACATCGATTACATTACTCTAAGACTCGCCTTAATAGACTTTTTCCGACCATTTCACCACTATGTGACAAGTGTAAAATAAGTGATGGTACTTTGTCATTTATTTTTCTCCTGCCCCTCGCTTAAAAATTTTTGGTCTCAGATTTTTAATTTGTACAGTGTTATATATAAAAAAGTCATAATACCTGATGTCTTAACAGTAATACTTGGTTGTTCAGATCAAACTTTGCTCTGCTCACAGTCACTTCAGCATGCTATTAGGTTTGGCATGATTGTTGCGAAGAGGGTCATTCTGAAAGAATGGAAGGCCAATACGCCGCCCAGTTATATTAACTGGCTTAACGATTTGGCATCCTGCTTGTACCTTGAAGAGATTCGATATCATTTGTCTAATACTCAAGATATGTTTACTAAAATTTGGGGACCACTTATGGATCACATTAAGAAAAAGAAGACTCAGCCTGTAACATGAAAGAATTGTATTATGAAACTTGCTTAGCATGGACTGCTTACACTTTTGCAGTTATATGGGCTTTGTGTAACAATCACTTATTTCTTTGTGTATTTTCTTGAGCACTGGCAGTGTTTATTGTTTATTGTTCTGTCTTATTTTAAAAAAAAACTGAATAAAATATATATTAAAAAAAAAAGGCGGTTCATGCTTGAAAACCCTCCAATGTGGCTGAATTACAACAATTCTGCAAAGATGAGTGGGCCAAAATTCCTCCACAGCGCTGTAAGACTAATTGCCAGTTATCGCAAGCGCTTGATTGCAGTTGTTGCTGCCAAGGATGCCCCAACCAGTTATTAGGTTTAGAGAGCAATCACTTTTTCACACAGGGCCATGTAGGTTTGGATTTTTATTTCCCTTAATAATAAACACCTTCATTTAAAAACTGCATTTTGTGTTTACTTGTGTTATCTTTGTCTAATATTTAAGTTTGTCACACTTAAATGTTTCAGATCATCAAACAAACATACAAAAAAAAAATCAATAAAAAAAAAAAATCACTGTATGTGAACCCTTTGGAATCATCTTATTTTCAGCACTACTTGGTCAAAATGTGATGTGATGTAGGCCTACAGGTACATCTCAAAATTAGAATATCATGAAAAAGTTCCAATATTTTTTGTCACTATTTCAGAAAGTGAAACCCATATATTATATAGATTCATTACACAGAGAGTGATATATTTCAAGTGTTTATTTTAATTTTGATGATTATGGCTTACAGCCCATGAAAACCCCAAATTCAGTTTCTCAAACAAAATATTACATAAAATTAATTTAAAAAAATAGTTTAATAGAAATGTTGGCCGACTGAAAAGTATGTCCATGTACACACTCAGTACTTGGTCAGGGCTCCTTTTGGATTAATTACTGTATCAATGTGGCGTGGCATGGAGGTGATCAGCCTGTGGCACTGCTGAGGTGTTATGAAGGTCCAGGTTGCTTTGATAGTGACCTTCAGCTCGTCTGCATTGTTGGGTCTGGTGTCTGATCTTCCTCTTGACAACACTCCATAGATTCTCTATGGGGTTTAGGTCAGGAGAGTTTGCTGGCCAATCAAACACAGTGATGCCATGGTCATTAAACCAGCTTTTGATACTTTTGGCAGTGTGGGGGGTGCCAAGTTCTGCTGGAAAATTAAGTCAGCTTCTCCATAAAGCTTGTCAACAGAGGGAAGCATGAAGTGCTCTAAAATTTCCTGGTAGACGACTGCGGTGACTTTGGTCTTGATAAAACACAGTGGACAAACACCAGCAGATGACCTCCGTTCAGATAAAAGTAAATTTTGCATTTCATTTGGAAATCAAAGTCCCAGAGTCTGGAGAAATAGAGTGGAGAGGCACAAAATCTAAGTTGCTTGAGGTTTAGTGTGATGTTTCCACAGCCAGTGATGATCTGAGGAACCATGTCATCTGCTGGTGTTGGTCCACTGTGTTTTATCAAGACCAAAGTCAGCGTAGACGTCTATCAGGAAATTTTAGAGCTCTTCATGCTTCCCTCTGCTGACAAGCTTTATGGAGAAGCCAATTTCATTTTCCAGCAGGACTTGGCACCCCACCCCACCCCCACACTGCCAAAAGTATCAAAACCTGCTTTAATGACCACTGTGTTTGATTGGCCAGCAAACTCTCCTGACCTAAACCCCATAGAGAATCTATGGAGTATTGTCAAGAAGAAGATGAGACACCAGACCCAACATTGCAGACAAGCTGAAGGTCACGATCAAAGCAACCTGGGCCTTCATAACACCTCAGCAGTAACACAAGTTGATCACCTCCATGCCACGCCACATTGATACAGTAATTAATCCAAAAGGAGCTCTGACCAAGTATTGAGTGTGTACATGGACATACTTTTCAGTCGGCCAACATTTCTATTTAAAACTATTTTTTAAAATTAATTTTTCGTAATATTCTAATTTTTTCAGAAACTGAATTTGGGGTTTTCATGGGCTGTAAGCCATAATCATCAAAATTAAAACAATAAATTTAATATGAAATTTATAATTATAATTAGTATGAAATATGTCACTTTCTGTCAAATGAATCTATATATGGGTTTCACTTTCTGAAATGAGTGACAAAAAATATTGAACCTTTTCATGATATTCTAATTTTTTGAGATGTACTTGTACATCTAAGTCCCACATTCAGACAAACACAATGCACTTAATGTAATACCACACAGACAATTACCATATTTCATAGCTTTATTGCACACACCATTAAACAGTCCTTCAGGATTTTGCAGTGTTGCGATAGCATCAATTCACGTGAAATCAGACAATCAGTGCAACTACTGTGCGACCTTGCAACTTTGGCCAATCACTCCAACTTTCCCCACAATTCTGGCCAAACCGCGTCAACTTCCACCAATTTCACCAATCAAATTTGTCTGACTGGCACTGAAAAGCTCAGTCTAACCAACCAAATGCATCGCTGCACCGCGTTCACTTCCATGTTTACAGTGAGTTTTAACGGAACACAGCAAAACTGAGTGAGTGATTTAAAAAAAAAAAACAAAAAAAAAAACTCACCTGCAAGGTTTTCAACACCGTCCCATCCTCAGTCTCCCCCACCCTGCCGGTGGACGCCTCACCACATCTCCATCCTGACCGCGTGTACAAAGCACTGGGTTTGTGTTGAAAAAAAGTCTGCCCTAAAAGCACCCCGTCGTGGAAGTGCAAGTGAGGAGAGACACCATACGAGCAAATCTAACACTACAGCCAGTGTTTGAACATTTATACATCTTTAGAGGTAAAATCATTACTAAATCTGGTCAATGAGCTTTAAAGCTGTGAATCTCCGGTCTGGACGGACAAATGCTACCCCCCCCCCCCACCCGTCATAAATGAAAGCTCTGCCTGAAGAGACAAGTGTTTGTATCAAGACCGACATGCAGCAGACAGGAAGGAGTCAGGCACGGAAATAGAGAGAATAGTATCTATAACTTTTTTTTTTCCAGAAAAAAGTGACTCCTATAGACAATACAGAGCAACAGAATAAATTATTTTTTCCTCTCTGTTTGGTACCGAGTGGTTGGGGACCATAGGGAGTTTTCAAATGAAGGTGCTGCCAATAATTTCCAAATCTATACTCTAACATGCATTCAATGCAGTTTAGCTGTTGTAATGGGTACTGTGTTAAAGTACTTGCTACTGCACAAGAGTTTTTTGTATAGCAGAAGTTTCTGCTTAATTTACAAATCACTAATAGAAATTTTTTGACAATCCTGTGTTTTTCTTGTATTGTTATCACTGCAGTAAACTGGAAAAAAAAAATCTGCTTTAAAATTGGTAATTCTTCCCACAACGTTTAGTGCAAAAAAACACTAAAAACATCGCAACTTTTTAAAAAAAGTTTCCACAAATTTAGGCTTTTCGCGCTGCAACAATCCTAAAAACACCCCACGAAATCCCGGAGGGGCTGATTAAACATTCACATTGCCGGCGGAAAAACTAAGTGACCCTTTGGATTTAATAACTGGTCTAACCTCCTTTGGCAGCAATAACCTCCAACAAATGCTTCAGGTAGCTGCTGATCAGACCTGCACAACGTTCAGGAAGAATAAGCGACTTTTGCATTACGAGTGTGCATGTGTAGATTATGTGAGTTCAAAGTTCACGACTACCAAACATTCCGGTAGCCAGCTTGCTTTTGTATACAAACAGTACTGTCACACCTGAACAATTGCCACTTAAAGTCTGCTTTAAGCTTTAAATCTCCGTTATGCCGACTTCCGGGAAGATGGCGGAGAGACATAACACTTAAACAAAGAGCTCTCCCTAGCCGGATTAAAAATCATCGGTAAATGGCCAACTCGACATAAACGAATCAATAAACTAAGGGATGAAAACACGAAGGAACCGGGCACAAGGACAAAAACAGGGTAAAATTGAAGAATTCCTCTCCAACAACGCAGGAAAAACCGCTGTACGCAAAGCCCAAAAAAACGAGGTGTCTACAGCAGAGAAAATGGAAGACACCAGACTCGACAACATGAACGCTGGCATCGCCAGTTTGGGTGAAGAGTTAAGAGAATTCAAGCGACAGCTACAACAGGATTTAGCGGCTCTTAAGGAGGAACTGAAAAAAGAAATTAAGGAGGAAATCATGGACCTCCGAAGAGAAATGGAGCGTAAATTAACGGAAAACATGGAGGAGCTGCGCTCCCAGCGGGCGTGTATGACAGAAGCGCAGACCCGAATTTCGGAACTAGAAGATTGGAAAAGCGAGGCAAACGAACAACTACAGACCCTGACGACGCAAACGCAGAGGATGCAGGAGAAAATAAACGACTTGGAGAGCAGATCCCGACGAAGCAATATGCGCATCTTTGGAATTCCGGAGGGCATTGAAGGCAACTCGATGACAAAATTCATGGATCAGTTCTTAAAAAAAGAACTGGAAATACCCGGAGAAACGGATCTGCAGATTCAACGGGCGCACAGAACACCGGCACAGAACCCGAAAACAAACTCTCCACCCAGGTCAGTTGTGGTAAACTTTGTGAAATATGACATAAAGGAAAGAATCCTGACGCAAGCATGGAAAAAAAAGATACGAATCGGCGACAAACAGGTATTTTTTGACCATGACTACCCGACAGAAATCGTGCAGCAGCGGAAGAAATATTAAAAAAACGCTGAAAGAGAAAAAAATTAGATTCCAAACGCCGCTAACGAAAATGAGGATTCATTGGGAGGAAGGCACAAGAACCTACAACACGGCCGAAGAGGCAGCGCGGGATATGATGGAGCGGGGCCTTGAGGTGAGCGTGCCGAAGGAGACGGCTGGAGCAGCGGCGGCCCTGAACGCACCACGACAGACGGAGTGGAGACGAGTGAACGGCGGAAGAAGGGGGAGAGATGTAGAGCAGCGGGCCCAGGACAAGCTACAAGGCTTTCAACTGAAAGCCTAGATCATAACAAAGATTAAGAAAGGCACAGAAGAAATGAAGGCCAAGAAGACAAGGTAAAAGAGAAACAGACGGCTAGGAGAGGTTTAAGTGATATTTGTTGGACATTTCTAGACTTATGACTATTACTTTGATAGTAATTAGAAGTCTAGGGAGGGCCCTTCACTCTGTGAAGACAAACCCCCCACCCACCAACAGGGACCAGTGGGCAGAAGAAAGGCCCAAAGTACGGAGGTCGAGATTTTTTAATGTGTTTTTATATAAATATGTGTTATTTTTGTTGTTAAAGGGGCTAGGAGCACAAGTTAAAAAAATGGAAAAACATGAATATGGGTAAAAATCTTAAGATAATGACATTAAACGTGAATGGTCTGAACTCACCTGTTAAAAGGGAAAGAATAATAAGAAAATTCAAGAAGGAAAAAGCTGAAATTATATTTATGCAAGAGACACATTTGAGCAAGACAGAACATGTGAAACTAAAGAGATTTGGCTATAAGAACTCCTACTACAGTTCATTTAAGGGAGGAGCAAAAAGGGGGGTTATGATACTAATCTCAAACAAAATACAATTTGAAAGTGAACAGGAAATCCAGGATAAAGAAGGCAGGTATGTAATAATAAAGGGAAGAATAGATGGTATGCAGATTACATTAGTGAACATCTATGCCCCACCAGAAAGTGACAAGGGTTTTTTTCAACATCTGTTTGATCTCATAGCAACATACAGTGAAGGAGTCCTAATTTGTGGAGGAGACTTAAATGCTGTCATGGATCATGAAGTTGACACAACAAGTGTTAAGAAGACAAAAAAACATGTAACAAAGTTCATAAGAACCTCACTGGCAGAAATGGGTATGGTAGACATATGGAGGGACCTGCACCCACTCGAAAAAGACTATACACATTATTCAGCAGTCCATAAAGTACACTCTAGAATAGATTACTTCCTTATGAATGAAGGTGACAGACACAGGGTGAGAAATTGTTGGATTGGAGGGGCAGAAATATCAGATCATAATCCTATATACATGGAAATATATTTGAACAATAGAAAACGACAAACAACATGGAAACTTAACGTAGGACTGTTAAATGATGAGAAAATGAAAGAAAGAATAAAAATAAACATAAACGAATATATCCAAGAGAATGACAATGAAGAAGTGGACCCAACAATACTATGGGACACACTAAAAGCCGTGTTAAGGGGTAAATTAATTGTTGAAACAGGAAAAGCAAATAAGACTAAACTGGAAGCGTATGAACAAAGATGTGAGAGACTGAGGGAATTAGAACGTAAACATCAAAGCACAAATGATCCAAAAATATATCAAGAAATTAAAGAAGAAAAAACAAAGATAAAAGAAACACAAATGGATGAAATTGAAAGGAAAAAGATATCTAAAGCAAAAATATGAAACGGGGCCAAAAGCCACAAAACTGCTGGCAAAACGGTTAAGAAAACAACAAACAATGAATAATGTATACAAGATTAAAGACCCCACCACAAATAAAACCACAGTTAACCCAGAAAACATCGAAGAAATTTTCCATAATTTCTACCAAGAACTATACTCGCAACCTGAAGAAACAAATACTAAAGATATCAAAAAATTTCTAGACACATTGGACTTGCCATCAATAGGAAATCAACAAAATGAAAAACAGCAGAAATAACAACACAAGAGATCAGAGATGTGATTAAGTCACTTAAAAACGGTAAATCACCAGGTAGTGATGGATACCCATCTGAGTTTTATAAACTGTTTATAGAAGAACTCACGCCACAACTCCTAAAGTCATTTAATTGGACGCTGAACAACAACAAAATACCTCCATCATGGAACGAAGCAATCATTTCAGTTATTTTAAAACCAGGGAAAGATAAAGAACAATGCGGAAACTATAGACCAATCTCTTTATTAAATGTAGATTATAAAATATACACAACAATTATATGTAAACGAATAAAGACATTCTTGACGGAATTGATAGAAGATGATCAAACTGGATTCATAGAGGGACGCCAAACACATGACAATATCAGGAGAACAATACATATAATTAACCAAATACATAAAGAAAAGAAAAGCGCAGTAATAATGAGTTTAGACGCAGAAAAAGCATTTGACAGGGTTAACTGGAAATTCCTATATAGTGTACTGGAGCGCTTTGGATTTAACGAAAAATCAGTACAATGCATAAGGACGCTATATCAAGAACCTGTGGCAAGAATCAAGATAAACGGTAGCTTAACAGACAAAGTAAATATACAAAGATCAACTAGGCAGGGATGCTGCTTATCGCCCACCTTGTTTGCTCTGTTCATAGAACCATTGGCTCAAGCGATACGACAAAATAAGAAATTAAAAGGTGTAACAATAAAGGGGGCGGAACACAAGATTGGGCTATTTGCAGACGATATTATAGTTTACCTTGAACAACCAGATGAATCAATAATGGAAATGATGAACTTGATAGAAAATTTTGGAAAATTATCAGGATACAAGATAAACATAACAAAAACACAAATACTGACATTCCACTATAACCCTCTAAACCAGATAACTGATAAGATCAAACTAAACTGGAACCAAAAAGAAATAAAATACCTTGGAGTGAACATACCTAAAGACCTAAGCAAAATATATAAAGCAAACTATGATAGGTTGGAACAAGAAATAAAAAAAGATATTGATAGATGGTCAATCTTAAATATGGATCTGAATTCAAAAATTGAGACAGTCAAAATCAGCATACAACCTAGATTACTTTACCTCTTCCAGGCTATACCAACAGAGATTCCAGATGCCCAATTCTCAAAGTGGGACAGGATGATATCGAGATTTGTTTGGGGAGGTAAAAAACCAAGAGTGAAATATAAAACCCTCCAATTACCAAAAGAGAAAGGAGGCATGGGCCTACCGAGTCTAAAGGAATATTACTACTCAGCACAAATAAGATATATCATATGTTGGTGCGACGAGGGATATGAGGCAAAATGGAAAGAAATGGAAAAGGAAATTGAGGGACTCCCAGTACAAAGCATAATAGGGGATAAAGATGCATATAAGCAAATCAAACAAATAGACCCAATCACTAAATTTACTTTAGAACTGTGGTATAAAATAGTACAAAAATATAATATAAGGGAAGACATAAAACTATTGAAATGGGTAGCATTTGACAGTCAGTTTGAACCGGCAAAACAAGATAGGGGATACAAAAATCTGGTGAACAAGGGAATCACAGCATGGGGCAATATCGGAAAAAAAGATCTTGGGAGCTTTGTAAATATCAGGAGAAAATTTAAATTAGAAAGATCGGAATTTTTCAGATATCTGCAGATGAGAGATTACTATATGAAGAAGATTAGGCATAACCTCCAAACAGATGTGAACGAGATTATACAACTTATTTTAAGCTCATATGCAGGAAATAAAATAAGAATTATTTCAAAACTATATCAGAAACTTATGACAAACAATCATACAAGTAACTATATAAAGGAGAAATGGGAGAAAGAGCTCAATTTAAACATAACAGAAGAAAGCTGGCAGGAAATATGGAAAACACAACACACATCAACAAATTCAAGGGCATGGAGGGAATTTGGATGGAAAAACCTGATTCGCTTTTTCATTACACCACAGATTCAAGGAAAATATACAAATACCCAATCTTTATGCTGGAGGGGATGTGGGGCTCAAAATGCAGACCACTCACATATGTTTTGGAAATGCTACAAAATATCATCATTTTGGAAATCTATGCATGTGACAATACAGAGGATATTAGGATATAATATACCAATGAACTGTAACCTGATGTACTTATGTGATCTTAAAAAAGACAATGTTATACAGGCTGAGGACAGATATCTAGTTAAAATCTTGTTGATTGCATGTAAAAAAAACTATCACAAAAAAATGGCGATCAGAAGTTCTTCCTGACCAAGAACAATGGACTGACATTGTTGAGGACATACGTATGATGGAAAAACTAACATATCGACGAAGAATGCAAGAAAGAATATGGGAGAAAAAATGGCGGAAATGGACACACTACAAAGTGCAACAACGAGGCAGAAATTGAAAGAATAACCAAAGACACTGAAAAAACCAGAAGAATTAAGAGATGGAAACTAAAAACTTGATGCTCCAACATTTGCCCCCCCCCTTTTATTTATTTATTTTTTTTCCCTACCCTAACCCCTTTGTTTTTTAAATGTAGAATGTGATCTGAATGCATTATATATGATGAAAAATGAATAAAAATCTAAGTTACAAAAAAATCTCCGTTATGCCAGGTGCACATTGTGCTGTAGTTTAGTGTGAGAACGGCATCCATCATCTAGAGCGGTGGAAAAAGCAAACTTGCAGCATACATGCGTGTAACTTCGGGACCAGCGTGTGCACATGTCCACCGCCATTCACATTATATACATTCCCCATGGAGCAGAAGGATCCAGACGGACGTAATTGTTGAACTGAAGCAATAAGTCTATATTATAACATAATTAAATAGTGTTGTGTATTGTTCAAGTTCTAGCCTAGTTGACACGAGTCCAAACCCTGAAGTAGTAGGTACGGACAGGCAGGCAGGGATCTAGGATATAGTTCTTTGTATATTGGTAATGAAGCTTGATCTACACACACATGTAATTAAGGCCATTGATAAGTAGGCTGGTATAAAATAAAATTGCAAATCACTGAAAACGTGTGGTACTTAAACTATAGTAGTATCGAACTATAGATCTAAGTAAGCAGGCTATGCCTTGTAGTGAAATTCACTCAAAATGACAAAACCAAAGTTGAGCTGTCACACCACTCGCTTACCTTCTTTGTCGTCGTTTCGGAGTCTCGCAAGTAAGGGTGCTTGGTCCTTTGACAACAAACTGCAGAAGTCATCTTCCCCTCGATGATGGCAAATGGTCCAGGCTCTGAGGCAGCAAAGCAGCCCCAAATCAGGATGCATTCTCCACTGTATTTCACCGTTGGGATGAGGTTTTCACGTTGGTATCTGGTACCCTTTTTATGCCATACACAACACTGCATGTTCATCCCAGTCAAGTCGACCTTAGTTTTATCAGTCCACAAAACATTTTTCCAGAGTGATGTGGCATGTCAAGGTGCTCTTTGACAAACTTCAGGTGTGCAGTGATGCTCTTTTGGAAAGCAGGAGCTTCGTCTGTGGTGTCCTGCCATGAACAATATGCCTGTTCGATGACTTGCCTCGGGTATACTCATGAACCGAGATGCTAATCAGTTCCACTGACCCCTTCAAGCCTTTAGCTCTTACTCTCGGGCTCTTTTTTTCACCTCGTTGCACATTCTGCGTTCTGCCTTTGCAGTCATCTTGGCTGAGTGCCCACTTTTAAGGAGAGTAGTCATAGTACTAAATTGTCTCCATTTGTAGACAGTCTGTGGATTGGTGAATACCTAACATCTTGAAGATTATTTTGCAACCTTTCATTGCCCCCACCCCTCTTCAGAGATCTTTTCTTTATGAGACATAGTTCACATCAGCAGATGCTTCTTGTGAATAGCAAATTTGAAAAGTTCTGTGAGGAACAATGGTTCAAAATTCCTCCTGAACACTGTGCAGGTCTGATCAGCAGCTACCAGAAGCATTTGTTGGAGGTTATTACTGCCAAAAGAGGTTCAACCAGT
Organism: Pholidichthys leucotaenia; assembly: GCA_020510985.1. Classification (NCBI taxonomy): domain Eukaryota; kingdom Metazoa; phylum Chordata; class Actinopteri; order Cichliformes; family Pholidichthyidae; genus Pholidichthys; species Pholidichthys leucotaenia. The sequence continues at coordinate 309,675,725 of CM035839.1, read as the reverse complement.
TATTAAATCCAAGGGTTTACTTTTTCCACCAGCACTGTGAATGTTTAATGGATGTGTTCAATAAAGACAAGAAATATTATGATCATTTGTGTGGTACTAGGTTAATCACATTGTGTTTGTCTATACTTGGGACTTAGATGTCGATCACATCACATTTTTCGACCAATTAATGCAGAAAACCAGGTCCTATCAAAGGGTTCACATACTTTTTCTTGCCACTGTATCTACCAATATCAGTGTTGAACACAGTAACACACACACACACACACTGTATTTCACTCATGCACTGACTTATTTATTACAGGCATTGATTTGCAATGCTTGGGTGTGTATACCTGCTGGTGTATCTCTGGCTGCAGCGGGTGTTGATACACTGGGGGAGCGTGTCATGCAGACTGGGATCAATCACGTTCAGACTGACCGGCTCCTGGAGCACCTCGCAACTGGGGTTTCTGTACGATACAGGATTAGAAAATGCAAAAGGGTTGATAAAGGGGAGCTGGAGGCACATTTTCTTGGTGGAAAAAGGAGACACAGCATTCAACATCTATTAAAATCCCAGCGTGAAATATGATTACTGGTCATGGAAAGGGGAAAAAAAAAACAAAACAGTAGAATGGACATTAAAAGGGAAAAAAAATATTGAGTGTAAACAAAGAGAAATGTCAATCAATGCAAATCAGCTCTCAAAAGGCAGCCATCAATGCTGCCTGACAAGAAAAACAGATAAATAACTGACAGTGAAAAAATAATTGCATGTCTTGCTTAAAGAGGGAATTGGCATTTTAAGCATCGACATGCTGTCAGAGGCTGCTGACGGCTGATGAAAGGAGGTGAGTGAAAGAAAAGAGGCGCAGCAAATAACTGAAGGAAGGATGAGAGTAGATAAGAGTGACTAAAAGACTAGGAAAAGCAGTGAAGTCAGGAGCTGGTGAGAGAGAAACAAAAATGAGGAAACATATTTACACAAGAAGCAAACGCCTCACAAACGGTGCAGAGACACACGTGGACAGGTAGCATCGTGACAGGACTCGACGAAATGGACCCATTTATAACACTATATGGTGGCAGACTACTGTTAGAAAAGCTGAAGAAAATCTTTAATCAGGCCACATTCAGAAAAACATCTATGACTTTCTTTAGCATTTGAATTACATGTTATTTTTTAAAAAGTATTTCTGAGGCTTGGGCCACACAAAAATAAAAAATAAAATGATAGCTTTAGCAGTTTTGTTTCCATATTGTGTTGAGTACAGCAATAAAGTATACCAAAAAAACATTAAATTGATAATTATTTAAAAAAAAAAAAAAAAGTCCTGATTGTTGCCAGATTTTGTGCAGCAAACAAGCGACTCCATTCACAAAGTCCACATAATGACTTATTCTCTCGCTGGTATTTTTGGATCAACTTTTGCCCATTTTGGTACTTCATACTTTTGAAAAGCACATAAACGATGGCTGCTATGTAAATTACAATACTAGGATTTGAAACTTAATATAAGCTTACAAACTATAACCATAACCATCAAAATACAATCAAAAGGCTTGAAATATTTCACTAAGTGTAATAAACACTAAAAATATGAAAGGTGATGAAATGTACTGCAAAAAAACCCAAAAAACCCTTATTGACAGTATAGTTTACTGAGATGAACAAGTATGCAAGCAATTTTCTGAAAAAACAAGGCCAAGGTACTTTCTGATCAATTATCTTTTTGTTCACATGACAATCCACAGAATGTGTGCTCGCCTGTGCGTGGGGATCCCCCATATATGTAGCCGCTTATTGGATCGTAGATATTCAACACGTTGGATATTCACGATTCAAGATCAGAGTAGCCCCAGCTTTCATCTGAGCAGATCACAGTTCATACCAAAGACAAATCTGACAAGATGATCTGTAGGAACACCAAGATGATCGAGACTTTCCCTATGACTGTTGGAAGGGTGGAACTGGGCCCAGAATCAGCTAGATTAGCTTTTGGCACATGATTGGCTTAAAATAACAGCAAATTATGGTATAATATGCGTAATGCCAAGGTAGGGTGCCTAGTTTCCTGCAGAGAGAAAAAGATGGGTTTGCTTTCAAATCTCACAACCCACACAGGCCCCTCCCCCCCTTCCCTTGGAAAGCTTTTCGACACCACTCCTTCACAACATGTGAATGTGTTAAGCCTGTAAACACAGGCAGCAGTTATGAGAGAGTGGAACGCAATGTTAACTATTCAAAATAACCCGTTCACTTGTAAGGAAAGAAATTATATTTTGCTTTAGATAAATGTTCCCTTAGGAATTATTACCGTTTCTGGATTACGAGCTCTAATGAGCAGATGAGTAGGCGTGTGCATTGTGCACACATAAGCAGGCACGTCTATAGACTAAAAGGCTGGTTGACCAATGGCTTGGAATAGTCCGTTTTAAGTCACTAGCTGAATGTTTCTCAAAATCCTACCCTCCCAAGACCAATCCTTTTAGGTTTTTTAGATGCTCTGATAGATGTTTACTGTCAAGACACATTTTATTAAGATATTTTTAAAAAGTTATTTCAAAAATATTAGGTCCTCTACCTTAAAAACAAAAGAGCTTAAAAAAAGTTTTTTTGAATGAATGAACCTTTATTTAGGATAGATTAAAAGAAAGGAACAGAACAATATACCGGGGGGGGGGGGAATCAACGAGGTTGAATTAAATAATAACTCCTCAGATTATATAGTTCAACATAAATTATACGAAAAGGGTGATGGATGAAGCCACAGCTTATATTGCCCACCCATGTTCTATCTAAGAAGTCAAAAAATAAAAGTAACTGCAAAACAAAACAAAGCCAAAACAAAACATGACAAAACTAAGCAACAGCACAACACAGACCGGATATGACAGTCCTTATCTGATTTTACATGTCATTCTGTATGTATGTTTAAAGTATTTATTCCTTTAGTTTTTGTTTAAATTGACCAAGCGCTGTACATAATTTTAATTCAGCACCAAAAGCGTTCCACAGTCTGACAGTTTAATATCAGAAGGAAATGAACTTTATCCAAAAGGGAATTTTTTTTAATTTTTTTTTTTGAAATGATACCCCCCAAAAAAACCTCTCAAATTATGTAGCAGACATCTTACTCGTCTTGCATCCTCCTGCTTTACCTCTTATATAATGAAAATGGAAATTCAACCCAATATTGTAGCAAAAAGACATGTATGTTATCACACTGACCTGTTCTCAGCATTGGTGAGGTTGCCAGTACACTCGTTGACCTCCAGGGGGCACTCACACGGACATTCACACTCATTCTGCTCCATTCTGGACATAAACATTTAAACAACATGTTAGAATTATGATCATTTTTTTGCTGCACGACAGCATTAAAACCATGACTGCGTAAATTAAGTTAATTTCCTCTATGAATAGTCAGCCTTCCAAGTGCCCAGGAGGGTCAAACCAGTTTCAATAACAACCTGTGGCAGTTGAGGCAGAGACGATCCACTGTGCTGCAGGCACAGAACGCCAGGGAGTCGCAAGTCTCATTGACAATCCCAACAAATGCGTTGGTGCCGGAGATTCTGGTGAGGCGGTACTTGGAGCAGTGGCTGCCATGAACCAGGTTGGTGAGGTCTCCCTGTAAGAAGGAATTGGAGACATCGGCTTGATTGACATATGAGAATTAAAAGCACATCTGAAAATCAAATATGGACCTCCAATGTCTGTTATTAGACCCACTAATAGCTTCTAGGGGGAAAAAATAGTTGCATTACCAATCCTGACCACGAGATAGCAGTGTCCTACTGTGAAACTCATTTCAGATGGCGGCCACTGGCAACTCTGACTCACCACTATGCTGGTGTTGAACTTGTAGAAGCGCTGAACTGTGCGGTCGCTGAAGCTGTTACAGAGGTTCTTCTTGACAAAGTTGGGGTGGTTGAGGATATCATTGGCCACCAGCGGTTCCTACAGAGGAGGAGAGATTTAAATTCAACGTTACAAGACACCTGGTTCATTTAAGCTCCAAAGCTTTGTTGGGCGTGGATAAGAATTAAGCGTGCATTTCTGTTTTTTTGTCATAGAGAGTAGTAAAATATTCATTACCAAGTAATTTTTCAGAAAATGTGACAGATTAGAACGATATTTACAGACTGATTTGTGAAGAGCCTGATGGTTTATTGAATCATATTTTGGTCCGTTGCGCTTCTACCTTATGTGTTATATGCTGTTGCTCTGCTGGGGCATGGCCTTTAGGATCGATAAGAGTGGGGTGTGCAACCAGGTACCCTCTGTCCTCCATTATGAAGCACCTATATTTTATATAGACAACAGAAGTGATTGGAAAAATGTCAACAACTTAGACAAACTCAGTGACGTAACTACTACTCTTTCAACATGCAACATTTGAGACCACTCCTACTCCCTCCAGTATTTTTCAACAACTTCTATCTGCATAATGCAGCTCCATTTTCTTCCTTAGTGTTTTGCCAAATACCGCGTCACTTAGCTTGAAACCCCATTTGGGTTAATCCCGTTTTACACGGCCTCTTTATACCAACTGAGAGCAAGAAGGAAGTGGAGAAAGCAAGACAGGGGAAGAGATGGGGATTGGTGGAAAAGGGGGTGGAAGAAAAAAACTGAATGAAAAAAAGAAACAAAAGCTGGAGAAAGTATGTAGGACTGAGGCAACAGCAGCGACACATCTCCAGCAGGAATGCCCTGATAATCAGCTTATGCCTTCTTCCCTCTTTACTCTTTTCAGTCTCTCAGCAAGCAGTAAAACTGAAATTTAGCAAAGCAGTTCAGTGAAAAGAGAAGCTATTTGCATAAAGTAGAGGGAGAAGGAAGAGACTTTGCTTCTAGTTACCTGATCTTGTTGCCTTTGTCCTGGTTGCAGATTGGCAACAGGTCCAGTAGAACCTTATAGAAGTAACGAAGGGTGAAGTCTATACCCATCACTGCAACTGCATAGCCAGGAGCCATCTGAGCGCTAAAACAAGAACAAATTACAGGAATTTAGGAAAGAGGAGAACAGCAGAATCTGCACAGTTAACATTAAATTAACATGCTGCACACATGAACTCCATTTGCAGAATCTGCGTTTCCTCTAAACTGTTACGGTCAGAGCGTTAAGTGTACAACTACAAGCTAATCCTGTCCAGTAACACAGCTGATGAGTGTTTGTGAACACTCAACAACTGTAGGAAACTGTACTGCTACAAACAGCACTGTGGTCATCATGGAGTGCTGCTTTTAAGCCCACTCAACTAGAAACAAAATCATTGTATCCCATGTCTATGTGTAGGAAAGTGGACTATTCTGACTGGCCCAAGGGCACTGTTGAGGAGCAGACACTTGAAGACAACTGCGACTGAATCCGGGCAATTTGGTTGAAGGACATTGTGCGGCTAAACAGTCTCATCACTAAAGTGGTCAATGGACTTGTCTTCAGAGATGGTGCAGGCTGGCAGGGTTAACGTCTGGGCGGGAAGCCGAGCTGCCCACAATGATGTCTGGGATTATAACAAGATCTGCTTAACAATTAGAAATGAGGGGAGCTGATAACTGTATTTCCAGGGTGGGATAGATTTAAACAAATTGATCTATTCTTAGATGACTGCATGATGGGGGGGGGGGGGACTACTAATGAACTTGTAATACTTTAAATGGAATTTGCTCAAGCAGCGATTTAGGATCACAGAAGAACCCTTTTGACTTTGGTCAGAATTGGGCAAAAATTACTAAAATTCATTAAAAAAAAAATGCAGAGGCAAGGCATCCTTTTACTTGAAGTGTTGCTCTGTGAATGATTTAGTTTTAATTACTTTAGCCCTTGGTTACTCTTACCTGGAGGCATGGATGGTGTGGCTAATGGTGACCACGTAGCCTGCCCCGCCCACATCCAGGTATGGCCCTGTGAAGGTGATGAGGCCTGGGTTGGCCACAGCATGCTGGTACCTACCCAACAACAAATGGTTATAACTGACATGATCTCACAGTAGTCCAACACAGACACACTTCTACCAGCAGTCAACCAGAGAAACCATTAGTCAGTCGCTGTCATGGTTTTTAATTTCCCAATAAATACGCAAATTAAAATATTGATATTAAATATGAAAACAATATTTACAGCAACAGTAGACTGTCTCAAGTGACGCCCTGCTGCTGTTCCCTCAGAACAAGGGACTGACGTCATTACATAAGGCGAGCGTATCTCAACTAAGATGGCTGCCCCCTCACCCTGCACGCGACAACTCTGTACTCCCTCAAACAATGCTGCATGTGGTTGTTATTTGTATGACTTTTGTGGTTAAGTACAGTTGACGTATAACATCTACAGCAGAGAGGAATTATTGCACAACCTCAAGAATATTCCAAGTTCCCGTAACGATACGGTGACCGGTGATGGAGAGGACAATGTAAACAGAAACAGAGTAGCCAGTCTGGCTACTTGGCTCGGCTAAGAGTGCTCTGAACAGACCAACGTTATCTAGCCCTTTCTGTCTCAAATGTTCGGTCCCTTGGAATCAAGATTGATGAACTAAAACTGGATATATAACCCAACCAACCGCAGGAGACGGCTCTGTGATGATCATCGAGCTGGCTACGCTCGACCATCATAGACGCTGTGGTTAAGCTAATGTGCAGCTAGATACACTGAAGGTAAGAGCTGTAGAAGCAGAATTTGTATGTATGTGAGTAAGTGCTTGTTTACAAACTGTGGTCGTCAATTAAGTACTGCTCACCAGACCTGCAGCTGCTGGCAGTTTGTCTGCCACAGGAGTTTTTTGTTGCCGTGGTAACAGTGGTCCAGATGCTAATGCTAATTTAGCATTTGGTTACGTGCTAGAAGCCACTGACAGGCAGCAGACCTGATTTTGACCAACATATTAAGTGTGCAATACAAGGAGATAACACACTGGACTGTGTATATTCTAATATAAAGGGATACAGAGCCTCCCTCCCCTCGCACGTTTGTCTGAAAATGCAAAACACGCATTTATTTTCATATTAACTTAAGGCAGTTGTCTCACTGTCCTTGTGGAATGTATCGTTATATGAAACTTAAGCATCACTGTAAGGCAAAGGAGATGTAAATAGGTGGGAAAAGATATGCGACTATATCAGCATCGGCAAAAACTAGTTTTAGGCTGCATTCAGACCAGGATATTCCGGAGGTCTCAGTTCAACTGGGCGGGGAATGCTGAGAATTTTCACACCCTGGTGTGGATTGCATTCGCAGTGCAGCGGACCAAACTGCCTGGACAGCGTCATGCAGTTACAACAACTGCTCGTTTGGGGCACTGTAGCCGAAATCACCACTGACCAGGAAGAAAAAAATCTCTGCAAAGAAAAATCAGGCTCATTGATTGGCCAGGACCAAAAACAGAAATCCGTTCCCTTTAGCCGGGTTGTTTGTCCACCACAAACGTAACATTTTTTAACTTTTCTCCTCGGCTTTCACCAGTAAAAGGATTTCTCAGACTTGTGCAGTTGTCTGTTATTTTCTACCCAAAATGTACTACGGTAAACACCACTTCCTCTTCTCAGACTACAGTATGTGTTGCTGTGGTTACACAAACGCCAAGGGGCACTTCCGCCCTTTGGTCCGCTGGACACTTCGATTGGATTCACACTGCAAGCGGAGTGCACCAGACTTTGTTTGCAAGAGAACCGAGACCCCCGTTTCCAGGAGGTCCAGACTTCGCTTTTTTGGTGCGCACCAGAGTTCCAACGTGCGTTCAGACGGCACCAAGTGAACGGAACTATCGCAGAGGCCACTGTTTGGTCTGGACCATCTGAATGCGCCCTTAGACTATCAGCATATTGGCTATCTGCAAAACTTCTATCGCGCATCCCTATTGTTGACCTCCACTTGCCTCGTCCATGGGCAACTTCCTTCCTGATTAAACTGGTATGAACACGGGCTGGTTCACCATAAAGCACCAATATTCTGAGACTGTGGAGCCAGAAATGTAACCAGCACTGAGCTTTGCCATATGGGTTTGCAGCCAGTAGGGAGTAACTTAAACTCTGGTTGTGCTTGTGCATTTCAACAAAAACGAACTGGTCAGCTGATGTCTTCCTCTTTCAACTTTTATATTTTGACAGTAAAGTCTAACAAATACAGAAAATGCAAACCAAATTAAATTCTAAAAGGTGTGAGAGAAAGTGAGCAACACTTTTCCTGTGCCCTCCTAAACACACACACACACACACACACACACACACACGCCTTCACTCCTTTCTCCCTCTCATCACAGCCTCCACAGCGAGCCTCACCATTGTCTGCGGGTCGGGTCGAACGCTTTGTCCATCAGTGATCCTGGGTAAATCCGCAGCACCCCACTGGGGGTTGCTATGTAACGGCGCACAATGTAGCAGTTGAGGCTACTCATTTCCATTAGTGTCATCCACTCATCCGTGACGTGACTGGTCGCCATAACTTCGTTCCTGACAGAGGACTGCGGAGGGGAAGTGATGGAAGAAGAAAGATGGTGAGGGTGGAAAGAAGATGAAGGGAGGAGGGAAGAAAACTGGGTAAGGAGTTCAAAAGTTTAATAAGATTCTGGCTTGATGTTGGATAAAACTTTTGGCAAGTTTGTTTAAGAAAGTCAAAAATTGTTAATAAAGTTAACTGAAAAAAAAGCACATCATTCCTATTCAATGCCAAAAATGTTAAAATCGGAATTAATTCTATTTCTAGTGAACAGACTAAGAGGTGTGATCAATAAATCAAGAAGCAAAACGCCAACCCACTCAATTAGCCTTAAAGTTACGCAAAATCACTTCGTATTTTTAGACTAGCTTCTCAATTTGAAAGGAGTGATGATTTCACTGGAGGGGGTCTGTAAGACTAGCCTGGGAATCTGAGTCTGAACTCCAAGCCTCGGGGCCGGCGCTCGGCTCCCCCCAGGACAGGAATGCACAGAGACTGCCAAAACCCGTGTGAGGTTTTGTCCTCTTCTTAAAGATGCAGAACATCACTTTAATCTGCAGGATTTTAGCTGCAATCTAAGCAGTCTGACATGCTTCCCACATGCTGTACAAAACAGAAGCTAAAAACAAACAAAGGACCACCGTCATAAAAATCAGCCCATCTTCCTAATGAGGGTGTGGGGAAACATCAGCTGTGTTTGTGTTTGTGTCTGCAGCAGGGACATTTGTGAATGTCTCTGATTCGACTGCGGGGCTGCCCATGTGTTTGTCAGGTAAACAAGAGTCTGGCTGGTCTTTGCTGGTAGTTGAAAGTGCTGTTCCCAGGCGTTTGTGCCTTTGTACCTTGAGGCCTGGGTTGGCTATGAGCCTGGTGTTATCACTCAGGTAAGCAGTGTAGTGCTCCACCATGCGTTTTGTTTCTGGCTGACTGAGGTGCTCGTAGGGAGAAGAAAAACTACCAGCTGCCAGCATCACCGTGGGGGATTCTGCAAAATGGACAGGGGGGGGGAAAAAAAAAGGACAGTCAGAGATGCTAATGTTTTAGAGCCGACTGTGGGTGAAAATCAAGTTTGCAGATGAAAGTTTTTTCATATTATTGCACAATATTGCAGGTACGTGAGTGTAGGTGTTTCTTACCAATGGTGGCGAGCTGTTTGAAGTGCAGGCAGGAGCTGGGCTGGCCCAGCAGGTCCAAACGATGATAGAGCAGCTTGGAGCTGGGAGCAGTGATCAGATTCTTCAGCTGCTTCACCGGCATCTCTGGCTGCACGTACACGATGCCCAGGATGAACGACGTGTCCTGAACCTGGAGGACGAGGTCAGGAGAAAAGAGAGTGCAGCAGAAGTCATGAATTAAAAGTCTACTGTATTTCCAAGCATCCTTTTCATGTCATCTTAACATTGTCCAACTTCCTACAGCTGTAAACAATAGTTTCCATATGATAAAGCAATATATGTTGAGTTTTCCAGTGGCCCTGTTCACTGTGCTGTGTGAACTGATTTGAAAGAAAGTCACACGCTTATGTCCACTCAAATGAAAGAGCACGCAAACAGCATAATAAGGTAAAGAGAATCGTATTTATACAAAGTTGTTTCAGGCTTAATGACCACTCAGAAACTACCCCTACAATGCCACAGCCACACACATTGAGGATTTTAAAGAAGCACAATGTAACTTTGCCGTTTCTGGAGTAGATACAGTGTGGCAAAAAAGTATGTAGTCAGCCACCAATTGTGCAAGTTCTCCCACTTAAAAGATGAGAGAGGTCTCCAATTTTCATCATAGGTATACCTCAACTATGAGAGACAAAATGAGAAAAAAAAAAATCCAGAAAATCACATTGAAGGATTTTTAATAAATTAATTGGTAAATTCCTCGGTAAAATAAGTATTTGGTCAATAACAAAAGTTTATTTCAATACTTTGTTATATACCCTTCGCTGGCAATGACAGAGGTCAAACGTTTTCTGTAAGTCTTCACAAGGTTTTCACACACTGTTGCTGGTATTTTGGCCCATTCCTCCATGCAGATCTCCTCTAGAGCAGTGATGTTTTGGGGCTGTCGCTGGGCAACACGGACTTTCAACTCCCTTCAAAGATTTTCTATGGGGTTGAGATCTGGAGACTGGCTAGGCCACTCCAGGACCTTGAAATGCTTCTTATGAAGCCACTCCTTCGTTGCCCGGGTGGTGTGTTTGGGATCATTGTCATGCTGAAAGATCCAGCCACGTTTCATCTTCAATGCCCATGCTGATGGAAGGAAGTTTTCACTCAAAATCTCACGATACATGGCCCCATTCATTCTTTCCTTTACACGGATCAGTCGTCCTGGTCCCTTTGCAGAAAAACAGCCCCAAAGCATGATGTTTCCACCCCTATGCTTCACAGTAGGTATGGTGTTCTTTCTCCTCCAAAAAAGACAAGTTGAGTTTTTACCAAAAAGTTCTATTTTGGTTTCATCTGACCATATGACATTCTTCCAGTCCTCTTCTGGATCATCCAAATGCTCTCTAGCAAACTTCAGACGGGCCTGGACATGTACTGGCTTAAGCAGGGGGACACGTCTGGCACTGCAGGATTTGAGTCCCTGGCGGCGTAGTGTGTTACTGATGTAGCCTTTGTTACTTTGGTCCCAGCTCTCTGCAGGTCATTCACTAGGTCCCCCTGTGTGGTTCTGGGATTTTTGCTCACCGTTCTCGTGATCATTTTGACCCCACGGGGTGAGATTTTGCGTGGAGCTCCAGATTGAGGGAGATTATCAGTGGTCTTGTATGTCTTCCATTTTCTAATAATTGCTCCCACAGTTGATTTCTTCACACCAAGCTGCTTACCTATTGCAGATTCAGTCTTCCCAGCCTGGTGCAGGTCTACAATTTTGTTTCTGGTGTCATTTGACAGCTCTTTGGTCTTGGCCATAGTGGAGTTTGGAGTCTGACTGTTTGAGGTTGTGGACAGGTGTCTTTTATACTGATAACGAGTTCAAACAGGTGCCATTAATACAGGTAATGAGTGGAGGACAGAGGAGCCTCTTAAAGAAGAAGTTACAGGTCTGTGAGAGCCAGAAATCTTGCTTGTTTGTAGGTGACCAAATACTTATTTTACTGAGGAATTTACCAATTAATTCATTAAAAATCCTTCAATGTGATTTTCTGGATATTTTTTTTTCTCATTTTGTCTCTCATAGTTGAGATATACCTATGATGAAAATTGGAGACCCCTCTCATCTTTTAAGTGGGAGAACTTGCACAATTGGTGGCTGACTAAATACTTTTTTGCCCCACTGTAAGCTCGTCTCTGGGTCTCGAGCCACACGTGCTAAAAACGGAGAAGGCTGCCGAGGTCATGGCAAATGTGACGCATCTGAACTGGAAGCCCCAATGTGAAAAATATCAGAATCTTTCTAAAAAAGGCAGAAGTGAAACACGTAATTAAATGCGAGACCACCGCTGCTGCCAAAGGGGGAAAAAAAAAAGCTAAAAGACTCTTATGAAAAGTCTGATTCTATTAGTGTCGAGCTGGTATTTCGTCCTTATACATGGCACTGACAAAAACAGGAAAAGTGTATTCAAGGGATAAAAGCTTCCATTTTGGAAAATTTGCTGTAATTACATCAAAGAATATAAGGTGCTGGGTGTGGTGAAGACACACTAGGGAGGGTTTCTCTTTAGATAATGTGCAGCAGTAATAACAGAGTTTCAGCGCCAAAGGAAAATCATGGGGTGAGGTCAATGGCGCAGGTAAAGGAACATTTCCCCAGAAGTTAAAAAGTACTTAAACTCTTCTGGCTGAGGTGCATTGACTTGTTTAATCTTGTTGTATCATTTGTTAGGTTACATTTCCACAGTTTTAACTCTTTACCAAAAATCTGAATCACACAGACAAGGAAAAAGACTATTATATCTAAACTACGACTAATATTTTTTCATTTACATTCAAACCTGTAAAGGCTTTAAAACAAAGTTGATGGTGGAAAATGAATATCAGCAGTAAAACAGACATTTCTTTAGTCAGTTTACAGTCATTGAGGACACGTACCAGTTTCCAGGCGTAGCTAACATTATATGCATCTTTGCTGTTGTCCCTGAGCCGGCTGGTGTGCCAGGACAGAGACGAGTTGACTGGCACCACAATGACCTGACTGCCCAAAGGGAGACTGCAAAACAGTTCGCACAGTGAGGACTGACCGGATGCAAACAGAGTGTGCATCAGCTGCTGTATGGATTTCGAATCATTTCCTACCTGAGGATGTTCTGGCGGACAGCAGAGAATCCTGGGATGTTTTCATAGTGGATAATGTCCGTGTGCACCGGAGGCTCTGTCATCAGGTAGGGTCGTGTTAGGGAAGGGTGCATCAGGGTGTAACCTGGGTTATTATTTAAAAAAACAACAACACAGTTTTAACATGTACAACATAAAACACACAAGACCACTTCAAAGGCAGCTTCCCCCATTTCAGACTGCAGCTTCATAACTGATATTTTATCTTCATTCTGCAAGGCAAGACGGAGTACATTCACTTTACTTGGGAGAAAATGTTGAGCATTAAAAACTGTCTGCAAAAATCTGACCCAGTGGTGGAAATAATTAAAAAGAGCATTATGTGCTCCTGATAACCAGTGTTTAAAGTAGCACTGCAGTCCAAATTCAAAACTGTGTAGAGCAGGGTCGACTGTCGGGACAGCAAACATAATCTTGGTCACGTCAGTTTTTTTGGTTCTTCCCTTCTTCCTGTTCTGTGCGTGTGTATAAGAGTACTTTCATGTACTGCCCCTTTAAGACATGTCACCTGCACACGGTCGCATGACTCCACAACCTGGTAGCAGTAGCAGCGCAGTCAGCTCTGTCCGGAAGCAGCAAAACAGGGCGGAAAAATTTTAAATGGCTTGTAGTGAAAATGTCCGTCCACATAGTATGAGATGATTGACTGTTTAATCTGGCGATGCCGACGGACGCGAGTGGGGTGCGTGGAAGCTGGACTAAGTCCTGTTGACCTCTGACTGCTGTCCATGCTATCAATCGTTTTGCAGTGAGTGTCAAGGACTCTCCCGGAGCAGCAGGCTGGCACCAGCCACTTGGCCCATGTCTTATCTGGTAATGCAGGGGTCGAAATGTGATTGGCTCTGGTTGTAGGTAGCAGTCTAGCCAACACAAAAAGCTTCCCAGAATGAGCTGAACTTTTAAAACGGGAACATTCAGTCTTCTATATTGTTGAAGACAATTTTACAGCTTCAGTGTTTAATCCCACAACCCCTTATTAACAGCAGTAAACACAACCAGATCCCTTCAACATGAGCCAAAATCTTCCCGTGCAAGGATATTTTAATGTGTACTTTTTTCTTCTACACCATTTAGTGCAGAAGTTCTCTGTCTGCACCATATTAACTGTGCTTAGATACAATCTGACTGACAGGACATTTGAATGCCAATTAATTACTTCAATAGGAGGCATGTGTTAATGTTTAGAGTGAAAAAAGCACTAATAATTATGGTGCAGTAATAAGCTATAATTTGATGGCATAGCTATAACAATAACAAACACTTGAGAGAGAAAAATGAGTCCCACTGACTTCAACTGCAAATAAGCAGCTCTGGCACAGCTGAAAAAAAACAACTTGATAATTAGCTTTAATTAGGAAACATTCATATTGTGGAACAATTGTTCCAACCTTCTGTTTCAGCAAATGTGATTTAAATTGTATATTTTTGTGATTATTCTCAAATACTTTGAATTCTCTTCTCAAAGCCCTTAAAGTCTCCCATTTGCCATCACTTCACCTATGAAAAAAATTGTCTCATCAACTTGAGTCCTTTTTCTGATCTTCTGTCATTTTTCTATTGATTAGTATGAGGTCGTATTTGAGGCATTAACTGTAATTTCCCAGTTTGGGATCAATAAAGTACATCTATCTATTAACCCAAGCACAATCAATTCAGATTATTATGGCTAATGTTACCCACCAGAGAGTTTTCACATTTCCAATTTTAAATTTAGAGGCTAAATACAGGCTTGGAATCAAAATGTATTTACCTAAAAGATCTTTGTTATTCTGGAAAATTCCCTACAAATAATACTTGTGGTTGACAAGTTAATTGTGCAAGCATTTGCCAACATAACTGCTGTAGCCTTTGCTACTCTGGCTGGAAAACAAACAATGGGGAACAATGTTCTTTGGGGAGAGAAATGGAGAGATCTGGCAACAGACGCACTCTGCTGAAAGAAAACTCTTCAAGCTCTGAACTACAACTATAGACTATAGCAAAAAGAAATACAGCTCTTAACAGCTGTAATAACATTACAAGTTACAGGTAAAAGGTTACCAAACTGTACTCGGGTGTTGTGCAGCAAAACCTTTGGCACTTTTCTAGGCTGTGAGCGCATCAGCATAACACTAGTGCTGAGTCAAGACCTCGTCAGCAGAGGTCAAAATAAACCAACACCAGACCCAAGTACTAACCTCATGGTTCCATAGAGAAAGCCAAAGAACTGCCAGTGCTACTGAGAAGATGCTAATTAGGTTTAAGGGCCCCTTTACACAGCACGGAGATCACTGAAAGATTGGGCCAATTTTTGATCTTTGGGATTGTTTGGCAGATCCTTGTGTGTTTTGGACAGAGTCAAAACCGTGGGGATACTGTAGCAACAGTGGGGATCATTGATAGATCACAAATTGGTCAGATCTCTCAACGATTTCTTAATGATCTCCACCCCTGTGTAATGGAGTGTATAGCAAGGAGTAATTGCTTTGAGGGAAGTTAAAAATGGACAAAATCATGGATTCCTCTTGTACATGATACAAAATGACCAGAATGATCGTGAAGCGTTTTCTCAAGGGATGTAACCAGTTCCCCTGACAGAATTTTACTCCACCACTAACAAATCTGGACAAATTCACCAGAGGAAACAGCTTGTAATAATATTGTGTATATGTGGAAGTGTCAGGGGGTCAACAAAAATACTGACTGATAATTGTTTGTCCCTTTCTTTGTGTGACTGACCTTTGTTGTCAATAAGGAAGGTGTAAGAAGCCAGGGAGTCTTGATAGTACGTGACATCCTCCAGTATGTACGCCAAATTCACATCCACACCAACCACGCCCAGGAGCAGGTTACCAAAATAACACGGCCGACTCACGGTCATAATAAAACCTGAGGAAAGATGAACAAGCATCAACACCCGACATCAGTTTGACACAACCAGCCTCAGTTTTATTTTGGGTCTTATGCGCTTACGTCTACAACTAGTGACCAAACAAGGATGCGGTCCTAAAGAATTCAGCTAATGTCTGCATGTCTAACAGCTGCATTTACCTCATGTGAAAGAGTTCGCCACACAGAAAATCATTTGTGATTCATTTATGATTATTCAACCCCAGTTCATCTTATTCTTGTTCACATTTGGTTCAGGTGGGCCCACCCCTCCCACTCACCATCTCCCAATGGGTCAGCATAGGCCAGGCTGAAGCGGGCCAGATCAATCATGCGATTGGGCAGATTGATGTAAAAGCGGCCCACTGTGGTCTCCAGGTTGCTGAGCTGATTCAGCACCATCATGCTGCCCTTCACCACCGGCATTGTGGAAGCTCCTGCGGAGCCAGGAAAGGACACCACAAAGGAGCGGTCTCTGTCGGACGTTCGGTCAACGCCATACTTCATCGAATTTTGCTCGGCGAGATCCCTGAGGAAGGCCAGCTCCTTCAGGCCTGTAACTCCCTCTGCAGGAGGAGGAAGAGACACACAAACAGAGTTCAGGAAAGGAAGGCAATGACGAAATTTGTTTGATTTAATCAAGCCTGGATATTAGGAACAAATCCGCAACAGATGGTCTGGCTACAGAACTACTGAACAAGGTAACCGTGGAAATGAAAAGGAGGGTTTGGGTTTGAGTTTGAAAGTGCGCTAAGAAATAAGTAAACTTCTGACTGAAAGGCATATGACTCAGATTTCTCTCATAACAGGAAACTTACTGTTCCCATTTCCTATAAGATATAAGAAAAAAAAGAAATTACACACATGTCCATAAGTGGGCTAAATTCAAAGAGCACATCTATATAAAATTAAACCAACTGACTCTGGTATCAGCAGAGACTAGCCCTAGCTTGTAATTCGGTGTCATGATCTGTATAAGCTTCATGTACAATCCTATACAAGTGCCAAGCCCAGCTGTCCACGGTCAAACTCAGATCGTGCCACAAATAAATCCCTCATTACTTTAAAGAAAATACACAACTGAACTGTTAATGCACACTTCAGACGTTATCTTTCCAGACGCCGTAAGGTCATTTGGAGGAGGATGAAGAGCTACGACTGCAATCTACAGCTGTGGCCCTGAACATTTGGCGCCCCACAACCCTACTGGGGAGGACAGAGCAGAAAATGTGCCAGTATCCAATCAGTGAATGGATTACAGCTCAATCCATTTTTAATGCCAAGGCTCTGCTCTTTTGATCATGCACTGAGCCGCAGACATGAGACAATGTAGCCATGACGGCAGTGTCAAAGAATATTTCCCCTCCCACAGCACAGGTATCGGTTAACGTTAATTTAAATTAAAATGGATTTTAAATTTATGATGTGACAAATGCTAATTTGTTGAAGGGAGGGGGGGTCCTACATTACAAAAACTCAAGTTGTGATTCTGGGGCTTTTCTTGTCAAATACCAGGTAAAGGGGTGATCTAAATGGATAAATTGGTTACTCTTTGCTCTTTCAATATTTCATTTCTGAAACAAAAAGAACCACCAAAAATTTTGAACTTGTCAAAATAAAATTGGAATTAAGATGGAGAAGTTATGAAAAAACGTGCACCTTTTCAATTTGTACTGTGTTAATTTACTGAAAATCCAATGTGATAATTCCTGCAAAACAAACATTACTGGCAAACGCAACAGATGAATCTGGTACTTTATAAAAAAGGACAAGCAGGTCTAGCTATGAAAAACTACCTACCATATTTCAACAAACACAGAGGTCACGGGATCACTTTAATCCTGTGTGAATGAACATCTCAGTTTTTCAGCAATTTATGGTTGGATGTTTTTCGTTTTGAGTTGCTCTGGCCAACTTTTTTTTTCCAAATGAAATTATAGAAACTGCAGCAGATATAATGATCAAGTAAATTTAAAAAAGTAACTGAAAGTCAAACAACTCTTCACCAATGAGTTGCACAGCATTTAACCATTTAGTCGTACACTGAAGCCACTTCAACACCTGCTTGCAGCAGCAGTTGTTCCTCAAGGCCTTGACAACATATCCAGGGATTAATGTCAGTAAAGGGTGGGTGGAAAAATGATACGGTGTAATATCGCAATACTTTGCACCTGCAATAATGCATCGATCGAATGTTGCAGATTCCTTGGTATCAATTAACCAAGAGGGTTTTCAGTTCACTAGGTGATGCAAAATAAGCATGAATTGTCTGTCTAGCAAGATGTGCTGCCAAGTGTATTAATTAACTTAACGGATGGAGAAATGACACCGGAGACAGAACTGAGAAACGCACCAAATAAAATGCAACTCAAATGTCTGGACTTTTGGGGAGATTTTATAACGCAGACGGCTGGAAAGACCTTGACATGGTGCACTTAACTTGCAAGTAGCACAGCACAAAAAAAAAAAACCAGTGATAATGCCATGAACACAAGGGCCGCTGCCCACCCCTCTTGGCAAAATCCAGCAGCAGCAGCGTTAGTGGGAGAAAATCAAGCCAAACCACCACCAGGTAAAAATCAACCAACGATGTAAATAACCAGCCTGACGAAAGTCATCCCCAAACTCTAAACGAGCCAAGAAGACAACAGTCCACTGTGCACCTCACGGGCAAAGACTTGCATTCATAGCACCACGCAAAACTAACGCCCCTGCCACATGTATTAAGATGCTCGAGCCCATAGATGTGACGTGACCCCGTCCCGCTGCCACAGTGGGCCCAATACTCCACCGAGAAATGGAAGTCCACAGGCGAGGAATGCCCGAGTACAAAGGACCACAATTCATGACATGTGGACCTCCAGAGTACTGCACTCACATGTGACCACAGCACACCATCCAATGGTGGACTGAGTTCCTCCAGCCACCAAAACAAAAGCAACCATGGTGCGATGGATAGACTGAATACTATATGAAACAGATGTTGACAGTTTTTCTTTAGGGACACAATCTGATGTTGAATCGGGGGTGGGGGTGGGGAACTATACGGTATAGCAACACTCTGGTTATATCACAATACTTCATTGTATCAGAATATTATGACAGTACTGCATAGTGACTCAAGCATCGCAACAGTATATCATGTCATCTCTAGTGATTCCCACACCAAAAATTCTAGTGAAATACTGTATTTGTTTATCCCGTGCAAATTCACTGTATGAAACAAGATGTGTAGTTTCTAAATTCCTCCACAAATAATATACCTGTGCAAACAAGGCTTAAAGCAAAAATCTTCTGACCG
This sequence comes from Pholidichthys leucotaenia, assembly GCA_020510985.1. NCBI lineage: Eukaryota > Metazoa > Chordata > Actinopteri > Cichliformes > Pholidichthyidae > Pholidichthys > Pholidichthys leucotaenia. The sequence continues at coordinate 309,656,859 of CM035839.1, read as the reverse complement.
GCTGCCCATCACAAACCGAAGGTTTAGACAGCAGGTGGGTGGGGCTTCTGCATCTATTGTCAAGCACTATAAGGATAATCAACTCCGAGTGACTGAAGTGGAAAAACGAGAGAGAGAGAGAGAGAGAGAGAGAGAGAGAGAGAGAGAGAGAGAGAGAGAGAGAGAGAGAGAGAGAGAGAGAGAGAGAGAGAGAGAGAGAGAGAGAGAGAGAGAGAGTGTGTGTGTGTGTGTGGGGGGGGGGTCTGAAACTCAACATTTAGAGTAGACCAATATAAAGCAGACGAGACCCATTCCAGGATTTTATTTAAAAAGAAACCAGAAAACATTTAACATGGCGCTAGATGATTATTATAGCATTTTGGTCAAGCCAACAAGTCATCTGGGTCGGCCTCTAAAACACGTACACAAGCACTCTTTGATTAATTGTCTATGTTTATTGCACTGTCCCTGTCAAATAAACTAATCTACTACTACTACTGTGCTGCCACGAACTGTTGATCTTTTTGAACAAATGCCACTTCACATTTGGCAGAGGAATCGGGGAATAAAATCTGCGCCCGCGTGCACACACACCAGGCTGCTCAGCTGTGCTCAACAAAATGTTTTTTTGAATATGCAAGGCTAATAAACTCCGAGGACGATTGATTTCTGCATCCTTTTCATCATCTCTTTAAAGCACCAAGGTTCTCTCTCTCTCCCTGTCCCACACGCACCCTTTGAGTCCACCCTTTGAAGTCTCACTCTCCCCTCTTTAGATGTACCTCATTTCCATTTTCCAGTGCAAAAATGATTTGTATTAGCAGTGGGCTAAAGGCTGTACAGCAGTGTATGCTGCGGAGAGAGGCAGATGGATGGACAAGGACAGAGAGGGAGGGAAATAGAGCACCAACGCACTAAGAAACCGTAAACAAAAAAAGCCTTTGAGGATATGGAGTTGCTCTAACTCTCTTGAGCACAACAGAAGAGAATATCTAGCACAAAGAAAGCAGTTGCAGCACGGCCGGAAAAAATGCAGCACTAGATGCTGCAAATAATGAAAAAAATGAAAATGTAAAGAGGTCAAATTAATCTGTTTATGGGTGTGTAAGACCTTTTCAGCTCAAGTATAAAAGTACAGTAGAAGTAAATATAGTTGAAGCATCCTTTATTGGGCAGTTATATAAATGAGCTGAACAGGATCTGGCAGCAGAAAATGAACCATTTTCTAAGGTATGAAATAATCTGTGAGTGTGAGTAACCTACCATTCATCAGGGCATACGTAAGAATCATGACCGAGTTATTGAGGTGTCTGTTCTCCTCTCGCACCACCGTCAGCGTGGCCCTCTTCACCACCTCGGATGATTCTCGGGACGTGATACCCGACGACAGGTAGATGATCACCATGTCTGTGGCTGGCGGAGGATCAAAACACAAAGTTTTAAATAATGCCAACAAAGGAACTGCACATTTCTGTTTTATTTCCTCCGTCTTACTGGTGCTATGCTTGCTGAGACTGCTTGTGTTTCGGAGCAGCTGGAAGGCCTTCTGGAAGCCTGACGCATGCTGTGTGGCTCCATCAGAGGCCTTGATGTTGGAGATGAAGGTGCTCATCTTCCTTTTGGTCTCGCTCGTGGCTGGAGACAGCAGACTCTTATAGCACTGGTCTAGAGAGCAGGAGCGAACCGTTTCTGCCACTGACAGGATGGCAATCTGAGGAGAAGATGTAATGAGATCTAAATAAACCCATCAGAGAAAAACTTTGTCATCAAGTTAGGAGACTTAATTAGATTTGAGCTTTAAATATGGGGGGGACTAATAAAAGCAGAAATGCTTTTCTGCAAACCTTATCATGCTCATCTATAGCATTCAGGATGACCAGTGCAGAGTCCTTGGCGATTTGAAGTTGGGTTTCCGTGACAGAAGCTCCATGGTCGACCATCACCACAATGTGTTTAGACTGTGGACGCACCGCAGAGACGTACACCGGTCTGCAAAACCACATACACAATACACAAGCAGGTAAGATAGCTGACTACACAGTATGTGTGTAGTACTGTACACATCTATAATTTGGAGCAGTTAGATATAACACTTTGAAACAGTCTCAAATGATCTCATTGCGGTTTAAATCTAGAAGACACTCAGTGGAGGACCCAGATCCATTCTGACCTTGCAGCCTTGACCTCGTGACCAACACATACAGGAGAAATCAAACTTAAAATGTGTATTTTTCCCCCCATTTCATTAATGTCTAAGCATTTTTAGCCATGGAATCAAGATCTTAAGGTTTATGTAAACCACAATTACAGCAACACATTTTAGTACAAATACAATTCATGTTTTCAAACAGTATGCGTGTCCTCTCATTTATAGCAATAAATTACAGTTCAGCAGTAGAATAATAACCTGCAGTACACAGCAGATAAATACATTAAAGTGACATACATGCAAATAGAGAGCCTTTAATGTACTTCATGCCGCTGGAGTTACATGTGCAGCCACGTATCTCCACGTACCTTTTGAAACAGCACAAAAAAGTGAAACTGCTTGTAATGGAAAGAAATGCGGTCTCTGTCCACATAGTGTGAGATGACTGACTGTTTATTTCATCTGAAGAAGCCAAGAAAAAGTGAGCAAAGTCCACGGACACTAACACATAGATGCCTGAAGCTACATTCTTGTTAGCCTCTTATGGCTATCTGTGCCATCGCAACCATCCCCCCCCCCCCCCCCACAGGGACGAACAACCTCAGTGGACAAGCCAAGACCACCGTTGCGAGGCACATGACCCACACAAGATGTCAACACACCAACTTCGGCACCAATGTTTACTTTGTGTGTGAAATGGCAATAGAACTGTTGTGTAATATTGCTTAATTATGAGCCTTGTCAGGCTCACAGGGAGAAAGGAGGAGGGAAAAAATACTGAAAAAAGTGAACGCATCAAATCATGATGCTGATTTAAGGTCAGACTGCCCAGCCCTAATACCTAGACTTGCCAGGGTTTACATTAGGGCTGTCGCGGTAGAGGAACTTCCCCTGCGGTGACGGTGGATAGCTCAACACCACGGTATGTGGTGTTACTGCAAATGGTCTTAGGACCCTGTGAACTCAATTTAAACAGGGTTTATAACTTATGTGGCAAATGAGGGAAGCTGTCAGTCTCGCTGCAGCTCCGCTCTCAACTTTATGTGCTTGTGTGACAACTGTGTGGAGTTCCGTTCTTTCTACAGGCATGAACTGCTGATTCCGTTAAAAAAAAAACAACAAAAAAACCCGATCATTTTAAAGCAGTGGTGGGAACTATGGAATGTATAGACTGGAGACCACAACAGCATTCAGCTTATTTAAGCAGGACAGTCTCTGTACAGGACCCTGCGTGGCTCTCGTCTCCATGATTTTTGCCGCCGTCTGAAGAAATGATGTTCAAACAAGCTTTGGCTCTCGGAGCTCATACACAGGAGCACACACGGTCAGGATCATGCACACTCCGCTCAGAGGGAATTAACACGCTTTGTGCCCTTTCAGTGCTCACTGTCACGGCTGTACTTAACGAGTCCAAACGCTTTCACCACTAACTGCCTGCTGGAGTCCGTCTGGAGAGAGTGCCCCAAACGGTGCCGTCACTGTCAGCACCCAGCAGCACCGTGTGCTGTGGAAGCTTCTAGAGTACCGGGTGCAAACATTCTGTTGCCAATAAAAATACATTTCATTTAATAATCAGCAGAGGCACATAAGTGAACAATGAGATATAGCCACACACACACAAAAAAGTTAGCACCACGGTTGTTCGTTTTTCTCCGCAGTAGGCATGCCCATAGCGCAGTATTACATAATTGCGGTTATCACGACAGCCCCAGTTTACATAAACTTAAACCTTTGGGTTTACATTCTCCACAATGCCAACAATGATGATAACGGTGGGGTGAACCTAAACAAGCTAAAAATGAGAATACTGTCATTTTCAATTAATGTACAGACTTTTTAAACCACAGGCAATGAATACTTGCATAAACAGCAGCCCTATAAGCTATGAGTTTTAATAATGGGGCTTCTCTGTTTATCACTGGTTTGGCATTAGTTAAAAAAAAACATGGTGACCAACAGAATAAGTTTATACAAAAAAAAAAAATGCATCCGAGTCTGCATCTTTGCATGTGTGTGGTCTGCTGGACAATGAGACACCACTACTGGACGTAAAAAGGGGATTCAAGTCCTTTATTCACATTTGAAGCTAGACAAACATCATTTCTCTGGTGGCTCTATGCCAGCCTGCTGACTTCAACAGCAAGAGGGGGAAAAAACATCCAAACAAAAAGGAGAGCTAAGGCCATACACGCAAAGAAGCAAAAAAAAAAAAAAAAAAAAGACGCTTCTTTCAGCCAAGTACAATCCAAAAAAGCCCCAGAACACTGGGGGGGTGAAATTCCACCAGGGTTTAGCAGTACAGAACCACATTGCTACCCGGGGCATGTGTGGTGACAGGGTTGATGAGGGCAGGATGCCATCAACGTGCCCTGTGCACCACCCCAAAGCAACTGGCAGACAAGGCAGGATGGAGAATGAAGATGAAGTCTGAAATATGATGTTGTGGCTTTAACCTCAATTAATCTATTCCAGTTGTCCACAGCATTAATGGGTCATTTATAAGGCTCCAATGATAAAGGGAAGAAAACTTAGGTGAAAAACTTAATTTCTGTATACCTGCTGCGGTGCTCGTAGTTTGCTTTACAGTGGAATTTGTGGGCAGGGAAGACTGTGAAAATGCCCTCCTCTGAGCTGAAGTACTGCCACTTTATCCCCGGGTTTGACTTCAGGTTGTCTGCCAACACTGTCAAAAAAAAAAAAAAAAAAAAGACAGAACAGGGAATATTAAATTAATCCCAACACAAATTGAGACACTCCCAACAAGTCACTTGCTTTCCTCTGGCTGAACTTTCCTCCAGTTCTACTGTAACTCACGGTAAAAACTTCTCTCAATTTAAAAAGAAAAAAAAAAGAATAAATCAGTCCTGAAAAACTAGTGACATTACATTAATGACATCAGTCAAAAACACAATAAATCATGAAGTGGCATGCACTCCAGCTGCTTGTCTGCTTTTACTAACATGAAGTAAGCATAAGGACCTGTACTTATATAGCGCTTTTCTAGTCTCAAAGACCACTCAAAGCGCTTCACTAGTACTAACCCTCTATTCTAAGGTCCTATAGGAGACATATCTAGGGACAATTTAGAACAACCAATTAACCTAACATGTATGTCCTTGGATTGTGGGAGGAAACCGGAGCCCCCGGAGTAAACCCACGCAGCACAGGGTAAACATGCAAACTCCACACAGAAAAGTAAGCCAAATTATGACTTCAAATTGAGTTTATTTTAAAAAAAAAATCGAGAAAAGAATTAACTTGGTGGATCGGTAAGTACCTGTTTACCAAAGAATTTAGGAAAATTTCCTGCAGCATTTTTTTTTATCTTGGCATTCATTTATCCTCTTTTACTCATTTTAAGTCTGCATCATTTAAGCTAAAGTTCTTCTGATCAGTGAATATTTTAAAAACAAAAGACAATATTATGGATATGCCTGTGTCGCATCACACAAAAGTTTTTTTGGGGAAAAAAGTCTAGAACAGCGTAAAATTGTCTTTTGATTAAAACTGAATATCCACACATATGCTGGACTTATAATCTTCAAATGTTTTCCATGTGATATGAGAATGAACCATTTTAGCAATATACTGATATAGGAGTTAAGCCCAGTTTAAATTCAGAGTTGTGTGAACAGTACATTACAAAATTAGCTGAAGAAATATTTTTGTAAACAGAGTCAACAGATTCAATCACAAAAACCAGCAACTTTCCTTCAGCTCAATGCAACATAAAATGGCCTTTATTAACAAAGATGTGGGGTGGGTAAAAAGGGGGTAAAACTTGGGGAGACAAATAGAAACTGAGCCTTGAAACAGATGGAACACGAGAAAGAAGAGCATAGCCATCAAAGCAGGCTTGATTAAAATAACAGCACTGCTGTTAACACAAGTTCTGAATCAACGTAAATCCAACCAGCTCAAGTATCTCGAACTGACCATTTCTAATTAGGGCCCGAGCCACTGACAATGTCAGCGGGTGAGAGTCCTATCATATTTGTTAGTGTTTTTTTCTTTTTTCCTTCTTCTCCATCTAAGAACTCATTTTTGGGGTAGTCAACATGCATGAAAACTCACCATTTTTTGCAGGGACCTCAAGACTGGCAAAAAAATTTAATATTTTGTTGGAAATATGAATGACCCCAGAAATATGGCTCTACAGCGTCACCTAACATGTGAAGTCAATGGGGAGTGGCACACGCTTACTTTGGCGTAGAAAGATGAAAATCAGGCGAAATGTTTATCATGTCAAGACATGCAAAAAAAAACTCCATAGAAGTGATGGTCTACACCCAGCAGGAAGTCGGCCATTTTGGCAGGAAGTGACTGTGACCTGATTTCCACCTCACGCATTTGATCAAACTCATAAGATAAGATAAGCCTTTATTAGTCCCACAGTGGGGAAATTCCAGGATTGCAACAGCACAGGGATAGCAACACTCAGAGCAATAATTAAGAAGATACGAAAAATATAAATAAGAGCAGTGGATATACATACGTACACATAAATATATAAATATATATACAAAGTGCGGAGCATTGTAGCAAGATGGAATAAACAGCATAACCGTCTACTTAGTTATCCTACATAGTATGAATACGTACCCATACATATTGTCACCCTCCGTAGCGACTGATATTGTCCTAGTTGTATACTGGAGGGGACCATTTGTGTAAGTCTGTTGCATCTTTTGCATTCAATACTACTAGGTCGTCACGTTTTTTTTGCTATCTCTGCGAGCAGCCCTGCTTAGGTTATACAGTCTGACAGCTGTAGGTAGGAAGGACCTGCGAAACCTCTCGGTTACGCACCTAGGATGATGTAGTCTGCTGCTAAATGAGCTCCTCAGTGCGTTCAGTATGTCCTGCATAGGGTGGGACTCGGACTCCAGCAGAGATGACATCCTAGGGTTTTAGTCCGATTGAGCTCATTTGTGGTGACAATCATCTATACCAGGGGTGTCAAACTCATTCCATGGAGGGCCAAGACCCTGCATGTTTTGCTTCTACCCAATGTCATCAGCAGGTGTTTTCACTGATCAGCAATCAGTGTGAAGAAATTCAGTGAAATCACCTGCTGAAGACACTGGGTGGAGGTAAAACCTGCAGGGTCTTGGCCCTCCATGGAATGAATTTGACACCTGTGATCTATACCCATGTGCCATGAAAAGTTATTGAAAACTTTTCACCAAGCTCAACGGTTTGGCCGTAGGGGCGTGGCAAAGACTGATGCCTCGCCATGATAATTCTATGACTGTACCAATGACTATAACTCTGGTATGCATTCTCGGATTTCAACCAAATTCAATATTAGTCCAATTCCAAACAGTTCTATAGAACAATAGTCATAGAAATCTACAGCGCCGCCTACAGGAGGCAGAAAGTTTTGCATCAGAAAGTTTGTGTCATTTTTTTAATACCTCGGGAATGGAATGTCAGATTGGCACCAAGATATATATGATGTATATGGGTATGTCTCCGAACAATAGCTATGAATATTCATGAGTAGCAATAGCGCCCTCTCGGAGACATGAAGGTTACACTAAAGGTTTTCTTCAACATCTCTCAAATAAAAACTCTGTCACCAAAAATGGTACCAATCATCTAGATACATATGCCATCAATAGCTGTTGAAAACTTTTCCAAATGCCCGGCAGTTTGGCGGAAGGGGCGAAAACAAATTTGCAGCATCGCCATCCCCCTTCCGATGGCTGTAACTATAGCATACATTGACTGATTTCAACCAAATTTTGTGTGGTGAATAGGTAGTCAATACTGATAATTTCTATAATAAAGAATAACACATAGCAACAGCGCCCCCTACTGCCAATGGACAGGAAGTTGTCATAACTCACAGATTATCCAAATGCCGTAAAACTTCATATGATACTAGTCAGACCCCGAACAGATTTATATAACTAACAAACATAGCTATAGCACCCCCTAGGGAAAAAAAAGCTTTATAACTCAGTCAAGCTTTGCCCAAATTCAACCAAATTTTGTGTGGTGCATGGTTGACCAACACTGAACCTTTCTATAATGAACAATCACACATAGCTCTAGTGCCACCTTGAAAAAACAAAGAAAAACAAAGCTTAACTCTTGACATACTTTGAAGTCAACCAAATTTAGCGTGTTGAATAGGCAGCCAATGGTGAACATTTCTATAATATACAATGAGATGCAGCAGTAGTACCCCCTACCGGCAATGGACAGGAAGTTGTAATAACTCTCACGTACATCGCCCAAATGGACCCAAACTTGGATATACATGGTACTAATACCACCCAGAACAGATTTATATCACTATACCACGTATAGCTATAGTGCCCCCTAGGTTAAAAAAAAATACACATTCATAGCAATGGCATAGCTTGTCTAAATTCAAAGAACTTTCCTGGTGAAATTTTCACCATAAGTGGCCTTTAGGCTATATAAACACATTAGATTTTTGAAGTAATCCACAAGCTTATGTAGTACCTCTGCTGAGGCGCTATCTTGCAATGTACGGATGGATGACTGATGATGGACGGCGGTATGGACGGATGGATGGGCAAACGGATTGATGGATGAATGGATGGGCATATGACATTATGGAAGGATGGATGGACAAAGAGCGGGAGGGAGAGAGTTGGTGAGGGAGGAATGGAGCCTGTGCGGAGTTTCACGCTCTGAGTGGCAAGGCCGACGGTGTAGCAAGAACGCGAAGGCCCGTTTATCACTGCTAGCAGCTTTAATTTTATTTCGCCATAGAACAGAGGTCTACACTTTTTTGCACAAAAAAATCTTCATGAACTGCAAAAAGTATAAATTAACATCAACATTTGTGAAAGTTGATCTTTCCCCCTTTCTTAAACATGCAACTTATCTAAAAAAAAAAAAAAAAAAAAAAAAAAAAAAAAAAAAGCTGGCAACTTTAAAGGGGCCATATCATGAAAATTTCACTTTTCAGAACTGTTGCATATCTAGTACAGTATGTGGAAAAAGCTACCAATGAAAAACAAGCTTGTATGTGTTAGGGTCAGCTTCTGCCTCAGTGCCTCTCTGAGTGGTTTTGATTTTTCTCCAGCTGTGATGTGAGAACCAGAGCTCACCGGAACGATACCACCCTTCCAGCTCCAACTGTACCCATTTTAATGATGGTCGGAGGATGCCTGTAAACATCCAAACCCAGAGTCAGTGTTACTATGGCTGCTCGCATGCCATGGTGTTTGCTTGGTGACCACAATTTACATTTGTATCTTCTTCAAATTCCAGTCACCCCACTAGAGATCACCTCATTGGGGAAAGTCAACAGATGAGCCCTCCTACAGCTAGCTAGGTCAGTTCTTTTCTATACATTTCGTGTACCCTCACCAGACATTCCTTTTTCCATCCGGTTCCTTAATCAACAGTCATTCTGGCTTATGTTGTTATATTTTGGCTGTAATAGGTTAGCACATCAGACCACTAGCAACTTGACTAGCCAACCGAGGTGCGTCTCTACCACCTTGGAGATCAGCTAGGTGGAGAGAGGGTAGCACGTTAGCCTGCCTCGTGTTACCAGAGTTAGCCATCTACTCATTCAGGGTTGTTTCTGTTCTTATTATACTCCAGAGATCTGTCATATCATTTTGATCACTCCCACTGAACATCCATGCCCCCAATAATGCTTTATCTGGACTTGTACATAATCACATTCAGCCTTTAGTTAGCTCAGTCCACCTTCACCATCCGGCTAACCAACTAATATTAGCCTTAAAATGGTGTCTGCTCCAAGTCAGCCAAATTTCACGACAAAAGAGGGTGTGGTGAGTGGGAGCACATGAGCATTTAAAGAAGCATGCACTGAAACGAGTTGTCCTGAGGAAGCCTGTTATTAAATGGGCTGGAAATGGTGCCCACATATTTAAAGGCTGATGTATTTTGATCAATGTCACAGACAATTCATTAAGACTTCTGAGAACTCTCAATAAAATATGTCCCCTTTAATTCCTGTAAACTGTGTTATCATAAATTTGTGACCATGTACTTGCACTTTAAGAAATCTTGTTGTTTTTTTTTTATACATTTGTGAGCTTTTTAGTCACTGGTTATTATAACTAAAATGGCCAGAGGTTGCAGACCCCTGTCACAGGTGATTTTTTTCCCCAAGAAGTAATCCACTCCAACATTCAATCTACTGCATAAATGTCAATAATATGCAACCATTTGCTTGAAAGGCACAAATATTGCAAATAATGTTTAAATTCATTCACACATTCATTCACACGGTTTCCAAAGGTAATTCACAGCTGTATGCATTTAGCAGTTTTGTATTTATTTATTTTGCTGAATAAATAGAGCGCTTCCATGAACTCAAATATGACTTCAACTATCTTGCCAATTACATCCATGTTTTTTGTCAGACAGGCTACCAGCCTCAGTCTAAGTAGACCCCAAAATGTGTTTTTTGGCCTGTGATTACTTTGAATTAATCGGCGGTTAAAGACAACCTGTTTTCACCTTTTCCAACATTCCAGCTGTAGAAGGTAAAGCTTGTTTTCTTATAAGGGTGGGATGGGAAATGACAAGCTAAATATTCAGCAAATACCACAATCCAAAACAAGTTCAACACATACATATAAAAGAAGAAAAGATGGTTGCTGTGAAATCATCTAATGACTAAACATTGAAAACAGCATCCTCCTCAGGAAATGTTTGTTTTTTTTTTGGCGGGGGGGCTACTTTTGTAACCATAGCAGGCTTACCCATCATACATCATCCCTGCCTGGTCACTCCATCCATCATAAACAGGAACCACTCACTTGTGTTGACAGTGGAAGAAGGGCTTTGTATACATCTGTCAGGCTACACTGCTTATTCTGCCACTAACGTTTGGATCTTCCTATTTGTGCGAGCCAAAAACTGCAGGAACAAAATGAGCATTTTCTCCAGTGTTACATTTTAATATTAATAGAAAACAATGAACAGCATTAAAATAACTAAAATTATGTTCCTCAACTAAATCAGGAGTCTACAGTTTAGAATATAGTACAAGAAAACTGAGGTATGAGGTAAATGCCAGCGTGCACAGGATTTTGAAAACTCCCATAGTGAAGCAGTTGGAGAAGCAAGGAAACACTTCCTAACATCAAGAAACAATATATAACTGATTGTATGCTATCAACTTAGCACGAAACAAAGGCATTTAAAAAAAAAATACATATACAGTTTATACAGACTAATCCTTTCAGTATAAAAAAATGCAATCTGAATTTATACTAGTTTTTAGAGTTCTGGTTCAGTTGTGTTGTCCAGCTTACCAAACAAAATAAAGTGCCTGAAGCAAAACCAGTAAGAAAATATGCTGGGTGAAAAGATGCTAAATAAGTTAGTAGAATGACAAATACAGAGGTCATTCAACATCTCAGAGTCAGAGAAATGGCTAAAAATGTTTACAAAAAAAACATACAAAGCACTAAGCCCATCAGTGGAGTAACTCATTCCATCCCAATGAATACACCCTGAAGTCACCAAGAGCCTTCACTACTCTCACAATACAGAGACAGAGCGAGAGCGAGCGCTGAGGCCTACTCAAAGTTGCCATGGCATATTAATATTTGGTGCCCTTCGAACATGAGCACAATCTTGATGCAGATCTGCAGGAAGACCACTGTGAGCATAAAGGCAATTGTCTAGGAGGAATCGAGATTGTCAATCATGGACAGTCATGATAGAAGCAGTGCCATGACAAAAGCTCATTTTTACTTTGTCAGAATGATTTAAAAACTACAGAGAAGAGAAAATGTATAAAAAGTGCTGTTATACAGCCATGGCCTTCATCTACCCAGCTCCCCCTCAAGGTTTACGCATTGTCGTCTACTAAACCTCTTGGTTCACACCGAGCTTCCATTAATGTTTACAATGAAACATCCTCATTTTACTTAATCCTGGGTGCTCAAATTAGTTCGGTGGAGCATCAATGTCATCTACTGTGTGGACATATATTCTGCAGATTATATTTAATGCATGTGCATGAAACGCAGATGTCTGGCAGGGAGCTTCTATGCCAGAAAACAACTTTGTACAGAGCTGTATAAGCAACTGCAGTCCACAAAAGAGTTAAATTGAAGGGAGGACTGAAGAAAAACAATGAACTCTTGATATAATTTCTCCATTTCAATCAGCCCTCCCTCTTTTCTTTTCCTTCATCCATCATTCTCTCCCTTTCAATTGCCCCTCACCCCCACCCCCTCAACTCCTCTGTAGCCGCTTGTTTATACTGAGCTGAGACAAATGAGAGAGCATGAATACACCGAGTGTGGGGGTCAAGGAGAGCCGAGTGTGAGGGACAGGGAGAGGAGAGGGGAGGCAGAGGGCCAAGTTGAACTCGCTGTGTCTGGGTTGTAAGTAAAATAAGATCCAGCCGATGGTGACATGTTACGAATGGCAGCCATTATGAATGATTTACAGAGTGTAACAGGGTGGGAGAATCTGTGAAAAACAATGAGGTGTGGCCAGCAATGGGATGACGGCGAAAGACCTGGAGAAAATGGAGGGCTCACAAAGAGAGGAGGAAAGAAAAAAAAAACAACAAACAAGCATATGCAAATAGCACATTTTTAACTGAAAAGATGTAAACAGTCTCCTTAAGATATAGAAACCAGACCAATGGGGTAGCTCATTTCAGCCTAATGAAATCACCACAAAAGTGCTCAGATCTCATGACCATTGACCTTGAGTAGCACCCAGATGCAGACCCACTGGAGGATCATTGTGCATGAGTTTGTCAAGCCTAGGGCTAATTGGCTACAACAGGAGTCGGCAACCTGCAACTCTTCAGCCCCCATGTTATGGCTCCCTGCAGTTACATCTAAACACACAGAAATTAATGAAAGTCAATTATTTTATTTTTCAAATGGTTTATTGGATTTTTTTTTCCATCTGAAATGCATACTTTTATGAAAGTAAAAATATACAGTGGGGAAAATAAGTATTGGCCATGCCTACATTTTTCTCAAACATATTTCTGATGGAGCCACTGACCTGAGAGTTTCACCAGATATCAGAAATAACCCAAGTAATCCATACATACAAAGAAATAAAGGCAACTGTGTTCACAAAACAAGTTATATTTAATAAAGTGGAATGACACAAGGAATAAGTATTGAACATGCCTGGTGAAATTCATTTAATATTTAGTAGAAAAGCCTTTGTTGATAACAGCTTCCAGACGCCTCCTGTATGGAGAAACTTGGCAGAGGCATTGTTCAGGAGTGATTTTAGTCCATTCTTCCACACAAACTGTCTTCAAATCTTGAAGGTTCCGTTGACGTCTTCTATGAACTCTGATCTTCAGTTTGTTCCATAGATTTTCTATTGGATTCGAGTCAGGTGACTGGGCCATTTAGCAGCTTTATCCAGCTTCTCTGGAGCCAGTTGAGAGTTTCCTCCACTGTGTGTTTGGGATCACTGTCTTGCTGAAATGTCCACCCTCATTTCAGTTTCAGCATCTTGGTAGATGGTAACAGGTTCTTATCAAGGATGTCTCTGTACATTTGTTCATTCATCTTCCCTTGAATTATATGAAGTCTGCCTGTACCATGTGCTGAAAAACACCCCCACACCATGATGGGATGTGCAGTTCCATTTCTCCTCCAAACATGCTGTGCTGTGCCATCCAAAAAGTTCAATTTTGCTCTCATCTTCTTTTGGCTGCTTCCTTTAGGGGTCGCCACAGCAGATCATCTGCCTCCATCTCACCCTATCCTTTGCATCTTCCTCTGTAACACCAACCCTCTCCATGTCCTCCTTTACTACATCCATGAATCTTCTCTGTGGTCTTCCTCTTTTCCTCCTGCCTGGCAGCTCCATCTTCAACATCCTTCGTCCAATACATCCACTATCCCTCCTTTGCACATGTCCAAACCATCTCAGCTGTGCCTCTTACTTTGTCTCCAAACTGCTCGACCTGAGCTGTCCCTCTGATATACTCATTTCTAATCTAAAGCAAAACAAAAAACTTATGACTGACTTTAGTAGACATCAATCATCCCCAGTTGGAGGAAGTCATTTGACACAGTGTGAGGAAATTCAGACTCTGAAAATATGCCATTATGCTGAACATAAACTACAAGAGATGGAGAATACTGATCCTGATAACGACTTCTTCAATAATATTCATAATCACTGTGAATATTATACTGAAAAGCAATTCAAAAGCCAAGTGCAATTAGATGGTAAACTATCAATAATACACTTCAACAGCAGAAGTCTTAAAAACTTTCCACAGATTCAGGACTATTTAAAATAGCTAGATAGAAAATTTACAGCTATCGCAGTCTCTGAAACTTGGCTCAATGAAGAGCAGGCTCCTCTGATGGCAATAGAGGGATATCAGATGTTTTATATTAATAGATCTCAAAAAAAGGTGGTGGTGACTTCCGGTCTGGACACCATGGTGATAGTAGCTTAACGCTGAAGCTCCCAGACCCAATCCAGGAGAATACCTTGAAAATCAGATTTAACGGATTTTTGGAAGAGTGAAAATCAAAGGACAAAGTCATCATGCCTAAAGGAAAACAGAAGAAATCGACATTTACCAGGCCAGGACACGCATCGGCCGAAGAATCTGATCCGGAGGATTTCCATTCAGAAGACGAGGAGCTGAATGAAGCTAACAAAAAGGTTAGCTTGAAAATGGTACTTAAAGAATTAAGACGATTTCGCCGAGAGTGTTGGGCCGAATTTTGTGAAATCAAAGAAGAATTAAAAAGGACAAACAGCAGAGTGGACCAGGCCGAGGACCGAATCTTGGAAGCAGAGGAGAGAATAAAAGGGCTGGAAGATTCCGTGCTGGATCTACACAAAAGGCAGTCAAGACTGGAGGCTAAGCTAACCGACCAAGAAGGAAGACTGAGAAGAGACAACATAAGAATTCATGGTCTGAAATAGGGATGGGCATTTGGTGAAATTTTCTTCACCGATCGTCGGGAGAATTAATGATTAATAATCGGTTAAACATTAACATTTTTAGGTACGTAACAAGGCAGGTAGACTACATTAGAACATCAGGTGCACGGAGAGCCGCACAACTCAAATCCACCTCTCTCTCTCAAATCTCTCTCTCTCTGTTCGCTGTTCTCGTGTTGGCTCGCTCGGGAATCTCGCAAGCTGATTGGCCGAGACGTTTCACCCCGCAAGCTGATTGGCCGAGACGTTTTACCCAGCTTCTGTGCCGCTCGCCACCCAACAAACGAAGACTGCATTCATTGCTCTATCGCTCGTGTTACTTAGTCTAGCCGCGCGGAACTTTTTGCTGTTCTCTTGTGCCATTTTATGCGAAATAGTCTTCCCGTCGAGCCACTACGCCGCCTCCTGCTGCTTCTCTCAACGATTCTGCGCCTCTAGCACCTGAGGAGCAGTAAAGCTCTCATTAACCTGTGCAGTAAATCATTTTCATCTTGAGTTACGTATCTTGTTATAAGAATAAAAGAGTTCTAAAAACATATTTATGTACACTTTATTTACATCTACGTATGTATGTACACTGTGTGTGTGTGTCTTCTACCGAATCTTCATGACCTTCTCAATAAAGTTTCTGAAAAAAAAAAAAAAAAAAAAAAGAATCTTCACGACCGCCATTACTCAGCGCGCAACCACTGTTGGCGTTTTCTTCGCGTAATAAGGGTGTTCCATGGACCCTGTCGATGAGGTATATTTGTATGCTGCATTGCAGTGATTGCAGTACACCTGGTCATTTTTTAAACTGAAATGGTCCCACGCAATGGTCGACCGCGTCCCTCGTGGATTTTTGTGGGGGGTGCTTCGGGAGTATGGGGTATCGGGCTTGTTGTTACGAGCTATTCGGTCTCTGTACGACCGTTGTGAGAGTTTAGTTCGCATTGCCAACACTCGGTCGGAGTCATTCCCAGTGAGAGTTGGACTCCGCCAGGGCTGCCCTTTGTCACCGGTCCTGTTCATAATTTTTATGGACAGGATTTCTAGGCGCAGCCAGGGAATGGAGGGTGTCATGCTTGGTGACCACAGGATCTCATCTCTGTTGTTTGCAGATGATGTTGTCCTGTTGGCTTCATCCAGCAATGACCTACAGCTCTTGCTGGGACGGTTTGCCGCTGAGTGTGAAGCGGCTGGGATGAGAATCAGCACCTCCAAGTCCGAGTCCATGGTCCTCAGCCGGAAAAAGGTGGATTGTCCTCTCCGGGTTGGGGACAGGCTCCTGCCCCAAGTGGAGGAGTTTAAGTATCTTGGGGTCTTGTTCACGAGTGAGGGGAAAATGGAGCGAGAGATCGACAGACGGATTGGAGCAGCATCTGCAGTGATGCGGACGTTGTACCGGTCTGTTGTGGTGAAGAGGGAGCTTAGTTCTAAGGCAAAGCTGTCGATTTACCAGTCAATCTACGTTCCTACTCTCACCTATGGTCACGAGCTTTGGGTAATGACCGAAAGAACGAGATCGCGGATACAAGCGGCTGAAATGAGCTTTCTCCGTAGGATTGCTGGACTCACCCTCAGAGATAGGGTGAGGAGCTCAGTCATCCGGGAGAGGCTCAGAGTAGAACCGCTGCTCCTCCACATTGAAAGGAGTCAGTTGAGGTGGTATGGGCATCTGATTAGGATGCCTCCTGGACGCCTCCCACTTGAGGTGTTTCAGGCACGTCCCACTGGGAGGAGACCCCGGGGCAGACCCAGGACTCGGTGGAGAGACTATGTCTCCCAGCTAGTCTGGGAACGCCTTGGTATCCCCTCTGAAGAGCTGGAGCAGGTGGCTGGGGAGAGGGAAGTCTGGGCTTCTCTGCTTGAACTGCTGCCTCCGCGACCCGGACCTCCGGAAAAGCGGTAGAAGATGGATGGATGGATGGATGGTCCCACGCAACACTTCGCCGTAACCGCTTCATGATTTGGCGATTGCCCTACGGAAGCGCGCATGTATCAACTGAGGCACGCCAGGGTATGGCGATGGTGTAATGTTGCCCCCTAGTGCCCAAATTTTGCCATTGCATTGTTTGAGGACGGCCGTGCAAAAGGCCTAATAACCTCGGATTGTTTAAAAAAAAAAAAAAAAAACGGTTTGTCGACGAAAATGAACTTCCTCGGTGAAATTCTTAATGATCAATTATCGGTTAATCGGTAAATTATGTCCATCCCTAGTCTGAAAGAAGGAGTCAAGGACGGTTTCACCACAATGGCGGCATGCGTGGAATCCTTACTGAGAGAGAAGTTGGATATTCCCCAATCCACCGACTTGAAGATAGAAAGGGCGCACCGTACATTAGCCCCTAGGCCGGTGGCGGAAGCGCCTCCACGTTCGGTGGTGGTGAGGTTCTCCAACTCCAAAATAAAACAAGAGGTTGTAAGACTGGCTTGGCAGAAAAAAGGATTTATGCACCAAGAGAGAAAAGTTTTCGTGGAACACGATTACGCCCTGGAGGTCCTTAAAAAGCGTCGGGAATACGACGACGCTAAAAAGATACTACGAGAGAAAAAACTGCGCTTTCAGTCGCCATTTCCAGCGAAGTTGCGGGTTTTCTACGGCGATGAGACATGTCTCTACAATTCGGCGGAAGAAGCAACCGCAGATATGGCGAGGAGAGGGCTCCCGGTAACGGTGTTTAAACCCGCAGCAGACCCGAGCGAAAGAATCAAGGCTCAAACGTGGTCCACACAGAGACCCTCAAAATCCATAGGCCAGCAGCGGGAAACCCAGCGCCAGAGCTACAAGGTAAAACTGGCCGTTTACAGGAGGGAATAACGATTTTTTTAGTCAATCTGCACATCCAACCCCCCTCCTACAAGGTAACAAACATTAAAGGAGATGCAGAATCAGCATGTGGTAAAACATTTCATGGAACAGTCATATTAGAAACAAATAAGTCTAAAAAAAAAAACTTGTTAAAATAGAAATGTGACAATTATCCACATGTTCTCCCCACACTAACAAATACTGTATTAGCGTGAACGTTTGCTGTGATGGTGGTGGGAGGGTGCACACAATTTCATAGGGTATAGGCATAAAAACATTACAAGTTCGGATTGGGATATGAAATTCACGTTAAAAACATGGAACAACTTACAGGGGTAAGAGAGGGCCCTCAGCACGTAACAGAGTTTGAGGAATTTCCCTCAGAGCCTACACTCCATCAAGGCTCTTCCAGGGTCTCTAAAAAGACCTCAGCTCAGGAAGTTCTTTTGTCAGTTTTTTTGTTTTAAAGTTTTATACACTATGTTCTTAATGTTTTTTATGTTCTTAATGTTCTTTCAGTTTCTGAGTGGCAAAAAAGAGGGCCACCACACGGTTATACTAAATAAGACAACACAATGGAGAAACAGGGTGTAACCAAAATAATCTCATAATGTAAAAGGGATCCTGAATCCAGTTAAAAGATCCAAGATTCTAGGCAAAATGAAAAAAGACAAAGCAGGAATAATATTTTTACAAGAAACCTACCTAACAGACGTGGAGCACACTAAACTCAATAGACAAGGGTTTAAAATGATCTCTTCATCTTCATATAAGTCAGGGAGGAGGAGGGGAGTAGCGACATTGATCTCAACCAAAATTACATTTGAAAAAAAATCAGAACACAAAGATAAAGGAGGGAGATACAGTTTGGTAATTGGGCGGCTAGAGGGAGAAGATATCACCCTGCTGAATGTATATGCACCTCCAGGGGCTAACTGGAAATTTTATAAAAATGTATTTGACCTAATGATAACTAAAGCCCAAGGTTTAGTGATATGTGGTGGAGACTTCAATCTAAGACTGAATCCATACTGGGATGCATCAGGTAATTCTCCACATCAAAATAACACTCAAAGTAGGAAAACTCGGATGCTACTAAAAGAAATGGCAATCTGTGATGTGTGGAGGGAATTCAACCCCAGTGTAAAAGATTATACATTTTACTCAGCACCACATTCATCATACTCAAGGATTGACTATTTTTTATGTTTAACAGAGACATTGGAAGAGTAAAAACATGTAAAATAGGACTGATGGATCTCTCTGACCACAGTCCGATCTATATGGACTTAAGTATCCAAAAATACACAAATAATACATTTTCTTGGAGGTTAAATTCAAATGTCCTGAAAGGACCACTGAAAGATGAACTGGAATCAGATATTCTCAGATATTTGGAAGAAAATGATAATGGAGAAGTATCCCCTTTAATACTGTGGGACGCATGCAAAGCGGTAATAAGGGGAAAGATTACTGCAAAACTGGCAATCCAAAAGAAACTGAGACAAGAAAAACTAACCACATTAGAGTCAGAACTTAAGAACCTAGAAAAAGAGCACAAAGACAACACTCATTCTAATGACTCGCTCAAAATTAAGGAAATTAAAAAACAAATGAATGAGATCTACAAAATAGAAATCCAGAAGAAAATTACATTTCTGAAACAAAAATACTATGAAGCAGGCAGCAAATCGGCAAAATTACTAGCCTATAAATTGAGGAAACAACAAACGGAGAGAGCAATCTACAAAATCAGAGACCCAGTATCAAAGGAAATAAAATTTAGAATTCAGCATATTCTTAAAAGCTTCGAGAACTACTATAAGAACTTGTACTCCCTCAAAAATCATAAAAACTCATCCGAAGCATTCCTAAACACATTAAACCTTCCCCAACTTACTGAGTCTCAAAATAAAACACTACTGTCAGAAATACAACCTAAAGAATTAGAAAAAGCAATTATGAAACTTAAAGCTAACAAATCCACAGGAGCAGATGGCTATACAGCAGAGTGGTACAAAACCTTTAAACAGCAACTATCTCCTCTCCTCCTGAAAACATTTTGAAAAGAATGAGTGGCTGTGTTGATGTAATTTATATACTGCCCGTAAGATCTGATGCCTTTAAGTTGTACATAAATTCTGATGCATTTCACTTAAATTGTTTAAGCAGTGGTTCTACAGAGTCCTCAAATTGCTCAAAATATGCAGTGTACATTCTTTTTTTCCACAATATCTTTATTGAACCTTTTTTTTTTTTTTTTAACAAACATGATACAAACAATCAAACACTAACACTAAAGTACTACAAAAAAAAAAAAATACCCTAAAAGCACCAACAACCACCAACAAAATCAAGTCTGCAACAATGCTCCTCTGTTTAGTCTAGACAATCCAATACATTAGTATACATATTATGTTCACCAGTTTGGAATTTACAAGGTCCACACACATCATTCACCTTCTTCTTCAAGAGTTATGTTTAAATTTTTTACATAATCAATAAAAGGTCTCCATATATTCTCAAACACAATTTCCTTTGATTTCAGTATATATGTTATTCTTTCTAATGGAAGGTTTGTTAACATCTGTCTTAACCACTGAGTCACATCTGGTCTATGAGTCTTTTTCCATAATAGTGCAATACATTTTTTGGCATTTGCAGTGTACATTCTAGTAAATTCATAAATTACTTAAACGTTTTATAGGTTGATGAGTGTCGCCGTTGTCAGCGGCATGAAACCTTAAAAACTGTTGCACCAGTCCATCTTCTATAGGTCAAACAAGCATGGAGTGTACAGCCCTGAGTGTGACGTTTCATTAGAGCCCTAAATGAAGATTCTACACTGAATTATTCAAAAGTTAGACGTTTTTCCAAACTGTACCATTTGGCACAATTTGGCACAGTTCCAAAACGCCTGGGAACAGCCTGAGAACAAAGCTGTGTAAAATATTCAATTTTTTGTGGTATTGTTACAAAATTTGGACCTCAGCTGGATAACACTTGGTTCTACATTTCTGTTGCATTTTCCAGCCCGGATCTGAAGCTGTGTGTTATTTGCAAGCATTTGTATCCAAAAAAACCCACCCAGGTGTAGAAGAGCTTGAAATGATGAGGCGATTTGATATATAAACCCAAGTTTATTTATCAGCTCTCCTAACAAGTCTCATCTTAGTGCAGCAGGCAGCAGAAGGAAAAGAGGCAGAATGTCTCCGGCTCACTGGCTTTATACTTGCACATAACAAAAGACATGCATAACAAAGGCTGACATCCCTCATTATCTTAATCCCCCCATTGTCTTGGTACTTCCTCTCCTCGCCTTAGGGGGTGAGGGTGGCTCCTCGGGTCTCCCCCGCAGCGTCTGGGAACGTCTTTGTTCTTCACTCTGCGGTTGAGAGCCTTTGTCCTTTCAGAGGTGTGAAGTTGCTTTACATATGTAATTACTAAACATTTCCACATGCTTCAACATATGTAGGTTATGGAATATATGATTAATATAGACCACACCAGGCCAAATTTATTTTCTTCAAGTTCACTATGTTTAGATGACTGTAACTCAGTGGCCGGAGCACTTAGAGAGATCATGTTTTTTTTTGCCAAAAAATTCAAAGTGTTTTCTTTTAAATGAGACCAACCCCATGAAGATGCTGCAAAGGGTTGAAGAACAGCTTTCGATTTACTTTGGGCACATTTTTTTTTTTTTTGGTGTTTTTAGGAAAATTGACCGGAGTGCAAGGGGTTAATGAAAAGTTAACTTACTTTTTCTTCAGTGTTGTCTCACCGTCTTTAGTCCAACATATTTAACAGTTCTATAAGAGTTTATTACACTATAAACTTTCTTCCTTTTGGCCGCAAGCTGTGTCAGTCTCTGAACTTTGAACTTCATCTCCTTTTCTGGTTTCTTCAGAAATTGTCCGAGTGTTTCTGTTACCTCGTCGAACTTTGAGCCAATTTTCACCTTTACCGTCACTTTTCTCTCAAGCCAATTCCATCGGAACTTATTTTTGACACTTTTGTCTATTTCTAGCACTGATGACTCCTGATCCTTCAATAAAAATCTCATAATTCCGCTGAAAATGATACCGAAAGCTCAGAATTCCAACACAAACCAGGGATGTGATTTGGGGTTGGGGAAATTATCTGAAAATTTAGCAGGGGGTCTGGGGGACATAGTCCCCCAGCGGGGTCCGGGGCAGAGCCCCGGTGGGGGGGGGCAAGGGGGGGGCGAAGCCCCCCAAAGCTCCTGGGTTTTTATGATTTTTAAGTACCAGAACTGTGCTTAAATGACATAAAACAACCAGCTGAATGCCACTTATTACTGTATAATATTGACTTATGTTCCAAGAAGATAGCATTCCTAAAATATTCCAACAAGCATTATCCATCACATGCTTTAACACTTGATCAAATCAAAATCAGTTAATTTTATCTATTCCATAATAGAAATAAAATTCATTCATACCATTACTTTTTATAATTTCAGCATTCATTTCAGATCACCAGTTTGAATCTCCACTGAGTCTTGAGCAGTTCATTTTGCACAATCACTGATGTAGCCAAGTCTTAGAAATATTCAAAAGTTATGAGTCAATGTCCACTGTGCACTGTCAATTTCAAACTGTTTGGAATCATAAAAGTAATCTAACTAAATTGTTTTGCTATTTTTTTTTCTCCTCAACATCAATGTCAGGGCGCTGCAGGAGTTTTGGGGGATGGTTAACTTTTATAACCGTTTCCTCCCCCGCGCAGCCCAGCTCATACAGCCGTTGTACGCCGCACTCAAGAAACGGAAACCGGCGGACAGAGTCCACTGGACTCCTGAGCGGGAGCAGGTGTTCTTTGAGGTTAAAACAGCTCTGGCAAACGCTGCACTACTGGCGCACCCAGACCCGGCGGCTCGGATAGCGCTCACTACCGACGCCTCGGACATGGGCAGAGCGGCTGTCGTGGAGCAATGCGTTGCCGGTTCTTGGCAGCCGCTCACCTTTTTTAGCAGGTCTTTGCACGACAGTGAGCGTAAATACAGCGTGTTCAACAGAGAGTTAATGGCTCTCCACCTGGCCATGCGCCACTTCCAGTTCTGCCTGAAAGGGCGCAGCTTCACTGCGTTCATGGACCACAAGCCGCTAACGTACTTAACGTACTTTATCTTCCTGGAAGATTAAAAAAAAAAAAAGCGGAATTCTGCAAATTAGCAGAAAAATCACATCCCTGACGAACACGCCGCCATGAATTTTTGACAAAGCATACAACGAGCCATTTGATTGGTCCAATCGTTTGCAACTATCCAATCGCAGGGCTGTTTACAATACAGCAGTAGCTTGACTACAAAACATCCGGGTTATCGCGGGAGACTTGACCCGGGGAAGCGCTGAGCGCTTATGTAATCGTGTTGATTTTCGCTAAAATCGGTAACAATAAGGTACCTTACCCCCCTAAAATTTTCTCAATGGATTTAGACAATTCACAGAAATGATCAATTTGAAAATAAATCGGCGGAAATCCACGGATCGGTGGAAAATTGCCATCCCTGTGGATGAAAAGGGAATGTGTCAGTGATGGATAGAACATATATTTACTATTATCTCCTTTTTTGTTGCAGGTTTTTTTTTTTTTTTTGAATGAATGAATGAATCTTTATTTCGGATAGTACAGGTTAAAAGAAACTGAATAATATAACAAAGGGGGAAAGAAAATCCAACAAGGTCAAATTAGACAATAACTCCTCTGATTATACAGTTCAGCATAAGTTATCCGAAATGGGTGATGGCTGAAGCCGCAGCTTATATTGCCCACCCATGTTCCATCCAAGAATTCAAAAGAAAAAAAACCCAAAACGAGCGATTACAATTCAGAACGAAGCTAAGACAAAATGTGACAAGAAAACTAAGCTACAACACAGGTTCAACAGGTTCATTCTAACAGCCACAGATCTCTTCACTAAATGGGTTGTGGCAAAATCCCTCTACACCAGTCCTTCTCAAATAGTGGGGGGTGCGTGTGACCCCGGGGAACAGGCTTTGCTTTTGCCGTGTAAAGTGTAATTGCACATCCACGGCAGCAGGTGGTGCAGTGGCGCTCTCATTGTCAAAGTCTGTGCGGGAGTTTAAAACTTTTTAAATTGCTGTCAACAAACCCCTCGAGAGACACCATGGAGAAATATTTAACCGTAACGAAAAGAAAGGCGGAGAGAGACAGAGGTAAAGAGACAAATGAAAGTCTCCCAAAAGCTAAGACGAGGAAATATGACTAAGCTTATCTAGCGCTTGGCTTCACTGTGACTACGGTGGGAGACGAGGAAAGACCGGTGTGTTTACTGTGTCTGAAAGTGTTGGCAGCGGACAGCATGAAGCCAAATAAATTAAGACGTCACCTACAGACATTACATCCTCAACATGTTGATAAGCCGCTTGATTTTTTTCAGCGAAAACGTGCGGAGTACGGCCAACAATCATCCCACTTTGTGAACGCTACATCAGTAAATCAGCGAGCACTTTCAGCATCATTTAAAGTGGCGTACCAAATTGCGCAGTGCAAAAACCCCCACACAATTGCAGAGGAGTTGATACTGCCTTTTTCTACCTTTTTCTTCAGACTAAAATGTTAAATATATTGGTACTCCTGTGTTAATGTTCCAGATCAATTTACATTTAATATTATTTATTGATTGAATTATTTTTCTCAGCATCAAATGGTTCAGTTGGTCAAAAATGTTTCTAGTTTAAATAAGGATTGACATATTTTTTATTTCAGGCACTTTGATGCACTTTAAGTTTTTTTTTTCTGTTTTAGACTATAACAGGGTTTCTGTGTGGCAAAATAAAGTTAATATTTGTTGAAAGTTGATTTATATTGCTTTTTTCTTTTGTTAATGTTAAAAAGGATACAATTTTAGGTATACTTATACAATTTTTATAGATAATGATCTTATTTATAGTCACTGCGGCGAGTTGGGGGGGCGCAAAATATTTTCTCTTTCCTAGGGGGGGCTTTGCAAAAAATAATTGAGAAGCACTGCTCTACACAAAGATGGCCAGTAAGGTGTCCAGGAAAATTGTAAATATCCTGCTCGACTTTGGACTTGTCGAGAAGATCATCACAGACCAAGGGCGTGAATTTGTAAATGATGTAGTTATGTGTTTAAACAGCGTGACAAAGCACTTGTAATGTATCTTTCGAGGTAACTGGTGTACTCTATTATGTCTGCAGGTTAACCGTGGTGTTTTTGAGGCTCTGGTGTCAAACACTGCATTACGTCAGCCTATCATCCCCAGGCCAATGGACAGGATGAGCAGACAAACAAAAACAAAGACGACACTTTCAAAATATTGTGGGGAGGGACAAAATGACTGGGATATCCATTTAAGGAGCGTTGTAGAAAGTTTAAACACATCTAAACAGGTAAAAGTAATATTGTGTAAGAACAATTGAAAACAATATTCACTCAAGATAGAAAAACTGTAAAATGCTAACAATTTTATTTAACAGATCAACCAAGTACACACCTTATTGTACACTTTTTGGGAGACACCCCCGTGCACCAGGTATGATAAACTGTACACAGAAAGATGGGGATTGTGACTCTTGCTATTAGTGATGCCACAGAAGAACATCTGGAGGCCATGACTGCAGAAGTTGCAGATCTACATGCATAGGTGATGGGAGAAATTTATGCAATATGATTATCTTAAGAACTTATAAATATATTTTAAAGGGTAGTTGTATTAAAAGCATTTCATGTTTTCACAGATATCAGAACATAAAAGTGGCACAGGCAAAACAAAAGAAGGCACATGAAATGTGCAAAAAAAGGAATGTCAAATCCTTCAACTTCAAAGTCAGTGATGAGGTCCTGAAATGTAATAAAAGAAAGGAAGGATGAAAAGGAGGGTCACTGGAAGCCAACTGGTCTGGGCCTTATGTCATAACCTCCATTTTTGAAAAGGGTGAAGCAACACTCTTGAACAATAGAGGCTCAGGTGAAACAAAACATCAATATTTCACAGCTGAAGCCTTTTATCAGGCCTAAATTGAGAAGTATTGTTAACAGGAGTATATGCTGTAACTGGACTCAGTATGATTGTTGCATAATACTGTATTCTTCTCAGAGCCAGATGTCTTGATCCCTCAAGGTGACAGTCTCCAAGGTAGTAGGGAATATAAGCCTACCTCTTGAATAGTCACCCCAGATTCACATTTCCTTAATCTAACAGAATATCATAGGCAAAGTGTTGAATTTTTTTCCTTTTGTTTTCTAAAAACTGTTTTGGTTTTTTTTCCCATCTAACAGCTAAAAAGGAGCCTGTTCCTGATGCATTGGGACCACAACAATCAGTGCATGATCACGATTATTGGTGTGATGAAAAATATTTAAAGATGCACCCAGTTCAAGGCATTCTGGTCGGCTAAATAAGTCTCTAAAATTTTGAATTCTTTGTTTCGCTTTTTCTGTGTTTTTGAATGTTTTTAACTGTTCCTAATTTTTGTTTCTGCAAACTGTAATTTTTAGCTCAACTATGTATTCAATGCGCACAGGCCTGGACCTGAGATTACTGTAAAGGAAGGCGATGTCTGTTTGACAAGAGAGGACTTCTCGAGCTTGGACCTTCCTTGATACATGGAATCCAATGTAGGTGTACAAAGGTTTGATGTCTGTTGTATTGGGTTACAAAAAAATGCACAAGTTGTTTCCTTATGTTACTCTGTTGCAGATTGGAAATGCGCGCTTCCAGCTTGTAAAAGAAGCTGCACAAAGACATGTAAGATTTTGTCATCTGTGAAAACATACATTATGTACTTTCAGACGTAGGCCTCTTCCCTTCTTACTAACACAAATAACATTTTTAAACGGTGCTTCTGAGCTGTGCAACTTTGTGGTGGAATTGTCAATTTTTTCCCCGACATTAGCAGTATGTAATTTTATCAATATAGGGATAAAGATGTCCATATTTTGGACATGTATGTTGTTTCAACATGGAAGTGCAAGGGGGAAGACCCAATGGCTGCTTTTCCTGTAAGTTCTTTTATTCCATGACCTGTGTTGATACTGACATACAGTACTGCAAAAATCACTCATCTGAAATGCCAGGGTGACCTCCTGTCCGAAGATTTAGTAATCATCCCTGCCTGGAGTCGACAGCCAGGAAAAGCTGATCATTATGTGCTTTGTGGGAGTCCATTTCAAACGTTCTGAACAGTCCTAGTAAGGGTTAGGCTTTGTTTTGTTTTATAGGGTATGTTGGAACAGGAAAAAGGGGAGTGGTGCAAGCATTTTATTCTTAAGACCTACATCCAGGATACTGCAATCACTTCTGCAGCCTACTGCAATAGGTAAAATTAAGTTACACACATACACAAATCCTACTCTAGAAGCCAGACGTATTGCTGGAGCTAAAGCCAAGCGCGAACTGCACAAGACTAGACAGCCCAGCACATCAGCTAACGTGATGATGCATGCCTGCCCCACATGTGCCAGGATATTCCGTGCCAAAATTCGATTGATCAGTCATCTCAGGACTCACCATCAACCGATCAATAGGATTACGAGGTCATCATCGACAACGATGGACGAACAACAACTCTAGATCAAATTATGGTATGTTAAAATTTATCAAGGTTGTGTGTGTTGCCATGTGTCCTCTCCACAGCGATTGTTGAGCTAGACTCCTTCAATTTCAACAGCACACATGTATGATGCTTCATCCTGCAGAGAGACGACACACAGATTCATAGGTGCAGCACACTGGTGTTAATGCTTTGTCAAACTGATGCACATCTTTGTTCCAGAGGGTAATGTTGTAATCACAGCCTGACCCAGTGGCGTCAGTGCATGTACACAGACACCAGTGGGATTCATTTGGCTTATTATCATAGGAGCACAATGGAGCTACGGCTGCTTATGGGTTTGGAGAAACATACTGGAGGACTGCTTGATTGCAATTTATGACACAAAAGGCCACTTGTGGGCTGTGACAACTGAAACTATGTTAGAAACATAAAACATGTCCAAAACTAGCGCATTATATAAAAAAATTCTCCCCTAATTTTGTGCATTTGTGACATACAGTGTGTATGATTAGGTATTGCTTTGAAAATGTAAAACTGATTCACATTAAAATAATGTAAATTCAGTAAAATCTTAAATTTGTTTGTGCCACAGCTGTGGAAAACATCCTGTGTGGTACCTGTACTGAACACCCCGCACCCCAAAGACCTGAACAGCTACAGACCAGTGGCCCTCATACCCCATCTAATGAAGACCCTGGAGAGGTTGCTCTTTGCCCACCCCCGCCCCCTGGTGAGACCAGCGATGGATCCACTTCAGTTTGCCTACCAGCATGGCATCGGGGTGGAGGATGCAGTGATCTTCCTCCTACATCATTCCCTGTCCCACCTGGAGAAACCTGGGAGCACTGTGAGGATCATGTTCTTTGATTTCTCCAGTGCTTTCAACACCATCCAACCGGTGATCCTGAGGGACAAGCTGCTGTGTGCAGGGGTGGACCAGCACCTGTCATCGTGGCTCCTGGACTACCTCACAAACTGACCACAGTTTGTGAGAACCCAGGACTGCATGTCTGACACCATCATCTGCAGCACGGGGGCCCCCCAGGGAACAGTTCTGGCTCCCTTCCTGTTCACCCTCTACACTGCTGACTTTCACACAATACAACACACTGCCATCTACAGAAGTTCTGACGACTCTGCAATCGTCTGCCTCATCTCTGATGGAGATGATGCGGAGTACAGGAGACTTACCCAGGACTTTGTGGATTGGTGCCTAAAGAACTGCCTCCAGATCAATGTGAGGAAAACTAAGGAACTGGTGGTGGACTGCTGCAGGAGGGGACAACCCCCCACAGCACCAGTAAACATCCAGGGAACAGACATTGAGATGGTGACATCTTACAAGTACCTGGGTGTTCATCTGAACAATAAGCTGGACTGGTCACACAACACCAACGCGCTCTACAAAAAGGGGGAGCACAGGCTGTTCCTCCTGAGGAGACTCAGGTGTTTTGGAGTGCAAGGGGCACTCCTGAAGACCTTCTACATTTCTGTGGTGACATCAGCCGTCACATTTGGAGTTGTCTGCTGGGGCAGCGGCATCACGGAAGCCGACAGGAAGAGACTGAACAGGCTGATCAAAAAGGCTAGCTCTGTTGTGGGTCGAGGCGTCGCCCCAGTGGAGGAGATGGACTCCAGCAGAGATGACAGCTTAGCCACCATCCTCCTCTCTCCCGAGTAACTCCCCATGCAGGACACGCTGAATGCACTGAGCAGCTCATTTAGCGGTAGGCTGTGCCATCCTAAGTGCTCAAAGGAGAGGTTCTGCAGGTCCTTCCTACCTACGACTGTCAGACTTTATAACCTTACCAGGGCTGCTCATAGAGGTCGTATTGAATGTACTAAACGTAACAACTTTGCACAATAGAGATCATCCCCTCCAGTACACAACTAGGACAATAATCATTACTGAGGGTGGCACCAACACTGTTGATTCAAATGCAAAATATACTGTCTGGATACATATTTATATTCTGCAGGGTAATTTAAACCGTAATGCTGTTGATACCATCTGGCTGCAATGCTCCTGCACTGTGTATATATCTGTGTACATATGTATATTCATTTACTGCTTTGGCTAACCAGTTATTATCTTGTTAACGAGTGATCCAAGTGCTGCTGTCCCTTTGCTGCTGTAATCCTGGAATTTCCCCATTGTGGGATTAATAAAGGCTTATCTTATCATTATGTAATCACTAGCCAGTTACATGTGCAAAATTTCTTCAATCTGATTACAATTCAGATCAGAACTTTACTGTTTACATGGATCCTGAAAAAGTTGATCAGATTAGGACGTGCATTTCCATGTGTCACACGTTTGAACGGACTAAATCATTCTGACATGCGCATAATTATCCGACATTCCAGAAACAATAGCAGAAGAAGCAACTTCCGATGTAAACAAACCCCGCTTCGTGTCTCTCTTTGAAATGGACCTGTATTGTGTTATTCAGACTGTACTTTTGCCTCTGCTGGTCTCCGTAATGAAGCTACAAGCCCAGTAGTACATACAGCACTTCTACATATGGCGAACAGAGGGAGACAGCAGGACGATACAGACCAGATTTGTTTTACTCCCGCCATGTCTTCCGCTGACTGCTGTAAATGCAGAAATACGTCACGTCGACGTGTAGCTGACGTACAGACATGCGCAGTAAACATATTTTCTACCCAAACTTCAGAATAAGTGTTTATATGTGCACCAATTAGATTAAAAATTAGCATAACATAACCCACCTGTCTTAGTCGGAAGGAAATTTTGATCCGAATGAGTGTGATTGGGTCAGAATATTCAGATTAGCATGTTTACATGAAGCATTTTTATTCCGATCAGGCTTTTAATCCGGTTACTAGTGTCCATGTAAACATGGCTACTGTTACGTACAAGGCATTTTTTGTACCTTGGTGTATGTGTGTGACAATCTGGACTTTGTTCAGAGTCAAATTACAATTCTGAGGGGGTTGAAATACTTAATCCATGTGTTGTGAGTTATTTCAACGTGATCTTGTGCATAGTATTAACTTTGAACGTTAATAAAAATTTATATCACCTAATAAAAATATTTAACTTACTGAAGAGGTAGATGAGAATCACTACATGAATACCCATTCTTATAAAGCAGCACTATAACCACTTTCAACCCTGAATTGGTGAGCTGACAAATTCAATTTACATAAATATACTCTTGAAATTATAACAGCTGAGTTATAAGAATAAACTGGCCTGCCCATAGTAATAAACTTTTCTCTCTGAAATTGTGAAGTTGCTGAAAAAAAAAAAAAAAACAGCAGCAAAACAACAAATGGTGGTGCTAGTGTATGCTGTTTTTTCGGCAAGGAATTCTCATAACTTCACGTTTAATGAATTTGGGACTACTGTCTACATTAAACTACATTATGTTTTTATCCACCTTATTCCTGCGGGTGCCGCTGTAGGAACGATTATGGACAGAACTCCGGTTTTGGCTGCAGTAGTGTTAAATCACTCAGAGTGGAGTAGCAGGGGCATTTAAAATAGCGTTTTTAAAAGTTTTTCAAATTCATTTTAATGTATAGTCCACACATGTTTTGCATTCAAGTGGCAGCTAATTTCAGCTCTTCTAGTTTTTGTATTTTTTGAACGTTTTGGTGTAGTTCTGGTACTTGTTGCTGGTGTTCGTGGTTGTGCCAGATTGGATAAATGGAGGCTTCTCACCATATGGTGACAAGACATTCAAGCACAGTGTTGTGGCGTACGTCTGCTCTAAGGTAAATTTGATTATGTCCAACATATTTTAACAAAATGCAGCCGACTTTATT
Source organism: Pholidichthys leucotaenia (assembly GCA_020510985.1). Classification (NCBI taxonomy): domain Eukaryota; kingdom Metazoa; phylum Chordata; class Actinopteri; order Cichliformes; family Pholidichthyidae; genus Pholidichthys; species Pholidichthys leucotaenia. The sequence goes on along the minus strand of CM035839.1, from coordinate 309,625,645 downwards.
GCAGTGGAGACGTGCTGGTTGGAATGCCCACCACGTCATTATGAAAACAGTCATAAATCATGGTTCTTTGTTTGGTAGCAGTAAAGTCCCAGGAAATCCCCCGTGAGGGTCTGGTATCATTGTAAAGCTTAGAAATTGTACTTTCTAAAAATACCTATGTTTTTGCAGAAGATGTAACTCCCGACTGATAGAACGCGAGTTTTCAACCCAGCTAAAATCTAAACAAATCATCTTTTTCTGGGTCACTTTTTGCATACTACCTACAAATTGAATATCATTTTGAAGGTCTTTCAATACAGAATATGGAAATAACGTAACATCAGTTTTGAAAATGTCCTCAAAGTGACTTATTTTACCAGCAAGGGTCATTTTTTTTTTTTTTTTACATCATTAGCATCTCAGCAGCAGCGCTAACTAACAGAGCTACTGTGTATAAGGCCACTTTTTAAGGTCATCTTTCCATCCCTCGATAGTCGTGGGAAGTGGTATGATTATGTTACTATTTTGAGGTACAAGATGCCGTGTTCCCGCTTTTCTGATGCCGAAGTCATTGTTTTCAAACAAGGAAAAGTGTCCCATTTCAGTGACAATATGTTCTAAACTAGTACCGGAAGTTACTACCATAATTCACGCAAGGCATCATGGGGCCTAGGAATAAGGTGTGGATAGGATTGTTTTTGTATTGTAGCTTTCTTACAAATTTTTGGCATACATTTTTATAAATGCTTTGGTTTATATTTTTAAAATCAAAATGCTTTATTGAAAAAAAAAATCATACTGCAAACGGCTCAACGTAGTTTGTCTAAGTGGCGCTGCCGTAGATGCCATATTGTGACATCATGAGCAGGCGTGGGACCCCGAGCACGTAGTACCTACACCGGCAGACTCGCCGAAAATTACGCCCGAGAAATCACCAGATGGTGCCGAGGTTAGTGACACCCTTCTTTTCTATTGAAAATAAACTTACCAGCATGGATGGCAGACTAAAGTTACTAGAGCTGCTCGATAAAGACTTCCAGAGTGTGCATGAGAGTCTGGAATACAGTCAGGCACAGCTCGTCTCTCTCAGAGGAAAACAACAGTTTGAAAAAGTCAGTAACCACGCTAACCACTCAACTTGGCGTTGTTGAAAGAGAACAGGAAGATGAAGGAAACGGTTCTCAATTTGCAGTCATGCAGCACGAGAGATAACCTTCTTTTTCCTGGAATTGGTGGAAAAAAATAATGAAAATCCATAACAGCTGGTCCGGGAATTTATGTCGACGCAACAAACTGTCCACTGAAGTCACAAAATCAATTACCATCCACCAACTGGGCAAAAAAAGCCCCAAAATAAACGTCCCAGACCTACTGTTGCCAAATTTGAGCATTTCAAGCAAAAAATTTTGGGACAGAGGCAGGGCAGGCAGCTTAAAAACACCAATTATGGTCTAAATGATTAATTTCCACAGGAAATCTTGGAAAAGAGAAGGAAGCCTTTTCCCATAAGAAAACAAAAAAATCCAAGAAAGTAAACAAGCTATTGTCTCTGTGGACAGATTGTATATAGATGGCAAGTCGTTTATGGATGAAACCATAATCCCCTGGTTATTCTAGAACTTTTTTCTTCGCTACAGGTGGAAAAAGTGATTGTGCATAGGTTTCTTATTTGATCTTGGTTTAATTTGTTAACATTTGCCTAATGTTTTTTTTGTTTTCTGCTGAAGTTGCTTGCTTGCTTGCTGGTCTGTTGTAACTAATTTTGTTGAAGTTGTTAGGTCGTTGTATGTTATCTGCATTTTTTCACTATTTACTAACCTTTATGTCAATTTTCTCTCATACTTCTGGTTTATAGGAGATAACTAAGTACATGCACCCAAGTCCATACACCCCGTTTGCTTGCAATTGCAAGCAAATGGAACAAAGACATCAAGCGCGCACACCCAAGCATACATGCGTAGTTATGTATTTTACACACAACATACATATACACACATATCTATACATTATGGCAGGGGTGCCCACACTTTTTTGGCTTGTGAACTACTTTTAAAATGACCAGATCAAAATGATCTACCTACATTTAAAAAATGCCAAATATGGCAATATATGTTGGTGTACATTATATAACTGCGTGAACCCTTATGGCACAATACAATTCAATACATTTACGATCATTACCTTACTCTGATGACTTGCACTGGATGGAGTCAGCCAGGGTTGCATAGTCCGGACAGTAGCTGCTGGTAGCTAGTCTCAAGCAGGCTTCCAAATGATCAGTCATGGTGGAACGGTATTTGGACTTAAATCTTCATGTGGGGAAAAAAGGCTGATTCACACAAATAAGTAGAGCCAAATAATGCAGTCAAGGAGGTAGCATATTTCCTCATGTTTGGATACTTTTCCTCTGTGAACAAGTTCCAAAACTGTCCATGAGCCCCGGACTTAAGCTCAATGTCAGTCTGGAGTGTCAAAAATTTCATCCTCCACTGCAAACAAGTTCAGATGAAACAGTGTTGCAATTTTTGATGCAAGTGAATCAACCTCAGCATCTTCCTTGAATGGATAGCACAAAAATGCAGCAATTGGCTGAAGTAAAGCAAAGTCTTGAAACCGTTTGTCAAACTCTGACAAACAATTTTCCATCTGCTCGATGTAGCACGCACTGTCAAGTTGTACACGTGCCTTTTGCTGCTTCTCCAGCAGACGTCAGGTTGGGAAGTTCCCCACATCATGGCGCTGCAGTTTTGAGGACATATGTTGCACTTTTCATTTGAAAGCATTAACTGAGCTGATCATGTTTACCACAGTTTTGTACTTTCCTTGCAGCTCTAAATTAAGCTCATTCAACATGTTTGTTAAATCAGTTAAAAATGCCAAGTCTAGCAGTCACTGATCATCATCAAGTTGCTTGTATTCTGCATGTTTACTGAGGAGGAGAAACTCCTTTATATCCGGACAGAGCTCTCTAAATCGGTGCAGGAATTTCCCCCTACTAAGCCATCTAACGTCAGTGTGTAGCAAGAGCTCAGAGTAGTTGCAATCAGCCTCCTCCAGATGTGCTCGGAACAGTCGTCTTTGAAGAGATCTTGCTAGAATAGAGCAAGCAATTTTTGTAGCCACATACACTACCGTTCAAAAGTTTGGGGTCACCCAGACAATTATTTTGTGTTTTCCATGAAAAGTCACACTTATTTACCTCCATGAGTGGTAAAATGAATAGAAAATATAGTCAAGACATTGACAAGGTTAGAAATAATGATTTGTATTTGAAATAATATTTTTTTCCAGATACTCAACCTGCTCAAAGGAAGGTCAGTTTTATAGCTTCTCTAACCAGCTAAACTGTTTTCAGCTGTGCTAACATGATTGCACAAGGGTTTTCTAATCATCCATTAGCCTTCTGACGCAATGAGCAAACATATTGTACCATTAGAACACTGGAGTGATAGTTGCTGGAAATGGGCCTCTATACACCTATGTAGATATTGCACCAAAAACCAGACATTTGCAGCTAGAATAGTCATTTACCACATTAACAATGTATATTAGATATTAGGGTGTATTTCTGATTAGTTTAAAGTTATCTTTGTTGAAAAAAACAGTGTTTTTCTTTCAAAAATAAGGAAATTTCTAAGTGACCCCAAACTTTTGAACGGTAATGTACATGATCTCTTTCATATTTAGCATTTTAGCTCATGCTCGTTGGTGGATTATGTAGTGATAATTGAGGAAGTCGTGGAAATCATCGTCCTCCCTGCACTTTGCAATAAATCCATTTGAGCGGCCCACCACTGCAGGTGCACCATCCATGGTGACTGAAACCAATTTACACACTGGGAGCTGGGTTTTCTCAAAGTTTTTGAAAGAGTGAAAAATGTCCTCGCGTGTGTTCTTTCATGGGCAGTATTGTTAACAGCTCCTCTTTTGCAGTCATAGCGGTAAAACACCATCCGAATAAAAATGCACACTTGAGCTGTGTCACTTATGTCTGTGAACGTGTCTAATTGCAGTGAGAAACACTCGCATTCTGTGATGTCCTTCCAAAGCTGCTGTGTCAAACCATAGGACATTACTTCACAGCGCCATGTAACTGTACTTCTTGATAGCTGAAGAGCTTTGATTGAAGATAACATTTCTGGTTTGTTTTTTCTAGCTAGTGTGTTTGACTGCGCATGCAGGGTGACCTATGACACAGAGGACAGGACCTCTCCTGATTGGCTGCCCTGTACAATCAAATGCCAATAAGAGGACAGATGGGAGGAGAGGTGATAGAATTAAAAACTTTAAAAAATATATATATATTTTTTTTTTTTTTTATGTCACGCGACCTACCCGCAGTGCCCTTCGCGATCGACATATTGAGCACCCCTGCATTACGGACATATAATCACATAGGCACATTTAGTTAGCCTTTAGCACAAAACCAGTTAGTGAAAACATGTCCACATTTAAGTTTGTAATGTGGAACAAACATGGAATTGGTACCAGGGAGAAGAGGCTAAAAGTTTTTAATTGAAAGATCTACAGGCAGACTTTGTCTTATTACAGGAAACAGTTTCTAAGTCGTCTGTAGATGCGCTCACCTCCCCAGAATTCCCCCACATGTACTCAGCCAGCTTTAATTCTAAACAAAGGGGGGTAGCTCTATTGGTAAACAGAAAAATATGCTTTGTTGTAAATAATACCATAGCAGATCCAGAAGACAGATTTATAATATTAAAAATCTCAGTTCAAAATTTGTATCTTTTGTATAAATTTGTATAATTTGTAACTTTTATACTTTCTGCCATAAAGCACCTTTGCTAGCTCATAGTGGTTTAATGGATGTGCAATAGTAAAGCATATGGAATTCAGAGCAGCGGGAAAACAGATCATGTGTTGTATGAGCAATCTGTAAAGGAAATAGACATTTAATTTAAGAACAGAGTGCTGAGACACGACTACACCCCCAACTGCTAAACAAAATGACATCAAATAAATTAAATAGAAAATTAAATTCAAGTTATCATTTAAGATAAAAACATTCAAATAGACTGGAGTACAATTTTCTATTCCTAAAAAGAGCACACTCACCCTGGTGCTCCTTTTAATCCACATACCGATGGTCTTCCACAAGATGAAGACCTTTTTTTTGGGGGGGGGGGTCTCAGAAATGCTGGACGTCAAACTTTGACTATTCTGAGCGGAACAGTAAGGCTAATTGGGCGTTTAATGGCTAACTGGGCAAGCGTTTATGGCTCAAATGTTGAAGACCCATCCTATTTTCATACTTTCTTCACTTTTCTTTCTGAGCACTTGGACACTACACTCATAGGAGGAGAATACAACCTGCTATTAAACCCTGCAATCGACAGGCTCAGTGCATCAGGGAATTATCGAAACTGGCAGGGTACTGATACTCTCAAACAATACCTGAATGATTTTGGTCTGCAATGAATGGCGTTCACCCAGTTCTTCAGGAATACACCTTTTTATGATCAGTTCATAGTTCACATTCACGTTTAGACTTCTTTTTATCCAGTTACTCTATTGTGAGGGACATCACAGACACTGAAATATGTTTAAATAAAGCTATTAGCGATCACCATCCAGTATCTCTTACACTAGTAAATAGGAAAGCTATAAGGAAAACTAGGAGCTGGAAATTTAATACATCGCTACTAAAAGACAAAGTCTTTATTACCTACTTTAATAAAGAGTGGGAATCATATCTGGAATATAATGATGTGCCAGGAATATCCCCGTGTGTTCTTTGGGAAGCAGCAAAAGCGGTCATGTGAGGTAAAATCTTACTGTTCGTATAAGAATAAAAAAGAAAAAGCACTGGTACTGGAGTTAGAACAGAAAATTAAATCATTGGAGATGACCTGTGCTGTTTCTCCAAAGGAACACCCACTTAATCTGAGAAAATTAAAGCAGGAATTAAAGGAAACTACAAACAAAACAGCAGTTTTTAATACAAAGACTGTGTCTTGAGAAGTTTGAACACAGTAATAAATTGGGGCAATATCTTTAGAACCAGCTTAGAGTGAATAAAGAAAATAACTATCCCACTCTATTAAGGATATGTCTGGAAATATTACCCATGAGCCTGAAGAAATAAATGACTCCTTTAGAAAGTTTTATGAAAACCTCTACTCATCTCAGATCAACCCATCTGACTCAGAGATAAATAAATTTCTGGATGATATTAACTTACCACAATTTAATAATGAACCGATTGCAGCTCTGGATGCACCTCTTCTGGTGTCCAAACTCCAGGAGGCACTTAAGCGCATCCCAAACAACAAAGCTCCGGGACCAGATGGTTTTCCAGAAGAATTTTATAAAGAATTCTGGCCTGTGATGGCACCTACTTTCTTTAAAATGGTGAACTAAATTAAAGAAGATGATGTAATCCCTCCAAATATGAATTTGGCTAGTATTATCCTGCTCCTTAAACCTGGAAGAGAACCTACGCTTCCATCCAGCTACTGTCCCATCTCACTTATGAATGTTGATCTTAAAAAAATCTGCAAAGCTCTCGCCAAAAGGCTGGAAAGGATATCCGGTTATTATAGATCCTGATCAAACAGGTTTCATCAAGGGTAGACACTCTGCTAATAATACAAGCAGTGTGGTCTATATTAATCATATATCCCATAACCTACATATGTATAAGCATGTGAGAATGTTTGGTGATTACATATGTAAAGCGACTTCACACCTCAGAACAGGACAAGAGGTCTCAACCGCCAGCGGGGATCAAAGAGCATCCGAGGCACTGCGGTGGAGACCAGATCGATCGCCCTGACCTCCCAAGGCCAGGTGGAGGGATACGGAGACAAAGGAGGGGGACTAAGATAATGTGGGATGTCAGCTTTGATATGCATGTCTTTTGTTATGTGTAGGTATAAGTATGTAGAGCTGAATATATTCTGCCTCTTTCTACTTCTGCACTGAGATGAGACTTGTTAGAGGAGCGAAGCTGATAATAAACTTTGGTTTATAAGTCGCATCGCCTCGTTATTCCAAGCTCTTCTACACTGGTGACCCTGACGCGATGGACCAGAGGCGTTCCCCCGCGATTGACTCATCTGAGGCGACCCAGGCAGACGCCAGCGCCCATGCAGACAGGGGAACGGATGGAAGACGTTCCCCCACGGCAGAAGAGAGGGCTCAACCGAGCACCAGCCCCGCCGTGAGAGCAGAAGAAAGGCGCTCTCACCCGACGGACACATCAAGGACGGCCCACACAAGCGCCGTCACCGTCAAGCTTCCAGAATTCTGGCAAGAAGACCCGAGCTCGTGGTTCCAGCAAGCTGAGGCTCAGTTTGCACTGGCGGGCATAACGGCGGACGAGACGAGATTTTATCACATCGTCGCCAAACTCGACGCAGCCACGTCAAGATGCGCGCGGAGCATAATCCGACAGCCGCCCGCCTATGACAAATACAGAGAGCTGAAGGCGACCATCGTCGAGAACTTCGTCCCCTCAACCGAGGAGAGAGCAGAGAAGATCCTGGCGATCTACGGCCACAGAGGATGCAGACCCAAGGCCCTCATGGAGGACATGCTGCAGCTCAAGGAGGAGGACAACGACAACTTCCTCTTCCAACACATCTTCCTCAGCACTCTGCCGCCACACATGAGAGGGACGCTAATCAACATGCGGTGCAGCACCCAGCAGGACTTCCGCGTGCTGGCCCGAGAAGCGCAGCGACTCACCAACGCCTGCAGGGAACAGGTGGCCACAGCAGCATCCGCAGACGCCCAGAGCAACGGAGAACCACGGACAACCGAGCAGAGCCCGCCCACCATGGCGGCAACACGACCAAGACGCAGCAGGCGGAACGACATCTGCTATTACCACCACCGTTTCGCCGAGGGGGTGTACAAATACGTTCCCCCCTGCAAGTTCAAAAGTTCGGGAAAACGTCCAAACCGAGAATCGTTAACGGCTGCGGTTCTCGGCGAAAAAAATAAACTTCTTTATGTGACTGACGGACACACCGGCAAACAGTTCCTAATTGACACTGGAGCTCAACTGAGTTTTATCATGCCCTCCCACGCAGACCGGGGCATGGGCCCCCAGGGCAATGGAGCGATGGCAGCCAACGGCTCCATCATCGACACTTATGGTGAAAGGAACCTGCCCCTCTGCATTCATGGCCGCAACTACAGATGGACATTTGTTGCAGCGGCGGTGAGTTTTAACTTGTTGGGCGCGGATTTTTTGTGTGCACATGGGTTATTAGTCGATCTAGCAAACAGACGCTTGGTTAATGCATTGTCATTTGCTTCTATTCCCTGCTCAGCTCGAGTTTCTCCACCACCCGTGCAGGCCAGCGTCACTACAGCAGGAGGTAAGTTTGATCAACTTCTCACCCAATTTCCAGCACACACAATTCCCAAATTCTCAGCTACAGTGGCTAAGCACGGGGTCGAACACTTTATCCCCACAACGGGCCCACCCGTTTTCGCCAAAGCTCGGCACTTAGACGCGACCAAGCTCACCATAGCTCAGGACAAGTATACCACCCTTGAAAAACTAGGCATTATCAGACGCTCAAAAAGCCCCTGGGCATCGCCACTACACATGGTCCCGAAATCCGACGGTTCTTGGAGACCGTGCGGCGATTACCGCAGATTAAACAATGCGACAGCGCATGACCGCTACCCAATTCCTCACATCCAAGATTTTTCACTACATCTGGCGGGTGCGTGCATTTTTTCTAAAATAGACCTGGTCCGTGGCTATCATCAAGTCCCCGTTCGAGCAGAAGACATTCCTAAAACAGCTGTAATAACCCCCTTCGGTCTTTTTGAATTTTTGCGGATGCCTTTTGGCCTCAAAGGCGCTGCTCAAACCTTTCAGCAGATGATGGACGCGGTATTACGCGACCTCCCTTTCGTGTTCATCTACCTCGACGATATGCTGGTAGCCAGCTCGTCGGAGAAAGAACATGAACAGCATCTCACTATGGTTTTTCAGAGACTAGAAGAGCACCGGTTAATAATCAATCCAGCCAAATGCAAATTCGGCGTGTCACAAATTGATTTTTTGGGACAAAGAGTTTCACCGAAGGGGGCAGTTCCGCTGCCAGACAAAGTTCGCGCAGTAAAAAATTTTCCACGGCCACAAACGGTCAAATCGCTGCAAGAATTTTTAGGAATGGTTAATTTTTACAACCATTTCCTCCCCCGCGCAGCTCAGCTCATGCAGCCCCTATATGACGCGCTCAGAAAACAAAAACCTTCCAACACGGTCGAATGGACCCCGGAGTGTGAACGCGCCTTCGCGGAAATAAAAAGTGCCCTAGCTAACGCAACATTGTTGGTTCACCCTGATCCCTCGGCCCGCATTGCGCTAACCACAGACGCTTTAGACCTGGCCATAGGGGCGGTTGTAGAACAACACGTTGGCGGAACCTGGCAACCTTTGGCATTTTTCAGCAAATCGTTAAACCAAACCGAGCGTAAATACAGCACTTTTGACAGGGAGCTGCTAGCGCTTCATTTATCCATCCGCCACTTCCAGTTCTGGTTGGAGGGGCGGCGTTTCACGGCTTTTGTAGACCACAAACCGCTCACCTTTGCGATGGCTAAAATTTCCGAACCGTGGTCAGGCAGGCAACAAAGAAAGCTAGCTGCGATTTCAGAGTTCACCACAGACATTCGACATGTGGCAGGCAAACTTAACGTGGTAGCAGACTGCCTCTCTCGCGCTGTGACATCGCCAGAGCGCGAGGAGACAGATTATACTACCTCAGCCGCAGAACTCTTCGCCAACGCGGACACATACGCGGCCCCAATCCACGTAGGGATAGATTACGCAGCCATGGCGGAGGAGCAAAGTAGTGATGCAGATGTGCACGCACTCCTGTCTGGACCAACAGGGTTAAGGCTGGAGGAAAGGGGTTTACGCGACGGTGTGCCCCCCCAATATGCGACATCTCAACCGACCAACCTCGCCTGGTAGTCCCAGCTGCATGGCGCCGCCGTATTTTCGACTCAATTCACTCCCTCGCGCACCCGGGTGTGCGCGCTTCGGTTAAAATGGTCGCCGAAAAGTTTGTGTGGCCCGGCCTGCGCAAAAACGTAAAAGAATGGGCAAAGACTTGCATGTCTTGTCAGCGCACCAAAATACACAAACACACAAAAGCCCCTCTAGAGCCTTTTCGAATCCCAGCTAGAAGGTTCGACCACGTTCATGTCGACCTCGTGGGACCACTACCTTCCTCCCAAGGTTTCACTCACCTGTTAATGATAGACCGTACTACGCGCTGGCCTGAGGCGGTCCCTCTGGCGTCAACCACAGCGGAGGAAGTCGCTCGCGTTTTTTTTAACAAACTGGGTGGCACGTTTCGGCGTCCCATCGGACATCACGTCCAATAGAGGGCCTCAATTTTTCTCGGAGCTTTGGTCAGCCATGGCCAGCAGCTTAGGAGCGACAATTCACTGCACCACCGCTTATCACCCTCAGGCTAATGGGTTATGCGAGCGTTTTCACAGATCTTTAAAGGCCGCCCTCAGAGCCTCACTAACGGACACAAATTGGGTAAATAAACTTCCCTGGGTTTTATTGGGGTTGCGTGCTGCACCTAAAGAGGATCTAGACGCCTCCCCAGCAGAATTAGTTTTTGCACAACCTTTCAGGCTCCCAGGTGAATTTTTACCAGAGAACCCAGAGCAAGGGCATCTTCCAGCCCCGAGGCTTTTAGGCAGCAACGGACCGGACACTCTCCCCGGACCGGCACATCACTCTTTTCCACGGGTTTTTGTTCCCCAAGCTTTGAAAAACGCTGAATTCGTTTTTGTTAGGCATGAAGCTTTAAAACCAACCCTCCGTCCACCATACGACGGACCTTTCAGAGTGCTGGAACCTGGTGATAAGCATTTTGTGCTTGATTTAGGGGACAGAAAAGAAACAGTCAGCACTGACAGACTTAAACCTGCCTTCTTGTTGAGAGACGAACCTGCACGGTTGGCGAGAGCACCTCGGCGGGGTAGACCCCCCAAGAGAAAAGACTCAGCCCCCCTGCAGGGAACAAATAATCACTCTCCTCCCCAAGCTGCAGATTCCTTACAGGAAGGTCCCGCCAGGACGCCCAAGCGGACCCACAGCAGATTCGGGAGAAGATTAAAACCCAGACGGCACAAGGACTGATGCAAACTACTCAAAAGTTGTTCACTAATTGTGCTGTGACAGTTTAAGACTGACTTGTGATATTACTACACTGTTATGATTACCACTGAATTCTCTACAGGAGCATAGCTGCTGGAAAGTTTCTTCCTTGTCAAGAGGTGTAGCAGTTAGTATGTCATAATAATTATCTTAAACTGTGAATTTTTCTATTGTCCTTTTCTTAGTCGTTTGGGGGGGGCTGTGGTCTATATTAATCATATATCCCATAACCTACATATGTATAAGCATGTGAGAATGTTTGGTGATTACATATGTAAAGCGACTTCACACCTCAGAACAGGACAAGAGGTCTCAACCGCCAGCGAGGATCAAAGAGCATCCGAGTGTTATGACTCGCTGCTCATCAGCGGCGCCAGCCGCGCGCACACCTGCTCCTCGTCAGCGGCGAGGTATTTAATCCACTCTGCCCTGGGCTTCGGCCTGAAGCCGTCTCTCTACTTCGGCCCCTTTGCTACTACGGACCTCAAACCTACTAGTGAAGATATCCTGGGTAAGCTCCCCTTACCTCTCTCCTCTAGCCTTCGCCTGTGCACAGGTGGCCATTCCCGGCGGCGGACTTATCACCTCGCCGTTGGCTCTACGCTGCTGCCACAGGTACCGCAGGTCGCTGTCTCTCGGGCTCCGCCCTTGTCGACGCCAGCCACCTGTCACAACCAAGTAAGCCAGCCACCATCATTATTCCCTGTATTAGTGTGGTGCCCGTTACCCTTCTCCCTCTGCCCTTTCCCACAGGGTTGTCCGGCTGTACGGCCTCCTGCCCCCGTGCCTGACGCAGACGCCACCACCAATACATTCTTATTCCACAGACACGCAGCCATACACTTCCTTGTTGCTAATAAAGCTGTTAAATCTATCCTGAGCCTGCGTGTGTGTCTCCTGGGCCGTGCATTATGTCAGTACGGCTTCAGCAGAGCGGCTCGGCAGACAGCGGGCTCACACGCCGTCTTTCCACCCTCGAGGCTCGGGTGGATTTAATAGCTCATCAGCAACAGGTGATATTGAATCAATTAATTATCATTACTAACCGATTAGACCGCTTGGACCCCCAGCAGCCGTTCCCCTCGGCTCGTCCGGGTGGCGTGGCTCCTGCGGCTCCGGTGGCCGTCCAGCCTGCTCCAGGTGCGCCAACACGGCTCACACCAATCCCCACTCCTGCTCGCTTCAGCGGTAAGCTGGGTGGAGCTCGGGGTTTTATTATGCAGTGTGAGTCCATGTTTCTTCGCGTTCCCGGAGATTTTCCCTCAGACTATAGCAGAATTGGCTATATAGGTAATCTCCTTGAGGGTCGTGCGCTTACCTGGGCTTACGCCATTATGGTGAAGCCCAGCTACGCCACCCTCACCTATGGCCAGTTCGTGCGACAATTTCTGGAAGTGTTCGATCATTCGCGTTTGGACAATGTCCAGGTCGACCGCCTTCTCGGACTCCAACAGGGGAGTCGATCGGCGGCTGACTACGCAATCGACTTCCGGGTTACCGCGGAGGAAGTTGGCTGGGAAGAGCGTGCGCTCTGCGGCATCTTCCTCCGCAGTCTAAATTCCGGTCTGAGGGATGAGTTGGCTGGACGGGATACCCCGGAGACGCTGGCGGAGCTGATTTCTCTCACCATCAGTTTGGATAACAGGCTGCGCGAGCGCGCCTCCGAGCGGAAGCAGTCTTCTCGCTCGCGGGGCGCCTCTGCACGTCTGCCCCAAGCTCGCCCCCTGGCGTTGCCGCCGCCGGAGGTTTCCGAGGAGTCGGAACCAATGGTGACGGGCCGGACAAAGCTCCCCCTGGCGGAGAAACAGCGCCGTCGTGACCTGGGCCTCTGCATGTATTGCGGAGGTAGCCAGCACACGGTGGAGCATTGTCCGGAGAAGCCAAACGAGGTGGTCCGCGAGTCACTGTAGGGGGCCTCGCGGACGCTAATCGGTTAAGTCCCCTCACACATTTGACGCTGCCCATCCGTTTCTGTCACAACCTCACTGGGCATCTCACACATGCACTGGTGGATTCAGGCGCGGAGGGTAGCTTTATTTCACAAAGCCTGGCAACCCAACTGGGCATCCACTGTCACCGACCCCCTCCCCCCCCCCCCCGATACTCCTCTCGCCCTGGTTAATCTCTCCCGAGTTTCCCTGGGAAAGGTAACTCACCAAACATCCCCTGTCCCGGTGATCATCTCTGGAAACCATCGGGAGAATATCTCCTTTTACGTCCTGCCCACCTCAGTAACACCTGTCATCCTCGGTTATCCCTGGCTCCGCCTCCACAACCCCGCCTTGGACTGGAAGACTGGGAAGGTTTCAGCGTGGAGCACTTTCTGCATGGGTACCTGCCTCCAATCCGCGGCCTGCACCCCGTCCTCGCCTCCCACAGCTCAGGACACCGCGCCTCCGGATCTCACCCTAGTGCCCTCAGAGTTCCATGACCTGGGTGCCGTTTTCAGTAAGTCCAAGGCGATGTCTCTACCTCCTCACCGGCCCTACGACTGCACCATTAACATCCACCAGGGGGCGCCCTTACCCTCAGGACGCCTCTACAGTCTGTCAGCGCCGGAGAAGGAGGCAATGAACAGCTACCTGAAGGAGTCGCTCAGTGCTGGGATCATCCGACCGTCCTCCTCTCCAGTAGGTGCAGGGTTCTTCTTCATTGGAAAGAACGACGGATCTCTTCGTCCTTGTATCGACTATCGAGCTCTCAACAATATCACGGAGAAGGACCGGTACACCCTGCCCCTTATGGACACTGCCTTCCACTCCCTCCAGGGGGCGACCTGGTTTACTAAGCTGGATCTCCGCAGCGCTTACCACCTCGTCCGGATCCGGGAGGGAGATGAGTGGAAAACCGCCTTCCGAACCCCAAACGGGCATTTTGAATATCTCGTGATGCCGTTTGGGTTGACCAACGCTCCAGCCGTCTTTCAGCGCCTCATCAATGACGTCCTCCGGGACTTCATCGGCCTGTTCGTATTCGTCTACCTGGACGACATTCTCATCTTCTCCAGGTCCAGGGATGAACACCGGGTCCACGTGAGGCGGGTCCTGCAGAGACTGCTGGAGAACCGTTTGTACGTCAAGGCGGAGAAATGTGAATTCTACGCCAAGACAACTTCCTTCCTGGGGTTCGTCATCTCCCATGACCAGGTGCTTCCGGACCCAGCGAAGATCAAAGCAGTGGTGGATTGGCCCACACCAACTTCTCGAAAGCAAGTTCAGCAATTCATCGGGTTCGCCAATTTCTACCGCCGCTTTGTCCCGAACTTTGGAGCCATCGTCGGGCCCCTGACCCGCCTCACCTCTCCTAAGACCCCGTTTCGGTGGACTGAAGTGGCCGCTTCGGCCTTCCAGGCGCTGAAGACGGAGTTCTCCTCCTCCCGGGTCCTCAGCCAGGTCGATCCTGCGCTGCAGTGCATTGTGGAGGTGGACGCTTCAGACACGGGGGTGGGGGCGGTGTTGTCCCAGCGGTCCCCAGCCAATGGAGTCAAGCGACCCTGCGCCTTCTTCTCTCGGCGCCTGTCCCCGGCGGAACGAAATTACGACGTGGGGGACAGAGAGCTTCTTGCCATCAAGCTTGCCCTGCAAGAATGGCGTCACTGGCTGGAGGGGGCAGCCTTGCCTTTTGTGGTCTTTACTGACCACAAGAACCTGGAGTACCTGAGATCTGCCAAGCGTCTGAACGCCCGCCAGGCGCGTTGGTCCCTGTTCTTTGCAAGGTTTAAGTTCAGCATCACATATAGGCCTGCTCCAAGAACGGCCTGCCCGACGCCCTCTCCAGGCAATTTGCCCCGGAGGCCGCAGAAGACGTTGCTCATACCATCTTGCCCAGGTCGTGCGTCGTGGGGGCGGTTACATGGGACATAGAAGACAAGATCCGGAGGGCGCAGCAGTCGGAACCGGACCCTGGCGGCGGACCGGAGGGGAGGCTCGTCGTGCCATCTGCCGTCCGGGGGAACGTTATACACTGGCTCCATACCTCCAAGCTCACTTGCCATCCTGGAGCTTCGCGGATGATTGACCTTCTCCAGCGATCCTTTTGGTGGCCAGGCCTGCGGAAGGATGCTGCCTGTTACGCCTGGGCCTGCCCCGTCTGTGCTGCCAATAAGTCAGGTAACGCTCCCCCTGCCCGTCCCTGGCAGGCCCTGGTCGCACATCGCTCTGGACTTCGTCACCGGGCTCCCTGTCTCCAACAACCTTGACACAGTTCTGACCATTGTAGACCGTTTTTTCCAAGGCCGCCCACTTCGTGCCCCTACGTGGACTTCCCTCAGCCTTGGAGACGGCGGACCTCCTCATCCAGCACGTGGTTAGACTGCATGGAATCCCGGTCGACGTGGTCTCCGACCGCGGCCCCCAGTTTTCTTCGGACGTCTGGAGGTCATTTTGCAACGCCCTGGGAGCCAAGGTAAGCCTCTCCTCCGGCCATCACCCCCAGTCTAACGGGCAGTGTGAGCGGACAAACCAGGAGCTGGAGGCTCCGCTCCGCTGCGTTACGTCATCCAAACCCACGTCCTGGAGTTCTCACCTCGCCTGGGTGGAGTACGCCCACAACACCTCTCGCTCTACGGCCATCGGGATGTCGCCCTTTAAAGCATCCTTGGGCTATGATCCACCCCTGTTCCCCGTGCAGGAGGGCGAGTTGGCTGTTCCCTCTGTCCAGGCACATCTGAGGCGGTGCCGTTCCCTTTGGTCCACGGCGCGTAATGCGCTTTTACGCACGGCGGAGCGCAATAAGTCTACGGCGGACCGACATAGGAGACCTGCACCTGCCTACCAGGTGGGACAGCAAGTTTGGGTATCCACACAGGACGTAAACCTAAAGGGTGAGAGGAGAAAGCTGGCCCAACGGTTCATCGGCCCTTATCCCATAACCAGAATCATCAACCCGGTGGCTGTGCGTGTGGCTATTCCCTCCACCCTCCGCATCCATCCCACCTTCCACGTCTCCAAAATTAAACCGGTGGTCTCTGACCCCCTCTGCCCTCCACCTGCGGCGCACCCCGCTCCCCGGATGATTGGTGGCCATCCGGCCTGGACCGTCGCTGACATCTTGGACGCCCGACGCCGGGGTCGCGGATTGCAGTACCTGGTGGATTGGGAGGGCTATGGACCCGAGTGGAGACAGTGGGTGCCTTCCTCGCTGGTGTTGGACCGGTCACTCATTTCTGAGTTTCATCGAGCGCACCCGGAAAAACCATCGCCAGGAGGCGCTGCTAGAGGGGGGAGTACTGTTATGACTCGCCGCTCATCAGCGGCGCCAGCCGCGCGCACACCTGCTCCTCGTCAGCGGCGAGGTATTTAATCCACTCTGCCCTGGGCTTTGGCCTGAAGCCGTCTCTCTACTTTGGCCCCTTCGCTACTACAGACTTCAAACCTACTAGTAAAGATATCCTGGGTAAGCTCCCCTTACCTCTCTCCTCTAGCCTTCCCCTGTGCACAGGTGGACAGTCCCGGCGGCGGACTTCATCACCTCGCCATTGGCTCTACGCTGCTGCCACAGGTACCGCAGGTCGCTGTCTCCCGGGCTCCGCCCTTGTCGACGCCAGCCACCTGTCACAACCAAGTAAGCCAGCTACCATCATTATTCCCTGTATTGGTGTGGTGCCCGTTACCCTTCTCCCTCTGCTCTTTCCCACAGGGTTGTCCGGCTGTACGGCCTCCTGCCCCCGTGCCTGACGCAGACGCCACCACCAATACATTCTTATTCCACAGACACGCAGCCATACACTTCCTTGTTGCTCATAAAGCTGTTAAATCTATCCTGAGCCTGTGTGTGTGTCTCCTAGGCCGTGCATTATGTCACCGAGGCACTGCGGTGGAGACCAGATCGATCGCCCTGACCTCCCAAGGCCAGGTGGAGGGATACGGAGACAAAGGAGGGGGATTAAGATAATGTGGGATGTCAGCTTTGATATGCATGTCTTTTGTTATGTGTAGGTATAAGTATGTAGAGCTGAATATGTTCTGCCTCTTTCTACTTCTGCTTCTGCACTGAGATGAGACTTGTTAGAGGAGCGAAGCTGATCATAAACTTTGGTTTATAAGTCACATCGCCTCGTTATTCCAAGCTCTTCTACAAGCAGGCTATTTAATTTAAGAGACTGCTGTAAGATCAATAACGTAAAAACTACAATTTTATCTCTGGATGCACAGAAAGCCTTTGACTGAATTAATTGGAAATTTCTTTTTATGGTGTTAAATAAGTTTGGGCTTGGTTCATCTTTCATAAACTGGATTAAAACACTATAGCTGTCCAACTGCGTCTGTCCAAACAAATTAACAGACTTCCCGAAGCTTTAATCTCCCGAGAGGTACTAGGCAGGGTTGTCCACTCTGTCCCTCACTTTTTACCATCTTTATCTAACCATTAGCAGCAGCCATATGACAGAATGTTAATATCAGAGGTATCCAAACTGGAGAAAAAGAACAAGTCTTTATGCTGATTTATTAATATTCCTTGAAAACTCACAAAGATCTCTTCTTCAGACAGAGGCACTCATTGATAAATTTTCATCATTATCAGACTACTCTAACTGGGGCAAATCAACAGTTTTTCCTATAAGTTGTAATTTCTCAAATACATCCATTATTCCAATACAATCAGGTAATATTAAATACTTAGGAATAGACACCCCCCCAGGCTCTCAGTTATTTCGACTAAATCACATTCCCCTTTTAAAAAACAATACAAGACGACCTTACGCGCTGAAGGACATTACCTATATTACTAATGGGAAGAGTCGCAACCGTTAAAATGATGGTCCTTCCTAAAATCAACTATTTGTTCCCAATGATTCCTACGCAACCATCTATGGCCTGGTTTTAAGTCTTTAGACTCAAATATAAGTACATTTTTATAGAAGGATAAACCAACACGGATCAGTCTAAAAACTCTTCAAAAAGCAAAAAAGTGCAGAGGTTTAGATCTACCAAATTTTTAAAATTACTTCTTAGCCAATAGATTGCAGTTTGTTTCTAAATGGACAAAATCAACCCCACAAGGAAACCTATGGTTAGATGCTGAACAGGCTCTCTGTGGGTCACTAAATATCTCTGACTTACCTTTTATGAGTCCCTGTATTAAACGCCATGACTGTTTTAAAAGCATTAATATCAGCTCCTCTGACAGCTTGGTGGAAATTTTTAAAAATAACGGGGACTTCGCTTGTCCCTTGTAAACTCACACCCATTTGGAATAATCCTGAAATCTTGCAACAAAAGAGGACATTAAACTTTCCACTATGGCAAGAGAAGGAAATAAAAAAAAACTTGGAGCATCTTATTGAAGATGGAAATGTTATCCAATTTCAGGAATTAGTGTCACAGTACAACATCGATGATGATGGCAAGGCACCCGGCAACAACGGCATACCCCCTGACCTGATCAGGCACTGCAAGACCGCCCTACTGCTGCCATTGCAAGACGTCCTCTGCCAGTGTTGGAAGGAAGGTGCCGTACCACAGGACATGAGGGACGCCAAGATCATCACCCTCTACAAAAACAAAGGGGAGAGAAGCGACCGCAACAACTACAGGGGCATCTCCCTCCTCAGCGTTGTTGGCAAAGTCTACGCACGAGTTGTTCTCGTTCGTCTACAGAAGCTTGCCGAACGTGTCTACCCCGAGTCTCAGTGTGGCTTCCGCGCTGAGCGATCGACGGTAGACATGATATTCTCCATCCGCCAACTCCAGGAGAAATGCAGAGAACAGAACATGCCCCTGTACGTCGTCTTCATCGACCTCACCAAAGCATTCAATCTGGTCAGCAGAGAGGGCCTTTTCAAGATCCTGCCAAAGATAGGATGCCCACCAAAGTTGCAAAGCCTCATCAAACCGTTTCACACCAACATGCAGGGGATAGTGCAGCACGATGGCAACGTCTCAGAGCCATTCAACATATGCAGTGGAGTGAAACAGGGCTGTGTACTTGCACCAACCCTCTTTGGGATTTTCTTTGCTATGCTCCTGAGGCATGCCTTCAGCACAGCAACAGAGGGAATCTACCTGCACACAAGATCTGATGGCAGGCTTTTCAACCTCGCCCGCCTGAAAGCCAGAACCAAAGTACGCGAGGCTCTAATCAGAGACATGCTGTTCGCAGACGACGCTGCAGTCGCAACCCACACACAGCAGGAGCTTCAGACCCTGATGGACCGCTTCTCCCAGGCATGCAAGGACTTCGGGCTTACCATCAGCCTGAAGAAGACCAACGTCTTGGCGCAAGGCACGGAAGCACCACCAACCATCACCATCGACGACTACAAGCTGGAGGTTGTGAATCAGTTCACGTACCTGGGGTCCACGATCAGCAACAACCTCTCCCTTGATACAGAGATCAACAAGAGGATTGGAAAATCAGCCTTCACACTCGCTCGCCTCACCACACGAGTGTGGGAGAATCCCAAACTCTCTGTCAAGACGAAGATGGCAGTGTACAACGCTTGCGTCATCAGCACACTGCTCTATGGGAGTGAGACGTGGACAACATACGCCCGGCAGGAAAAGAGACTGAACTCCTTCCACTTGCGCTGCATTCGCCACATCCTGGACATATCCTGGCAGGACAAAGTGCCCAACACAGAAGTTCTGTCCTGCGCCGGCCTTCCCTCCATGTTCACTCTACTCAGGCAGCGCAGGCTCCGCTGGCTAGGCCACGTTCACCGTATGGAGGATGGCAGAATCCCCAAAGACGTCCTCTACGGAGAACTGGCAACTGGCAGGAGAGACGTTGGCCGCCCACAGCTGCGCTTGAAGAATCTGCTGTTGAAGACACTGGTTGGAGGTAAAGTCTGCAGGGTCTTGGCCATCCATGGCACATGATTGGACACTCCTGGTGTAGACTGTCCATCAATGCCATGCATTTTTTTTTTAAATTGTAAAGGCATAACATTTAGCCCAGCAGAAAGTATTTTTAAACTTTTCTACTCTGGTGTAGTTATTTCTTATTGGCTTAATTTGCACCAAATGATTGCTTAAAATTATATTAACCCAGCCACAGGGGGTGCACAAGCCAGTGTACTCCTAGTGCCAGTCGCAAGCCCAGGTAAATGGGGAGGGTTGTGTCAGAAAGGGCATCTGATGTAAAACCTTTGCCAAATCAAACTTGCGGCTCATGACGAATAAGATTTTCATACCAAATCGGTCGAGGCCCAGGTTGACAATGACCACCAACGTTACCCAACTTTTATCGCAACTTTCTGGAAAAGTTCCCGCACATTCAGGCTTTCTGAGTTGCAACAATGACAAACGGCCTGCAAAATCCTGGAGGGACTGTATAATTACCTTTTTTATTTCATAAACTGGACAAAAAAAAAAAAAAAATAGTGAATAGCTCAAATGTTGGATTATTTTTTCCCTAGAGCAATGGTACATGATTGGTGAATTAACAGATTTGAACATAATCATAATATGTAGCCTTCACATGAAAATAATCTGCAATGTGCTTTTGAAATCTGTAACTTGCATAAATGTGCTGTGGGGAGCACTGCGCACCATAAAATAATTTTCCATTTCATACTACTACATACTGTGTGAATATGTCTGAGTTTTATAAACACGTGCAAGTTCCATCAGAGGTAAAATGAGAACAAAAACAAAAAAATGAATATAAAATGAATACCACTGCAGACAAAGATCAAAGTCAAACTGTGTCTGATCTCAAGCAATACAAAAAAAACTTAAAACCAAAGCTTAATAAAGCAAACGAGATGGAGGAAATTATTGTGAGGGAGGAATAAAAGAGCTTTTCAGACAATTTATCTAAATAATTGAAGATTAATGCCTTTATATTTTTACATTTTAAAAGGAAAGGAGAAAAACTGCAGCCAACTTTACAACTGGATCCCATGACAACTTCTATATTTTTTAATAGTCATGTACTGAATTTAGCACCTCAGGTGAGGAAATGGTTCTCTTGTCACCTGGTTTTGTGTGAAGGTGACTGAAACAGACCTGAGTTGAGGTCTCGTCCAGGGTTGAAAGCTCGACTGTTGACGTTGGGGGAAAGTCTGTCACAGCAGATGGTCTTGGAGACATTAGTATTGAAGTTTCCATCAAACCTAAACACACAAACACAGGCAACATTTGAGAATTTGTAGATTTAGTACCACTCATTTCTTGGGTGAGCAACCATCCATCCATCTTCAACCACTTATCCGGGGGTCTGGGTCGTGGAGGCAGCAGTCCAAGCAGAGCAGCCCAGACTATCGCCCAATTCACACAGCTGTTGGGTGTGTAGTTGCGGCTTTTTGGCAATTAAATATTCTGCAGCTATTTTTTTAATAAAGCCAATCATACAAGATGGACAAAGTACTGCTGACCTTTTTAATACACTGAAAAACTGTCAACTATAAGATCTACATGACCCCTTTACATGTTGTATATAATGCACTGTGTTGCAATATGGGTAAAACCCATAAAGAAGAATATACTAATAGAATTTTGTCTCATCTGACCTGAATCAGTGCACATCTTTTGCCTAGACCTCATTAGAGCTAAAGTAAATGCTTGTGAATTATGTTTTCCATAGAAAACCATGTGAATTCAACCCATACTCCAACAAATTAAACACTCAGTTTCCTTAATACATACAAATGAGTAAGAAAACCTGCAGGATAACTTTTTGTAATTCAAATCAATTCTTGATGTACCCATATTTCTGTTGTCAGCCCCTGACTTACTTTCTCCCCATCTCATTGACCGCTGAACAGCACACCAACAGCAGAGGGCTGAAGCATAATTTTCAACTGACTGCACATTCTTATGGTTTTGAAGGGCAGGAATGCAAGAATAATTTCTTTAAATCTACAAGTCAATTATTGTATTAACTGTTCTTTTGGTTCCCTCCATCAAAACAAGAGAAACGGGAGAAAGACTGATTATAGTTGTTTTATCATTAGCAATTTATACATGATATAATAATTATCTAGATACATAAACAATATATCCTTGAGATATATTCGGTATCTCAAATAAGATACTTGTGTACTTTGTGTCTAAGGACTTGTCCTAGATCACATTCTCCCAGTCGGTCAGTGGAAATTACTGACTCCTCTGCCACCCCCCACCCCCCCAAGTTTCAGTTCTGACTATTCATCTGCCCTCAAGTTCATTTTCATCAAATCTGTGGTTGACCCATTTTTACACTTTCGTGGTGTTACCCTATTAGAAACACCAATAACAATTCACAGAAGTCATCAGGTTGATTAGATTGTGGTCTGGTAAAACCTAGCATGACAGGAAACTAGACGCTTCTCATCTGGTCAAACCTATAAAACCTTGTAAATTATGTAACTAGATTAAGGTAAAAAATATCCAATCCACTATTATTAAACTAATAAGAGGTTGTGGCAACATAGCTTTTGATACAAACAAGTCAGTATCAAGACTGAAAGGCTGGGAACTTTGTTTTTGATCTTTTCCTCAAATGTAGGAAAAACAGACTTGCGACATTTTAACAAACGAGAGCAGATATAGTATAGTACATTGTCCAGCCTGTACCATACCCAGGTTAGAGGAAAAGACTGAAAATAACTGCACCCAATACCACCAGTAAATGAAAGCTCAAGCAAAAATGTAATATTAGCACTTCTGGCTGAGCAACCGCAGTTTTCTTGGAGGAGTCTCTTCATTTTCCAACTGAGTGACTTCAAAAGAAATCTGACCCAAGACAACTCCTGGATTGAGCACATGTGGGCTTTTACGTTACTTAAGTGTTCACATGGTGTTCTCGTAACAGTCTAAAAGTTGTGGGGAAAGATGCCCTTCACCATATTAACCATGCAGCATCAAGACAAGAAACGCACAACATCAGGCTATAGTGCAAATGATGACAGGGATGTCAGTGGAAGGCATTTATACAAAGGCAATTATTTTCAGGCCAATGATTATGTGGAGTGACATGTCATTTTTTTTTTCCTCACTATTATAGTATAATATGCATGTGTCTCCAACAGCAAAATTTTACTAAAAATGGAGCAGCAAGAACAACCACCACTTTCAATTATTGCACAACTTCCTGTGCTTGAAGAACGCATGAAATCCAGGCACTTGTGTATGTTTTTGCAAATATCTGTAATTATCCATGAAAAAAAATTCTGACTACTGCAGCATGTTTAAGCCATTCAGAGCCACATCAATCATACCGTTTTATTCTGAAAACGTTCAAATGTGCCTTTTATGAGCCATTCACATAAAATTCTAAAAAAAAAAAAAAAAATTACATTACATATTTCATTACATATGATTAAGCAGAAGAAGATGAATGAATGAATGAATGATAGATATTAAATATTATAATTTACATATTATATTACACGTTTCATCTCTGTTTGCGGATAATGTCCTGTTGGCGTCATCAAGCAATGACCTGCAGGCCGTGCTGGGATGATTTGCTACCGAGTGTGAAGCAGCTGGAATGAGAATCAGCACCTCCAAGTCCGAGTCCATGGTCCTCAGCCGGAAAAAGGTGGATTGTCCTCTCCGGGTTAGAGACAGCCTCCTGCCCCAAGTGGATGAGTTTAAGTATCTCAGGGTCTCATTCACGAGTGAGGGGAAAATGGAGTGAGAGATTGACAGACTGATCAGAGCAGGATCTGCAGTGATGCGGACGTTGTACCGGTCTGTTGTGGTGAAGAGGGAGCTGAGCTCTAAAGGAAAGCTGTGGATTTACCACTCAATCTATGTTCCTACCCTCACCTATGGTCATGAGCTTTGGGTAATGACCGAAAGAAAGAGACTGTGGATACAAGCAGCTGACATGAGCTTTCTCCGCAGGATTGCTGGACTCACCCTTAGAGATAGGGTGAGGAGCTCAGTCATCTGGGAGAGGCTCAGAGTAGAACCGCTGCTCCTCCATATCGAAAGGAGCCAGTTGAGGAGGTTTGGGCATCTGATCAGGATGCCTCCTGGACACTTCTCACTTGAGGTGTTTCGGGCACATCCCACAGAGGAGACCCCAGGGCACACCCAGGACTCACTGAAGAGACTACGTCTCCCAGCTGGTCTGAGAGCGCCTTGGTATCCTCTCTGAAGAGCTGGAGAGGGGGAACTCTGGGCTTCTCTGCTTGAGCTGCTGGCTCCACGACCCAGACCTTCAGAAAAGCAGTATAAAATGGATGGGTGGATATAATTACATGGGAGAGACTGATCATTAGCTGGGTTTCACAGTTCAGATCAGAGTTACATTGAGCAAACAGCAAAAGAAGGTGGGAAAAGAATAAAGAATAGGCTTGATGTAAAAAACAAACTAAATGATCACTTCAAACAAGCAACCCTTTAAATAATCATGTTTTGAGGCTTGGGTAGAATAAATGTTTACTTGATCTGAAGCTTGTGTGGCTTTTTTTTTTTTTCCACAATATCTTTATTGAACCTTTTTTTTTTTTTAACAAACATGATACAAACAATCAAACACTAACACTAAAGTACTACAAAAAAAAAAAATGCCCTAAAAACACCAACAACCACCAACAAAATCAAGTCTTCAACAATGCTCCTCTGTTTAGTCTAGACAATCCAATACATTAGTATACATATTATGTTCACCAGTTTGGAATTTACAAGGTCCACACACATCATTCACCTTCTTCTTCAAGAGTTATGTTTAAATTTTTTACATAATCAATAAAAGGTCTCCATATATTCTCAAACACAATTTCCTTTGATTTCAGTATATATGTTATTCTTTCTAATGGAAGGTTTGTTAACATCTGTCTTAACCACTGAGTCACATCTGGTCTATGAGTCTTTTTCCATAATAGTGCAATACATTTTTTGGCATTAAGCAAACTGAGGTCTATGAATGTACTTTCACTTTTATTGAAATTATGCTTTTCTGGGTACAGACCCAACAAAAACAGTTTAGGATTCAATATGATTTGTTTTGAGATTATTTTTTCAATTGTTACCCTCACCTCCTCCCAAAACATTCTTATTAATCTACATTCCCATAAACAATGAAATAGGGTTCCTTTACTTTCCATGCATTTTGTGCATGTATCTGGTATATTTTTGTTATATCTATTTAACTCCTCCGGTGTAACATACATCCGCATTAACCATTTGAAATGTATCAATTTAAGGCGTGCATTTATTGATTTGGTTTGAGCTTCTGTACAAGCCAATTCCCATTGTTCCTCTGAAATTTCAATTTGCAGATCTTCTTTCCAGTAGTTTAATCTTTTCAGTGAATTTTCACTTGAAGATAGTGTCAATGAGTTATAAAACTCTGAAATAATACCCTTTCTTTTACTATCTTTCATCAACATTTTTTCCAAGGATGAATAGATAGGTCGAGTGAGAGCTTTATTTTGATTTGATCGAATAAAGTTTCTAAGTTGAAGATATTTAAAAAAATGTGTTCTATTGAGATTAAATTTGATCCTCAGCTCTTCAAAAGACATTATGTTGTCTGCACATGGCAAATATAAATCCTGAATCTTTTGTATCCCTTTTAAATTCCATACTTTAAATACAGCGTCCGCTCTCCCTGGTTTAAAATATTGATTACCCCATATTGGACTAAATTGTGACAATAACTGTGGTTCTTTTAAATAGTTTTTAGCTTCACACCATATTTTGATCATATGCTTTACAAATGGATTTTTAACTTGTTTTTGTAATTTTTTTGCCGAATCTGAGTATATGAATATGGGAAGAGGTAAAGGTAAATTGTATGATTCCATTTCAGTCCAGTGAGGGAGATCATTTGATGAAAAATAATATGTCATAGACCTCAGTTGTGCCGACCAATAATACAACATAAAATTTGGACATTTCAGACCTCCACGATCAAATGGTAAATATAATAAAGACAAACGTAATCTAGCCCTCCTGTTGTTCCATATAAATTCCACTAACTTTTTTTTTATTCTTGAGAATAGATCTAAAGGTGGTGATAAGGGAATGTATTGAAATAAATAAAGTATTTTAGGTAAAATATTACTTTTAAGTATATTGATTCTCCCGATCATCGACATTGGTAGTGACATCCATCTCTGAGTTAACTCATTGATATCTGACATTAAGGCTTCATAGTTGACACTGGCGACTGATTCTAGCTTAGGCATAATTTGGATTCCTAAATATTTAAACTGATTTACAACATTGAATTGATTTACCTCAGGGGCTGGGTAATTTCTCTGGGTCTCATTTAGCATTAATATTGAAGATTTAGTTTTATTTATTTTATATCCTGATATTTCCCCAAAATTCTTTAATTCAACAAGGTTGGAATTGATTTTTTTAGATTCGACATAAACAAAATTATATCATCGGCGTACAGGGAGATTTTATGTTCTGTTGGTCCAACTTTAATTCCATATATTTGTGAATGTAAACGTATCGCTATCGCTAAAGGTTCAATTGCCATAGTAAACAGTAAAGGTGAAAGTGGACAGCCTTGTCGACATCCTCTATTGATTTTTATTGGTTTTGAAATATTGTTATTTGTTAGGATTTCTGCTGTAGCATTATTGTATATTATTTGAACCCATTTTATGAAATTATTTCCAAGTCCAAACCTTTGTAGGACTTCAAAAAGAAAGGGCCATTCAACTCTATCAAAGGCCTTTTCGGCGTCCAATGATAGGAGAGCTGTATCCGGTGCTTCTTTATTAAAATAAATAATATTAAATAGTCTTCTTACATTATGGAAGCCTTGTCTACCCTTTATAAAGCCATTCTGATCTCGATTAATAATATTTGGTAAAATTTCTTGTATTCGTCTTGCTAAAATTTTACAGATTATCTTAAGGTCGGCGTTTAATAGGCTTATTGGTCTCATATTTTCACATTTATTAGAGGGCTTACCTGGTTTTGGTAGCAGTATAATTAAGGCATTATTTATGTATGATGGTAAATTATTATTTTGAAATGCTTCTAAAACCATTTCCAAAAAAGGTTTTATTAATTTATTCTTAAATTTTTTATAAAGGTCAACTGGAAGACCATCTGGTCCTGCACTTTTTCCTGATTTCATATTATCAATGGCTAGCCCAACTTCTTCTTGACTAATTTTAGACTCCAATATCTCCCTGTTTTCATTTGGAATACACGGTATAGATAGTTCGTTCAAAAACCCATTTAGTTTTGTTAAATCAGGTTCATTTTTGGTATCATATAATTTTTCATAGTAATCTCTAAAGGCTCTATTAATTTCTAAAGGATCTATAACTACCTGTCCGTTACTTATAATACTGGTAATTGGTGTTTTAATTTCCAATTGTTTAATCTGCCATGCTATTAATTTTCCTGATTTTTCACCTTGTTCATAAAAAGATTGTTTCAATCTTAGAAGACTCGAGGCAGCTCTATTCGCTGATTTTTTGTCGTATTCAGCTCTCAAAATCAGTAATTCATTCTCCAACCTTGGGTCACTTCCTGCATACACTTTTTCCTGAAGACTTTTTATTTTATGTTCCAATTTAGCTCTCTCCTCTCGAGTCTTCTTAGATTTTGATCCTGTATGACTAATAATATGTCCCCTAATAAAAGCTTTGAAAGCCTCCCACTTTACACATGCTGATGTTTGTGTAGTATTGATGTCAAAGAACTCGTCTATCTGTTTTTCTATATACTTGACAAATTCCTCATCCTGAAGCCATTTATGCTGAAATTGCCATCTACCTGATTCCTTTGTCAATTTTTTATCTACATATATTAGACAACAGGGTGCATGATCAGAAATCACGATGTTATCATAAAAGCAGTTTTGAATCTTGGACCTTAATTCTGTGGAAATCAAAAAATAATCAATACGTGAGAATGTCTTGTAGGTACTGGAATAACAAGAATAGGCTTTAACTTGTGGTTTCATTTCTCTCCATATATCTAACAATCTCAATTCTTTCATAAAATGATTAATAGTCATCCTACATCCAATGTGCGTACAATCCAGTCCTGTTGATCTATCCACACCTGGATTCAATGTACAATTAAAATCCCCTGCTATTATATGTTGCCCTGTAAGTGATGATAAGATGAGAAATAAATTAGCAAAGAACTTCTGATCATCTATATTGGGACCATATAAGTTCACAAGATTTATATTTTCTAATAGCAAAGAACCTTGAATGATTACATATCTTCCAAATTTGTCTCCAATTACATTTTTCACCTGAAAAGGAACTGATTTATGTATGAGAGTCATAACTCCCCTGGCTCGGGATGAAAATGAAGAGGTGAATACACTTCCCTGCCATCTACTCCTAATTCTTTTAACATCCTCCTCTATCAGATGAGTTTCTTGTAAAAACACAATTCTTGAACCCATGTCCTTTATTTTATTCATAACTTGTTTAAGTTTTTTTAAATTTTGTAGACCTCTGCAATTCCATGAAGTTAAATTAAGATTAACACTTTGGTCCATGATCAATAGAGAGTTTAGGATTACCTTGCAGTGTAAACATGCTCATACAGAGAAGCAAAAACATGAGTGGTTGAACATTCATCCTACAAACTACACACAAACAAATTTCCCCTTCCCACACTTGTGGCAAACCCCCCAAAATCAAAAGAAAAATTCTGTCTCCCGATATAGCCATCGACCGTTCCACACCCACGGGGAACAGCCTAAGCCACTCCTTCTTTATCCTCCCAATCACCCTAACTCTACTGCTTTTAATGACGTAACATTAACTCTCCTCTGTAGTTTTCCAACTTAACTCCAAAATTTTTAACAACTTTGTACATCATAGTTTTTTTTTTTGTTTGTTTGTTTTGTTTTTGTTTTGTTTTTTTAATATATAATACAATCTATATTTTGTAAACTTACTATTTACTTCAAGTCAGTCAGATGCCTATGCAAATGCTTAATTATTCTACCTTATATTTTGTTCATGCTTAGCTCCCACCAGTCTCTTCTTCTTCTTTGATCTTCTTGATGAACTCCTGCGCCTCCTCTGGGGTCTTGAAGATGTGGGTTCTGCCCTCATACGTGGTCAGCAGTCTCGCAGGATAGATTACACCATGACGAATCCCAAGGTTGCGCAGCTCCTTACGTATGGGATCAAACTGCTTCCTCAATTGCTGGATTCCTGTGGCCAAATCTGGGTAGAACCGCACCTGCTGGTCCTGGTGTTTAATCTCTCCTTTAGCACGTGCAGCGTTGAAGATCTTCATCCTGTCTCTGTTACTAAGAAACTTCATAATTAAGGTCCTCGGCGGTCCCTTATCTCTCCGTGGGCCAATACGATGTGCTTTTTCCAGAACCACTGCTGATTGCAACTCCTCGCTGCCCAGCACCTCCGGAATCCACTTTTCCAGAAAGGAACATACGTCCCGACCTTCTGATTCCTCTGGAAGACCCACCAGCCTCAAATTATTCTGTCTCGACCGAGATTCCAAATCCAAAATATTATCTTCCAGAGATTTATTTTTTTTTTCCAAAGTGCGCACCTTTAATTGAAGACGGGTGACGTCATCTTCAGCACTAGCGAGACGGAGCTCCATCTGCGCCGTTCGTTCTACACAGTCACCCAATTCCTTTCTTATTCCTTCCAACGCTGTCATAATCCCATCAAATCTAGAGGAAAAGTCCGCTCTCATTGAACTCATGGCAGCCATCAGCGCATCTGCGCCATTCCCCGCAGACATCGCACCGCCGCCAGCCTCCTCCGCCATATATGGAGTTTTGTTTGCTGCGTCACAGACCTGAAAGTCCGTTAATTTGGACTGTTTCGGCGGCTCGCTTTTTCCTTTTCCTGGTTTTCCAGCCTTAGGCTTCGCCGACATATCCTCGCCCAAATGCTGGGATACGTTCTGTCCCAAATGAGAGAGTTATTTGCCGATTTTTTTTCTCCAGGAGCAGAGCAGAGCGAGACACGTCCGTCCTACGTGGCAGCCATAACCGGAAGTCGCTTGTGTGGCTTTTTGATTTATTTCAATGTTTAATGAGCCACAGAGTGTACGTCTTTGACTCAGTGGTACCTCATGTCCACACAGACCGGATCACTGCTGAAAAGAGATGCTTTTAAACAGCAAATGGATATGGAGGGTGTCAAATCTGCAGCATGTGGACGGTTTCTATCAAAGGCCTGGAGCATAGTGAGAGAAAACGCACATGTAAAAAAAAAAAAAAAAAATTAAGGGAAATATCGAGGGGGGGGGGGGACAAATGACATGGGCAAAATTGTGTCAGTCAAGGATCTGAATGTCTGTTTCCCTTAATTTTTGGTTAATACCCCACCCACACACACATACACACACCAGACAATGAGGCCAAAAAGAATCTGCAGTATTTCATTAATTTGCAGTCACAGAACTTTTTAATAAAATACATTCACAACTTTACAGGCATAATAATCACCAGATCTGCTTCTTGCACTGCCTCATTAAGCTCTCTTTAACTGGTCCCCACAAGAAGCTCCAGCGTGATGTGAAACACGTGACTCCATAGGACAATGTCATTTTCAAGCACACATTTAAAAACTGTTAAAGAGGTGTCAAAAAATGATGCATGTGTTGTAATGAGCACAAAATTAACACACCGTTTCTTCCATCGTGACACGTGAGTCATCAACTTTCAGCAATTTATTTTCGTGTTAAAATAACTATGTCTGCTGTTACTTACATATGGCATACATGATGACAAACATCAATTTCCACAACTGGGGGGGGGGGGGGGGGCTAATATGCAGAGCAGCAGGCTGTTCTGCACTGCACCAAGCCTCGGTGCTTTGATCCATCTCTCCAACTAGATTCTCCCCCATCTGGCTCAGCAACATACAGACACACATGAATGCACACATGCTACACACTGGCTCCCTCTGCTTGCAGATCTGGCGCTGGCCGGCTTGACTGA
This sequence comes from Pholidichthys leucotaenia, assembly GCA_020510985.1. Taxonomy (NCBI): domain Eukaryota; kingdom Metazoa; phylum Chordata; class Actinopteri; order Cichliformes; family Pholidichthyidae; genus Pholidichthys; species Pholidichthys leucotaenia. Next base: position 309,594,696 of record CM035839.1, on the reverse strand, counting down.
CAGGTCCTGTGATGTGCTGGCTGCATTTGAACTTGACTCATTTAGAGTCTCATAAGGCCAAAGTCATTATTCTCCTTCAACTCACTCTGCATAGACCGCACGGGCAGGATGCTCAACAAAATGTGTGCCAGATAAAAAATACATTTGCCGCTGCTTTGAATTCCACATCAAAAAACATACGAGACAGAGTGAGAGCAGGGAGGGGAGCGTCGAGTCTGATCAGACATCTTAATGAGGGCATAGAAATCTGTTCTCCAGGAAAGCTGGACTTGGATGCAGACAAAAATACATGCACAAGCTGCATTTATTACATTCAACTGTAATTTAAATTGTAAGCCATAACGCAAACAAAACATCTGTGCAATGCTCAAAATAATTCTTGCAATTCATATGCGTATTAATAATGTATTAAATGGGTCTTTAATTACCATGCCTCCCAAAAGGGGAATGAGTTCAGTGATGAAAATATCCTGAAGATTTTTCACTTTAATGCGACAATGTATTATTTTCAGTTTTGGAATAAAACCAAAACAAAACAGACAATCAGTGAAAGACTTTTGGTCCTGCAGCACAGAGTGAAGCTTCTAAATAAGGCAACACCTGTCGTCTGCTTGGCAGTTACAAGCAACCACTTTTTATAAAATCCATTATATTAAGCTGCACCCTGCTGCAAGTGCCATGTGTATGCACAAAGAAGGCAGCCCTCCACCATTCAAACAGCTCAGTCAGAATAATTACCTTGAAGGGGCTTGCTGTTGTGCAAGCCCCTTGCGTCGAGAGCAACACCATTTCTGATGGATTTGCCATCCCTCAGCAGTTGCAGCGGTGAAGCAGGAAACATGCTAGCTGGAGAATTGAGAGCTCTTGAAGAAGATCCTTTCATGTATCTAGCTCTGGGTGACAGCTCTACCCAAACAGATTTGAGCATAATGTCAATATGGATGAAGGCATTGGACAACAATTTGGTGTCTAGCTAGCATTTCCCTAGTGGGGTGTCCAAAATTTTTGCACTTGCATCCAATTATACTGAAGTTAGTTGTGCTTTTAATAGTCTGGATTAGCTCACAGCGGGACAACAGTATTTCCTCTGGCTTAAAGACCCTGGCGTGGTGGCAACATATTTTTCGGGGGCGGGGGGGGGGGGGGGGGGCAGAAAACACATGACATTATTGTAACTGGAATATGTTAATTTTATACCTTTTTTTATTTTAGTTTGCACGGTAACTTTGCATATGGAACTTGCAATTTGAAGTATTGTACAACCGAGGCTTGAATGTTGGAATATTGGGCCAGTTGGGGTCCCACCTAGAGGTCTTGTGGACCTTTTTTTTTTTTTTTTTTTTTTTTTTTTTTTTTAAAACAGGTGCATCTCTAAATTAGAATATCATCAAAAAGTTGATTGCAGTAATTCAATTCATAAAATGAAACTCATTTTATATAGATTGATTACAGACAGTGATATATTTCAAGTCTATTTCTTTTAATTTTGATGGTTATGGCTTACAGCTCATGAAAACCCGAAAATCAGTTTCTTAAAAAAAACTTGATTACATAAGTTCAGTTTTAAAAAATTGATTTTTTTTTTTTTTTTTTTTAATGGAAATGCTGGCCGACAAAGTATTTCCATGCACACACAATACTTGGACAGGGCTCCTTTTGCATGAATTAATACTGCATCACTGTGTCATGGCATGAAGGTGATCAGCCTGTGTTACTGCTGAGGTGCTGCAGTATGAAGGCCCAGGTTGCTTTGATAGTGACCTTCAGCTCATCTGCATTGTTGGGTCTGGTGTCTCTCATCTCCCTGTTGATGATACTTCATAGATTCTGTATGGGGTTTAGGTCAGGAGAGTTTGCTGGCCAGTAAAATATGGTGATACCATGGTCATTAAACCAGGCTTTGGTACTTTTGGCAGCAGGGTGAGCAGGTGCCACGTCCTGCTGGAAAATGAAATCAGCATCTCCATAAACCTCGTCAGCAGAGGAAAGCATGAAGTGCTCTAAAATGTCCTGGTAGACAGCTGTATTGACTTTGGACTTGATAAAACACGGTGGACTAACACCAGCAGATGGCATGGCTCCACAAATCAGGTGCCAAGTCCTGTCACTTGGAAATCAAGGTCCCAGAGTCTGGAGCAAGGGTGAACAGGCACAGAATCCAAGTTGCTTGAGGTCCATTGTGAAGTTTCCACAGTCAATGATATGTGGAGCCATGCCATCTGCTGGTGTTTTTCCACTGTGCTTAATCAAGTCCAATGTCAGTGCAGCCATCTAACAGGACATTTTAGAGCACTTCATGCTTCCCTCTGCTGACAAGCTTTATGGAGATGCTGATTTCATTTTCCAGCAGGACATGGCACCTGCCCACACTGCCAAAAGTACAAATACCTGGTTTAATGACCATGGTATCACTGTGCTTGATTAGCTAGCAAACTCTGACCTAAACCCCATAGAATGAATGTATGAATCTATACAATATGAGTTTCACTTTGAATTGAATTATTGAAATAAAATCAACTTTCGATGACATTCTAATTTACTGAGATGCATCTATACTGGTGTCACCCTTCTCTTCTCCCTCTACTCTCACCTCTCCTGGACCCTCTGCCTGAACCCTTTCTTCTCCTAGGCTCATCTCGTCTGTCTCATCTTTCCCTCTCTGAGCCCTGTCTAATTCAGGTTCTCCATCTATGGTAGTATACAAACCGGTTAAAAAATATCAAGTGCCATGTTTTGTCCAGCAGGATTTTTTTTGTCATGATTACATGATGAGAGATGAGATGAGATGATGAGATTCATAAATGACAACCAAAAATTTCTAGTTGAGTTAAGGGTACAGAGAGCACCTACTTAAAAACTTGAGTAATGACTTCAGTCTTGAAGGTTTGAGGTTTTTCTCCAATAACAATTTTCTTGTAGTTTTCTACTTTTCTCTGTAAATTTATCTAAATTTGCAACCATTTTCCTTAAATTTGTAATTTTCCTCTTGTAAAACTATGATTTTTCTTGTACATTTGAGACCATTATAAATTTGTACATTATTTTATGCCTAATTTTTTTTTATCTTTTTTTAATCCAATCCAACTTTATAAAGCTCTTTAAAAACGACAGTTGACAGAAAGTGCTGTACATCAACGACAAAATATAAAAACAATAAAATACAGCTAAAGTACAAAACAGCACAAACAAAACAATAGTCATACAGTAGAGACAATAAGAACAAATAAAATCAGTGTCTCAAACTAGGTCAAAAGCCAGAGAATAAAAGCGGGTTTTAAGAGGAGTTTTAAAACTGGACAGTGAAGAGGCCTGTCTGATGGACAAAGTCAGATTATAAAATTATTGGGTTTTTTTTAAATAAATCTGAAACAGAATGTGGCCAAAAAAAATTTACCCCCCCCCCCCCAATACAATTTAAACGTTTGACCATAATTTTATTAAAAGTAGACAACCAATAATTTCTAGTTGAGTTAAGGGTACAAGTTGGAGGTAGCACAGAAGTTAGCCTCGGAGCTAAATGGGCACCAAACACAGAGGCTGCCTGAACAGATGAACACGGCAGAAGAGAACGAGGCGAATGCAGTGAGCTGAAGGCCCGCTCCGAGAGGCCCCATCTACGGGGGTTGTGGGTCCCCGATGTACCAGGACAGAGAACGAGTTTGCCTGGCAAGAGGAAAACCGTGTGACGAGTGTGGGCGCCTGAACCATTTCGCCAGGGTATGCCAGTCACCAGCACCGTGGAGCCCGCCAAGTTAGCCAGCCCTCCCGCCAACAATGACCATTCACTCGGTAAGCCCCGATGTCAATGGTTATTCATACTGAACAGCTGAATTGGATGGAGTAGCTGTGCCACTCCTGCTCGGCATGGCGGTGGTGTGATTGATGTTAAACTGGGCCACGGTGAAAAAGTTTTTCCCCAACCACAGAATCAAAAAGAACCCAACGCCATTGTATGGATACAATGGTCACTGACTGTGCAATGTCAGAACAGTGGAACTGGCTGTTTGCTACAACTCCAAAGTTGTGTACGACTTCACGTTCCAGGTGGCATACAGTGACAACATTAGGTGATGCAACCTTTTCTATGGACTGGGCTTCACCATTAGGGACAGCGCTGGGTTCGAATGGTTCGGATGAGGCAGTTGGAGCACAGTGGACCTTGATGATGACGTGTTAAGATCAGCACCACACCAACCACCCGATGCTCTCAGGAGGAGAGCTGCCCGGAGGGGGACCAGCTGGACTTGCCTCCGTCTCCCCCTCAGCCGGAATCGGAGCCACAGGAGAGGGAGCCCAAGCATACAAAGAGCCCTGAAGCACAGCAACAGCAAATGAGCATAAACACAGCACCCAACACAGCACAGCAGAGCACTTCAGATGGCAGAGAGGAGGAACCCGACTGCTTCCGTGCCTCGCTCAACAAGCTACGGAGGTTACGACTGAGCTAGACTGGGTTCAGGTTTGCACCTGCGAGAGACGAGGACGGTGACTGACTGGGCCGCAGCCAGCAAAACAACAGGCGCCACTGAGGGTTGTGGCGAAGCTGGGAACAACACATTTTCGGCTGACAGACTGGTTCGGCACACAAACCAACTACGGTGTGTCCAGGTGGCTGCTCCAGATGGCGAGGCTTCGCGGCAGTCAGCTACTGCAGTGTGGGACCTGAGCCCCGGGGGTCTGACAGCTCCAGGGATGTGGCCGCCATGGGTCCGCCACAAACCCCTCCAGGCAGAACTGTTCTCCAAGAAGAAAACTGAGGGAAAAAAAGTGACTGTTCAGTTAGGAGTGCGGCTGGCAGAGTGGCAGACTAATCCACTCAACTGCTTCAGGTCCAGCGGCGGTCCACCCACAGACCCTAGTTCTAAGTTCAGAAAAAAACAAAATAGTTCTTGAAAAAAAGAAATGTGTGTTCAATGTGTTGAACAGATGATAATGTTAAATGTGTGTTTCAAAAAAAAAAAAAAAGGAAAACAAAGGTGGACATTGTGGGGTTGCTAAAATACTAAATTGGGGAGGGTCTTAATTAGGAGTGTTCTGTGTTTTGCAAGGGGGGGACAGAATGTTATGAAGGGATTTCATAACAGGAACGCGTGATGGCGTAGCCGGCCGATGACGTCATCATGCTGACTGATATAGGGGAGAGTTGGCATCTCGCGGCCTCTATGCTATGGCCTGTCCTCAGGGGTATCTCAGGGAGCTGAATGCCAATGTGTGCAATGTAATATTAAACAGTTGTGTAATAAAGTTCGAGTTCCAGCACAGCATCCTCGTCCATCCTCTTTGCCAGGTGTGTGGACACACAGTGGTGTGAAAAAGTGTTTGCCCCCTTCCTGATTTCTCATTTTTTTGTAAGTTTGTCACACTTAAATGTTTCAGATCAAAGAAATTTAAATATTAGACAAAGATAAACACAAAATTCAGTTTTTAATCGAAGGTGTTTTTTTTTTTTTAATTTATATTAAAATTTATTAAGGGAAAAAAAATCCAAACCTACATGGCCCTGTATGGAAAAAGTGATTGCCCCCCTGTTAAAACATAAATTAACTGTGGTTTATCACATCTTTGAAAGCTGAGTTCAATTTTTTAGCCATTTCTAAGGCTTTGGGACTCCAGCAAACCACAGTGAGAGCCATTATCCACAAATGGCGAAAACATGAAACAGTGGTGAACATTCCCAGGAGTGGCTGACTGACCAAAATTACCCCAAGAGCGCAGTGACGACTCATCCAAGAGGTCACAAAAGACCCCACAACATCATCCAAAGAACTGCAGGTCTCCCTTGCCTCAGTTAAGGTCAGTGTTCATGACTCCACCATAAGAACGAGACTGGGCAAAAATAGCCTGCATGGCAGAGTTCCAAGATGAAAACCACTGCTGAGCAAAAAGAACATAAAGGTTCGTCTCAGTTTTGCCAGAAAACATCTTGATGATCCCCAAAACTTTTGGGAAAATAATCTGGACTGACGAGACAAAAGTTGAACTTTTTGGAAGGTGTGTGTCCCATTACAATCGGCGCAAAAGTAACAGCATTTCAGAAAAGGAACATCATACCAACAGTAAAATATGGTGGTGGTAGTGTCATGATCTGGGGCTGTTTTGCCGCTTCAGGACCTGGAAGACTTGCTGTGACAAATTGAACCATGAATTCTGCTGTCTAACAAAAAATCCTGAAGGAGAATGTCTGGCCATCCTTCTGTGACCTCAAGCTGAAGCGCACTTGGGTTCTGCAGCAGGACAATGACTGAAAACAAACCACCAAGTCCACCTCTGAATGGCTTAAAACAAAATGAAGACTTTGGAGTGGCCTAATCAAAGTCCTGACCTGAATCTGATTGAAATGCTGCGGTGTGACCGTAAAAAGGCGGTTCATACTCGAAAACCCTCCAATGTGGCTGAATTACAACAATTCTGCATAAATGAGTGGGCCAAAATTCCTCCACAGTACTGTAAAAGACTCATTGCCAGTTATCTCAAACGCTTGACTGCAGTTGTTGCTGCTAAGGGTGGCCCAGCCAGTTATTTGGTTTAGGGGGCAATCACTTTTTCACACAGGGCCATGTAGGTTTGGATTTTTTTTTTTCCCCCTTAATCATAAACGCCTTCATTTAAAAACTCCATTTTGTGTTTACTTGTGTTATCTTCGTCTAATTTTTAAATTTGTTTGATGATCTGAAACATTTAAGTGTGACAAAAGTACAAAAAAATGAGAAATCAGGAAGTCCGCAAACACTTGTTCACACCACTAACACTGCCCTCACTTCTGCCTTGCTAATCCTTGAGACTTAGTTGTTCATCTTTCCTTCCTCCAGCCTCCTCACTCTCATTTTCTTTATTCATCAGCTCTTCAAAGTACTCCTTCCACCTTTTCAACACACTTGTCACTTGTTAGTACATTACCATTTCTGTCCTTAATCAGACTAACCTGCTGCACATCCTTTCCAGCTCGATCTCTGTCTAACCAGTCAAAGCAAGTCCTGTTCTCCTTCCTTAGTGTCCAGCCCCTCATACAGTTCACTATATGCCTTTTCCTTTGCCACCTCTTTTTGCCATGCCCCTACATTCCAAATAGTGTCTACTTTCTTCACCTCCCTGACTATCCCATTTCTTTGCCAACCTCTTCCTTTCAACACTTTCCTGTCCCTCCTCATTCCACCACCAAGTCTCCTCATCTTCCTTCCTCTGTCCACTGGATACACCACATACCTTTCTACCAGTTTCCCTCAATACTTTTGATGTACTTTTCCAGTCATCTGGTAATTCTTTCCTACCACCCAGAGCCTGAAGCAACTCCTTCCTGAACTCTATGCTTTCTTCCTCCTTGTGCAACTTCCCCCCACGTAATCTTTGGCTGTGTGTTCACCGTTTTCCTCTTCTTGCTTTCCAAAGTCATCCTACAGACTACCATCCGATGCTGTCTAGCTACATTCTCCCCTGCCACCACCTTGCAGTCTCCTATCTTTCAGGTTTCTCTTTCTGCATAAGATGCAGTCCACCTGTGTGCACCTTCCTCTACTCTTGTAAGTCACCCTATGTTCCTCTCTCTTCTTGAAGTATGTGTTCACCACAGCCATTTCCATACTTTTAGCAAAATCCACAACCATCTGTCCTTCCACATTTCTCTCCTTAAGACCATACCTATCTAGCACCTCCTCATCACCTCTGTTCCCTTCACCTACATGTCCATTTAAGTCTGCTCCAATCACCACTCTCTCCCCCTGGGAACACTCTCTATCACTTCATCCAACTTATTTCAGAATTCCTCTCTTCCACCCGACATCCACTGTGGAGCATACGCACTGGCAACATTCAACATCACACCTTTGACTTCTAGCTTCAAACTCATGATTCTGTCCCGCTCCCTCTTTACCTCCTGAACACTCTTCATACTCTTCGAGATTATTCCTACTCCATTTCTCTTCCGAGCTACACCCTGGCAGAACAGTTTAAATCCACCTCCAATGCTCCTAGCCTTGCTTCCCTTCTATCTGGTTTCTTGAACACAGTACATGTACTTTTCTTCTCTCATCATATCTGCCAACTTTCTGCGTTTACCAGTCATAGTCCCTACATTTAATGCTCTCTCTCTCTCTCTCTCCTAACACACCTATCCCCTCTCCTCCTCCTCCTCCTCCTCAATCTTCGACCAACAGTGACCCAAATTCCACCGCACCCTGTCAGTTAATAGCACTGGTGGTGGCCATTGTTAACCTGGGCCTCGACCAATCTGGTATGAAAGTCTCATTCATCATGATCCGCAAAGGTTTTACGTCGGATGCCCTTCCTGACAACCCTCCCCATTTACCTGGGCTTGGGACCGGCACTAGGAGTACACTGGCTTGTGCACCCCCTGTGGCTGATTAACGATTAATAGATAAGCAGCAATTTTCCTGAGAATCTGAATTTCAATCAGTACAATACAGTACTACCTTTAACATATAAAGTTAATTACTGTTTTTGATATACTGAATAAAACATGATCATATTCCTCACTGACTTATTGCACCATTTGCATTTTTTATTATTTTAACAAATTTTGTACTGTATAGTGTGTACTATGTGCTGGTACATCTCAGTAAATTACAAATGTCATGATTTTTATTTTATTTCAACAACTATTACCAATATCAAAATTCTTTTTTAATTACAAAAAATAACTTTCACATTCCAATTTACTGAGATGCACTGGTAGACCGTTTTAACAGGAAAATAAATTGTGAGCTGTTTCATCTGTTGCATGTTAAAACATTATCACAGTACCCCGGTAATCCAGGCAAACCCAATACGATCTGGGTTCCTCTGCTGTCTGTTACCTCAGTGGTAACGTGAGCCCGGTCTGCTTTCCCGTCTCGCAGTGGAGATTGGTTTTTGCGCTCATGTAGTTTACTCCTTGCTCCAGTCTGTTTCTCCGCTCCAGTGCTGCCCCATGGGAAATGCTGAACTATCGTACCAGCGGCTTAAAATTACTGTATTTTGAGGAAAATTATCGTACACACTAGGGATGGGCATAATTTACCGATTAACCGATAATTGATCATTAAGAATTTCACCGAGGAAGTTTATTTTCGTCGACAAACCGTTTTTTTTTTTTAAACAATCCGAGGTTATTAGGCCTAGTGCACGGCGGTCCTCAAACAATGCAATGGCAAAATTTGGGCACCGGGGGGCAACATTACACCATCGCCGTACCCTGGCGTGCCTCAGTTGATACATGCGGGCTTCCGTAGGGCAATCGCCAAATCATGAAGCGGTTACGGCGAAGTGTTGCGTGGGACCATTTCAATTTAAAAAATGACCAGGTGTACTGCAATCACTGCAATGCAGCATACAAATATACCTCATCGACAGGGTCCATGGAACACCCTTATTACGCGAAGAAACCGCCAACAGTGGTTGCGCGCTGAGTAATGGCGGTCGTGAAGATTCTTTTTTTTTTTTCAGAAACTTTATTGAGAAGGTCATGAAGATTCGGTGTACACACGTCGAGGGAAGCTGCAGGAGGCGGCGTAGTGGCTCGACGGGAAGACTATTTCGCACAAAATGGCACAAGAGAACAGCAAAAAGTTCTGCGTGGCTAGACTAAGTAACATGAGCGATAGACTAATGAATGCGGTCTTCGTTTGTTGGGTGGCCGCTCGGCAGGGACAGAAGCTGGGTAAAACGTCTCGGCCAATCAGCTTGCGGGGTGAAACGTCTCGGCCAATCAGCTTGCGAGATTCCCGAGCCGAGCCAACACGAGAACAGAGAGAGGGCTCTCCGTGCTGATTCCTGATGTTCTAATGTAGTCTACCTGCCTTGTTACGTACCTAAAAATGTTAATGATTAACCGATTATTAATCATTAATTCTCCCGACGATCGGTGAAGAAAATTTCACCGAATGCCCATCCCTAGTACACACCCAGTTTTCATTCTGACGTGGGTCAAGACCATCTGCTTCAGTAACATATTATCACCGATCAAGCATATTACAGCCTATAATGAGATGATGAGATTCAACTTTATTGTCATTACACATGTATGAATACAAGGTAACGAAACATGACTTGGCATTTGGGCACGCTCTGCAGAGCGCATCCAAGGCCGGGGCAGCCGCTAGGCGCCAGTCATAGCTTACAGCACCTGGTATTCCCAGGCGGTCTCCCATCCAAGTACTAACCAGGCCCGACCCTGCTTAGCTTCCGAGATCAGACGAGATCGGACGTGTTCAGGGTGGTATGGCCGTAAGCAATTTTACCTTTAACCCCTTACCATTCCCGGCAATTTCCAGCCAATGTGAAACGTTCTGCAGGTGGGAGGCTGAGAAAGAAGAGCTTTCATTAGTCACCATTATACATTACTGTCTGTCACACAGATGAGGTGAAAAATTGCATGGCTGGATTAGAAAAATTAATCTAGATTTTTTTTTTGTAACTAAAATGTGATGATTCACTGCAAATGTTTTTTATAGGTCCAGTTAAACAGCTCCCACAACCTGACCTTGATCTATTGATTTTTTTTTTTTTAATTTGTTCAATCAAGTAGGAGTTAGCACTCTGAACTAAATAATTTGGTCAGAAGCCATAGAGAGGATGTAATTATTAGACTCCATATACTCCAATAACTATGTAGCAACAGTTTTTTTCTAAAACTTTGGAGAAAATCGGTAATATCCTAACAGACACATACGTGATTTACAGCTCTAGATTTAAACCCCTTACCATTCCAGCCAGTGTCCAGCCAATGTAAAATGTCCCACAGGCAGGACACTAGAATGGTAATAATCTAACAGATCGGTTGGGGGGGGGGGGGGGGGGAGCACCTCTTGCAGACCAGCGCCTCTACCTGTGTGGAGTACAGGATGAGTTCCTGGCCTGCACTGAACAGCCCAGTCATACTTAACTATCTTCTATATGGCCTCTCTCTCTCTCTCTCTCTCTCTCTCTCTCTCTCTCTCTCTCTCTCTCTCTCTCTCTCTCTCTCTCTCTCTCTCTCTCTCTCTCTCTCTCTCTCTCTCTCTCTCTCTCTCTCTCTCTCTCTCTCTCTCTCTCTCTCTCTCTCTCTCTCTCTCTCTCTCTCTCTCTCTCTCGGGGAAAGCCACCTCCATCTATCCACCAGGGGGTGAGGATCGTTCCCCCGGATAGCGCTGTTACTGTGGAGGAGGTCCTGGAGGCTGTGGCCGAGCAGGTGGGTCCTGACGCGGTCTGCTTTGCTTCCCGAATGAATAGAGCTGTGGTTGTGTTTCTGGCGGCTGAAGACGATATCCACACCCTGATTGTAAGCGGGCCATAAACGGTTCGCTTGTCCGCACAGGCAGCGGGCGGAGGGCCCTGATGGGGCCGGCGGCGAGCCCTCCGCTCATGCCGCAGCTGCGGACGGCGGCGCAGCCTCTGCTCCCGCTGCCCATGCTCCAGAGCCTGCCGCTTTGTCTGTGGACGGCCCGGCTGGGGTCACTGATGGTGCGTCACAATCATCTCGCTGTGTGACGTCAACGGCTGAGCCGCTGGCAGCTGCTCCCGCTTCGGAGGAGAGGACGGAGCACCGACCTGATGGTGCGTCACAATCAACTCGCTGTGTGACGTCAGCGGCTGTGCCTCCGCCAGCTGCTGCCGCTTCGGTGGAGGGAACGGAGCACCGACCTGATGGTGCGTCAGAATCTCGCTGTGTGACATCAGCGGCTGTGCTTCCGGCGGCTGCTACCGTTACACAGCGGGGGATGGAACAGCGACAATCAGCTGCTGAGGGTGGCGTCCAGGAAAATGTGGCCCATGATGAATCCACTGGCCCGGGAGAACCAAGCAGTCAGCTGAGTTGTGCTGTCGAGGAAATGGAATCTGATAACGACGCTGTGTCTAATACTGGGTCTATTGGGGCAAAATGCAGTACAAACACGAGTTTGTATTCACTGGACGAAATCAATGCTTTTCTGGATGAAACCTATAACAAAGCCATTAGAGTCGCCGACTACTTCAGTGACACTGATAAATTCATTAAGTCTGTGGATGTGCTAAGAAGGCAGGTTGGTCTGGATCTCCTGGATGAAAGGAAACGTTATCGCCTCAAGAAACACCTGACGGCCCTGCGTAAAGCAGCAGGGGGAACGCCGGTCAAGCGCGCCCGACAGGAGGAATGAATGGCGGTCGTTCCTCTGCCCGTTTCACCCATTTTTGGGATATTGTTTGAACAGACTTGTATATGACATTTAATTGACTGTAATTGACTGTCACAGAACTGGATCTTTGACTAGGTGGGCTGCAGGGAATGCTCTGTGTGTGTGTGGGGGGGGGGACATAGGGAACTCAGTGGTTTGTTTGAACTTTTTTTCGGTTTTCTACTACTGGCTACTTTTCCAGTTTTTGATTTTTTGTGTGGAGGATGGCGACCTTGGAAAAGCTACCTCCATCTATCCACCAGGGGGTGAGGATCGTTCCCCCGGACAGCACTGTTACTGTGGAGGAGGTCCTTGAGGCTGTGGCCGAGCAGGTGGGCCATGATGCGATCTGCTTTGCGTCCCGAATGAATAGAGCTGTAGTTGTGTTTCTGGCAGCTGAAGACGATGTCCACACCCTGATTGTAAGCGGTGTTGTTATCGGGGAAACGTATGTACAGGTGTCCCCCTTATCTGTCCCATCAACGAGAATCACCGTCTCAGGTGTTCCACCTTTCATCACTGACGAGCAGTTGGCGACGGAGCTCCGCAGATGTGGGAAGATTGTGGGCCCGCTTACAACTCTGACTTTGGGATGCAAGGCCGCCAAGTTAAAACATGTGAAATCACTCAGGCGACAGGTGTTCATGTTTCTAGACTCGCCCACTCAAACTCTGGAAGTGTCCTTCAGGGTCAAACACGGGGACGGATCCTATATGGTGTATGCGAGCTCAGGACAGATGAAGTGTTTTGAATGTGGAGACGTGGGCCATAAACTGTTCGCTTGTCCGCACAGGCAGCGGGCGGAGGGCCCTGATGGAGCCGCGGATGGTGCCAGCGGCAAGCCCTCCGCTCACGCCGCAGCTGCGGACGGCGGCACAGCCTCCGCTCCCGCCACTAATGCGGGCGATGTTGCGGGGCCTTCCGCCGCCCCTGCTCCGGAGCCTGCCGCTGTATCTGTGGACGGCCCGGCTGTGGCGCCCGCGGCCCAGCTTACGGCCGGGAGCGTTGATGGCGATGGCGCCAAGAAGGTCACTGATGGTGCGTCACAACCTGCGTAAAGCAGCAGGGAGAACGGGGGTCAATCGGGCCCGACAGGAGGAATAAATGGCGGTCGTTCCTCTGCCTGTTTTACACATTTTTGGGATATTGTTTGATCAGACTTGTATATGACGTTTCTAATTGACTGCAACTGACTGTCACGGAACTGGATCTTTACCTGCAGGGCATGGACGCCCCACCGTTTTCTTTCTACACTCTGGACGAGCCTGCTGCACAGTTGACTTGCTTGAAAAACCCACATGGTCTAAGGACTCCAATCTATCTGAGATGGGGAAACCGTCTCTGGGATGTGCAACGGAACTGGCAGGGGCCTCTGGCTCGTGTTTGCACGGACTACGAAGAGGACTCGCACTACTGCCACTGCGGAATAGGTGGACTGCAAGGAATGCTCTGTGTTGTGTGTGTGTGTGGGGGGGGGGGAACACTTCAGTTTGCACTTTTTCCAATGTGACACACTTGGTGGAATGATGTTTGTGTGCTTACATTTTTTTGAATAGTGCAATAAAGGCTTATTTTTAAAACTCTCTCTCTCTCTCTCTCTCTCTCTCTCCCCCCCTCCCCCCAGGGGGTGAGGATCGTTCCCCCGGACAGCGCTGTTACTGTGGAGGAGGTCCTGGAGGCTGTGGCCGAGCAGGTGGGCCCCGACGCGGTCTGCTTTGCTTCCCGAATGAATAGAGCTGTGGTTGTGTTTCTGGCGGCTGAAGACGATGTCCACACCCTGATTGTAAGCGGTGTGGTTATCGGGGAAACGTATGTACAGGTGTCCCCCTTATATGTCCCATCAACGAGAATCACCGTCTCAGGTGTTCCACCTTTCATCACTGATGAGCAGTTGGCGACGGAGCTCCGCAGATTTGGGAAGTTTGCAGGCCCGTTTACAACTCTGCCTTTGGCCTGCAAGGCCGCCAAGTTCAAACATGTGAACTCACTCAGGCGACAGGTGTTCATGTTTCTCGACTCGCCCACTCAGACTCTGGAAGTCTCCTTCAGGGTCAAGCACGGGGACGGATCTTATATGGTGTATGTGAGCTCGGGACAGATGAAGTGTTTTGAATGTGGAGATGTGGGCTATAAACGGTTCGCTTGTCTGCACAGGCAGCGGGCGGAGGGCCCTGATGGGGCCGCGGATGGTGCCGGCGGCGAGCCCTCCGCTCATGCCGCAGCTGCGGACGGCGGCGCGGCCTCCGCTCCCGCTGCCCCTGCTCCGGAGCCTGCCGCTGTGTCTGTGGACGGCCCGGCTGTGCCGCCCATGGCCCAGCTTGCGGCCGGAAGCATTGATGGCGATGGCGCCACAAGGGTCACTGATGGTGTGTCACAATCATCTTGCTGTGTGACGTCAACGGCTGGGCCACCGGCAGCTGCTCCCGCTTCGGAGGAGGGGACGGAGCACCGACCTGATGGTGCGTCACAATCATCTCACTGTGTGACGTCAGCGGCTGTGCCTCCGCCAGCTGCTGCCGCTTCGGTGGAGGGGACGGAGCACCGACCTGATGATGCGTCAGAATCTCGCTGTGTGACATCAGCGGCTGTGCTTCCGGAGGCTGCTACCGTTACACAGCGGGGGATGGAACAGCGACAGTCAGCTGCTGAGGGTGGCGTCCAGGAAAATGTGGCCCATGATGAATCCACTGGCCCGGGAGAACCAAGCAGTCAGCTGAGTTGTGCTGTCGAGGAAATGGAATCTGATAACGACGCTGTGTCTAATACTGGGTCTATTGAGGCAAAATGCAGTACAAACACGAGTTTGTACTCACTGGACGAAATCAATGCTTTTCTGGATGAAACCTATAACAAAGCCTTTAGGGTCACCGACTACTTCAGTGACACTGATAAATTCATTAAGTCTGTGGATGTGCTAAGAAGGCAGGTTGGTCTGGACCTCCTGGATGAAAGGAAACGTTATCGCCTCAAGAAACACCTGACGGCCCTGCGTAAAGCAGCAGGGGGAACGCCGGTCAAGTGCGCCCGACAGGAGGAATGAATGGCGGTCGTTCCTCTGCCTGTTTCACACATTTTTGGGATATTGTTTGAACAGACCTGTATATGACATTTAATTGACTGTAATTGACTGTCACAGAACTGGATCTTTGACTAGGCGGGCTGCAAGAAATGCTCTGTGTGGTGTGGGGGGAGAACATTTCAGTTTGCACTTCTTCCAATGTGACACACTTGGTGGAATGAATAAACCTCAGTCCACCTAAACTACTACTAAAATGCTTCTGAAAACAAGCAGAAACCAGTTTCACAGTTTTATTGAGAACCACAATCTAGTGACATTTTTGCAGACATCTGCACATTGCAGCAGCAACAGAAAGCTTTAGAACTAATGCCAACAACAGCCCCCCCCCCCCACAAATTTGTTTTTCAACCTCCTGGCAATGTTGCTTACTTGTTGAGTCTGCAGTGCCTGCATTAGTGCTGTAACATACATGAACGATTCAATCGAGTGTACTAGTTTTTATGGGTGAATATACTGTACTGAATCACTCACCAGAACTGTCTTGGAAGCCAGGGATCACCAGCCTAATCACCTGAGGAGCAAACGAGCTCTGCCCACTCGATTCAGCTGACTCTCAGTTCAGTGAGTGGTAGACAGTTGGAGTTCCAGTACAGCACTGAGTGATTCGGTGTACCACTATTTCTAACGGGTCTTTTTAGCTTGGCTCTGTAAGTTTCAGTGAACTGTGGATCCCATCACTAGCCTCCATCCGAGGCCGCCTCTCTGCTACCGTGATGCAAGTCTTCTGTCTTCTTTTCCATGCAGCTCACATGCGAGATCATGGATAAAAACAAGCGTAGTATGTATGCACAGGATCCGTATCCTGATTGTGTTTGCTAATGTGTTTGCTAATCCCTGTGCTGTTGCAATCCTGGAATTTCCCCGTTGTGGGACTAATAAAGGCTTATCTTATCTTATCTTATCTTATCTTACATCCACCAGCCATAATGCTCTGCACTGTGTGTCTATATATATACATTTATAGTAATATGGACATATGTTTACTAGATGTTGTTTTTCTTGCCTTCTGATTGTTGCTCTGAGTGTTGCTATCCCTATGCTGTTGCAATCCTGGAATTTCCCCATTGTGGGACTAATAAAGGCTCATCTTATCTTATCTTATCTTATCTTAATGTATTAACTTAGGCATGCAATGAAGAGGTCAAATTAACGTACAGTACATTATGGGATTTTTGGAATTATTATCCGTACATCATACAGAGGGCAAAACTATCGTATAACTATGATTATCATCATGTCTGGCAACACTGCTCTGCCCTGCTGATTTGAAGCAGACAGGTGGATCTTCAAGCTTACCTCCAAGCTTACCTATAACTTATGACCTGCGTATGCGGGATGTATATACATTGGATACGTCTAAAAATTTGTGCATGCACAAATTTGCCGTACTACAATGTATAATACCAGCATGCTTCAACATGCTCTTAACTGATTAAAAAAAAAAAAACATATCCTTAACTTATTCGACATACGCCAGTGTATTCTTCAAATTTTTCTAAACATCAACACATGCTGCCTAAATCGTCAAGGTGTGACAGGGCCTAACATCTAAAGTTAAAAAAAAAAGAAGGAAAAAAAAAAAAGATACCCTGTGCACTACTGTGACTAAATATTTTCAGATTTTTATATTTTGTTGCATACAAAATTAAGCTGTCACAGTGCTGTGTTGCCAAGAACTTTGTTCCAATGCATCCCTTTTATTGCATTTACAAGATTTAGGGAAACTCTGACCCTGACCTCAAGGCCATCCAATTAGAGTCAAATTGCAATATGCGTGTCTGTGTATATCAAACCCTGGTACCAACTTTCAAAACAATCAGAGCAAAATTGTAGGAGGAGTTGATTTCAAAAAAGTGACAGACGGACGGACAGACTGTCCCATCTATAATCCCCCCTTTGGTCTTCACCCGACAGGGGATAAAAAAAAGTGGTGTAAAAATGTTAGTGGAAAGCTTCCTGCTGATAAAATAAAAGATTGGAGAAAAATACATGGTATTTGGTTAGAAGTAAAGCACAGTTAAAGGGGATTTAAAAGAAGAAGAAAAAAAGGAGCATAAAATAATACATGAAAATGGATAGTAGATGGCAGCCAAGATCAGAAACAAAATCTGGTTGGAATAACAGAAGCAACTGAAAAGACAAAACCAAAAAGTGGCCCAATATTTGATTTGCACCTGGTAGGGTCACTTTAACAAAATCGTGTCCTCATCCAAAGTGCAAAGGTATCATCATCATCATCATCATCATCATGCTGGCAGACCACCAGAAGATATGCTTGATCTAAAGGCATTAGCTATTCACCGATGCAACACATACTCTAACACGCATGTAAATTTGCCACTATCCCAGATACTGAGAATTCCTCTTCAGAAACAAGAGTAAAGATCAGCACTATGCAATCTTTGATAAAACATTTAGCACCTGATCATATAAACCTGATCATCATAAAATATAAAATCATATTAAATTACAAAATGGCAGCTAAATGCTATTTGTAAAATATAGCTCCTGCTTTAACAGAGTGCTGTGGTATAGGAGGCAGGGGTCCTGAGGGAATCTTGTTTAGTCTGTTTTGTGGTTTACCTCTTAGAACATTCCACAATACAGACAGCATTTTCTCTTTGCAGTCCACTTAGTTTCTTTTCAGCAGTCTGGCTAAAATGACACCATTAAGTTCCAAGTGGGCTGCTGCCGAGCACACTTCTCACTTTTACATGTGTGTAACAGTGAAGCTGTTGAAATGTGCACCAAGGTATCACATGTTAAAAATACAAACATCAATACTCATCCGCACCATACCTATGAGTCACATACATTTTCTATTTTTGGATTCTTGTTGAGACCAAGTAGTGATTAAAGCATACCACTGAGTGTGGAGCACTGCCCTTGGGGGCCTTCCTATGAAATGATAGCCTCACGAACATGCTGTGCATCACCTGATCCCCATTTGACTGACCTGACTGAAACCCTAGAAGCAGTTGATGCCGACGACTAGTAAAATATACTGAGGCTAAAACACTGCCCACTTATACTGTAATCTACAATATACTTATTTGACATACCATTGTTAACATTTAAAGGAAGCATAAGTCTTCTATTGCAAAATCATCCTTCAGATTGGATGATTGGAAACTTTCACCTTTTAGTATTTTCAAGCAATGGTCCAGCTGTTGAAGACAAAACTGATTTCTCAGTTACACTAGTTTTTGTCTTGAAAAATGACAGCGTTTGTGTGGACAAAACAGGAAGATGATGATGGCTGTGAATTCTACGGATACTCAAAAAATAAGCTATAAGATACCTGCAACAATTAGATCAGTGAAATTAAAAAGGCCACTTTTTTCAGAAGGCAAAGAAAAAAAGCAAACTTTCTCAGCGATATCCCCCTTGTGTTAGTCAGAATTAAGGCTTTGTGATTAATTGAAAATTAACTGAAACCAACATTCTAACACTTGAATCGACGTAGTCAGATGAAGATTAATTTTTTACTTGTGAAACATTTCACCATTCATCCAAATGGCTTCATCAGTCAGGAATGAAGGATGTAAACAGACTATACTACCAGTAACCCATGTTACTGCCCATGTTTCAGGGTTTGTTTGTTTTTTAACCACAGCCTCTAAAGGCTGAAGGGGCTTTCACCCCGTCACCCTACTGGTGGTGTCAGTGGTGGCGTCGGCATTAGGGGTGTACCATATCGCATCGTTCACAATAATACCGGTATAAATTTTGATACCGGTGTAAAAATTAATATTGCGTTATTTGGGGTCTGCTGCGTGACAATGTCACACCATTACCCACTGCAGACGGAAGTTATAGAAACGGCAAAACAAACATGGTGCGGGAAACTGTAGTGCAGAAGTCAGATTGTCTACATCCAGTTGAGTGGAAATATTTAAGTTTCACTTTGTTTCAGACTGCTGTCATATAGAAAAAATGGTGCAGCAATGTGGATAATCTGCCTGCATTTTTTCCGCATGTTAACAACACCGCTAAAGCACAATCAACGTCAGACAATGTGCTGCTTGAAGTGGCTGTAGTTGTATTTTAGTTCAGTTTTGACTGCTTAATTTTGATTTTATTCAACCACCCAAAGGGGGGGGATACAAAACATCCATTCAGTGCAACAAGAGCCAAAAAGCCCCAGGACAAGTCCGTGCAACAAGAGTAATGCAGGTAAAGTAATTCAGCATAAAACCCAACATCTGTGTGCAGTTAAGATGTCATGGTTTTTATTATTTTCTTGAAATAGTGATACAGACCTAAAAAATATTTTAAACGAAATCTGAGCTGCTGTTAACTGGAGAAATAAGAGTTTTTGTTTTGTTTTACTGAATATGTTGAAGGTACTTGTTTAATATATCCGAGAATGCCTCAATTTCACTCGCTTCAAAAAGCAACTGTGGCCTTCAGCCTGAAGTTGATGCCATCAGATGGAGCCCAACCTTCTCTGGGTATTTCGACCCTTAACCGCAACACCCTCCAGTTGGCGGGTCAGGGTCAGCAGTGGTGACCAGATCACTGCCCATCAGCTCTAGGCCTCCAGCCCTCCTCCTCTCTTTTAAACCATAACAACAAGAAGCTCTCTCTACTGCCTCCCCAATCCTGTGTACAGCTAACTTCCGCTCATTGCCTGAAATGCCAAGTGTAGTGAGCATGGTCCACATAGACAGCGTTGGAAATCCTCTACACCCAACCTCAACTGGAAACAGCCACGTTTGCCACCCTTTCTCTCTGCAATCCATGATGAGGTCACTGTACTTTAAGCTCTTCATTTCATGAGCCTCATCACAGCCTTCTTCCCATGGGACAGTCAGCTCCACAAGGATGACCTTTCTCACCTGTTCTGACCAAATGACGATGTCAGGTCTCAGGTTTGTCTGAATGAATGGTGGGAAAACCAGCTTTCTTCCCAGGTCAGCTCTCATCTCCCATCCTTGTGCCCCCAAAGGATGCCGACTCTGGCTCTTACAGTAAATGGCTGTTCCCCAGCCCTGATGAACTGTAACAATGTCACTTGTTGCTTATGTGGCTGTGGTCTTTTTCTGGCGTGCTCCAGGGTGTCCACAATAACCGTGAGCACCTTATCGTGCCGCCACCTGTACCTCCCTTGGGACAAGGCTATGTGGCAACCAGTCAGGATGTGAGAAAGTGTGCCTCTCCTCCCACACAGTTTACAGCCTGGGTCTTCCCTCGGGCCCCATCTTACCAGATTTGCCGGAGACGGGAGCGTGTCATAAACAGACCTTAGGAGCAAGCTTTTGCAGGACGGCTCCAGCCTAAAGAGTTCTGTCCATGAGACCCTCCTTTTTGGGAGGTCCCATTTGGTCCATGTTCCCTGTGTCACTAGTTCAACAGCCTTTGCCTTTCGCACCTCCTCCGCTTGCTGCCGCACCTCTGCCTGGACCATCTCTCACCCTCTGCTCCACACTCGCCTTACCCCACTACTTGAAATGAGAGATTCCCAGTCCCTGCCGCCCTGTGTAGATGTTCCCAGTGATGTCTCTCAGCTCCAGGGAGCTTTCAGCCTTCCTGACTGCAATGTCTGCTGCAGGGATGGCAACAGGAAATTCTGATTTCAGCTGAAATCTAATTTGGTCGATTGACTTATGGGGCGGCCGGGGGGGGGGGGGCAGCCCCCCTGAAGCTGGGAGGTTTTCAGTAAAACATAAGTAATTTAGACTGAAAAAATGATTTAAAAAAATGAAATACTAGACTTCGATAAATCATTAAATTTAATAAAAAGTTAACTTACTTTTTCTTCAATGTTGTCTCACTGTCTTTAGTCCAACATATTTAACAGTTCTATAAGAGTTTACTACACTATTTACACTGGTCACCAAGTCACTTCTAATGTGAAACTTTCTTCCTTTTGGCAGCAAGCTGCGTCAGTCTCTGAACTTTGAACTTCATCTCCTTTTCTGGTTTCTTCAGAAATTGTCCGAGTGTTTCTGTTCCCTCGTCGAACTTGGAGCCAATTTTCACCTTTGCCGTCACTTTTCTCTCAAGCCAATTCCATTGGAACTTATTTTTGATACTTTTGTCTATTTCTAGCACTGATGACTCCTGATCCTTCAATAAAAAATCTCATAATTCCGCTGAAAATGATACCGAAAGCTCAGAATTCCAACACGAGCCAGCGATGTGATTTGGGGTTGGGGAAATTATCTGAAAATTCAGCAGGGGGTCTGGGGGACATAGTCCCCCAGCAGGGTCCGGGGTGGGATGGGGGGCAAGGGGGGCAAAGCCCCCCCGAAGCTCCTGGGTTTTTATGATTTTTAAGTACCAGAACTGTGCTTAAATGACATAAAACAAACAGCTGAATGCCACTTATTACTGTATAATATTGACTTATGTTCCAAGAAGATAGCATTCCTAAAATATTCCAACAAGCATTATCCATCACATGCTTTAACACTTGATCAAATCAAAATCAGTTAATTTTATCTATTCCATAATAGAAATAAAATTCCAACATACCATTACTTTTTATAATTTCAGCATTCATTTCAGATCACCAGTTTCAATCTCCATTGAGACTTGAGCAGTTCATTTTGCACAATCACTGATGTAGCCAAGTCTTAGAAATATTCAAAAGTTATGAGTCAATGTCCACTGTGCACTGTCAATTTCAAACTGTTTGGAATCATAAAAGGGGATGGTTAACTTTTATTACTGTTTCATCCCCCGCGCAGCCCAGCTCAAACAGCCGTTGTACACCGCCAGTAACAGAGTTAATGGCTCTCCACCTGGTCATACGCCACTTCCGGTCCTGCCTGAAAGGGCGCAGCTTCACTGCGTTCGTGGACCACAAGCCGCTAACGTACTTAACGTACTTTATCTTCCTGGAAGATAAAATAAAGCGGAATTTGGCGAATTAGCAGAAAATCACATCCCTGAGAACACGCCGCCATGAATCTTTGAAAAAGCATACAACGAGCCATTTGATTGGTCCAATCGTTTGCAACTATCAAATCGCAGGGCTGTCAAGCTACTGCAATACAGCAGTAGCTTGAACACAACACATCCGGGTTATCGCGGGAGACGACTTCCGGGGAAGCGCCGAGCGCTTATCTAATCGTGTTGATTTTCGCTAAAATCGGTAACAATAAGGTACCTTACCCCCCCTAAAATTTTCTCAACGGATTTAGACGATTCACAGAAATGATCAATTTGAAAATAAATCGGCGGAAATCCGCGGATCGGCGGAAAATTGCCATCCATGCTGATGCCCACTTGTGGCCTGTCCTTGGTGTCACCCCTACATTACTGATTTGCTCATCTGTGGAGTCCCTGAGCATCACCACCACCCTGCACTTGGCCACCTGAAATTCCTCAACCACAGACGAGAATGGAAGCTGGAGCTGACCTGATATGATAGAGTCTCACTGCTGTGAAAGTGGGAGGTATGCCAAGCCACTGCCTCAGATGTTTGACT
Organism: Pholidichthys leucotaenia; assembly: GCA_020510985.1. Classification (NCBI taxonomy): domain Eukaryota; kingdom Metazoa; phylum Chordata; class Actinopteri; order Cichliformes; family Pholidichthyidae; genus Pholidichthys; species Pholidichthys leucotaenia. Next base: position 309,572,054 of record CM035839.1, on the reverse strand, counting down.
TTCCTCTCCATCCCCTCCACTTCAGTCATTGGTAGCTCGTAGACTGTCAATAGCCACATCAGCCTTGGCAGTAACCCATGCTGGTAAATCCAAGACTTTAACTTGCCAGGCAGTCCCGATCTGTCAATTCTCGTCAGCCACTCTACCCGTTTTTTAGTGCTGGAGACGTTATTCCTGTCACTGAGGGAGTCATACCATTTCCCCAGGTATTTGATGGGATGTCTTCTCCTTGGATTTGAAACTTGAATGCAGCCGTCAACTTCCCCTCCTTCATCACCATGCTCCGTGATTTCCTGGGCTTGAAGCTCATCCTTGCCCATCATGCCAGGGCCTCTAGGTCTTCAGGACCCACCTTTCCTGAACATGTGATGTAGTTGTTATAGTGAGGTCATCCATGAATCTTCTTAATGGGGGTTGCCTGCCAACTGTTGCAGTCATTGGTCCCTTTGCCTCTGCTGCAGCTGCTGTAATAAGGAGGTTCAACCCCATGATTAACAAAATGGGGGAGACTGTGCATCCTATTACAATCCCCCTTTTCTAGGGCCTGCCACGAGGTAGTAAATTTGGCAGTCCTAAACCCTAGCGTGAATGAACCCAGGTAAATATTAATCATTTGCCTGATCTTATTTGGGATGTGGTAATGCTCCAAGGCCTTGTGAATAAGGTTGTGGGACATGGACCCATATGCATTGGCAAGGTCGAGCCAGACAACTGTTAGGTTGCCTTTGCTCCTCTTCAACTCCTGAATAAGATGGCTGAGGATGGAGGTGTGTTCCAAACACCCAGAGAATCCTGGGATCCCCCCTTCTGGATTGAGGTGTCTACATAGCCATTCTCTGTCATGTAGGTTGTCATCTGCCGTGCCAAGATTGAGAAGAAAATCTTGGCTTCTACACTCAGGAGAGAGATGGTACGAAATCGGCTGATCTCAGAAGATTCCTTTTCTTTTGTCACAAAGCAGCCCTCTGCCAGCCTCCAGGTTGCTGGTATACTGCCCTTTGCTCAGATTTTCCGAAGGAGCTTCCACAGTCTACGTAGCAAAAGTGGACATTTCTTGTAGACCTTATAGGGCAGGCCACTCGGTCCAGAAGCTGATGCTGTTCTTGCCTTATTGACCACCTGCTCCAGTTCCTTCCAGGTTGGCTCTCTAGTCTCCAGATCTCTCAAAGGGGGTGCAACACTGGATCTTTGGGTGGCTGGCCAGGTCTTCATTCCTGTGTGTATCACAGTGGGCTGTCCTGAGGAATTCCTCAACCTCCTCTTTGGAGCCGGTCAATACGCCCAATCTGGCTTCCTCTAACAAGGACTTTGTAAAACTGTAGGGGTCTTTAATATACTGGGCTCTCTTGACCCCCCCCCCCCACCGCTTCCGCACTTGCTCCGCCTTCTTAAGCCTGCGAAGCCGATATCGGGAGTCCAGATGTTAAGTCTTTAATCCCCTCTTGCTCCTTTTCTGTGGCACTCTTGAACTGCCTGGTGAGGATCCTGATTTCCTTCCTCAAAACACGCATCTCCTTCTCCCTCCACTTCAGCTGCTTCTCCCTCAAATTAGTGGTCTTCCTCTCCTCAGTGCCAAATTAACACTGGCCTGTGAAACTGTCCTTTTTGCATAAATTTAAAAGAAAAAAAAAACTATAGTCCAACATTGCGGGAAAAAATATCGTTATTGTGAAAATTCACAGAAACATGATGTAATTTTTAGGCCATATTGCCCACTCCAAGTTGGTGTCAATATGTACAGTGGTGTGAAAAAGGGTAACCCCTTCCCGATTTCTCATTTTTTTGCATGTTTGTCACACGTTTCAGATCAAACAAATCTAAATATTACACAAAGATAACATAAGTAAACACAAAATGCAGTTTTTAAATGAAGGTGTTTATTAAGGGAAAAAAATCCAAACCTACATGGCCCTGTGTGAAAAAGTGATTGCCCCCTAAACCTAATAACTGGTTGGGCCACCCTTAGCAGCAATAACTGCACTCAAGCGTTTGTGATAACTGGCAATGAGTCTTTTACAGCGCTATGGACGAATTATGGTCCACTCATCTTTGCAGAATTGTTGTAATTCAGCCACATTGGAGGGTTTTCGAGCACGAACCACCTTTTGAGGTCATGCCACAGCTTCTCAATTGGATTCAGGTCTGGACTTTGACCAGGCTACTCCAAAGTCTTCATTTTGTTTTTCTTAAGCCATTCAGAGGTGGACTTGGTGGTGTGTTTTGGATCATTGTCCTGCTGCAGAATCCAAGTGCGCTTTAGCTTGAGGTCATGAACAGATTGCCGGACATTCTCCTTCAGGATTTTTTGGTAGACTGCAGAATTCATGGTTACATTTACCACAGCAAGTCTTCCAGGTCCTGAAACAGCAAAACAGCCCCAGGCCATCACACTACCACCACCATATTTTATTGTTAGTATGATGTTCCTTTTCTAAAATGCCGTGTTATTTTCACGCCAGACGTAATGGGACACACACCTTCCAAAAAGTTCAACTTTTGTCTCATCAGTCCACAGTATTTTCCTAAAAATCCTGGGGATAATCAAGATGTTTTCTGGCAAAACTGAGATGAGCCTTTGTTCTTTTTGGTTAGCAGTCGTTTTCGTCTTGGAACTCTGCCTTGCAGGGCATTTTTGCCCAGTCGCTCTCTTATGGTGAAGTCATGAACACTGACCTTAACTGAGGCCTGCAGTTCTTTGGATGATGTTGTGGGGTCTTTTGTGACCTCTTGGATGAGTCGTCATTGCGCTCTTGGGGTAATTTTGGTTGGATGGCCACTCCTGAGAAGGTTCACCATTGTTCCATGTTTTCGCCATTTGTGGATAATGGCTCTCAACGTGGTTCGCTGGAGTCCCAAAGCTTTAGAAATGACTTTATAACCTTTTCCAGACTGATGATCTTAATTACTGCTTCTCTCTTGTTGCTGAATTTCTTTGGATTGCAGCATTATGCCTAGCTTTTGAGGATCTTTTGGTCTACTTCACTGTCAGGCAGGCCCTATTTAAGTGATTTCTTGATTGAGAACAGGCGTGGCAGTAATCAGGCCTGGGTGCGGCTACAGAAGTTCAACTCAGCTTTCCAAAGATGTGATAAACCACAGTTAATTTATGTTTTAACGGGGGGGGGGGGGTCACTTTTTCCTACACAGGGCCATGTAGGTTTGGGTTTTTTTGTTTGTTTTTTTACTCTTAAGAATAAACACCTTGATTTAAAAACTGCATTTTGTGTTTACCTGTTATGTTCGTCTAATATTTAAATTTGTCTAATGATCTGAAACACTTAAGTGTGACAAAAAATACAAAAAAAAGGGAAATCAGGATGGGGGCAAACACTTTTTCATACCACTGTACCTTGTGAATGCAGTAACTAGACAAAGAAATGATGTGACCTTTTCAAATTGATACCATGGGTGCATCTATGAAAAATGTCAGCCAAGTTCAAGTTTACCTAAATCTAGTAACACTAGTGCATACCTGTGCATGCTCATAGAAAGCAAGTGTAAGCACACATTTCTGCATGGCCGTAGAAAGTTACTGTTACCATGGCAACAGCAACCATGGTGAAACCTGCCTTGGATTTTGACATCACTACTTGTTCGCTGATGCCTGCCTTTGATCTGTGATAACGTCATAGCGAGTGCTATGACCATGAGTGCAGCCTGCCTTTGATGTCATAGCACGTCCTATGATCTTTTAATGAGTGCTGTGACCATGACATCGTGACTAGACAGATTTCTTGAATTATATATATACAGAGTGATATTCCTTGTCTTAGGGGAATGGGTCCCAGCCCACATCCTCGCTTTAAGTTGGGATTTTCTGTATTTCACTTTATTATCATCATCCTGGGTTGCCATTATTGTTATTATTCTGTCTTGCATCTTTATTTCTTCATTGGTCTTCCTCTTAGTTTATCAGCATTATTATATTATCGTCATTATCATTATCGCCTTGGTCTCGTCTCCCCTCTGGTCCCCTGTGTGTGATTATCTGTGCAGCCCCGCCCATCCCATTTTCTGTAACCATGCCCTGCCGTCTGTTTGCCCCTGCTTGTTACTTCTTCTCCTGCCTGTTACTGTTCTGCGTTGTCTTCTTCTTCTTTTAGATTTGATTGGCGGTTGGCAACCAGCCTACAGGTGCATTACCGCCATGTACTTCACTCTATATCATCACTGTATAGTTCTTACGAGTTCTGAACAATTTATGTGTGGAAAAAAATTACCCGTCCTTGGACTGGACGTGTCCTGCCATAAAGTCCTGTGGTAGTCTTCTTTTAGATTTGATTGGCGGTTGGCAACCAGTCTACAGGTGCATTACCGCCACAGTTACCTGTATCAATATATACAGTATATATATGACTGTGATGTCACACAGTCCTGCGGGCTGTGTGACATCATATAGACATCCTTCAGAGATCATAAGAACATCAGCCTTATGGTTTTTCTGACGTCATATAGACTACAGTTTATCTGACGTCATATAGACATCATGCAGATGGTCCTATGATCGCCAACATCATGGGAACATCATAGGACATCATGTAGACATCACACAGACATAGGTCTGTTTGTAAACTGTCATGACGCTGTCAAAGCGTTATCTTGTTTGTTTGTTGTATTAGCTCCATTTTAAAATTTTCTCTCTTTTACTGATATTAACTTTTTACTTAGTGTTAGCTTAGTAAATACGAAAGCCCGATCAGGCACACAGGTGAATCAGACCCCGGGCAGGGCTGTTCACTGGGTTAGGCTAACCTGTTGTCGCTAGCTAGCTAGCCACTTCTGGCCTGGAAAGTCATGGCTCCATCCCCAACTTGTGTCAGCTGTGTTTCCCTCTCTAAGAAAGTTTCTGAGTTGGAACTGAGACTCTCTAACCTCTGTAAGATTCGGGAGGCTGAAAACCACCTGGACACTTATTTTTGGACACACTGGCCCCAGCGATGGACTCGCAGCTAGCAGAGACGGCTACTTACCTGGGTGAAATCAGCACATCACTATCCACTTCTACCCCTGCTCCAGTCACCTCAGCTGTCCAGGACTCCATCATCAAACACTGGCTTCAGCTCGGAGCTAAACCCAAAGCCCTGGGTGGCTCGTCACAGCATCAATGAGTGCCCTGGACCATGGTTTGGCCAAACAGCAAACATCAGGGATTGACCAGACATGGCCACGCCTCCTCCCTTCCCCTTTTTCTGGAAAACAGATTCAACATCCTTGCCCTGGAAGATTTCCCCCACCTGGACGTTGATCTTCCTCCCATGGCCACCCCTACTCCTTCAGCAGCGGCCCAAACCCGCAAGCCCCGGATCAAAACTACCTTAGGTGTGCCAAGCTATACGCCAGCTCCAAAAAGAAGAGAGCGCATCCCCCCGCATCAGCACCCCGCCGCCACTGCAGCAACTACAGCAAAGTTATCCACCATTTCACAAGTCACCGACAAAGTCCCCCCCAGACAACACTGGTAATTGGTGATTCAATAATGAGGAACATCAGAAGCAGGTACTGTGTTACAAAATTTTTTCCTGGGGCTAAAGTGTCAGACATCGAGGCTCTTACCCCTGACCTATTAAATGAATACCCCCACGCTAAAACTGTCATTGTGCATGTTGGATGCAACAACATCCCAGATGAAACGTCAGAGATCTTAAAGAGTGACTTCAGGAGCCTTCTGTCCGCTCTTAAAGGCCTCGGACGGTGACATTTTTTTATTGAACCAATAAACTGATTGTATGAAAATATTCCATTCTGGCCATTCCCGTGATTTAAAATGTGTCACCAGTCTCCATAAATGACTATTTGTTAATAGCCCATATTTCACTTAGTGATGCTGCAGTACCGCCATCTCTCGATAGGGGCGGTAAGTAGTGACGTCAGGTCAGGGAGAAACAGGAAATGGCTGAACGACAGCAGAGTGATTCAGACAGCGATTATTTTATCGAGTATGACGACCGCAATATAAGTGATGATATTGACACTGAAGAATCTGATGATGAAGTAGTTTTGGGTGGTGCTGATGGGGTTATTCAGCCGTATTTGTTCGAGCCCGAGGGTGCGGCGGAAGACGCGGACGAAACAGCGACCGGAGCAGACCACGTTGAGAACGAGAGGCTCGCCGATTTATATTGGTAAAATATGCTTTGAAATTTTTTTTTTTTTTTTAGGCGATATGCATGGTCACACACTTAATTATCAAAATAAAACTGCCAATTGTTCCCTCGCTGCCTTACTTGGCGACTTATAAACATTAGAAACATTTAGAAACATTATCATTAGAAATAAAAGGATAATGTATGTGAGGGATAATATGTGTACTTTACGAGTTTGTTAGGAGATGATGTTAATCATCATCATGTTAATCCTAGTCTCAAAAGCTACATAATTCTCTTAAGAGATTGATGGATCAACATGATCCATCATGGATCATGATGGATCATGATTATTGTGATTCATTATTGTTTTCCTATAACTTCTCTTTCTGCTCAAAATTTTTTACATGTTTTTGATATTTTCTAATCAAACTTCATAGACCAATTTATATAGCACTCCCACGAGCCATTAGTTTATTATAAGCATCTGATTATACCATTTTTTTTTAACAGGTGCACTTGTGAGAAATGCAACATTATGCCAACATCAACTGAATCTCGGTGCTGCCAGGAGGTATTGAAGGTGAAGGAGAAACTAGAAGAACTGAAGGGCTGTGGATACACAGATGATAACCTACCAAGGTGTATCACTGATCACCCCGGTTTCCGTTCTGTCTGTCTTGACAGCTGGGTTTTACAGACAGCTTATCTGGCCTACAGACAGCAATATGGTGATCATGACGCAAGTCAACACGAGTGAGTTTTTAAACAATATTTATTCAGGTGTTTTAATTTTCCAGATCAATTATGAAGAAATCATTCAATACATTCAATAATCAATGCAAACGGAATAATCAATGCCAACCCCATATTTTTCAGGCGATACAGATTCATAGCCTACAGGCACCTGGTCCTGTGGTGTTGGGGATATCTTGGGAAAGAAGTGAGGGTGATATTGCCTGCCTGTGCTGTGAGCCTCATCAGAGAAACATTCCCATCTGATCACTACAAGGGATTTTGCCTACCAAGATTAGATTTGTGATCAATGTTACTTAAATAAAGTTTTTTAAAATCATATATTGAGTTTATTAATGTGCATGTCAATTTTATAATTCTAATATTTCAGCATTCATCAAAGTCGGATCTCATATACATTAGAGTAATTTTTCTACCATTTTATGGTGTAAAATTCGTGTTCAATTTTTAAAAGCACATTTCTCTAAAAATCTTAGGCTTATATTTTTTTGTCTTAGCAAAATATGTTGCTTCCCTAACAATTGAAAGCTGAACTTTCATTGCTAATTGGAAATTTATTCTACTTTTACATGTTTGATTTTGAAAATCTAGATACACGTTGCTCAACAGCATCAGCTTTGATGGGACGCTGAAATTTGGCACTCAATGTTGCGGGAACTCTGGCTTGTACAGAGTGCCACTGCTCCAATAAGTGGGTTGGATCAACCAAGGTTTTGTTGAAAAGAGTATTCATCAGATCATCCACATATTCTGAAATAAAATTAATTTAATAAAAATTAGAAATCGAAAGCTCCTTGTAAGTGGTCGTGGAAATTCCAACGATACCGGCTGCATTTAGAACTCTGAGGACCTTGACATATGACGCCCCAGTGAAGAGAGCTCGTCTCACACAAAAATTTAAGATATGATTTAGCGATATTGAAATTTCGTCCGGCCGACGCCTTTAAGAACTGTGGCAGACGTGTGTTTATTTCTGGGCCACTTGCTCCTTTTAGAAGACGTTGCAATTATTTTAGCAGAACTCTCAGCCTTAATACCTGGTTGTGTTCAACATGCCCGACTTTTAACATTGGTTTTATAGACAATTTCAACCTGTTTTGGAACCACTCATCATTTATGAGGCCAGATAGCATCCATCCAAACAGACTCTGTGCACGTATTCTAAGGGACAATCTGTTTTATTCCATTCAGCATTTTTTAGTACAGTGACTGAAAGCTGGTGTGATAACTCACCCCGAAGTACCTGTGTCTGCCAACCAGCCCTTTTCTGCTTCCACTTCTCATATTAATCCTATTAATCCAAATAATTCTCACTGTTTAGATCAGTCTTCAATTCATAACCCCACAGAGATTGTGTCTGTCTCCCGTAACCCAAAACATTATAACCCAAGACAAATACAACATAACTTTATGAATACACGCCTCTCTGCAGCTCCTCTTCAGCCGCCACCCCTCAACTTAGCCCCCATCTTCCCCATCAGAGAATCATTGTCTGCTCCCTCCAAAATAAATAAAAATATAAGGTATAAGCATCCCAAAGTGATTAAACAAAAAGTTGGTAAAATTCAAATTAAACATCAAATCTCTAAATTTAATGATTTGGCATCCCTTCCTCCTCATAATTTAAAAATTAAATGTGGTTTGTTAAATATTAGGTCTCTAACTCCCAAGTCTCTGCTAGTCCATGATCTGTTAATTTATCATCAGATTGATTTAATATCCCTTACAGAGACCTGGTTAGGGCAAGAAGATTATGTTGGTTTAAATGAATCAACTCCCTCTGGTTATTAAAACTATCAAAATCCCATAAGTTTTGGTTGCGGAGGGGGAGTAGCAACAATTTACTATTCTAAATTATTAGTTAATGTAAAGCAAAAAACATGTTTTCATTCCTTTGAAGGCCTAGTCCTCAGTAATGGGCATGTTAGCAATTTCAGGTTAAACCCAATTTTCTTGGCCATAGTTTATCATCCTCCCTCAGCCTACTCAGAGTTTTTATCCGAATTTGCTGAATTCTTAGCGGATTTAGTGCCGAAATCAGATAGAATAATTATAGTCGGGGGTTTTAATATACATGTACAGTGGGGTAAAAAAAAGTATTTAGTCAGCCACCAATTGTACAAGTTCCCCCACTTAAAAGATGAGAGGTCTCCAATTTTCATCATAGGTATACCTCAACTATGAGAGACAAAATAAGAAAAAAAAAATCCAGAAAATCACATTGAAGGATTTTTAATGAATTAATTGGTAAATTCCTCGATAAAATAAGTATTTGGTCAATAACAAAAGTTCATCTCAATACTTTGTTATATACCCTTTGTTGGCAATGACAGACGGCAAACGTTTTCTGTAAGTTTTCACAAGGTTTTCACACACACTGTTGCTGGTATTTTGGCCCATTCCTCCATGCAGATCTCCTCTAGAGCAGTGATGTTTTGGGGCTGTAGCTGGGCAACACAGACTTTCAACTCCCTCCAAAGATTTTCTATGGGGTTGAGATCTGGAGACTGGCTAGGCCACTCCAGAACCTTGAAATGTTTCTTGCGAAGCCACTCCTTCGTTGCCCGGGCGGTGTGTTTGGGATCATTGTCATGCTGAAAGACCCAGCCACGTTTCATCTTCAATGCCCTTGCTGGTGGAAAGAGGTTTTCACTCAAAATCTCACGATACATGGCCCCATTCATTTTTTCCTTTACATGGATCAGTCGTCCTGGTCCCTTAGCAGAAAACAGCCCCAAAATATGATGTTTCCACCCCCATGCTTCACAGTAGGTATGGTGTTCTTTCTCCTCCAAACACGACAAGTTGAGTTTTTACCAAAAAGTTCTATTTTGGTTTCATCTGACCATATGACATTCTCCCAATCCTCTTCTGGATCATCCAAATGCTCTCTAGCAAACTTCAGACGGACCTAGAGATGTACTGGCTTAAGCAGGGGGACACGTCTGGCACTGCAGGATTTGAGTCCCTGGCGGCGTAGTGTGTTTCTGATGTAGCCTTTGTTACTTTGGTCCCAGCTCTCTGCAGGTCATTCACTAGGTCCCCCCATGTGGTTCTGGGATTTTTGCTCACCGTTCTCGTGATAATTTTGACCCCATGGGGTGAGATCTTTCGTGGAGCCCCAGATCGAGGGAGATCATCAGTGGTCTTGTATGTCTTCCATTTTCTAATAATTGTTCCCACAGTTGATTTCTTCACACCAAGCTGCTTATCTATTGCAGATTCAGTCTTCCCATCCTGGTGCAGGTCTACAATTTTGTTTCTGGTGTCCTTTGACAGCTCTTTGGTCTTGGCCATAGTGGAGTTTGGAGTCTGACTGTTTGAGGTTGTGGACAGGTGTCTTTTATACTGATAACGAGTTCAAACAGGTGCCATTAATACAGGTAACGAGTGAAGGACAGAGGAGCCTCTTAAAGAAGAAGTTAGTTTTCTTTTGTAACTTTGTATTTGGGTTTACTACCGGACTCACTGGAAAGACGAGGAGATAAATACTTATTCAATGTTTTAATATTGGCAAGTAAAAAAGCCCTAACTAAAAAATGGATGCTGAAGGACTGTCCTACACCTGAAGATTGGATTAATGTGATTCAAGACATTTACTCGATGGAAAAGTTGTCATTCGCACCGAGACAGGACATGGATGGGTTCATAATATTTTGGCAACCCTGGATCGCATATGTGTCTTCCATTAGAACTAATCTTTGACAAATACCATTTCAATAATGGTCCCGATCTTTGTTCCAACGCTACTCAGTTGCTCTTTTACTTTTAATTACTTAATTTTCTGTTTGTTTGTTTTTTGCTGTTCTGTTTGTTTGTTTATTCATTTGTTTGTTTTTTTATTTAATTCTCCTTAACTTCACTTTTTCTTTCACTTTAAAAAAAAAAAGGGGGGGGGGGGTTGTTGTAATAACTATCCTACCAATGGGACTTCCGGTTATGGCGGCCGCCTAGAAGGACACGTATCACTCTGCTCTGCCCCTGGAAATAAAAATTCGGCAAATAACTCTCTCATTTGGAACAGAACTTTTCCCAGCGTTTGGGTGAGGATATGCCGGTGAAGACTAAGGCTGGGAAATCAGGAGGGGGAAAAATTGAATCGCCGAAGCAGTCCAAATTAACGGACTTTAAAGTTTGTGGCGCAGTAGAAAAAGCTGCGGATATGGCGGATGAAACTAGCGGTGGTGCGGTAACTGCTGCTGCTGACGATGGCGGCACAGGTGCAGTGCTGGCTGCCATTAGCTCAATGAGAGCAGACTTTTCCGCTAAACTTGATGGGATTATGGCAGCGTTGGATGCAATGAGAAAGGAGTTGGGTGACTGCGTGGAGCGAGTGACGCAGGCGGAGCTTCGTGTTTCAAGTGCGGAGGATGAAATTAGCGGACTTCAAATAAAGGTGCGCACTTTGGAAAAAAAAAATAAAGATCTGGAAAATAGCGTTCTGGACTTGGAATCTCGGTCCAGAAGGAACAACCTGAGGCTGGTGGGTTTACCGGAGGGAGCCGAAGGTCGTGATTCATGCTCCTTTTTGGAGGGGTGGATCCCGGAGGCGCTGAACAACGCGGAGCTAAAATCATCAGTCGTCTTGGAAAGCTCCCACCGAATTGGCCCACCGAGAGGTAACAAGGCAGCACCGAGGCCGCTAATTATGAAGTTTCTCAGCTACAGAGACAGGATGACGATCTCCAACGCGGTGCGGGCCAAAGGAGAAATTAAATACCAAGATCAGCAGGTGCGGTTCTACCCAGATCTGGCCTCAGGAATCCAACAATTAAGGAAGCAGTTTGACCCCATCCGCAAAGAACTGCGCAACCTTGAGATTCGTCATGGAGTGATTCACCCTGCAAGACTTCTGGTCACATATGAGGGCAGAACACGCATCTTCAAGACCCCCGAGGAGGCGCAGGAGCTCATCAAGAAGATCCAGGAAGAGACTGGTGGGAGCTAAGCATGAACAGAATATAGGGTAGAATATTTGAGCATTTAACTGATTAGAAGCATATAACAAGATTACAAAATATAGAATGTATTACATATTAAAAAAAAAAAAAAGTACAAAATTGCTAAAAAAAAATTTTGGAGTTAAATTGGAAAATTACGGAAGAGAGTTAATGTTACGTTATTAAAAGCAGTAGAGTTAGGGTGATTGGGAGGATGAAGAAGGAGTGGCTTTGGCTGATCCTCGTGGGTGTGGAACGGTCGATGGCTATATCGGGAGACGGAATTTTTCTTTTGCTTTTGGGGGGATTGCCACAATGTGGGAAGGGGGAATTTGTTTGTGTGTAGTTTGTAGGGTGAATGTTCAACCACTCATTTTTTTTGCTTTTCTGTTTGAGCATGTTTACACTGCAAGGTAATCCCAAACTCCCTATTGATTATAAATCAAAGCGTAAATCTTAATTTAACTTCATGGAATTGCAGAGGTCTACAAAATTTAAAAAAAACTTAAACAAGTTATGAATAAAATAAAAGACATGGGTTCAAAAATTGTGTTTTTACAAGAAACTCACCTAATAGAGCAAGATGTAAAAAGAATTAGGAGTAGATGGCAAGGAAATGTTTTCACCTCATCATTTTCATCCCGAGCCAGGGGAGTTATGACTCTCATACATAAATCAGTTCCATTTCAAGTGAAAAATGTAATTGGAGACAAATTTGGAAGATATGTAATCATTCAAGGATCTTTGCTATTAGAAAACATAAATTTGGTGAACTTATATGGTCCCAATATAGATGATCAAAAGTTCTTTGCCAATTTATTTCTTATCTTATCATCACTTACAGGGCAACATATAATAGCAGGGGATTTTAATTGTACATTGAATCCCAGTATAGATAGATCAACAGGACTGGACTGTACGCACAATGGATGTAGGATGACCATTAATCATTTTATGAAAGAATTGAAATTGATAGATATATGGAGAGAAATGAAACCACAAGTTAAAGCATACTCTTGTTATTCCAATACCTACAAGACATTCTCACGTATAGATTATTTTTTGATCTCCACAGAATTAAGGTCCAAGATTCAAAACTGTTTTTATGATAACATCGTGATCTCTGATCATGCACCCTGCTGTCTAATGTATGTAGATAAGAAATTGACAAAGGAACCAGGTAGATGGCAATTTCAGCATAAATGGCTTCAGGATGAGGAATTTGTTAAGTATATAGAAAAACAGATGAGTTCTTTGATATCAATACTACACAAACATCAGCATGTGTAAAGTGGGAGGCTTTCAAAGCTTTTATTAGGGGACATATTATTAGTTATACAGGTTCAAAATCTAAGAAGACTCGAGAGGAGAGAGTCCAATTGGAACATAAAATAAAAACTCTTCAAGAAAGAGTATATGCAGGAAGAGATCCAAGGTTGGAGAACGAATTACTGATTTTGAGAGCTGAATATGACAAAAAATCAGTGAATAGAGCTGCCTCGAGTCTTCTAAGATTGAAACAATCTTTTTATGAACAAGGTGAAAAATCAGGAAAGTTATTGGCATGGCAGATTAAACAATTAGAATCTAAAACACCAATTACCAGTATTATAAGTAATGGACAGGTAGTTATAGATCCTTCAGAAATTAATAGAGCCTTTAGAGATTACTATGAAAAATTATATGATACCAAAAATGAATCTGACTTAACAAAACTACATGGGTTTTTGAATGAACTATTTATACCGTGTATTCCAAATGAAAATAGGGAGATACTGGAGTCTAAAATTAGTCAAGAAGAAGTTGGACTAGCCATTGATAATATGAAATCAGGAAAAAGTGCAGGACCAGATGGTCTTCCAGTTGACCTTTATAAAAAATTTAAGAATAAATTAACAAAACCTTTTTTGGAAATGGTTTTAGAAGCATTTCAAAATAGTAATTTACCATCATATATGAATAATGCCTTAATTATACTGTTGCCAAAACCAGGTAAGCCCTCTAATAAATGTGAAAATATGAGACCAATAAGCCTATTAAATGCCGACCTTAAGATAATTTGTAAAATTTTAGCAAGACGAATACAAGAAATTTTACCAAATATTATTAATCGAGATCAGAATGGCTTTATAAAGGGAAGACAAGGCTTCCATAATGTAAGAAGACTATTTAATATTATTTATTCTAATAAAGAAGCACCGGATACAGCTCTCTTATCACTGGATGCCGAAAAAGCCTTTGATAGAGTTGAATGGCCCTTTCTTTTTGAAGTCTTACAAAGGTTTGGACTTGGAAATAATTTCATAAAATGGGTTCAGATAATATATAATAATGCTACTGCAGAAATTCTAACAAATAACAATATTTCAAAATCAATAAAAATCAATAGAGGATGTCGACAAGGCTGTCCACTTTCACCTTTACTGTTTACTATGGCAATTGAACCTTTAGCGATGGTGATACGTCTACAGTCACTAATATATGGAATTAAAGTTGGACCAACAGAACATAAAATCTCCCTGTATGCCGATGACATAATTTTGTTTATGTCGAATCTTAAAAAATCAATTCCGACCTTGTTGAATTTAATAAAGAATTTCGGGGAAATATCAGGATATAAAATAAATAAAACTAAATCTTCAATATTAATGCTAAATGAGACCCAGAGAAATTACCCAGCCCCTGAGGTAAATCAATTCAATGTTGTAAATCAGTTCAAATATTTAGGAATCCAAATTGTGCCTAAGCTAGACTCAGTCGCCAGTGTCAATTATGAAGCCTTAATGACAGATATTGATGAGTTACTTCAGAGATGGATGTCACTACCAATGTCGATGATCGGGAGAATTAATATACTTAGAAGTAATATCTTACCTAAAATACTTTATTTATTTCAATACATTCCCTTACCACCACCTTTAGATTTATTCTCAAGAATTAAAAAAAAGTTAGTAGAATTTATATGGAACAACAGGAGGGCTAGATTACGTCTGTCTTTATTATATTTACCATTTGATCGTGGAGGTCTGAAATGTCCAAATTTTATGTTGTATTATTGGTCGGCACAACTGAGGTCTATGACATATTATTTTTCATCAAATGATCTCCCTCACTGGACTGAAATGGAATCATACAATTTACCTTTACCTCTTCCCATATTCATATACTCAGATTCGGCAAAAAAAATTACAAAAACAAGTTAAAAATCCATTTGTAAAGCATATGATCAAAATATGGTGTGAAGCTAAAAACTATTTAAAAGAACCACAGTTATTGTCACAATTTAGTCCAATATGGGGTAATCAATATTTTAAACCAGGGAGAGCGGACGCTGTATTTAAAGTATGGAATTTAAAAGGGATACAAAAGATTCAGGATTTATATTTGCCATGTGCAGAAAACAATGTCTTTTGAAGAGTTGAGGATCAAATTTAATCTCAATAGAACACATTTTTTTAAATATCTTCAACTTAGAAACTTTATTCGATCAAATCAAAATAAAGCTCTCACTCGACCTATCTATTCATCCTTGGAAAAAATGTTGATGAAAGATAGTAAAAGAAAGGGTATTATTTCAGAGTTTTATAACTCATTGACACTATTTTCAAGTGAAAATTCACTGAAAAGATTAAACTACTGGAAAGAAGATCTGCAAACTGAAATTTCAGAGGAACAATGGGAATTGGCTTGTACAGAAGCTCAAAACCAAATCAATAAATGTACGCCTTAAATTGATACATTTCAAATGGTTAATGCGGATGTATGTTACACCGGAGGAGTTAAATAGATATAACAAAAATATACCAGATACGTGCACAAAATGTATGGAAAGTAAAGGAACTCTATTTCATTGTGTATGGGAATGTAGATTAATAAGAATGTTTTGGGAAGAGGTGAGGGTAACAATTGAAAAAATAATCTCAAAACAAATCATATTGAATCCTAAACTGTTTTTGTTGGGTCTGTACCCAGAAAAGCATAATTTTAATAAAAGTGAAAGAACATTTGCCAAAAAATGTATTGCACTATTATGGAAAAAGACTCATAGACCAGATGTGACTCAGTGGTTAAGACAGATGTTAACAAACCTTCCATTAGAAAGAGTAACATATATACTGAAATCAAAGGAAATTGTGTTTGAGAATATATGGAGACCTTTTATTGATTATGTAAAAAAATTTAAACATAACTCTTGAAGAAGAAGGTGAATGATATGTGTGGACCTTGTAAATTCCAAACTGGTGAACACAATATGTATACTTATGTGTTGGATTGTCTAGACTAAACAGAGGAGCATTGTTGAAGATTTGATTTTGTTGGTGGTTGTTGGTGTATTTTTTTTTTTTGTAGTACTTTAGTGTTAGTGTTTGACTGTATCATGTTTGTTTAAAAAAAAAAAAAGGTTCAATAAAGATATTGTGGAAAAAAAAACTATCCTACCAATGTTGTCAAATAGCAAAAAATAAGGGAACATGTGATGAAAATGTAAACAATGCAATGCTGTAATGACCTGTATACCCTTTACAAAAACTTAAATAAAAAAATATATATATATATTTCCAAACCAAACTTTTAGCTTGGATGCGGTTACTCTCTCGTAATAGTTCTGTAAGGAACCTTGGAGTTGTTTTTGATCAAGATCTGTTTTTCAATTCACATATTAAATTTGTTTCTAAGACTGCCTTCTATCATTTGCATAATATAGCCAAGATTAGGAACATCTGGTCTCAGAGTGATGCTGAGAAACTGATCCACGCTTTTGTTAGCTCTAGATTAAGATTATTGTAACTCTTTATTATCAGGTTGTCCTAAAATATCTTTAAAAAGTCTTCAGTTGATCCAAAATGCTGCTGCAAGAGTTTTAACAAGTACTAGAAAGAGAGATCATATCTCGCCAGTTCTGGCCTCCCGTCAATGGCTTCCCATAGAGTTCAGAATTAAGTTTAAAATCCTTCTTCTCACTTACAAAGCTCTTAACAATCAGGCCCCTTTTTATTTAAAAGATCTGATACTACCCTATCATCCTAACAGAGCTAACAGAGCATTACGCTCCCAAAATGCTGGATTACTTGTAATACCTAGTGTGATGTATGGGAGTTGTATGAGTTGTATGAGCTGCATTTGCATATGCCACCCCATTGGTGGGCGCTGTACCCTGTGGCATTGCCAATAGTATAAGAGTGTGCTCACTGAACTGAACTGAGATGTGTATGTGTATGTGCATGTGTGTACGTGTGCGTATGCCTGAGTAAACGAGCAAGCTAATGACCTGCAGCCGTGTGTGTCTTTGTGTTTGTTCCTCCGAGTGGTAATCTAAAGTAGAAACCCACGGACATAACATCATTGGCGACGAGGATAACTTTAGGTTTCCAAGTCTCGCCGCGGTATTGACTGCGAGTGACGGAGGAAGAGGAACGTTGGTCCTGGTGGGAGTTTGGCCAGGTGACAGCACGCCAGGTGACAGGACGCCGGGTGACAGGATGCCTGGTGACAGGACACCAGGTGACAGGACGCCAGGTGACAAGATTGCTAAACGCTAGCTAACTGCACGCCATGGCTGGATTTATTGGACACATTAACCCATTCGACGAGTCGGTGGAGCAGTGGACAACCTACGTTGAAAGGTTTGAGCATTTTGTAACGGCAAATGGTATTGCAGAGGAGAAAAAGCTTGCAGTTTTCTTAAGTGTAATTGGTGCGTCACCATATGGACTTTTACGTAGCCTCATAGCTCCAGATAAGCCAGGGGCTAAGACATATGCTCAACTCACGGAAGTTTTGAAAGACCACTTTTCCCCAAAGCCAATTGTGATTGCTGAAAGATTTCGCTTTCATAAACGGAACCAACAAGAGGGAGAAACTGTGACGCAATATATAGCAGTCATTAAAAAGCTTTCTGAACACTGAGTTTGGTATGCACCTGCAGGATGCATTGAGGGATAGGCTCGTGTGTGGACAGAATATAGAAGCTATCCAGAAAAAATTGCTGACGGAGGAGAAGCTTACTTTTCCCAAAGCAATGGAACTAGCCGTGTCAATGGAGACAGTAGCTCGCGAGACACATCAGCTGAGCAACGCGCTGAAAGTGCATGCACTGTCACCACACGACAAACAACACACGAAATGTTCACGCTGTGGAAAAATGAACCACAAAGAGAGCGATTGTTTTTATAAGGAGCAAAAATGCCATTAATGTGGTAAGAGAGGACATATCTCGAAAATGTGCAGGAACAAAGAGACTGTAAATAAGGAGAAGCCAGTGGAGTATAAAGCTAAAAAGGAAAAAAGGGTGCACCAATTGGATGTAAAAGAAATATCTAGTGATGGTAGCACTACAGACACTGAAGTGAGCCTGCATATGGTGTCTCAGCAGAGTAATTTGTCATACATGTGTGTTAAACCAAAAATTGAAGGTAAAAGGATTATCATGGAATTAGATACTGGTGCTGCCGTTTCTCTGATTTCAAGAAAACTGTATGATGCACACTTCCCTGCGCCAAACCCATATAATGTTGAAAACATATACGGGCGAGGTGATTCCAGCAGAGGGTGTCATCACCGTTTCAGTGAGGATGAACAAGCAGAGAGCTAGACTACCACTGTATGTGGTTTGGGGAAGTTCACCCCCACTTTTTGGTCAGGAGTGGCTGCGGAGGATTCGAATTGACTGGCGAGAAATAAAGACGGTCCGGGAGGAAGACGCTAGAGGGCGTGCTACAAAGACATGCAGAGGTCTTTAAAAAAGAATTAGGCACTCTGAAAGGCATGGAGGTAGCCATAGCGCTGAAGCCGGATCATGTGCCACGGTTCTGTCAAGCGAGAGTCGTTCCCTATGCCCTTGGGCCAAAAGTGGAGGCTGAAATTGACCAATTGTGTGAGCAGGGCATTATATCCCCTGTCAAATTCAGTGAATGGGCAACACCCATTGTGCCCGTTGTGAAAAAGAACGGAGATGTTAGGATATGTGGGGATTTTAAAGTCACAGTTAATCCTGCCCTGTGTGTGGAGAAATACCCAATTCCACGCATTGAAGATCTATTCGCATCACTTTCGGGGGGGAAGCATTTTAGTAAACTGGACTTATCTCATGCCTATTTGCAAATGGTGATAGAGGGAAATTCCAGAAAATATCTCACAATAACCACATCCAAGAGTCTGTTTTGTTATAACAGGCTGGCATTTGGAATTACCTCAGCACCAGCGATATTCCAGTGTGCCATGGACCAAGTCCTCCAGGGTCTGCCGAACGTTCACTGTTACCTGGACGATATATTGGTCAGTGGACAGGATCGTGTGCAGCATCTGAAAAATCTGGATGCAGTCCTAGGGCGCTTGGAAGAATTCGGTTTGCGAGTACGGAAGGAAAAATGTGAATTTTTCAAGGATTCACTGGAATATCTGGGTCACGTCATTGATGCCCAGGGTCTACACAAGGCACCAGAGAAAGTCAGGGCAATTGTGGAGGCTCCTGCACCTACAGACGTGAGTCAGTTACGTTCTTTCTTGGGGCTAATTAATTATTACAGCAGATTTATCCCCAACTTGTCATCTATCCTAAGCCCACTGAATACTCTGTTGTGTAAAGGAAAACAATGGCAATGGACATCTGAATGTGCTACATCTTTCAAAGAGGCAAAAGAGCAGTTACTCTCTCAAAGCGTGTTAACCCATTATGATCCACAACTTCCCATTCGGTTGGCGTGTGACGCATCACCTTATGGCGTAGGTAATGTCATCTCACACATTCTCCCGAATGGACAAGAGAGGCCCATAGCTTTTGCATCAAGGACTCTGAATAAGGCAGAACGCAATTATGCCCATATTGAGCGCGAAGCTCTTGGCATTATATTTGGAGTTCGTAAATTCCATCATTATCTGTATGGCAGGCAGTTTCCACTCCTTACAGATCATCGCCCATTGACCACTATTCTGAGTCCGTGCAAAGCCACACCATCTATGGCTGCTGCTAGAATGCAGCGGTGGGCTCTCCTGTTAGCTGCCCATAATTACACCATACAGTACCGAGAGGCAGCTCGTCATGGAAATGCGGATGGGCTTTCACGCCTTCCATTACCAACATCATCAAGAGAGAGAATCCGTACTGTGAACAGTTTTCATATTAAACACCTAGAAGCCTTACCTGTGAACTGTCGAGAAATCTGCCGAGAGAGCAGGGGTGATCCTGTCCTTGCTCAAGTCCTGGAGATGGTCTCCACAGGTCGCTTTCTGAGGGTCCAGGATGTGGCCAGCACATTGGCGCCATTCATCAGCCAGAGGGATGAGTTGACACTCCAGCAAGGTTGTCTTATGTGGGGTGTGCGCGTCGTCATTCCCTCAAAGTTGAGATCACGACTGCTGTCGGAACTGCATACTGGACACCCAGGTGTTGTCAAAATGAAAGCTGTCGCCCGTAGTTACATGTGGTGGCCCGGAATTGACGCTCAAATTGAACAGGTCTCAAAAACATGCCAGTCCTGTCAATTTACACAGAAAGCACCGGGACCAGCACCACTTCACCCATGGACCTGGCCTGGATCCCCATGGCAGAGAATTCATGTTGACTTTGCTGGGCCGTTCCAGGGCCAAATGTTTATGGTGGTTGTAGACGCCCATTCAAAATGGCCTGAGGTACACCTTATGAGTTCCACTACAACGGCTAATACCATCCAGGTGCTCCGAGGGTTATTTAGTCGCTATGGGCTCCCTGAGGTGTTAGTGAGCGATAATGGTCCTCAGTTTACCTCATACGAGTTTGACACTTTTATGAAAGGCAATGGAGTAAAGCACATTCGGACTGCACCATTCTATCCATCAACAAATGGTCTTGCAGAACGTTTTGTACAGACATTCAAGCAGTCACTGAAGCGTTCCACTGGAACCACTTCCATACAACACCGACTGGACGCCTTTCTACTCACGTACCGTAACACTCCACACTCTACAACAAAGGAGTCCCCGTCTATGCTTTTCATGCATCGCAAGCTGCGATCTCGATTGGACCTGTTGAAGCCTAGCGTGACATCAGAGGTAGAGAAAGCACAAGAGGCACAGTGTGCGTATCGAGGAATGCATGCAAAAGCCAGAACGTTCAAGGTGGGAGACCCAGTTCTTGTTCGGGATTACGGGAGAGGAGAGAAGAAGTGGATACCAGGGGTTGTTTCAGCTGAGACTGGCCCTATATCCTACACCGTCGACATCGGCGCATCGCAGCACTGGAGGCGACACGCGGACCAGATGCTGGCCAGGGTTGTTGAATGGGATACTTCTACAGACGACGGCGGAGCTGCATCGTCGTGTATTTCAGCAGACCTACCTGTGCTGGAAAAGACTGTTCCAGAACCAGCTACTCCGGTTCCTGTGAGTGACCCCTCACCATTACCCCAGGTAACCTCAGAGGGAAACACCATATCACCTCCAGAGACTGGTAAGAGATATCCTTCTCGTATTACTAAACCACCAGAGCGTTATGTTCCATAAACTTTGTTTAAGATACTTTTAAGAGACATATATTGGACATTTTTGAATAAGAGACCTTTTTTATGTGTTAGATGAGAGAGTCACGTCTCACCAAAAGGGCAGAATAAACCCTTGACTGACTCAGGGGTTAGGGATCGTCTACTCCCAGCCTCAAGGCTAGTGTGTGTTTTTTTAAAATAATAAAAGTTGTTGCTTTGTGTATCTTGGGGGTGGGTACAATATTTAGTGGGAAGGAGATGTGATGTATGGGAGTTGTATGAGTTGTATGAGTTGCATTTGCATATGCCACCCCATTGGTGGGCGCTGTACCCTGTGGCATCGCCAATAGTATAAGAGTGTGCTCATTGAACTGAACTGAGAAGTGTATGTGCATGTGTGTACGTGTCCGTATGCCTGAGTAAACGAGCAAGCTAATGACCTGCAGCCGTGTGTGTCTTTGTGTTTGTTCCTCCGAGTGGTAATCTAAAGTAGAAACCCATGGACATAACACCTAGACTCTCCAAAAGTACAATGGGAGGCAGAGCCTTCAGTTATCAAGCTCCTCTCCTGTGGAACCAGCTACCAATCTGGATTCGGGAGTCAGACTCGATCTCTGTTTTTAAGAATAGGGTTAAAACCTACCTTTTCGATATAGCCTACAATTAAGGAGGAATCATGTGTCTCTGAACCCTCCATTAGTTATGCTGCTAATAGATTTCGACAGCCGGGAGACCTCTAATAATGTACTGGGCTTCACTCCTTTAATGTTTGTTCTCTACATGTCTGTTCTTTTCATCTTCTCTATCCCCTCACCCCCTAGCCAGTCGCAGCAGATGACTGCCCCTCCCTGAGCCTGGTTCTGCTAGAGGTTTTTTCCTGGTAAAAGGAAGTTTTTCCTCTCCACCGTCGCCAAGCGCTTGCTCACAGGGGATCGTCTGATTGCTGGGGTCTTCCTGCAATTGTGGGGGTTTCCCCTACATTTGAAAGTGCTATGAGATGACTGTTGTGAAATGGCGCTATATAAATAAAGTTGAATTGGCGGCCTATGATCCTGACAGAGAGATTTCTTGAATTTATAGAGTGATTTATAGAGTGATGACAACTACACAAAGGGATGATGTAGCCTTTTCACATTGATATCATCATGTCAAAGACAAGTCTTGGATGGCTCAGACCCTGCCCTCTGACTATGGATTGTGGTCAAAAGGTGAATGTTAACATTCCCTTTGCGCCATTACTATGGAACGAATAAAGCTAGGATCACCAAACTTGGTACACATGTTCACTCTCAGACCATGACCTTTAACTATGGGCTTGGGGTCAAAAGGTCAACTATCACAGTTAGCTTTCCCTATGCCGTGTTACTATAAAATGAGTAAAGCTTGGGTCACCAAAGTTTGTACACAGGTTCACCTTGTCATCCTGACTTCTGACTATGGCTTTGGGATTACAAGGTCAAGGTTACAATGCTATTTAAACTACATCTCAACAACAAAGAACGCTAGGATTGCCACAGTTGGTACACAGGTTCACTGTGGAACCCCAACCCACAACTACGGGTTTGGGGACAAAAAGTCAAAGGCCAAGGTCAAAATGCAATATAAACTATACATCATCAACACCACCACCTAGGGTCGCCAAAGTTTGTATACATGTTCACCCCGAGACCCTCACCTCTGACTATGGGTTTGGGGTCAAAAGGACAATGCTCATGGTTAGCTTCCCCTATACCATATATATATATACTGTATATATATATATGCAGAGCGTGCCCAAATGCCAAGTCACGTTTCGATGTGTAATGACAATAAAATTGAATCTCATCTCATACACACACACACACACACACACACACACACACACACACACACACACACACACACACACACAGAGTATATGCCATGAAAGAATGAGTAAAGCTAGGGTCACCAAACTTTGCACACAGGTTCAACCTGACCTCTGCCTATGGTTTTGGGGTTGCAAGATCAAGATTAAAATACCATATAAACTGCATCTCAACAATAAACAGAGGCTGAGGGGTACCACTATCAGCCGCCAGTATTTTTTCCTTCCGTTAATAATTTCCCTTATATATGTGGACCTAAATGCTTTATTAAACTCAGTATAAAATAGTAGTACTTTGTGATAGTAAATAATCAGCAGATATTTAACACAATTTAATTCATCTCCATCCAAAGAGCAGGAACCCCAGCTGCTCCATTTAAAAATGACCTCCCTCTCTTCTGCTAGCAGCAGAAGATCAGTTGAAGGGATGCAAAGCTACATGTTATTGTTAGCGAGTGTTGCTTCAGCTTTCTAGCATGAACTTAAAACTTCAATACTACATTAACATTCAAAGGAGGGCCTGCCTTCCAAATAAGGTAGATGGCATAACTCAACATAAAGAACAGAAGTGACTGTTCTGGCACTGACCACAGCAACACATCTATAACAAAGAAGCACTGATATTTGCAAAAAAAAAAAAAAAAAAAAAAAAAATCCTTCCTTCTCTTTGTCAATAAATGTATTTGAGATAGTAATCTTAACTGTACTGGAAAGCCAAAGTAATAGTTTTGAAAAATTTTTGTCATCAAGAGCTTTTCGTCAGACAAACTCTTCATCCTCAAGTATCTCATGATAACACAAAAGCAAGATGGCTCTATGCCTTTTTCCCCTGAGGACGATGCTTTGAAGAGCAGAGATCTATCAGACTCAAATCCATTGTGCCATGTCCACCACCACCAAAAATACCAGCTTCCAAACTCCTCCTGCATCATTCCATCCTCTGTACCTAAGTACTATGTAATCTATTTTGTCAACAATGTCCACCTTCAAAAGTCTCTTCCATGTCAGTCCATTAGATAATAATACAGCATATTTACATGTGAACAAGTGTTGGACGTGCATGCCTCCATCATGCACATGACCCACTATCAATTCAGCTACAGGTGGTCGATTGCCTCGAGTCAGTCAGCATCCCTCTTTGCATGACAGGAGGAAGGACAGGTGACCTTGCAGCCTGTGAAGTCTGCAGCACAGAAACTTCAGAGAGCAGTAACCGGGTACACTGGCCGATAAAGGGGAGGGAGAATGAAGGAGGGGGTGGGGGGAGAGGGGAAGAGACAGCTGCTGCTCTATAGATTAGAACTCAAAGCAGCTCTCTTTTTCCAAGCTCGGCTATGAAGCATATACTGTATTTGCCTGCTAGAATTGGTGTGATTGGCTGAAAATTGGGTCATCTGTCCAGTGGGCAGGGCCACCTTCAAATAGTCTCATCTAAAGGACTTATTGCACATTTGAGATATTTAGTCAAAATCCAAGTTTATGACAAAGGGAGAGTGAAATTGACACTCTCATTTATGTCGCAAAGGGTTTTAGAAGTTAAACTGAATTATCAAAAATATTCAGCACTGATACTGATTCACAGATTGTCGTTTTATGTTTTCAAACTTTTTTTTTTAAACTTCTTTTCTATAAAATTACAACATATGTGTACAATCCAGGGCTACCAGTCTAATAAAACCTGTTAAGCTGGCCTGCACTGAAGTTTTACATTTCCTCTAACTTTAGAGCCAAATATCAGAACATGCCAGATTGACTTGAGGCTGTGAATACAGTAAAGTGATCTGAACACAGCTTGAACTAACAATGATGATCAAAACAAGTTTAAACAAGGAAGAAATGGGGATTTGCGTGTGTAGTCGAGCCATAAACCAACGTATAGAAAGTGGAGTGCAGGTGCTGACAGTAGGAGGTGGGTTTACCCACAGAGAATAATACACCTCCTGCAGAGATCTTTGTGTGCCAGTTACAAAAGAGGCAAAGATGTGCATTTTAAAAAGAAAACTACTTACTCCATCATAGACGCTGGTATGGAGCAGCAGTCCTGTATTGCAGTGAGAGGGGAGGTGAGGTGGGCGGTGTACGACGCCTCCACTACCTGTTTGTTCCTGTTCACAACGTCCAAATAGCGATTGAACTTCTCCCGAATTTTCTTGGCCAACTGCAAGAAGACAGATATGTTAGTAAGAGACAACTAAAGATGACACTTTTGAAGATTTTGTCATGTTCCCTCATTCACCATTTTCAGTTTTTAGACAGTATTTAGAAAGACAGCAAGAATTCAATGTCAGACAAATACTGTATATAAACCGTTATTTACTGCATTTACTACACAGTGTTAACTTTGCATTTAACAGTTTTAATCAGGCCAGAAGAGTTAACTTTCACTTTCCATGTATTTGTTCTCCAGTGACTGTGGTAAGTAAACACGGCTAATTAAAAGGAACTGACCTCAGCTGGGTTCTGTACTTTAAAAAATAAAAGCTTTTCTGCCTCTCCTCATCTCCCTGTTTTTTTGCTACTTTGTTCTTACAAATGCTTCCTTTTTCTGGAGCCCCTGCTTTCTTCTCCGTCTTGCATTTTGAATATAAATAGATAGCTTCTTTTAGTCTTACCTCAACAAAAATAACATTTCAAGGGTAAGACCAGAGCTGTTCTTGGGCATAAGCAAAACAAACACGGCTATCCATGTTCTCAAGTTGCCACAAAATTAACTTATTTCATTTTGCATTTACAGCCCCATTTGTCCAATAAATATGTCAACTCTCATTGAAATGTGACTGTATACTTTTATATAAACAAGTGACCATATAAACAGAATGAAAACCCTCAAGGACCCAGCTCACTAAGCATCTCAACAAGACCTTAGGTACACATTTATACAAACACGCAACTTAATATTCACAAAAAAGAACAAACACACCCAGACCTCTAGTTGAGCTAAGTGTGAAATACATCACTGTTTAAAGATTGGCACAATGATGGATGCTTGAGGCTAAACAACAAAAACTCCCTCCACATTCACACACAACATCCTGCATCATTTAATAAGAGAATCCATCAAAAATTACCCTGGGAACTGTTGTATACTGTAGGCAAGCATGTGTAACAGAACCACAAGCAACTTATGGATGCATTGTTTACCATTTTTCCTTCAGAGCAATGCATTCAGTTGCCTCTCTCTTTGTAAGAACCTCATACAATTTAACTTTACATGCAATTTTAGAGGGAGGAAAAAGGTCCCCAGAATTCTCAAGTGAACAAGAAATTCTGTTTGAGGGTACAATTTACCTCATAAGCCAGGAAGCAGAAACTATTGTTTCTAGAGGAAGCAAACACGTTTGATCCTGCAGTGTTTATTGGGGCCCTCTGTGGCTGCTGCTCAACAAGCAGACACTGTAGGTTTTTTTTAATTCTCTCTGTAGAACCAAGTTGTGGTTGAGTACACAAATCACAGTGCTCTTTTAAAATGGGGATCCAGTGTTTTGGGAGAACCAATGACCAGCTCTGCAGCTGCCTCCTTGGAGACATTAACCAGCACGCCAGCAGCTTTTTCCACAGACTCCTATGCTGTGTTCGAAATGTTCACTCCCTCCCCATATAGTGTACTATATAGTGACTCAGCCATTTTGTAGTGCTGTTCGAAATCTTAACTGAAAATTTCATTCACTATACAGTACACTCAAAATATCCCACAGTGCATTTTGAAAAGTAGTGTACAACTGATGGTCACTACGTTAGCCAATACAGTGGGGTAAAAAAGTATTTAGTCAGCCACCAATTGTGCAAGTTCTCCCACTTAAAAGATGAGAGAGGTCTCCAATTTTCATCATAGGTATACCTCAACTATGAGAGACAAAGTGAGAAAAAAAAAATCCAGAAAATCACATTGAAGGATTTTTAATGAATTAATTGGTAAATTCCTCGGTAAAAAAGTATTTGGTCAATAACAAATGTTCATCTCAATACTTTGTTATATACCCTTTGTTGGCAATGACAGAGGTCAAACTTTTTCTGTAAGTCTTCACAAGGTTTTCACACACTGTTGCTGGTATTTTGGCCCATTCCTCCATGCAGATCTCCTCTAGAGCAGTGATGTTTTGGGGCTGTCGCTGGGCAACACGGACTTTCAACTCCCTCCAAAGATTTTCTATGGGGTTGAGATCTGGAGACTGGCTAGGCCACTCCAGGACCTTGAAATGCTTCTTACGAAGCCACTCCTTCGTTGCCCGGGTGGTGTGTTTGGTATCATTGTCATGCTGAAAGACCCAGCCACGTTTCATCTTCAATGCCCTTGCTGATGGAAGGAGGTTTTCACTCAAAATCACACGATACATGGCCCCATTCATTCTTTCCTTTACACGGATCAGTCGTCCTGGTCCCTTTGCAGAAAAACAGCCCTAAAGCACGATGTTTCCACCCCCATGCTTCACAGTAGGTATGGTGTTCTTTCTCCTCCAAACACGACAAGTTGAGTTTTTACCAAAAAGTTCTATTTTGGTTTCATCTGACCATATGACATTCTCCCAATCCTCTTCTGGATCATCCAAATGCTCTCTAGCAAACTTCAGACGGGCCTGGACATGTACTGGCTTAAGCAGGGGGACACGTCTGGCACTGCAGGATTTGAGTCCCTGGCAGCGTAGTGCGTTACTGATGTAGCCTTTGTTACTTTGGTCCCAGCTCTCTGCAGGTCATTCACTAGGTCCCCCCGTGTGGTTCTGGGATTTTTGCTCCCCATTCTTGTGATCATTTTGACCTCACGGGGTGAGATCTTGCATGGAGCCCCAGATCGAGGGAGATTATCAGTGGTCTTGTATGTCTTCCATTTTCTAATAATTGCTCCCACAGTTGATTTCTTCACACCAAGCTGCTTACCTATTGCAGATTCAGTCTTCCTAGCCTGGTGCAGGTCTACAATTTTGTTTCTGGTGTCCTTTGACAGCTCTTTGGTCTTGGCCATAGTGGAGTTTGGAGTCTGACTGTTTGAGGTTGTGGACAGGTGTCTTTTATACTTATGAGTTCAAACAGGTGCCATTAATAAAGGTAACGAGTGGAGGACAGAGGACCCTCTTAAAGAAGAAGATACAGGTCTGTGAGAGCCAGAAATCTTGCTCGTTTGTAGGTGACCAAATACTTATTTTACCAAGGAATTTACCAATTAATTCACTGAAAATCCTTCAATGTGATTTTCTGAATTTTTTTTTCTCATTTTGTCTCTCATAGTTGAGGTATACCTATGAAGAAAATTGGAGACCTCTCTCATCTTTTAAGTGGGAGAACTTGCACAATTGGTGGCTGACTAAATACTTTTTTGCCCCACTGTATATCCCAAAATGCAATGCACAGCTAACAGAGCAGTGAGAGGAGACCTTCACATCACAACATAAACTACCTTAAGGTATTTATATTTATTAACCTCTTGCGCTCCGTTGTACCGCGGGCGGGCAAGTCTCTGCGTCCTAGGGTGCGCCCTCGCGCGCTCTCGGACGCATGGTCCTGATGGTGGTGATGTAGGTGGTGTTGGCGTCCAAGCGCCACTGAAAAAAAAAAGGTGCATACACAGCCGCGAACAGATTAGTTCATCTGATTGACCTCTCATTCGACTAATAAGAGCCTTGAATTGGGTTTCTGAAACCTTGAAGAACCAATGAATGAAAACCTAGGAAGGAGGACCCGCCTACTGTGAATGCAGGAGCCAATTGAAGCACAGAAGTTCGGGCTGGGTGAAGAGAGATTTACTGTTGCAGCAGATGGAAAAAAAGGATGCTGGAAGAACCTGCTACAGATCCAGCAGCATGGAGAACACCCACAAGTGGGACCTGCACTCATTCCAGCAGAATAGACGTTTAGGATTCTCTTCCGTCATCATAGACCGACGGAGGCCGACGACAAAGGTCGTAAATCATTCGCCAAAACCGCAATAATGGAATCATGTTTTGACCGGGATCCACGAGCGGACCAGCGTCGCGTTCGTCTGACAATGGGGAAGAGAAGTTCACCAGGACTCTGCTGCTGTGAAGAGGTAAGGTGTTATAAGCTAAATTTATTATTTATCCCTGAAAATTGTAATCAAAAAATGACTTTTGACCGATCGGTAAATTACAACTGTACGGCGCACGAAGTACGAGCGCCGCGATAAACGGTTCATTTGCCGTGTTCGGACCGTGAACGCCCCCCCCCCCCCCCCGCTGCAGAAGAGGAGCGGGGGGGGGGCGTTCACGGTCCGAACGCCCCCTGGTCCGCGGGGGGAAGCCGCGCTGACTGCGCAGCGGTCGCCACATAGCCTTATGAGTCTATTCCGTCATGTAGCTATGGCCGTCCTCTGTAGCGAGGGTGGGGGACAACCCCCCCACACACACACACAGTAGCGAGGGGGGCGCTGTGACAGCATTGCTGTGGAAACATGCAACGAGTGTAATCCGTCATGTAGCGAGGGCCGAACTTCGTCCTTTGTAGCGGGGGGGGGGGGAGACAACCCCACACACACACAGAGACACAGCCCTGAATGTGACCTTTCATTAGAGCCCAAAATGAAGATTCTACATTGAATCATTCAAAAGTTAGACGTTTTTCCAAACTGTGCCATTTGGCAC
The DNA here is from genome assembly GCA_020510985.1 of Pholidichthys leucotaenia. Taxonomy (NCBI): domain Eukaryota; kingdom Metazoa; phylum Chordata; class Actinopteri; order Cichliformes; family Pholidichthyidae; genus Pholidichthys; species Pholidichthys leucotaenia. The sequence continues at coordinate 309,542,381 of CM035839.1, read as the reverse complement.
AATTTGGCACAGTTCCAAAACGCCTGGGAACAGCCTGAGTATAAAGCGGTGTAAAATATTCATTTTTTGTGGTATTGTTACAAAATTTGGACCTCAGCTGGATAACACTTGGTTCTACATTTCTGTTGCATTTTCCTGCCCGGATCTGAAGCTGTGTGTTATTTGCAAGCATTTGTATCAAAAAAAACACCCAGGCCAAATTTATTTTCTTCAAGTTCACTATGTTTAGATGACTGTAACTCAGTGGCTGGAGCACTTAGAGAGATCATGTTTTTTTTTTGCCAAAAAATTCAAAGTGTTTTCTTTTAAATGAGACCAACCCCATGAAGATGCTGCAAAGGGTTGAATAACAGCTTTCGATTTACTTTGGGCACATTATTTTTTGGCGTTTTTTGGAAAATTGGCCAGAGTGCAAGGGGTTAATTCAGCAAAAAATGATTTAATACCCATTTACTACAAATTACATGCAGGTATTCGTTTTTTACCACCGTTAATCTGTTATGTTTTACCGTCTCACCATGATGACGTCATTAACTGCACCATGAAAACAAGCCCAGTAGTGTCCGAAAACTTAATTTTATTGTGATATTGAGTTTACTATATAGTCCACTATATCTAAATTCACTATATAGTGAGTAGGGAGGGAGGGGGTAAACATTCCGAACACAGCCCTCCTGTTGCTTTTGTTTGCCAAAATGTCTTGAAAATAAGTTACGGGAGTTTGTATGTGAAAGTCACGGGAAGGAAATCCAAGATGAAACCTTTGTTATATTTTATATTTTCTAACTTTGAACAACAACAACAACAAAAATTGTCCAAGACACACTGAAGACGGCCTGCTGCAAAAGAATTTAGACCAGGATGGTACATGAGAAAAGCATACAAAAAGCAAAAACTGAATTATGTATGGGTAAAATAACAAAACTGGTATATGGAAAAGGAAGTCCACTATATGTGAACTCCACTGAACTTTAGGTATGCTATGTAACCAGTGCAATATTTTTAGTCTTCTACTCCTTAACGGTGAACTAGCAAACACAAAAGGCACATGTCCCTCAAAAGTTGTATATTACGATCAACACTTCAAACTGCATTTAATCAAGTGTCGTCAAGTCCTCCATCAGACTGAGTAAAGATTGGGTATTGTCCAATATAATAATTCCATACTTTGTTTAAAGCAGAAGTTGGCAGCACAGTCATTTTAAGCAGAGTCTGCATGAAGATGTTTGGAGCCATAAAATATCTGACCATATTATAAATGAAGGTAAACCAGAGTGTTTAGTATGAACTGGCCGGTCAACATTAAGAAATAGGAACATTTTTCCCATTTTAATATGAAACTCAAATTATCAGGGTTTCCTCTGGTAACATTTCTGTGTGGTGGCCCGCCTCCCTAAGGAAGTATGCTGCCACGCCTATATTAATTTAAGAAAAATTAAATATGAAAGAAATGCTCCACAAGCACGCACATGAACAATGCGTTTGACTGTCATCCGTGGGGAAGCGGCCCGCCCATCCGGGGCCTGCGTGACTGGTTCTGCAGGCAAAGCGTGTCTCTCTAGCATTGCTGTCCGAGAGAAGCATGAGCTTAAAGTACTTAAAATGCGGAAAAAAGTACAAGAGATATACAGTGGAGGCATTTATGGTGGCTTTAACCCGCTGGTAACTGAAACAACAATGAGGAGTCGCTTAGCTAAGAGGTCTGGTTAGGCTTCATTGCAGGGAAAGGCAAGAGTGACTGATGAATATGGCGATCTGTCCAGGGTGTACTCTGCCTCTTGCCTAAAGACGCTGGGATAGGGTCCAGCCACCCCCCCTCCTGAAAAAAGTTCAATTTTTCAGAGACTGCAGCTGAGCTCATCAATGTCAGACCTAAGCAGCCAATCAGAACTGCTGTGTGGGCAGGACATAAGATGCCGGTACTACTCTGGGCTGAGAGTGACAAGCTGTTGCTGGGATACAGGGCACAGGCCTTTTTCCCCCCAGAGCGTCAAACACAAACGCTGGGGGGGAGGTGGGGAATGCTCAGGGCGATCGGGTGACAAAAAGCGCATTTGGTGGACATGCAGCCTAACAGTGAGCACTGAAAAGGCACAAAATGTGTCATTTCCTTCTGAGTGGAGTGTGTATGATCCTGACTGTGTATGCTCCGTGCATGAGCTCCGAGAGCAGCTTGTTTGAACGAGATTTTTCGGACAGCGGCAAAAATCACGGAGACGAAGGAACAAGTAAGAAACAAAGTAATTGAGATCATCAGTCTGGAAAAGGTTATAAAGCCATTTCTAAAGTTTTGGGACTCCAGCGAACCACTGGGAAAGCTATTATCCACAAATGGCAAAAACATGCAACAGTGGTGAACCTTCACAGGAGTGGCCGACTGACCAAAATTACCCCAAGAGTGCAGCGACGACTCATCCAAGAGGTCACAAAAGACCCCACAACAACATCCAAAGAACTGCAGGCCTCACTTGCCTCAGTTAAGGTCAGTGTTCATGACTCCACCATAAGAAAGAGACTGGGCAAAAATGGCCTGCATGGCAGAATTCCAAGATGAAAACCACTGCTGAGCAAAAAGAACAAAGGCTCGTCTCAGTTTTGCCAGAAAACATCATGATGATGCCCAAGACTTTTGGGAAAATACTCTGTGGACTGACGAGACAAAAGTTGAACTTTTTGGAAGGTGTGTCCCATTACATCTGGCATGAAAGTAACAGCATTTCAGAAAACGAACATACCAACAGTAAAATATGGTGGTGGTAGTGTGATGGTCTGTTTTGCTGCTTCAGGACCTGGAAGACTTGCTGTTGTAAATGGAACCATGAATCCTGCTGTCTACCAAAAAATCCTGAAGGAGAATGTCCGGCCATCTGTTCGTGACCTCATGCTGAAGTGCACTTGGGTTCGGCAGCAGGACAATGATCCAAAACATGCCAGCAAGCCCACCTCTGAATGGCTTAAGAAAAATAAAATGAAGACTTTGGAGTGGCCTAGTCAAAGTCCTGACCTGAATCCGATTGAAATGCTGTGGCATGACCTTAAAAAAGGCGGTTCACGCTCAAAAACCCTCCAATGTGACTGAATTACAACAATTCTGCAAAGATGAGTGGGCCAAAATTCCTCCACAGCACTCATTGCAAGTTATTGCAAATGCTTGATTGCAGTTGTTGCTGCTAAGGGTGGCCCAACCAGTTGCTGCTAAGGGTGGCCCAACCTGCTATCTCTGCGAGTAGCAAAAAGACGTAACAACCTAATAGTTTTTTGAATGCAAAAGATGCAATAGACTTACACAATGGTCCCCTCCGGCATACAACTAGGAAAATACCGGTCGCTATGGAGGGTGAGAATATGTATGGGTACATATTCATACCATGTAGGATAACTAAGTAGACGGTTGTGCTGTTTCATCCCATCTAGCAACAATGCTCTGCACTGTGTGTGTTTATATATTTACATATTTATTCCATCTAGCTACAATGCTCCGCACTGGGTGTGTTTATATTTATATATCTATATATTTATTCCATCTGGCTACAATGCTCCGCACTGTGTGTGTTTATATATCTACATATTATTCCATCTAGCTACAATGCTCCGCACTGGGTGTGTTTATATTTATATATCTATATATCTACTCCATCTAGCTACATTGCTCCGCACTGTGTGTTTATATATTTACATATTTATTCCACCTAGCTGCAATGCTCCGTACTGTGGGTGTTTATATAGCTACATATTTATTCCATCTAGCTACAATGCTCCACACTGTGTGTTTATATATTCATGTATTTATTCCATCCAGCTACAATGCTCTGCACTGTGTGTCTGTGTGTATATATATATATTTATAGTAATATGTACATATGTATATTAGCTGCTCTTGCTTGCTTGCTTTTTTTTCTTGCCTTCTGAGTGTTGCTCTGAGTGTTGCTATCCCTGTGCTGTTGCAATCCTGGAATTTCCCCTTTGTGGGACTAATAAAGGCTTATCTTATCTTATTAGGTTTAGGGGGCAATCACTTTTTCACACAGAGTCATGTAGGTTTTTTTTCTCTTAACAAACACCTTCATTTAAAAACTGAATTTTGTGTTTACTTGTGTTATCTTTGTGTAATATTTAAATTTGTTTGATGAGCAAACATTTAAGTGTGACAAACATACAAAAAAATGAGAACTCCGTAAAGGGGCAAACTTTTTCACACCACCGTATATACATGTGATTTCTTAGTTGTTTTTTTAATAAATTTTCAAAAATCTCCAAAAAAACAAAAAACAAAACTTCCACATTGTCATGGGGTATTGTGTGTAGAATTTTGAGCAAAAACATTAATTTAATCCATTTTGGAATGAGGCTGTAACAAAATGTGGAAAAAGTGAAGTGCTATGAATACTTTCCGGATGAACTGTGCGCGTTCGCATAAGGGCCTTTTCCACTAGCACGCTTTAGCGCGACACGGGACGGCTCAGCATGCTTTGTACGCTTTTCCACAAGCCCCAACACGGTTTAACAGCCGCGATTCTCAGCCCCGCTCCAGGGCAGGGTACAGCAGTGCTGAGCTGTTCCGTGTTGTGACGTTAACAGACTGGTCGCCGCTGATTGGTCAGGTCGTAACCGGTGCTGATTGGTCAGGTTGGAACCGCCCCTCTCCTCCTCCTCATCTACCAAATCTTCACGACCTTCTCAATAAAGTTTAAAAAAAAAAAAAAAAAAAAAGAATCTTCACGACCGCCTTTACTCAGCGCGCAACCACTGTTGGCGGTTTCTTTTCAGTGTATTGCTGTGCTATTTTCATTTATTCTCTATCAAAAATGGCTTCACGTAATAAAGGTGTTCCATGGACCAATAAGGAGCTGCAGTGTGTGCTCACTGCATTGTCAGACGAACGTATTCAGCGCGAGTTGGACGGAGCCGCCCGGAATGAAAAAATATGCCGGGAGGTCTCGACATCGGAGTCCTTTAACGGTGAGTTTTAATTTTTTTTTATTGTGCATTTTTTCGCAAATATATTCGGTAAGACGCTCAGTTTATTTATGCAATAAAAAAGCTGTTCATTTGTGGATGGATCGCTGCTTTATTGCAGCACACTGCGGACTAAAGCTTTTATTTTAATTATTCATGTGAACAATACGCTGAAATAAGCTTATGTATTCTTGTTAAAAACTATTGTCTTTTCTGTATATATTGCACTTTCATGCTGTATTTTATTGTGTGCATTTTCCTTGTAGAATCATCCCACGCGTCCGCCGCGACAGCCCGCACGGATTATTCAACCGAGCCTTCCGGACCCACAGCTGGCAGAGACGGATTAATTCATTCGAGTCTTCGTGACCCAGTTTGGGAAGCTGGTATAGAGACACTCAGTGGTCGGCGTGTATAAAATGTCGATTAACCTTCATGTTGTGTTGCAAAGTTTTTTTTTTCTTTTAATATTTTGTATATAATAAAATGGAATTGTTTTGGAAAGTGTGGTTTGTCTGTTATAACACTGAATTATAAAACAGTATAATTACATAGAAATTCCATTGCCTAGTCTGATCAAAATTATGCCGATCTTCCTGTCAGGGGTCAACCATTGTAAAGGTAATGTAATTTTTAACTAGACCAAAAAACAAATCTTTTTATAAGCTTTCTGTTCTTTTTATTGAAATATCATAAAAAATCAGCACCAAGTCAAAGTAGGTGTAAGTATATGTAAATTGAATGTTCTATCGGCATTCCAAATTCAGAGGTTTCCAATACTTTAGAAGGAGTGTAGCATCATCTAAACGGAAAATAATAATACTGTTGTTCCAAACGTTGACCTGAAGGTGAAAAACATGAATTTTTTTAATTCAGTACATCCAAAATGCCCTAGGATGTAAAAAATAATACAATTTGGTGTAGTCCAGTGTGCCACCGTCTCATTATTTAATACGAATAAAAACAAGTTTCAGCTCATTATTTCTAGGTCATTTGGCAGTTAATTCAAAACAAAAGTGACTTGTGTTGTTGCAGCTTAATTATGAGATAAAATTAATTGTGAGATAAAACCACAGAGCGAGCAAGGCAATAATCCTTGGATCCTTTTTTGTCTCGTGTAAATAAGGACTCAGTCGGGTGCGTAACGTCACGGGAGTGTGGCCCCGCCTTGCTGAGAATCTGCTGCCGCCCCGCTTCTCAAACCTCCTAACACAAACCATCACAGCACAAGCACAACACCGTGCTAATGGAGACAGAAGCATTCCGAGCCGTACTGAAGTGAATCGAGCCGTACCGAGGTGTGCTGGGCTAGTGGAAAACAGGCCATAGAGTTGTGCTAAGTTTATATACCCTGGTGTGTCAACACAAGTTCACACAGGTTTAAACGGCTACTAAAGGTAACTGTCCTCACCCGTTTTCCGTTTACTTGTAATTAGTGTGTGTGTGTGTGGGGGGGGGGGGGGGGGTTAAAAAGTCTGAGTTTCTGGGCTCCCGACAGACCCCTGAATGTTTCATCCAGTGCTGCACTGACGCTGCTGGGTTCCAAGCCATGGGGAAAGCAAAAGAATTATCAAAAGACCTGTGGAAGAAGATAGTTGAACTTTATAAAACAGGAAAAGGATATACAAACATATCCAAGGAATTGAGAATGCCAATCAGCAGTGTTTAAACTCCTAAGAACTGGAAAATGAGGGATTCTGTAGAAACCAAGCCACGGTCAGGTAGACCAACATAAATTTCAGCCACAACTGCCAGGAAAACTGTTCGGGATGCAAAGAAAAACCCTCAAATAACTTCAGATAACATACAGGACTCTGGTGGGAAAAAAGTGGTGTGGCCATTTCAAGACGCACAATAAAGAGGCACTTCCAAGAAAAATGGGCTGCATGGTCGAGTCGCCAGAAGAAAGCCATTACTATGCCAATGCCACAAAGCAGTCCACTTAAAATACACCAAACAGCACAGAGACAAGCCTCAAAACTTCTGGAACAAAGTTATTTGGAGTGATGAGACCAAAATTGAACTTTTTGGCCACAACCAGAAACGCTACATTTGGAGGGGAGTCAGCAAGGCCTCTGATGAAAAATACACCATTCCTACTGTGAAACACGGAGGTGGATCGCTGATGTCTTGGGGATGTGTGAGTTACAAAGGCACAGGAAACTTCGTCAAAATTGATGGCAAGATGAATGCAGCATATTATCAGAAAGTACTGGAAGAAAATTTGCACTCATCAGGCTGGAAGCTGTGCATGGGACGCACTTGGATATTCCAACACGACAATGATCCAAAATATAAGGCCAAGTCAACCTGGCTACATCAGAAAAAAGTGAAGTTTCTGGAGGGCCATCTCAGTCTCCGGACCTCAATATCACAGAGCAACTTGGGGGAGATCTCAAACATGCAGTTCATGAAAGACAGCCCAAGAATTTAAATGAACTGGAGGCTTTTTGCCAAGAAGAATGGGCAGCTTTATCATCTGAGAAAATAAAGTGCCTCATCCACAACTACCACAAAAAGCTTCAAACCACACACACACACACACACACACACACACACCAGTAAGTTCCGACCAAGCAATTTGATTGGACAAGAGGATTCCAGAAGTTACTATAATCCGCGATAACTGTACTCCAATTTCAATGGATATGTATCACTCCGCTTCAAAGGTGTTCTCATAATGTTAATTACTAACAGTATTTTTCCATCAACTGACAATAGCAGTACTGTTCTGGATACCTTAATTTCCAAAGTGAAGCGCTGTTTGACAAGAAATTATACATCTGTGACCGAGAAGTCCCACCCTTTTGTAAAGGTCTACTTCCGTCTCCGTCATTTTAACATTATTAAACGATTTCACATGTGTTCAAAAAAAAAAAAAATCAGGCAGTGCTAGAGTTTGTCTTGATTAACAAACCACAATACCTTTGTGGTGATGGACTCTTTGTTTCATCTAAAAATGTGAAGAAAAGCGAACAGAATGTGCTAAATCACTAGCATGCTAACTACTACGTTTAGCAACACTTCACTTGCTAGATTTAGGGACTTTTTTCCTCAGTTGCGCAAAATAACTGGTTAAACAAACAAATCAGTATTTTGTCCAGTACTGCTGTCATTTAATAAATTGTGCTTGCCGGAACTGTTGTATAAAAGCAATATTACACTCGAGTTTGTATACTCATGATACTGAACTCCCTCTCGTGTAATATTGCAGAGAGAGATAGATTTTATTTATTTACAGACAGAGAGATCACAATTTAGACATGTGAATTTTATCAAGTAAATTTGTAATTTTTCTTCTCAAATTTCTAACATCCCTCACCCCAGTACTTTTGCAACTTTTTTCTTGTATGATTATGATTTTTACTTCTACACAGGAGGTTGTTTTTCCCATAGCATCGAGGTGTTTATGCGTCTGTCTGTAGCATTACTTAAAAAGTAATAATGAACAGACTAAGATTTGGACTTTACAAGTTGGGGTGAGATAAGATGTAGCACTGGGATATTTTAAAGGACACAGAGAAATGTGCTACCTTGGCATTGGTATGTGTGCTCCCAATGGTAACAAGATTTCTTGAAATTTCGTCAAGACCACTGGTCAAATGAAAATCACTGGAAATGGGGTTTCACTTTCTGATACAGCCAATATAAGCCTGCTTCTCTTCTGGCAGCAACTAAGGTAAAAGGCCTGGAGAAAAAGAAAAAAAAAAATCCCAAAGGCAGTAACTATGCATTTGGGGGTGGATCACAGTTTCCAAAATTTAGGTATTTATTAAAATGTGACATTTAAAATCAAGACAAAATGTGTTTCTAGACTGAAATCCAAACAGTTAATTTTAAAGTCTCGTTTATACTTTATGCTCAGGTTGCTGCGCAAGCAAAAAGTGACATCATTGAACAGACTGAATTGTTTATTCCAGCACATGGGGCACCTCCAGTTTTCATGGTAAGCGATGTTGATTTTATCTGTTATTTTCACCAGCTGAACTCCGGGATTCCGCGGGCGGTCACGTCTCTGCATCGTAGTGCGTCTCAGTGTGCACTGAAAAAAAAAAAAAAAGCTGCATTTCCATTCTTCCAGTACAGACACAGCCGTGAACAGAAAGCCAAAGGAGGGCTTGATTGGTTTAGATTTGATTGACCTCTCATTCGATTAATAAGAGCCTTGAATTGGGTTTCTGAAACCTTGAAGAACCAATGACTGAAAACCTAGCAAGAAGGACCTGCCTACTAACGATAGCGAATACAATGAGCCAATTGAAGCAGAGAAGTTTGACGATTGATGTGTCGTTTAGCCAATGAAATTCTGAATTCAGCAATACCTGACATGCCTTTGATATGTGTTTATATTGCCGTTAAAACACGTGCGTCCCCGTGTGTAAAATCTTTTTTGCCTAAGCCGCTGGGTGACACACATTGAGACCTGTGCGTAACGGTAGCGTTAGCCACTGTCAGCCATTAGCCAGTCTTTTTTTAATTACTACTGTTCTTATTTGTTTTGAAAAATGGTTCACAAAAACCGCAATCATGGAAGCGAAGATGGTTTGACCGGGTCGGGTGACCAGAACCATGAGTTCGTAACAACCGGACCAGCTTCATGTTTGTCTGACAATGAGGAACAGATGTTCGCTAACGACACTGCGGTTGTGGACAGGTAAGTCTTATAATCTAAATTATTCTTTATCGATAAAATTAGTAATAAAAATAACTTTTGACCAATTGGTAATTACAAGGGTCCCACTTGGCGACGTTTTTGTGTGCGTTGGGGGGGGGGTTGTATTTGTTGCTGTGTATATTGCAGAAAAATTTAATAATTTTTAGTATAATTTTTATTTCACTGTACGCTATTTTGTCCTGTTTAAAAAAAATAAAAAAAAAATTTAAAAAAAGGAACTGTGGTGTGTATGTCTGGGTTATTATGCCTTTGTTTTACTGTGTAAACGTGATCTGGTGAAATGGAGCCCTGATGTGAGCACACTATTGTGAGCACCCCAGGTGGACATCGGTATTCAATCTGTACATTTTCAGTCCAGTGATTTACAAAGTGATTCATAATTTTCTAAAGCCTCATTCAGAACATTATAGTCCCACAGACTGGTTTTCATCTGGGGCAGCATTTACAAATCACTGGATGGAGAATGTACCTGTACATGTACAGATTGGATTCCGTGGTCCACTTGGGGTGCGCACTTGGTCAGGGGTCCAGTTGACCTGTATCTGTGTAAACTGGTGAGATAGTGAACTCTGGAAAAATTGGAGGGGGGAGAGGGTTGTTTTTGTGTATACTTTAGTGAAATGTATTAATTTTTCGCATAATTTTTCTTACACTGTAGGCTATTTTTGCCTGTAAAAACAGGAACTGTGCTGTGTATGTCTGGGTTGTTACCCCTTGGTTTTACTGTGCAAACTGCTGAGATAGTGAACTCTGGAACATAGCTTTCCAAACTGTGCCATTTGGCACAGTTTGGCACAGTTCAAGAACGCCTTGTTACAACCTGAGAAAAAAGCTGTGTAATATACTGTATTCATTTTTTGTGGTATAGTTACAAAATTTTGACCTGAGCTTGAAAACACTTGGTTCTACATTTCTGTTGTTTTCCAGCACGTTTCACACAGCTGTATGTTATTTGCAAGCATTTATATCTAAAAAAAAACAAAAAAAAAAAAAAAAAAAAAAACACCCAGGCGAACTTTATTTTCTTCAAATTCAGTATGTTTAGATGATTGTTAATCAGTAGCAGGAGCACTTACAGAGATTATGACTATTTTGCAAAAAAATTCAGAGTGTTTTCTTTTAAATGAGACCAACCCCATGAAGATGCTGGAAAGGGTTGAAGAACAGCTTTTGATTTACTTTGGGCATGTTATTTTTAGGTGTTTTTAAGGAAACTGACCAGAGTTCAACAGGTTAAGAGACCAAAATTTTTAGATGACACATTTATCTTGATCTAATGCATTATCCAGAAATTTTTCAACATGGTTTTTCCAATTTTTTTCAGTGCATGTACACAGAAAAATAAAGGTATCTGTTCTGTACCTTACAGGATACTTTTCAGAAAAGTACCCTGTAAGGTCCAGAAATGGTCCTTAAGGTGGCAACTACGGACCTCTGTTTGGATTTTAAGATACATTTTTGTCACTGGGGCTCCAGGTACGTTCTTCAAGGTACAGTTCTCGTACCCTGTTAGAGTGCTGCTGGAGCGACAAGTGTTTGTACCTTTTTAGGTCCATTTCTGCACTGTGATTTCTTAGTGTTTTTAAAAAAAAAAAAACCACATTGGCTAAAAAAAAAAAAAGTGTAAACATCAGACAGCACGTGTATAAGAATGCCTTTCTGTGCTAGATGTTAGAAGAAATGAAAAACAAAAACAAAGGGGGGGGGAAGCAGGAAAAGATAAGCCATCAGCCAATTATAGGACATGATTTTAGTCACTAAAAAAGTGATCGTCTATTAGGACTCAGACCATAAAATGTGCCAGCTGTAGTCTTTTCAGTGTTCCTACCAAAACAGGAAAGTTACATATGTTGCTTTAGTGTTAATCACACACAGGTGCATCTCAGTAAATTAGAATATTATTGATAGTGGCTTTCAGCTCGTCTGCATTGTTGAGTCTGGTGTCTCAAATATCTTCCACTTGACAATACTCCATAGATTCTCTATGAGGTTTAGGTCTGGAGAGTTTGCTGGCCAATCAAGCACAATGATACCATGGTCATTAAACCAGGTATTGGTACTTTTGGCAGTGTGGGCAGGTGCCATGTCCTGCTGGAAAATTAAATCAGCATCTCCATAAAGCTTGTCAGCAGAGGGAAGCATGTAGTGCTCTAAAATTTCCTGGTAGACAGCTGCACTGACTTTGGACTTTATACAACACAATGGACCAACACCAGCAGATGACATAGCTCCCCAAATCAGATGCCAAGTCCTGTCATGAAAATCAAGGTCCCAGAGTCTGGAGGAAGAATGGGGAGGCACAGAATCCAAGTTGCTTGAGGTCCAGTACAAAGTTTGGACAGTCAGTGATGATTTGGGGAGCCATGTCATCTGCTGGTGATGGTCCACTATGCTGTATCAAGTCCAAGGTCCGTGTAGCCATCTACCAGGAATTTTAGAGCACTTCATGCTTCCCCTCTGCTGAAAAGGTTTATGGAGATTCTGATTTCATTTTCTAGCAGGACTTGGCACCCGTCCACACTACCAAAAGTACCAATACCTGGTTTAATGACCATGGTATCACTGTGCTCAACTGGCCAGAAAACTCATCTGACTTAAACCCCATAGAGAATCTATGGAGTATTGTCAAAATGACGATTAGAGGAACCACAATCAACAATGCAGATGAGACTTCCGGTTATGGCTGCCACGTAGGACGGACGTGTCTCGCTCTGCTCTGCTCCTGGAAAAAAAAAAATCGGCAAATAACTCTCTCATTTGGGACAGAACGTATCCCAGCATTTGGGCGAAGATATGTCGGCGAAGCCTAAGGCTGGAAAACCAGGAAAAGGAAAAAGCGAGCCGCCGAAACAGTCCAAATTAACGGACTTTCAGGTCTGTGACGCAGTAAACAAAACTCCATATATGGCGGAGGAGGCTGGCAACGCTGCGATATCTGCGGGGAATGGCGCAGATGCGCTGATGGCTGCCATGAGTTCAATGAGAGCGGACTTTTCCTCTAGATTTGATGGGATTATGACAGCGTTGGAAGGAATAAGAAAGGAATTGGGTGACTGTGTAGACGAACGGCGCAGATGGAGCTCCGTCTCGCTAGTGCTGAAGATGACGTCACCCGTCTTCAATTAAAGGTGCGCACTTTGGAAAAAAAAAATAAATCTCTGGAAGATAATATTTGGATTTGGAATCTCGGTCGAGACAGAATAACTTGAGGCTGGTGGGTCTTCCAGAGGAATCAGAAGGTCGGGACGTATGTTCCTTTCTGGAAAAGTGGATTCCGGAGGTGTTGGGCAGCGAGGAGTTGCAATCAGCAGTGGTTCTGGAAAAAGCACATCGTATTGGCCCACGGAGAGATAAGGGACCGCCGAGGACCTTAATTATGAAGTTTCTTAGCAACAGAGACAGGATGAAGATCTTCAACGCTGCACGAGCTAAAAAAGGAGAGATTAAACACCAGGACCAGCAGGTGCGGTTCTACCCAGATTTGGCCACAGGAATCCAGCAATTGAGGAAGCAGTTTGATCCCATACGTAAGGAGCTGCGCAACCTTGGGATTCGTCATGGTGTAATATATCCTGCGAGACTGCTGACCACGTATGAGGGCAGAACCCACATTTTCAAGACCCCAGAGGAGGCGCAGGAGTTCATCAAGAAGATCAAAGAAGAAGAAGAGACTGGTGGGAGCTAAGCATGAACAAAATATAAGGTAGAATAATTAAGCATTTGCACAGGCATCTGACTGACTTGAAGTAAATAGTAAGTTTACAAAATATAGATTGTATTATATATTAAAAAAACAAAACAAAAACAAAACAAACAAACAAAAAAAAAACTATGATGTACAAAGTTGTTAAAAATTTTGGAGTTAAGTTGGAAAACTACAGAGGAGAGTTAATGTTACGTCATTAAAAGCAGTAGAGTTAGGGTGATTGGGAGGATGAAGAAGGAGTGGCTTAGGCTGATCCTCGTGGATGTGGAACGGTCGATGGCTATATCGGGAGACAGAATTTTTCTTTTGATTTTGGGGGGTTTGCCACAAGTGTGGGAAGGGGAAATTTGTTTGTGTGTAGTTTGTAGGATGAATGTTCAACCACTCATGTTTTTGCTTCTCTGTATGAGCATGTTTACACTGCAAGGTAATCCCAAACTCTCTATTGATCATGGACCAAAGTGTTAATCTTAATTTAACTTCATGGAATTGCAGAGGTCTACAAAATTTAAAAAAACTTAAACAAGTTATGAATAAAATAAAGGACATGGTTCAAGAATTGTGTTTTTACAAGAAACTCATCTGATAGAGGAGGATGTTAAAAGAATTAGGAGTAGATGGCAGGGAAGTGTATTCACCTCTTCATTTTCATCCCGAGCCAGGGGAGTTATGACTCTCATACATAAATCAGTTCCTTTTCAGGTGAAAAATGTAATTGGAGACAAATTTGGAAGATATGTAATCATTCAAGGTTCTTTGCTATTAGAAAATATAAATCTTGTGAACTTATATGGTCCCAATATAGATGATCAGAAGTTCTTTGCTAATTTATTTCTCATCTTATCATCACTTACAGGGCAACATATAATAGCAGGGGATTTTAATTGTACATTGAATCCAGGTGTGGATAGATCAACAGGACTGGATTGTACGCACATTGGATGTAGGATGACTATTAATCATTTTATGAAAGAATTGAGATTGTTAGATATATGGAGAGAAATGAAACCACAAGTTAAAGCCTATTCTTGTTATTCCAGTACCTACAAGACATTCTCACGTATTGATTATTTTTTGATTTCCACAGAATTAAGGTCCAAGATTCAAAACTGCTTTTATGATAACATCGTGATCTCTGATCATGCACCCTGTTGTCTAATATATGTAGATAAAAAATTGACAAAGGAATCAGGTAGATGGCAATTTCAGCATAAATGGCTTCAGGATGAGGAATTTGTCAAGTATATAGAAAAACAGATAGACGAGTTCTTTGACATCAATACTACACAAACATCAGCATGTGTAAAGTGGGAGGCTTTCAAAGCTTTTATTAGGGGACATATTATTAGTTATACAGGATCAAAATCTAAGAAGACTCGAGAGGAGAGAGCTAAATTGGAACATAAAATAAAAAGTCTTCAGGAAAAAGTGTATGCAGGAAGTGACCCAAGGTTGGAGAATGAATTACTGATTTTGAGAGCTGAATACGACAAAAAATCAGCGAATAGAGCTGCCTCGAGTCTTCTAAGATTGAAACAATCTTTTTATGAACAAGGTGAAAAATCAGGAAAATTATTAGCATGGCAGATTAAACAATTGGAAATTAAAACACCAATTACCAGTATTATAAGTAACGGACAGGTAGTTATAGATCCTTTAGAAATTAATAGAGCCTTTAGAGATTACTATGAAAAATTATATGATACCAAAAATGAACCTGATTTAACAAAACTAAATGGGTTTTTGAACGAACTATCTATACCGTGTATACCAAATGAAAACAGGGAGATATTGGAGTCTAAAATTAGTCAAGAAGAAGTTGGGCTAGCCATTGATAATATGAAATCAGGAAAAAGTGCAGGACCAGATGGTCTTCCAGTTGACCTTTATAAAAAATTTAAGAATAAATTAATAAAACCTTTTTTGGAAATGGTTTTAGAAGCATTTCAAAATAATAATTTACCATCATACATAAATAATGCCTTAATTATACTGCTGCCAAAACCAGGTAAGCCCTCTAATAAATGTGAAAATATGAGACCAATAAGCCTATTAAACGCCGACCTTAAGATAATCTGTAAAATTTTAGCAAGACGAATACAAGAAATTTTACCAAATATTATTAATCGAGATCAGAATGGCTTTATAAAGGGTAGACAAGGCTTCCATAATGTAAGAAGACTATTTAATATTTATTTTAATAAAGAAGCACTGGATACAGCTCTCCTATCATTGGACGCCGAAAAGGCCTTTGATAGAGTTGAATGGCCCTTTCTTTTTGAAGTCCTACAAAGGTTTGGACTTGGAAATAATTTCATAAAATGGGTTCAAATAATATACAATAATGCTACAGCAGAAATCCTAACAAATAACAATATTTCAAAACCAATAAAAATCAATAGAGGATGTCGACAAGGCTGTCCACTTTCACCTTTACTGTTTACTATGGCAATTGAACCTTTAGCGATAGCGATACGTTTACATTCACAAATATATGGAATTAAAGTTGGACCAACAGAACATAAAATCTCCCTGTACGCCGATGATATAATTTTGTTTATGTCGAATCTAAAAAAAATCAATTCCAACCTTGTTGAATTTAATAAAGAATTTTGGGGAAATATCAGGATATAAAATAAATAAAACTAAATCTTCAATATTAATGCTAAATGAGACCCAGAGAAATTACCCAGCCCCTGAGGCAAATCACTTCAATGTTGTAAATCAGTTTAAATATTTAGGAATCCAAATTATGCCTAAGCTAGAATCAGTCGCCAGCGTCAACTATGAAGCCTTAATGTCAGATATCAATGAGTTAACTCAGAGATGGATGTCACTACCAATGTCGATGATCGGGAGAATCAATATACTTAAAAGTAATATTTTACCTAAAATACTTTATTTATTTCAATACATTCCCTTATCACCACCTTTAGATTTATTCTCAAGAATAAAAAAAAAGTTAGTGGAATTTATATGGAACAACAGGAGGGCTAGATTACGTCTGTCTTTATTATATTTACCATTTGATCGTGGAGGTCTGAAATGTCCAAATTTTATGTTGTATTATTGGTCGGCACAACTGAGGTCTATGACATATTATTTTTCATCAAATGATCTCCCTCACTGGACTGAAATGGAATCATACAATTTACCTTTACCTCTTCCCATATTCATATACTCAGATTCGGCAAAAAAATTACAAAAACAAGTTAAAAATCCATTTGTAAAGCATATGATCAAAATATGGTGTGAAGCTAAAAACTATTTAAAAGAACCACAGTTATTGTCACAATTTAGTCCAATATGGGGTAATCAATATTTTAAACCAGGGAGAGCGGACGCTGTATTTAAAGTATGGAATTTAAAAGGGATACAAAAGATTCAGGATTTATATTTGCCATGTGCAGACAACATAATGTCTTTTGAAGAGCTGAGGATCAAATTTAATCTCAATAGAACACATTTTTTTTAATATCTTCAACTTAGAAACTTTATTCGATCAAATCAAAATAAAGCTCTCACTCGACCTATTTATTCATCCTTGGAAAAAATGATGATGAAAGATAGTAAAAGAAAGGGTATTATTTCAGAGTTTTATAACTCATTGACACTATCTTCAAGTGAAAATTCACTGAAAAGATTAAACTACTGGAAAGAAGATCTGCAAATTGAAATTTCGGAGGAACAATGGGAATTGGCTTGTACAGAAGCTCAAACCAAATCAATAAATGCACGCCTTAAATTGATACATTTCAAATGGTTAATGCGGATGTATGTTACACCGGAGGAGTTAAATAGATATAACAAAAATATACCAGATACATGCACAAAATGCATGGAAAGTAAAGGAACCCTATTTCATTGTTTATGGGAATGTAGATTAATAAGAATGTTTTGGGAAGAGGTGAGGGTAACAATTGAAAAAATAATCTCAAAACAAATCATACTGAATCCTAAACTGTTTTTGTTGGGTCTGTACCCAGAAAAGCATAATTTTAATAAAAGTGAAAGAACATTCATAGACCTCAGTTTGCTTAATGCCAAAAAATGTATTGCACTATTATGGAAAAAGACTCATAGACCAGATGTGACTCAGTGGTTAAGACAGATGTTAACAAACCTTCCATTAGAAAGAATAACATATATACTGAAATCAAAGGAAATTGTGTTTGAGAATATATGGAGACCTTTTATTGATTATGTAAAAAATTTAAACATAACTCTTGAAGAAGAAGGTGAATGATGTGTGTGGACCTTGTAAATTCCAAACTGGTGAACATAATATGTATACTTATGTATTGGATTGTCTAGACTAAACAGAGGAGCATTGTTGAAGATTTGATTTTGTTGGTGGTTGTTGGTGTTTTTAGTGCATTTTTTTTTTTTTTTGTAGTACTTTAGCGTTAGTGTTTGATTGTTTGTATCATGTTTGTTAAAAAAAAAAAAAGGTTCAATAAAGATATTGTGGAAAAAAAAAACAATGCAGATGAGCTGAAGGCTGCTATCAAAGCAACCTGGGCTTCCACAAAACCTCAGCAGAACCACAGGCTGATCACAAACATGCCACACCACACTGATGCAGTAATTCATGCCAAAAAAAAGCCCCAACCAAGTATTAAGTGTGTACATGGACATACTCTCAGTCAGCCAACTCAATTACTGAAATAAACTTTTTTGATGATATTCTAATTTAATGAGATGCATCTGTACGGACTGTTGAGTGTGTGAAAGGCAGAAGAAGTCTGCCTAGATTGCATTTTTATCTTTTTGCTCAACTCTCATTTAACTGGTTAGCACCATGTGTATCATCTATTTTATGTCCTTGAACGCTAACCACTGAGATGAACTTCAGCCAATGCTAGTCACCAGTGAAGCTATAGCACAGGCTGGCAGAGAACCAACACATACGACAGTGCAAGTGTCAACATCCAGGGTCAGCTGGTGGTCACAAAGCAGAGTGTGGAGAACATTTTTGGCTTCTGAGAGGACAAGATTGGTAAGATGCTTTGTTCTAATAATGTGCATAACACCATATTATAGATTTCAGTAGATGATAAATGTATAGTTTTAAAGTAAACACTGGCTGAAACTTGAATGGGTCTGTGAGGCAACAGTACTGAATGAGTGTAAAACAAAAGATTCTTGACAAAACTTTAAATATTTTGTCAAATGGTGGCTGTATGTGTACATTGAGGGCAACAATAAAACAAAACTGTGAATACTTTCCAAAGTTATTGTGATTCACCTCCTCCGCCTTGTTTAATAAAGAGTTATTTCCACAGTAACTGAACCCCCTTTGTTCACATCCCATAACGCTCCCTGTTTTTAAAAAAAAAAAAAAGGGGGGGGGGGCTAAAGCTAAGAACAGGAAAATATACTATGACCCACCGGCCGCCTGTACACCTAATCAGCCGTGGGCTATTCCTATTAGCGCTTTAACAGGGGGCCTGAGGCAGAGCGCACAATTATTGAAACGCCACCACATGGAACACACATACCCAGACACTGCCATAACCTCACACACACAAGGTTAAACATAAACAGAGCTGTTCATGCGTGGCAGTTGGCTGTAGTGAACTTTGTATCAAAACTGAGAAGCGTTTAAATAGCTGAGGCAGAAAATTCAAAGGGGCTTCAATTTTACCAGAGTAACAAAAGAAACCAGAAACTTCTGGTTGTGCAAGTTAAATCTTCATTTACACACTGCAATAGTGCAGTCAAAACCAACCTGTGCTCTGCAGGTTAACCACACACTCAGACTTTCATTTTCTGATCCATCTGATCAGTCAGTGGGACTGCTTTAGCCACAAGACTCAGAGTGCAACGGGTGTTCCCAGAAGTCCTGTGTTGCATTTAACGAGGTTTGCCAGCCGACTTTTAACCACAGTCACAGGCAGTAGCGTTCAGTTATAGAGACTGCAGAAAAGAAATTCAGTAGATAAAGGGATACACAGAGGGAAACAGGCCTGTTCTCCAATCTTCAACTGTTTTCTGATGTAGAAGCTGCAGAACATGTTTTGCATCTCTACAGATAGATGCATTGCATGTAGGGATGTTTTAAAGGTTTACCTGAGACCAGTTTTTATACAATGTAACTAAATCTGAACAATTCATAAAAGAGATGCTTTTGTTAAGACAGTGGAGTGTAAACTTCCCCTAGATCAGGGGTGTTCAATCATGTGCCATGGAGGGCCAAGACCCTGCAGGTTTTCGCTTCTACCCAGTCTCTTCAGCAGGTGTTTTCACTCATCAGCAATCAGTGGCAAGAAATTCAGTAAAATCTGCTGTTGAAGACACTGGTTGGAGCTGGGGTGTCAAACTCATTCCATGGAGGGCCAAGACCCTGCAGGTTTTACCTCCAGCCAGTCTCTTCAACAGGTGTTTTCACTGATCAGCAATCAGTGGGAAGAAATTCAGTGAAATCACCTGTTGAAGGCACTGGGTGGAGGTAAAACCTGCAGGGTCTTGGCCCTCCATGGAATGAGTTTGACACCCGTGGGTTGGAGGTAAAGTCTGCAGAGTCTTGGCCCTCCATGTCACATGATTGGACACCCCTGCCCTAGATGTATTGTTTAAAAAAAAAACTAATGAAACACTGAGCAAACAAATTACAATATGAATTTTGTGGGGTGGTGGGTATGAATTTACTCTATCAAGTCCTTCATAACAGCATTATTATAACTATATAAATGTTAAAGTCAATCTTGAAAAATATACGTTAAGCCAACAAAATGCCAGGAGTGAAGCAATGGTTCAAATCTAATTTCTGACTTCAATCAAACAATTTCCAGCTGTCCTTTTCCTTCCTTTTCCTAAATGTCACACTGTGTGAAGATGACTCTGCCTGAGCCAAGAGTCACAGCCTCAGAGCCACAGCAGCACAGCTGACAGCAATTCAGCTGTAACTCTTAGGTTTAGTCTACTGGTTAGACTGAAATGTGCTCAATTAACTTAAATGTGCTTTAAAGCTCAAGTCTTTTTTTGTGAAATTCACATTTTCAAAACATTTATAATTTACCAATTCAGTTCCGGCTGCATCGGCATTGCCAACTTTTCAGGAAAAAAAGAGTGAGATTTAGAAAGAATTGTGCACTGGGGAGACTGGAGGAAGGTGTAGAGTGAGCGTGTAGGTGCGCAATACACAAACCTTTATTTTTGTTTTCAATAAATACACATCTTTACTTAAAAATAAGTTTTAGAACATGTTCAGTCTCCTTTATGCTGCCTTGAGAGTTCTTATTGTGGAAAAATCTAAAGAAAGTCCACATCAAGGCCCTGTCACACTTTGACGATTTAGGCAGCGTTTGCCAAATGCATAAAAATTGGTCTAAAATGCTGGCCATACGCCCAAAATTTTCACTTTTGGCCATATGCATCACGTATCCCTAACGGGTCTGACGTATACATATTAGTAATTTATATAGAATATTTAGATAACTTGTAAATAACAAACCAACAAATGCTTAGCGTGTTGCCAGCATTCACAGCTTATGCCCAACCATAGTCTAACTTATGCACAGATTATCCTAACTTATTCATAGCATGGTCATGCCAAACTGCCGTTGCCTCCTGATCCATTAATCCTAGGTGCGCAAGAGATCATCTCTGTTCAACCAAGATGATTCTCCCCTCCAAAAACCATCACAGAGCTGTCAAATCTGTCAGGTCTGTCGCGTCTAATACAACTGATGTGACATCACGAACGCCAGATGACAGTTGTCACAATCTGGTTCAAAGGCACACAAACTGATGGTGATAAGTTTCTTTTCAATAAAGTGGGGAAAAAAAGATAATGCATGGAGTGTGCTTTTGCTGGTGTGAACCCCAAAACAGCACAGCAGCCAAGGGAGAGCAAAGTATGCTTCATCATGGAAAACAGCTGAGCTCTGTGCTTCAATTAGCTGACTGGATCCACCTCCTCCCTGTTCTGACATTTTGGCATATCCATCAGAACAGCACTGGGCAGCTGATGGTATAGACTGCAGTCAAAGGTAAAAACATGACCAAGGAGGGCTAAACAGCGATTTGGATCTTCATAATATCCTCGGTCACGTCCCCGACAAGCCTGATTACACGAACAAGTATGTGTGTGTAGCTCTCCGTGTGTGTATGCACTGCAGGCGCCAGCTGAGCTGATCAGATCAGAACAGAGAGCAGGTGGATCAAGTCAGCTCTTAATTAGTAAAGGTGTCACCGAGGCCACACAGAGACCATCACAGTCAAATATGTGAAGGTTAGGAAACATCTTACTTTGTCTGAATAGAAGAACAAGACCAGTTTATCTGGGTTCCTCCTGTGAACCAACGCGCCAATACACTATTATATGGTAGTGTAAGTTAGAAACCTGTTCAGTAAGTTACACATAGGTTCAAAGAGCATTACTCATATGTTAGAAATATGTTTTGGTACGCTAGATATTTATCTCGACGTATTTGACTTATGAGTAACTTATGGGTCGCTTACAAGTAACATGTGGGAACGAATGCAAAACTTCCTACAACTTATGCTCCTGCGCATGCGGGACATTTTAGCCATACACTGGAAAATTTTTCAGCATGCTGAAAATTTTTCAGAGGAGCTCGGCGTACAATGCTTTATACAAGCATGCTTCCCACGTTCTTCAGCGTGCTTTTAACTTATACAAAACTTACCATAACTGATTCGACGTACGCCAGCGTTTTCTCCAAATTTTTTCCATATGTTTGGCAAACGCTTCCTAAATCATCTAGGTGTGACAGGGCCTTAATATTGACAGTAATTTCCTCATTTTGGAGTGAGAAATACAGTTTGTGGCGTGAGAGAGGGCAAGAGTGTGACAGAGTTGGCAACACTGGCTGCATGTGTAGTACCCATAAAAAACAGGGCATATAGAAAAAAATAAAGAGAGCCAACCGTTCTTGTGTTGTTTTTACTCAGCCAAATCTCATCTGTTAACAGAAACTTTTGTCAACCAATGTCTTTTTTTTGTCTAGAACAATCACAGAAAAATTGATTAATACTAATCTATGGAGCACGGCAGTATCAACAAAACAAGGAATAAACAACCCACTTTGAAATGTAAAATCTCTCATATTATTTAAACAGCTTTTATCATTTCACCAAATACACACTTTTTTAAACACTGGAAAAATGTTCAAATGGATTTTCAATCTATGAGTTTCTCTCATACTTATCCATTTTAACCTCATTAAGTCATGCATTTCTACATTCTTCAATTATACAGTCACTCCACACAATTGTTTTAATTACGCCTAAGTGTATATTCATGTGTTTCATGACCGCATATGATGCTGCGCACAAGCTACAGTCGCCACAGCCTCCTGGAGATACCAAACATTACGTCTTGGACCAGAGTGTTACAGAAGAACTCCATGGTCTAGGTCTTCTCCACCAGACCTCCACACCCCTGGACTCGACTGCTGTGTCTCATCCCAAATGGAGACACTGTAGACTGTGCGAGCAGCGACAAAAGAGAGGTAAACATGGAGGTATCCAAACGAAGCTAGCTGCTAGCCCACACAGACTCCCGATTCCTTCTCTCATTCTGGCCAACGTACGCTCACTAGACAACAAAATAGACCACATACAGCTCCTGAGAACTACACAACGTGATGCGTGGAACTGCTGTGTTTTCATCTTTATGGAAACATGGTTAAATGACAATATCCCAGATTCTGCCATTCAGTTAGCAGGACTAACATGCTATCAAGCTGATCAGGTGTTCATGGAAGGAGGGAAAACCCCGAGGACGCGTGTGTGTTTACATCAGTGACGCTTGGTGCCGAGATGTGACTGTTGTGCATAAACACTGTTCTCCGTTGGTGGAGTTTATGATCATCAAGTGCTGATCCTTTAACATTCCAAGAAAATTTTCCATCTGTCCTGCTAGTTGCCGTGTATGTCCCGGTAAAGCACTAAATGAACTATTATCAGGCTATAAGTGAGAAACAGTGAATCACAGACGAATTCCTCATCACAGCAGGAGACTTCAGCCATGCAGATTTTAAGGCCCTCCTACCAAATTACATCAATATGTGGACTTTCCAACAAGAGGAGACAATTTGCTGGACCTGGTGTACACAACTCACAAGCGAGCATACAGAGCCTCCTCCCTTCCTCACCTGGGTCTCTCTGATCACATCACCATCTTGCTAAGGCCAGCACACAAACCCATAGTGAAAACCATCAGACCAACAAAAAAAGAAGGTAAGCGTGTGGCCAGAGGAGGCCTCAGATGCTCTGAAAGACTGCTTCAGCACTATAGACTGGGACACTTTCAAGCATGCAGCCACTCACAATGGACACAAACCTGGAGTAGTACACTGAGGTTGTTATAGCATACATAGCTAAACGCAATGATGAGGTCACTCACTGCAAAACCATCACTGTTCGTGCTAACCAAAAGGTATGGATGATAGAGGTCCACAGACTCCTGAGGGCTCAGGACGCAGCCTTCAGGGCCAGAGACACTGCAGAACTAACAGTTAGGGCCAACCTGTCCCATGGTATCAAGGAGGCAAAACGACAGTACAGCAAGAAAATACCCACACACTTCAGCAACACCAGAGATGCAGTCTCTCTGGCGTGGCATACAGACCCTCACCAACTACAAACCTCCACCTCAGACCTGTGCGAGTGACATCACACTGCTCAACGACCTAAATGACTTCTTTGGCCGCTTTGAAACACAAAACAGCACATCAGCCCAGAAGACCACTCCTCCCCCAGACCAGCAGGCTATAAGTCTGGATCCGGCTAGCACGAAGAGGACCCTCTCCAGGATCAACCCACGCAAGGTAGCTGGACCAGACAACATACCAGGTCGTGGTCTGAAGGACTGTGCAGAGGTGCTCAAGAATGCCCTGGCTGACATCTTCAGCATCTCCCTGAATCGAGCCGTTGTCCCCACGTGTTTCAAAACTGCCACCACAATAACAGCCCCCAAAAAGCCTGTCCCATTCAGCTACAACGATTACTGGCCCATAGCACTGACCCCCATCATAATGAAGTGCTTCGAGCAACTGGTCATGTAGAACATCAAGTTCATCCTTCCGCCCTCCCATGACCCATCTCAGTTTGCATACAGGTCAAACAGATCCACAGAAGACGCATTCTCTGCTGCTCTCCATCCAGCCCTCACCCACCTGGACTCAAAGAACTGCTATGTGCGAATGTTGTTCTTGGACTTCAGTTCAGCATTCAACACAATCATCCCCCAGCACCTAACACAAAAACTCAGACACTTGGGATTCAAAACCTCTCTCTGTAACTGGGTGCTGGACTTTCTCACAGGAAGGCCACAGAACATGCGGGTCAGCAGCAACACCTCCAAGACCATCACACTGAGCACAGGAGCCCCACGAGGGTGCATGCTCAGCCCACTGCTCTTCACCCTGCTGACCCATGACTGTATACCAGCCTACAACACCAACCACATCATCAAGTTTGCGGACGACACGACGGTGGTGGGCCTCATCACCAACAACGAGGAGGCCAACTACAGAAGTGAGGTGAGCCAACTGGTCCAGTGGTGTAAAGGCAATAATCTCTGAATGTGAAAAAAACCAAGGAGATTGTGGTCAACTTCAGGAGGGGACACACACAGCACCCCCCTCTGATCATCGATGGAGCAGTTGTGGAGACTGGAGAGGGTGAGCAGCACCAAGTTCCTTGGGATGCACATCTCTGAGGAACTCTCCCAGTCCAACAACACTACATCACTGGCCAAGAAGGCTCAAACTCACATCCATTCCCTCTGCAAACTGAGGAGACCACGAGTCCCGCCCCCCATCATGTACTCATTCTACCTGAGCACCACTGAGAGCATCCTCACCAGCTGTATCACGGTGTGGTACGGAAGCTGCACTGCCTCCTACTGGAAGACGCTACAATGCACAGTGAAAGCTGCCAGCAAGATCATCAGTGGTCCCCCCCCCCCCCCCCGGACATCTACCTCACCCGCAGAGCCATCAACATTGCAGGCGACACCTCCCACCCCTCACACTTCCTTTTCAGCCCCCTGCCCTTGGGAAAAGGGTACCGAGCCTCCAGGCCCACTCCACAAGACTGCTAAACACCATTGTTCATCAGGCCATCAGGACCCTGAACTCTGTCCACTCCACCCCCCCCCCCCCCAAAAAAAGACTGGCATACCAACAGTAATACATCTGCTGCTGTGTGTCTCTGCACCTTACCGCAACCATCCGCACAAATGCCATACCTCCTGCTGTCTGTTATTGCAATACTGATCATGTGAAGTCCAATCGGTCACCGTCTGCACCTACACTACCGCATCGAACTTGCAACTACGAGTATTACTGCTCTACCTTTTCTGTATATAGGATTGCTGGGTTTTATCGTTTTATCTTTATTTGCACTATGGGATGTCTGGGTTTTATCTTTCACCATTATTTGCACTACGGGTAGCATTACTGTACCATAGACTGCTGTTTTTCCAGCCTTATTCCTTTTTTTTTTTTTTTTTTTTTAAATTGTGCACACCACTGACGAGAGATAAACAGCATTTCAGTTCTTCTGTACTGTATGTCCTGTACGTATAGTAGCATTGACAAATAAAATCTTTGAATGTTTGAATAACCTGTTAAGGACTATGGTATTTTTTCTATGACACATTTTAGCAAACCAAAACCTCCTTGCAGCCTTACTGAGAAAAATAATGCTTCAGTTAAATTTATCATGTTTTAATGTCCATTTTACTCCACTTAGGACCATACTTGATGTGTACACATTGTTGTATAAGATAAGATAAGATAAGATAAGATAAGCCTTTATTAGTCCCACAACGGGGAAATTCCAGGATTGCAACAGCACAGGGATAGCAACACTCAGAGCAACAATCAGAAGGCAAGAAAAAAAAACAAGCAAGCAAGAGCAGCTAATATACATATGTACATATTACTATAAAATATATATATACACACACACACACACAGACACACAGTGCAGAGCATTGTAGCTGGATGGAATAAATATATGAATATATGAACACACAGTGCAGAGCATTGTAGCTAGATGGAATAAATATGTAAATATATAAACACCCACAGTACGGAGCATTGCAGCTAGGTGGAATAAATATGCAAGTATATAAACACACACAGTGCGGAGCAATGTAGCTAGATGGAATAATATGTAGATATATAAAAACACAGTGCGGAGCATTGTAGCTAGATGGAATAAATATATAGATATATAAATATAAACACACCCAGTGCTGAGCATTGTAGCTAGATATATGTATAACAAAAAAGCTGAAAGAAATTATTTAAACCAAACAAATTACTCATCTGCTTATTCAAATTGTTTTTTTGTTTTTTTTGTTTGTTTGTTTTTAAAGCAGAAGAGTCTACCTTTCAGGAAATAGACTGTCAAAGAAAGTTTCACTAACTCTTTACACCCAGGGGCTGTGCCAGTATAACAAGTAGCTACAACTGATCATATTTAGGGTGATTTTTATTCTGATTACCAAGGCTGAACTTTTAAGCAGTACTGTAACTGTGATTTAATAGGCAGTTATTTTTAGTTATCTTCCGTGTTATTCAAGCTGGAAATAAAATCATTCTACATCACAACCAACAATGCTGGATAGATTAAACAAACTGTTCTTTCCTGTAAACTGGGACTACAGTCATGTGAAGAAATTAGAACACCCCCATTAAATACTCCGTTTATTAGCTGAGGGAGCTAAGGAGGAGCTAACAAGGAAGATCAGAGAGGGGAAAGACAGCTACAGGAAGATTGAGAACAAGCTGCAGCAGAGTGACATCAGTGGTGTCTGGAGAAGCCACAAAAACCATCTCTGGACACTAGAATATCTCCTCCCAGGCCACTGGGGGGGGGGGGGGAGAGTTTAAACAACCTGAACAGGGTGTTTTTTTTTTTTGTTTTTTTTTTTTTTTAACAGGTTTGACTAACCACCCTCTTCTCCGCCTGCCCACCCAACCACTGCTGCCTCCACCTTCATCTAGTCCTGCTGTCCACAGCCCACCCCCCCTCATAATCCCCCGCTGTTTCTGCCCCCCAGACCCAACAACCCCCCTCCCAGCACACACTTCCCCTGCCCCTGCCCCAACCTCACCGTCAAAGACCCAGGTGAGAGCTCAAGAAGATCAAGGTGAGGAAGGCTGCAGTTCCGGATGGCATCAGCTCGAGGCTCCTCAAGTCCTGTGCAGACCAGCTGTGCAGGATCGTGGAGCACATCTTCAGTCTGAGCCTGAAGCTGGGGAGGGTACCACAGCTGTGGAAAACATCCTGTGTGGTACCCGTACCCAAGACCCCTCACCCCAAGGACCTCAACAGTTACAGACCAGTGGCCCTCATGTCACACCTAATGAAGACCCTGGAGAGGCTGTTCCTCACCCACCTCCGCCCCATGGTGGGACCAGCGATGGATCCACTTCAGTTTGCCTACCAGCATGGCATCGGGGTGGAGGATGCAGTGATCTTCCTCCTACATCATTCCCTGTCCCACCTGGAGAAACCAGGGAGCACTGTGAGGATCAGGTTCTTCGATTTCTCCAGTGCTTTCAACACCATCCAACCAGTGATCCCGAGGGTCAAGTTACTGTGTGCAGGGGTGGATCAGCACCTGTCATCGTGGATCCTGGACTACCTCACAAACCAACCAGTTTGTGAGAGCCCAGGACTGTGTGTCTGATACCATCATATGCAGCCCCCCCCCCCCAGGGAACAGTTCTGGCTCCCTTCCTGTTCACCCTCTACACTGCTGACTTTTCATACAACACACCGCCATCTACAGAAGTTCTGACGACTCTGCAATCTTCCGCCTCATCTCTGATGGGGACGATGCGGAGTACAGAAAACTTATCCAGGACTTCGTGGACTGGTGCCTGCAGAACTGCCTCCAGATCAATGCGAGGAAAACCAAGGAACTGGTGGTGGACTGCCGCAAGCGAGGACAACCCCTCACAGCACCAGTAAACATCCAGGGAACAGACACTGAGATGGTGACATCTTACAACTACCTGGGTGTTCACTTGAACAATAAACTGGACTGGTCACACAACACCAACGCGCTCTACAAGAAGGGGCAGCACAGGCTATTCCTCCTGAGGAGACTCAAGTTTTTTCAGAGTGTAAGTGGCACTCCTAAGGACCTTCTACGATTCGGTGGTGGCATCAGCCATCACATTTGGAGTGGTCTGCTGGGGCAGTGGCATCACGGCAGCTGTCAGGAAGAGACTGAACAGGCTGATCAAAAAAGCTAGCTCTGTTCTGGGGTGATGCCTCAACCCGGGGGGGAGATAGGAGAGAGGAGGATGGTGGCTAAGCTGTCATCTCTGCTGGAGTCCGAGTCCCACCCCAGCGGGACACGCTGAACGCATTGAGGAGCTCATTTAGCGGTAGGCTGTACCATCCTAGGTGCACTACGAAGAGGTTCCTCAGGTCCTTCCTACCTACGGCTGTCAGACTTTATAACCTAACCAGGCTGCTCGTAGAGGTCGTATTGAATGTACTAAACGTAACAACTTTGCACAATAGAGATCATCCCCTCCAGTACACAACTAGGACAATAATCATTACTGAGGGTGGCACCAACACTGTTGATTCAAATGCAAAACATACTGTCTGGGTACATATTTATATTCTGCAGGGTAACTTAAACCGTAATGCTGTTGATACCATCTAGTTGCAATGCTCCTGCACTGTGTATATATCTGAGTACATATGTATATTCATTTACTGCTTTGGCTAACCAGTTATCTTGTTAACGAGTGATCTGAGTGCTGCTGTCCCTTTGCTGCTGTAATCCTGGAATTTCTCCATTGTGGGACTAATAAAGGCTCATCTTATTAAGAAATGTTCACATCTTGATGTCTAATGTTTTTATTTTTATTTTAACCACTTTGAAGGAATAAATGTGGGGGTGTCCTAATTTATTCTTCACCATTTGTTTAGAAGTAGATTTTACAGAAAATTGTCTTTAGTGTTGTTAAGTTATATTGTGTTAATCTTCCAGTACGGTTAACATTGATATTAAATATCCATATGTCCAAATATGTTCAAGAAAGAAAAAAAAACCAAGCTCATACAGGGTGTCCTAATTTGTTTTGACTGTATGTTAGGATCAAATTAGATGACATTAACTACTACAGACCAATATGAACTTTACCAACTCTGTTTTTATATAACAGATGTCGGTCTTCGAGACACATAAACCAGTAAAAGCAAACTGTTATAATTGATAAAAGTAAATTACTTTAGATACTGCCAGGTCTGACTGCTTCCCAGCCAACCCGTTCACATGCTTACAAGCAATATTGGTAGTGATTAGCTTTACTTCACCTGCCACTGACGGTTTAACTGGAAAAAAAAAAAAAATGGATGCCTGTTATCAATAAATTAGGTCATAAGATCATGGTAATGTGACTTAGGCGGTTAGAATTTGGATAAGCTAAAGCTATGTTAGCTTAACCCTCGGACGCTACTTTGACAGCACTTCTGGTGAAAGTGAGGGGCCATAATGTCACACTAATCAGACAGCACTGTGGTTGGACTTCAGCTCACACTCCCAAGGAGCACAGAGCAACTGGCACTGGCTGCATTACGATCCACTCCCACTGGCACGTCACAAGACCACAAATCACAGTATTTACGATTAGAAAATTGACTTAATAACGGAGCATTACTCCAAATGTAATTAATCATTTAACCTTACTCTACAGGTCTTAATGTAAAGAGGAAGTATAAAAATGCTGCTGAAAACATTAAACAAAAGTCTCCTGTGAACAGTGTACATCTGGTCCAACATAAAACATTAACATCTGCAAGCAGTTTCAATTAATGATAACCACTCTGACAGCACATGTCACCGAGTAAAACAAGGAGAATACACACAGAAGACATTCAAAGATGCAGACAGTGAGAGGAAGGACCTGTGTCATTAGAAAGGGACAGATGCACCCATGTTCTACTAAATAATACATTTCCAGAAGAGAATTGTTTGAAGAAGCTTGGGGCGTCTGTCTGTTGCTGCAAGCAGTGCTCACTCCCTGCCCTCTCTTCCTCTACAGATACCCTTCTAATTGAGCTTCGCCTTGGCTCGGAGAAATGGCCATTCTGCCCAGGGAGAACAAGTGAGCCAACTTTGCCAGAGCTGTCATCTGAATGAGCTGGAGAATTCTCTAGAAGGGTTATGCGTATAATTTCCGGGCAACTTTTTGACAGACATAAAGTGGCTGAATTACAATGTGCACACGTCTTTGAAAATGTGCAAATATCAGCGCCAAGTGCACCAAAGGTTACATAGATCGACACAGAAATGTAAATTTGGGCTGGTTCTGGAATAGCAAATACCTGCAGGGCGAGATACTATATAAATTTCAAACACATGCATGGGGTGACACATGGAAACACCAGTGCGCGCACACAGAAACAGTCACTGGAGAAATGCAAACAAACATCAACCTGTCTGTTCTTGCTGGTGGCTGTTTACCAGTCTGGTGTTTACTGTCACTCTTCCAAGATCTCTTATGCACAAACACACCATGCCTGCACACCATCAATTTTGTGCATAGTTTTCCCAATCTAAAATGGTAGACAAAATAATTCTGATATGAGAAATGGACTTTTTTGGGGGGGGGGGGGCTGCGCTCCATTCATCTTTCCTTCAGCTGCATTTTGTCAGATTGCATCTCTGCACTCATAACGGGAGCAGGCAGAGAGAAGGAGAGCACAAGCAAGTGGAAAAACAGACCATGAACTTCAAAGCCAATGAGACAGCAGCCATAGAATTTTAATACACCCCCAACTCCCTCCTCCCCCCTCTGATGGTGGGGTGCTCTGGGCTGCCGGAGTGAACGCTACACAAGACCATAGACAGACACCATCCACGGGGTGCACGCACACACGCACAAGACAGCAGAGGCCTTTGTTACTCACCTGCTGCACCTCTGTCTCTCCGTTTGATGTCTTCTCAGTGTACACAAATGAGTTGAAAATCCTCTGTAGGGAGAGAGCAGAGACAAAGAGGATGGATCAGGAGGAATGCTGATGATGTGGACCCCAAAACTGAAAACCATCGCCTGAGAAACTATGTGTAGAAACTGTGTTCTCCGGGTGTTGTACAGCCAAATCCTTTGTTATGAACATTCTGGATTCAATACATCTACAAAAGGACTTTTTGGATTTGTGATTTGCAGAAGTAGGTGGATTACTGCCACATGGCCGCTGAACCATACACACCTTTGATACACATGCCGTGATTGCACTTCCTCACATTTGAAAGGAATTCAGTCAAACTAGGACCTTTCTTGGCTTCATGCCATTCATGCTAATTAGGCCTGCCAGTTCTGATGAAGCTACCACTGAGGGTAGGTGCAGGGGGGAAAAGAAAAAAAAGATTGCAGAAAACAGTTGAAAAGGTACACAAATTAAACAAGATTATCGCCAGTCCCTGGAATATTTAAGTTAAAATGCTGTAATTTTGTAAGTTTTAGTCTACATTTTATTGGGTATTGCATTCAGAACTCCTCATTAGGATGCATACATCAGTTCAGAAGGGTACATTTTCAACACACCATCAGTAAAATATGATTATCTCTATTGGTTGACAAACGGCTGTTAACATTAAGTACATAGAGCCTAGGAGCGGGCAGAGGACTCATAATGATACTATCCTGTTACTTGGGCCACAATACAACATTGACCCAATATTGCAATAGGTTTAATAAACCCATCCCCCATCTTTGTCTTTCCATGTCCCAGCTAGATTTCCTGAGTCAAAACTTTGCTTTTTATTACTTAAAAAAGGTTATGTTTAATTCGTTTATTTATTTCAAAGGAAATACTGCAGTACTGGCATCTCTGAAAATGATACAGTATAGTTACAAAATAATCAACATAAACTATATTGATTCCCTCTCCACCCCTAATACAGCCAAAATTAATTCAAAATGCGCCTCAAACTGAATGGGATAAACAACCTCCACTTAATCAGATGGAATCCACTTAAACTTTAGGCTGATGCGTCTTAAATCTTGATCCAGACAGTAAGGCAGACACATTCACTGTACTGTTCATGGATTTTGCTGCTCAGACAAGTGCATCTGGAGTCATTTTATTAGTGGTCCAAAGGGAATAAGGCCAACTAGCTGCCAAATCAACAGACTCACATGCTCATACAACATGGTCTTGTCAATTACATCAGTTACTTGGTTGGGACTCAGGAGGAAAAACAAGTCACCTGTCCAAGCTACAGCTGATTTTTTTTTAATTAAAGTGACACTCTGGGGGAAAAAAAAATCAAGTTCTTTCTGCTGTTAACAAGTCTGCTACATGTTTTGTGACTTACAAGACAAAGAGCAAAATCTCACCGCAGTCCCAAGTCTGTTTTTCTGCTGTGAATTTCCAGTTTGGGAATGCCCCCCTCAAACTGGCAAGATTGGACAGACCGTTTCTAGCTATGTAAGCATTCCTGCTTAGCCTGATTGGTTATAACAATCAGACAGATACACTTGGCTACCTTGGGGGAAGAGGGAGGAGCTAAGGAGCAGCAAAGAGAGAGCGCAGAGAGGCAGTGGGGGACCTGGCTTGAATGTGAGCTGCTCTCAGCTCAATTTATCGTCAGACGGGGCGCCAATAGCTAATCAGAATATTCATAAAGACCGCGGTTTCAGCAAGCTGCTCAGCTGCTGGTGGATGAGGTGAGACAACGGTCTCACCAAGCAAGGCCCTCGTGTGCTGGCGACTGCGGTGAGCCGGTGCCAGCTCTGCTCACCAGAAGCGGCCCACTGGGTGACTCACATTCCAGCCTCCAAGCGGGGCCAGGCAGCAACTTTCCGCTCCACCGAGAATGATCCTTCCTCAAGTTGGATTGCCTTCTCAGAGCCCTGGCTCAAAGTCCTCTTCTTCCAGCTACTGGTGGGTGGAAGCATGAGCGGAGCTAATTAGAATATTCATAGATCCATGCATACTTAAGTAGGTGGAAGATGTAAAAAGTTCTTTCCAAGCAATTCTAAGGTAATGATTTTTTTTTTTGTGTATAAAAAGCCCCAATATACTATTTTGGGCAATACACATTTGTTTTTGATGGTGTTTTCGGTGGTTTAAGAGCCGCCAGAGTGCGTCTTTAATTTTTTCTAATGAGACTGAATCACAATGTTTTAAATTTGCCATTCATTTTCCACGTGGGAACATTTTAAGAGCTCCTGATTTATATTGTTTGGCAGAGGAGATGAAGTCTTGCATTAACACATGGAGAAAATGAGTTGTACAGTTGTAGAGTGACTTCCAGTATTTCAAGAGCTCTGGAAAAACATTTTAAAAGCTGCCCGAATACGGACTGGCCTACACATATAAGTGTATACTTAAACACAGGCGTGCATCCAAATGGTCCCTTGAGCCTCATATCCTTCTTTGTTTACACATACACACTTGCACCAGCACTTTGGGGTGGCTACAAGAAGAGTAAAGCCAATGTTTGTGTTGAGGCAGCAGGTAGTGCAGGTGCTTCACTGTGAGCACCCCAGCTGATCACAAAACCCTAAATTGTTTGGCTTCTACACCACAATGATTTCCTGCTGTCTGTCCACACCTTTTGTAAGACACATTCCAGTGCGGGCGGTGAGGTGGGGGGAACCAATTATCCAGAATGCACTACACAATAAATTAACCTCAGGCATGTTCACTTTAGAGCAACTAACAGCCCCACCCGTCTACTCTTCAGCAGTGCAGCTATAAAGTTTTCTTTCCCCAACTTGTAGTTTTCTGAAGACATTAAGAATTTGATTCTAGCTGACAAATCTAGTCCACCTATCACTTATTTACATCACCATACTTCCCCAAACATTACTACGGTCATCACCAGCAACAAGTAATGAGGGGGTATTGTTTCTTACTTTGTGGATGAGGTAAATTCCAGTCCCTGAGACTACAGCATGTGTAACCAAAATGGTGTGATTTCATTTTTGGAGAAAGTATTTGCCATTCTTGGTATACGCAAGATATTGATAAAGTGATAACATCACCATTCTGGAAATAAAATCTCGAGTCAACCTCAGCCTTTTTTATCTCCTACTTTAAAAAAATCTCCATGACAAATATGATCCTTAACTGATGTGATGAAATCACATCAACTCTTTGAGTTGCAATCAGGGCTAGGTAATTAACCAAAGTAAAACTGAAATTGATGTTGGAGGTGTAGAATAGAGTCTTGTTCATGTTGGTTTTTTCAGTTTTTTCCCCTCTCCCTACTGACTGAGTGAATAAGTGCTTTTCATGTACTGCCCCTTTAAGACGTGCCGTCGGCGCTGTTCAGATGCAGCAGAACACAGGCAGAACAATTAAAGGCAGCTTGTAACAAAAACAAACGTGTCTGTCTACAGTGGATATAAAAAAGTCTACACACCCCCTGTTCAATGCCAGGTTTTTGTAATGTAAAAAAAATTGAGACCAAGATAAATCATTTCAAACTTCCCCGTTAATGTGACCTGTAACCTTGACAACCCAACTGAAAAAACAAATCTTAAGGGGAAAAAAATAAAACTTGCAATAACCCCGTTGGTGAAACCCACTCTTCGTGAAAAAATTGAACGAAAATAAACAAAATTGCCAGTAATTTCCTCATTTTGGAGGTGAGAAATGGGGGTTTGTGGAGTGAGAGAGGGAAAAGAGTTGACTCACTCCAAAACAGTGAGTTGGCAACACTGCATAAACCTGTCAATGTTTCTTACCTTTAATATTATGAATTTAATCCGAAAGAAAATGGTCCATTATCCACAGTCAAAAATGTCTGCTGGTGGACAGACACATGATCCAGTCCCTTACATTCCTTTTGGAGATCAGAATCCATTTTTGAATAATCTTTATCCAGGTAGCCAGTAAAATGGCATATTTACCTTCAGTGGCTCACAGTCTCAGCTGTCTAATGGAAAATGACTCGCTCAGATCTTCAGTCTGTAACGACATATCTGGCAGTCAGTTTAATTCTTGCTTTGTCACAAATTGTTTCAGATCCATACCTGTGCTTGAAATCCAGTGTGGCTGTTCAGATAGCATAACTCACTAATAAAACGGTGCTAGCATAGCACGAGCTTTGATCTTGTTGCTGTTAAGACCCTTCTGAAGATTGCAGTTTGTCTCACACAGCCCACGAATATGCTTTTTTCCTTAACCGCGACAAAGGAAAATAATCTATTTCCACAAAAAAAAAGTAGCTTCAATCTTTTCCAGCAGAGATCAAGCTCCATTTGTGGCTGCTGGCTGCAGCTGTGAAGAGGCTCTTTGCAACGTTGACTGACGGCGCGTATAGCAATGTATGGTTTGGTTTGTATTTATTTGCGCTAAAAATATCTATCCATATTAATAAAATGAGTAATGCAAATTAACTAACACATTCATCATCATCATAGCAGTCTGTCATGGGCGACAATGACTGTTTCATTTAGGTCTGATCAGATTCCTCCACACAGCTGTCCTTAGCCTTCTGCTGCCAGGAACTCCTATCTATGTCCAACTTCTTCAAGTTTCTTTTTACAGTGTCTTTAAATCTGAGCTTTGGTCTACCCTGATTGCGTTTGTCCTTGCATAATTGAATAGAGTAACTGCCGAGGGAAACGCTGGTGGTCCATCCTCTCAACATGTCCGAGCCATCTCAGGGTCATCTGTATTAGCATGTCCTCCATTGATGGTAGACCAGCTCGTTTCAACACTATGTTGGTTATCTCACTGAATTTTTAAACAGTAATTTCATTACACAGCACGTTACTGCAAAAGTAGTGGTGTTACAGTAACGCGTTATTCCCAACACTGGTTATAGGTCACATTAATGGTGGAAAAAAGTTTTTACATGATTTGTCTTGGTCTCATTTTTTTACATCACAAAAACCTGGCATTTGAACAGGGGTGTGTAGACTTTTTATATCCACTGTACATAGTACATAATGACTTTCATCTGAAGATGCCAAGAAAATAATCGAGCAAAGTGCTCGGATGCCAACACTAAAAGGAGCAGAAAGCTAACTCGCATGACCATACACGTAATCTCAACTGTTTTACAGTGGGAATGACAAGCTAAGGCTGTATTTCAGAACCCGATGAGAGTCATAATAACTAAACTAATTAGGCCACTGTGCACATGACATAACCTACAAACTCAAGAGGTATGTGTTGTAAACCTGGACAATGTGTGTGTGAAAGGACAATAGGCCTGCTCTTTATTATATATATGCCCATTTCCTACCACACTGGCAGTGATTTGATACCACACTCTGTGTAATGTTGCTTAAATGCTGAACTATGTCCAAAAGAAGCTTAATTGTTGGTTTTATGACATCACAAGCAGTAAGCGCCCCACTTTCAATTTGGCAACACAGAGGTAGAGTGGTTAGCACCGTTGCCTCACAGCTAGAATCCAGGTTTGAATCCCCAGGTTGGCAGGGGTAGGAACCTTTCTGTGTGGAGTAGGCATGTTCTCCCTGTGCTGTGAGATTTTGGGGGCTCCGGTTCCTCCCACAATCCAAACACATGCATGCTAGGTTAATTGGTGACTTTAAATTGGCCCTAGGCATCTCTGATAGGCCTCTTAGAATAGAGGGTTAGTGAAGCTACTAGTGAAGTGCTTTGAGTGGTCTTTGTGACTCCAAAATCACGACATAAGTACAGGCTCTTATCCCTCAATTATGAGCCTTGTCGGTAAGAAGAAGTGAGACAAAAAAAATAACCGAAAACCAACATGAAAGTGCTGATGACACGATTTTGACATTTTTTTAGGATGTTGTGCAAACCCAAAAGTCATTGTCGATGATCAATATAACATTTACAACCGCGCCTGCATAAACTAGTTACCATCAAAAAACAGCAGCCACTGACTGGACTGTGGTGCCGCCCACCGAATTAAGGGCGGCACCCCATGACGTAAGCGAGAGAACGGACTTCAGTGTTGTTGACCGGAATGACAGCAGCTTTGTAGCTCACAGTTTCTCTGGTTTCTTGTTTTAATTTTATGGCTGTGCCTTTGCGTTGTGTCGTAGGTTTAGATAAACAGCAAACCATAAAAGTCCACATCACACGCTTCAGCTCCAACTGTTATTAGATAGATAGTTTTATTTCGAACACAAAAATATACCAAATACAAGCAAATGGCAAATGCAATAAAGTAACACTATACACTGTTCAAAAGGGAGAAGGAAGAAGTGAACACTTATTAATTCCATCTCCTTAAGTTATTAAGTCTCTTCATGCGCTTTTATGCAGAAGGAGAGGAGGAGGGGAAGGATTAATGGATTTACGCACAGCATTGACCCACTTTCTGTGATCCCATGCTGACATCTCGCCGGTCAGGTCACGTCCCCTCTCTCATTATCATCAGCTGATTCAAACTCCCGCTGATCATGTCTCCCAGTCCTCGCCCAGGTGCTTCTCACCACACCATCACTAACAGCAGTGCGTGTACTTCGCGGCCATTTGCCAGTCAGGCACTGATGGTCCATAGTATTGTCATCTGTGCTGTTTGTCTGCCAGTATTTTCAGCACTCTCACGACACGCTAGTCACTCCATGTTTGCCGTGGTTCACGTGCGTCCTTGAAGCGATGTCGGCTCTGGAGCGCACCTGTGGCAAACACGTCTCCTCTCATTCGTTTACTGGGCAATGCCGGCCCCCGAACGCCATCAGCAAGTGTGTCTGTGTTTCTTGTACGTCTTCACCTTTCAGGGAATTGTCTGTCTTTCTGTATTAAATGTGCTGTGATGAACCCTGCACGCAAATCCTCGTTACTTCATCCTCCCTCTCCCTACCCTGTGTAAGAGCACACGGAGGGTCATGATGAATGGATTTAGGCGCAGAATTCACCACAGCACATGTATTGAACATAAGAATGATGACAACAGTTCCCAAAAAGGTGAAGATCCACAAAAATACCCACAGTTGGCATTCGGAGCCGACATCGCCCAGCAAACATGGAGAGGAGACGTGTTAACCACGGTTGCGCCCCAGGGCCGACTTCGCTTCAAGGGGCCCAACAGAACCACAGCTGTGTGGAGTGGCTAACACATCGTGACAGTGTTGGCAATATTGGCTGGCTGACAATACGCAAGATGATGCACACAAACCATGAACAGCTGACTGTCAAAGAGAGAGGGCGCGTGTGTTCGGACTGGCGAATCTTGGACAGTGCCCACCTGAAAGTGGCTCAAAACGCACATAAAACATGTACAAAACAAGAACAACAAGAACTCAAAATATAATCCATGATAAACCCGATGCCTGAGCCACAGGGAATACACTGCTATGATTTTATTGAAAAATCGAGTTTAAATAAATTATATTTATGAACAAATAATTTGTTGCAATATCTGTAACATAAGAATAACACTGGTGTTCTCCTGCTGTGTATTTGTCGCTGCTGCTGCGGCGGGCATGTGTGCCTCTCCACCCATCACTATCTGAGTGTGACTGGCTTGGCACGATGCCCGCTTGGCACGGCTCAAACCTATACGGTCTGATGCCCCCAGATTCTTCATTATCATCCCATTCTTCGGAACTATAATCGCCTGAAGATTGGACAACACAAACCAATTCCAGACTACATGTGCTGGAACCATCGTGGATGTTTTCAACCACTTCCATCCTGTGTGTACAATGGGCAGCCAAGCGCTGTGCTCTCCTGATGACGTGACTATATGGCAGCGGGGTTTTCCAGCCACTGACGTAATTGGTGACGTGGTGCTCATGAAAACGTCAGATATTCACGTGAAAAAAAGCCTGTCTGACTTAGAACTGCACAGACCAACCTATTTTGTCATATTGTATTATGTGTTGAAAAATTAGATCAAGTCAAAAATGTGTCATCAGCACCTGAAGGGGTCAATTAACCGTGATGCTGATTAAAGGTCAAATTCAGCCCAAGTTGCAATTAATACAAAACCCAAGCAGCACTTTTCAGAGAAAGTGTAGCACAAGTGCAATAGCGTATACAAATCATTTTTGTTATCCACTAATCGTTGCAGCTCTAAACTGAATTGACAGAACAGCAGTAAAATAAAATGATTGTCAAAATTGTCTGAATGAAATATGTTTAGAGAGCTCTCTTCGGATTCATAACACTGGTCAACACCAAATTTATTGTCTAAGTTTTTTTTTTTAGCTGATTTTGGACAATTTTGATGTGCTGAATCCAAAAATCACATTGGTTTTGCTTAATCAGGTCAACTTTTTGAACTATGGCCACATGTTTTTACATTTTTGTTTACATGTACGGGTATTTTCGCTTTATATGATGCAAAATTCTTTTATTTCTTGAAATTTCTCGAACTCTGAAGAGCTTGCATGCACCAATTTGTCATGATGGCCAATTACTGTTGCACTGAAGAGAGACATCCCTGCCACTGAGCATTCTAGAGGTTTAAATAAACGGAAGTTGACGCTCGGAATTTTGAACAATGATGATGTAACATTCAAATTACATGTACTTACCTTTATCAATGTCTACGATTCAATTTACAGTAATCGAAGTTTGTAACATTTAATCAATAAATTGTGTCAGAAAACGATTTTCTCTCAAAACTATTTTTGTAACCCTGTGTAATTAGTCTATTCAGCTTACTCTGATAGATTAAGCACTAAATGAAATCTGACTAATTATGTCTAATATAGCCTATAACACTTGCTGTAAAAATAAAGGGAATTAGTTTAGTTCACACTGACTTTGCTGTATAGGTCACATGATGAAGTTGATTTAGCCAGCTATTACAAACACACATTCACATACAGTGAGAAAGAGAGAGTGCATACTGCATATTTCAATATAGTCATTTACAATGTATAAAACCAAGCCCACACAGTCTGCTGTTCCACACCTGTCTTGTTGTGGGGGGAAAAAAAATGGTCCAAGATGCAGAACTCTCAAACATGAACAAGCAAATGCAAATAGAGTTGCTACCACTGAGCAGGAACCACACATTAAAAAAAAAAAAAAAAATAGGGGGAAAAAAATGAGAAATGTGGAGAAATTGTGACTGGAAAGGCAAACCAAGTTTTTCCATTAAAATAGAATCTTGAAAACATTCCTGAAGTGAGAAGACTCCTGTTGCTGATTAGCCACAGGTTAGCCATCTTTCCCCTAGCGCCTTGAGTGTTTGTTGTTGAAGCTGCTTTGCGGTTTTCACAGCTATGGAGCAGTCAGGGAGGAATGCTCAGTTCTGAAACCTGAGAGGCATGAGGCTGCCTGGGCCACCATAGACCTGTGGCCTCCTCTGACCCTTCAAACATTCACATGTGCAGGCACACAGACAAGACTAGTGTCAGGGCATAGGAAGGGTTTGTTTTGGAGAAGCTTTGCATCACATAATCTCATTACAGGGATGATGTGAGCTATTGTTTAAGTAAAAACACTTATTCAAGGATAGTTTGCTTCAACCAGAAAATGTCCTTGCCATATTACATGCACAAAGTGTTTGATCTCCTGCTCCAAGGATAGCAAACATTTATCTAAATGCACAAATAAACCCAGAAAG
Source organism: Pholidichthys leucotaenia (assembly GCA_020510985.1). Classification (NCBI taxonomy): domain Eukaryota; kingdom Metazoa; phylum Chordata; class Actinopteri; order Cichliformes; family Pholidichthyidae; genus Pholidichthys; species Pholidichthys leucotaenia. The sequence goes on along the minus strand of CM035839.1, from coordinate 309,501,548 downwards.
CCAAATTTTTGTTTTAATGGTGTTGAACATGGGGCACTATGTAATGCCCACTTAAAGGTGCTGCCTCCAAAACAGGATTCTTTGCAAAAACCAAGCTGTATGAAATGCATTCAAACTGAGTCCATTGATCATGGCACACCAACCTTTGTCTCATTAGGCCAGCTTTTAAAACCATCCATCTTGGGGTTAATCCTAACCACAGTTGAGTGGCTTTCAGGAATGACTAAACCTCAGAGGAACATCAACATGTGACTCTCAGAGCTAAAGAACACACAACCTTTTCCAGTCCTGTGGTATTTGAGGTGTAAAGAAGCATGTATTCTGGGTATTAGAAAGCTTTCATATATGCAAACAAATATTTTTAATTCATTTTCTAACCTATCCATATACTGTATACATCTGTATCTATTATCCTCAGTTTTAGGGGAAAAGGTTCACGACTGAGCATACTTGAAGTTCACAAGAAATACTAGAGCCCCAGTGCCAAAACTACCACCAAATGGCTTGCAGACCCAGAGTTCATTGCTCTGACTGACCAGCCAACAAACCTGACCTGAACTGCTTATAGAGTTTATGGTTTATTGTCACAAGGAAGCGAAGACACTCAACCCAAAAACAGAAATGAGCTGAAGGCTGCTATTAAAGCAACCTGACCTATAATACTTCCACAGAGCCGCAACCTGGTCACCCGAAACATACCACATTGGTGCAGAAATTTGTGGTAAAGGAGTACCAACTAAGTACTGAGTGCATAAATGAACACACTTTTCCTGTACATTTTTGTACTGGAAATCCTTTTATCTTAGTGAAATATAATGATTTCAGAGTTTCATGAATAACCGTATTTTTGGGACTATAAGGCGCACCGGATTATAAAGCACAATATCAATGAACGGTCTATTTGATGGTCTAATTTCATACATAAGGCGCACCGGATTATAAGGCGCATTAAAGCGAGGTAGTCGTAGCCGGGGAAAAAAAATTTTTTGCGTGCATGGAAAGAAAATCCTATCTATAGTCATTATAGACACATATAGCACGATTGCGAGTGTGAATGACCTGTTCCACGAGCAGGCGGAACGTTTTTAATCCGTGGCTGTTCATCGCCATATTGGCCAGGATACTCGTTCGGTACTCGCTCGGTACTCGATACGGCTCGCTCTCCGGCGGCGGCCCTGATAAGTAAACATATGCCGGGACGCTTGAATTCTTTTGTCCCAAAAATATCATTTTTGAATTTTTAATTACAACTAAACGGGAGCAGTTTCGACACCGAAATTTCACATACAAATCCTAATATACGTGTTCTATACACCATCGGCTTTTGGGTATCGACTACCTCGCGAGGTTGTCGGATTTGGGAATTTTATTTATTTATTTTTTTTTTTTTTTGCGTGCATGGAAAGAAAATCCTATCTATAGTCATTATAGACACATATAGTGCGATTGTCTGCGAGTGTGAATGACCTGTTCCACGAGTAAATGTACGTTTTTTTTTGGTCCGTGGCTGATTACATCACCATAGTGGCCAGGATACTCGCTCGGTACGCTATACGGCTCGCTCTCCAGCGGCAGCCCCGAGAAGTAAACAATGCAAACAAATGCCGGGACGCTTGAATTCTTTCGTCCCGAAAATATCATTTTTGAATATTAATTGCAGCTAAACAGGAGCAGTTTTGATCCACGATCCATTGGCAGATAGTGGCGTAACTCGCTAGCAATTTAACTTTGAACGACCTGTTGACACCATTATAGCGGTTGGAGTTCTTTGGTTAATCCACCTGGAATGATGGCAAGCTCCGAATTAGTTTGCTTCACTTGGGTTTTGACAGTATCGGTGAGATGGGCATGCATGGAGTGGCAGATCAATAGGGATGGAGATTTGTGGGAAAAGCCATCTGGCCATTATGGTGAAGCACATATTACTCCGCGAGGCTCCTGACTACCGTAATGCTCTGACAATCCATCAAGCGGTTCGGCTTCGTAGCTTTCCAAAGTCGTACTAAAACATTTTTGACAGATTTTTGAGCGCCGTGTACCACATAAAATCAGTTCGAGGTCAGTAAGCACAACCAGAATTAATACATAAGGCGCACCGGATTATAAAGCGCACTGTCGATTTTTGAGAAAATTAAAGGATTTTAAGTGCGCCTTATAGTCCAAAAAATATGATATAAGCCATAACCATCATGACAAGGCTTAAACTTTCACTTTAATCAACATATGTAAATTAAAAATCAGCTTTCCCGATACATTTCAAATGGTTAATGCGGATGTATGTTACACCGGAGGAGTTAAATAGATATAACAAAAATATACCAGATACATGCACAAAATGCATGGAAAGTAAAGGAACCCTATTTCATTGTTTATGGGAATGTAGATTAATAAGAATGTTTTGGGAAGAGGTGAGGGTAACAATTGAAAAAATAATCTCAAAACAAATCATATTGAATCCTAAACTGTTTTTGTTGGGTCTGTACCCAGAAAAGCATAATTTTAATAAAAGTGAAAGAACATTCATAGACCTCAGTTTGCTTAATGCCAAAAAATGTATTGCACTATTATGGAAAAAGACTCATAGACCAGATGTGACTCAGTGGTTAAGACAGATGTTAACAAACCTTCCATTAGAAAGAATAACATATATACTAAAATCAAAGGAAATTGTGTTTGAGAATATATGGAGACCTTTTATTGATTATGTAAAAAATTTAAACATAACTCTTGAAGAAGAAGGTGAATGATGTGTGTGGACCTTGTAAATTCCAAACTGGGTGAACATAATATGTATACTTATGTATTGGATTGTCTAGACTAAACAGAGGAGCATTGTTGAAGACTTGATTTTGTTGGTGGTTGTTGGTGTTTTTAGTGCATTTTTTTTTTTTTTGTAGTACTTTAGTGTTAGTGTTTGATTGTTTGTATCATGTTTGTTAAAAAAAAAAGGTTCAATAAAGATATTGTGGAAAAAAAAAAAATCAGCTTTCCCCAATTAAATTACAAAAGAAAATTTAAATTGACTCGTATGTACTAGGGGTGGGCCAACCCTTAAATGTAGGTATCGATCTTTTATTACTTATATATATTTACGTAAATATGGCACAGTCTTGGGTATTAATCAATTTCATTTTCAGTTCACTAGATGGCACAAAGTAAGCACACACTGTCAGGTGAAGTCATAGCTTGTCACGAGATTTGCAGCCAGGTGTAAAGTTAGGAAGTAGTTGGATGCATGGCTGTGCGATATGACAAAATTTCATATCACGATACAAGTCATTCTATTTGACGATAACAATATACGTATATCACAATATACCATCCATCCATCCATCCATCCATCCATCTTCTACCGCTTTTCCGGAGGTCCGGGTCGCGGAGGCAGCAGTTCAAGCAGAGAAGCCCAGACTTCCCTCTCCCCAGCCACCTGCTCCAGCTCTTCAGAGGGGATACCAAGGCGTTCCCAGACTAGCTGGGAGACATAGTCTCTCCACCGAGTCCTGGGTCTGCCCCGGGGTCTCCTCCCAGTGGGACGTGCCTGAAACACCTCAAGTGGGAGGCGTCCAGGAGGCATCCTAATCAGATGCCCATACCACCTCAACTGACTCCTTTCAATGTGGAGGAGCAGCGGTTCTACTCTGAGCCTCTCCCGGATGACTGAGCTCCTCACCCTATCTCTGAGGGTGAGTCCAGCAATCCTACGGAGAAAGCTCATTTCAGCCGCTTGTATCCGCGATCTCGTTCTTTCGGTCATTACCCAAAGCTCGTGACCATAGGTGAGAGTAGGAACGTAGATTGACTGGTAAATCGACAGCTTTGCCTTAGAACTAAGCTCCCTCTTCACCACAACAGACCGGTACAACGTCCGCATCACTGCAGATGCTGCTCCAATCCGTCTGTCGATCTCTCGCTCCATTTTCCCCTCACTCGTGAACAAGACCCCAAGATACTTAAACTCCTCCACTTGGGGCAGGAGCCTGTCCCCAACCCGGAGAGGACAATCCACCTTTTTCCGGCTGAGGACCATGGACTCGGACTTGGAGGTGCTGATTCTCATCCCAGCCGCTTCACACTCAGCGGCAAACCGTCCCAGCAAGAGCTGTAGGTCATTGCTGGATGAAGCCAACAGGACAACATCATCTGCAAACAACAGAGATGAGATCCTGTGGTCACCAAGCATGACACCCTCCATTCCCTGGCTGCGCCTAGAAATCCTGTCCATAAAAATTATGAACAGGACCGGTGACAAAGGGCAGCCCTGGCGGAGTCCAACTCTCACTGGGGAATGACTCCGACCGAGTGTTGGCAATGCGAACTAAACTCTCACAACGGTCGTACAGAGACCGAATAGCTCGTAACAACAAGCCCGATACCCCATACTCCCGAAGCACCCCCCACAAAAATCCACGAGGGACGCGGTCAAATGCCTTCTCCAAGTCCACAAAACACATGTAAACTGGTTGGGCAAACTCCCACGAACCCTCAAGAATTCTCGAGAGGGTAAAGAGCTGGTCCGATGTGCCACGGCCAGGACGAAAACCACATTGCTCCTCCTGAATCCGAGGTTCGACCAACGGCCGGACTCTCCTCTCCAGTACCTTGGCATAGACCTTCCCAGGGAGGCTGAGGAGTGTGATCCCTCTAAAGTTGGAGCACACCCTCCGGTCCCCTTTTTTGAAGAGAGGAACCACCACCCCGGTTTGCCATGCCAAAGGCACTGCCCCCGACCTCCACGCAATGTTGCAGAGGCGTGTCAACCATGACAACCCAACAACATCCAGGGCCTTGAGGTACTCGGGGCGAATCTCGTCCACCCCCGGGGCCCGGCCACCAAGGAGATTTTTAACCACCTTGGCGACCTCAGCCCCTGTGATAGGCGAGTCATCCCCCTCGTCCCCAAACCCTGCTTCCTCTGTGGAAGGCGTATCAGTGGGATTGAGGAGATCCTCGAAGTATTCCTTCCACCGCCCGACGATATCCCCAGTTGAAGTCAACAGTGTCCCATCCGCACCATACACAGTGTGGACGGGGAGCTGCTTTCCCCTCCTGAGCCGCCGAACAGTTGCCAGAAATCTCTTTGAAGCCGACCGAAAGTCTTGTTCCATGGCCTCACCGAACTCCTCCCATACCCGGTTTTTGCTTCAGCAACCACCCGAGCTGCACTCCGCTTGGCCTGCCGGTACACCTCAGCTGCTTCGGGAGTCCCACAAGCCAACCAAGCTTGATAGGACTCCTTCTTCAGCTTAATGGCCCCCCTCACCACTGGTGTCCACCACTTGGTTCGGGGGTTGCCACCACGAGATGCACCGACCACCTTGCGGCCGCAGCTCTGGGCTGCCGCTTCAACAACAGAGGTGGAGAACATGGCCCATTCAGACTCCATGTCTCCAGACTCCCTCGGAATGTGGTTGAAGTTCTTCCGGAGGTGGGAGTTGAAGACCTCCCGGACAGGGGCCTCAGCCAGACGCTCCCCAGCACACCCTCACTATACGTTTGGGGTCTACCAGGTCTGAATGGCTTCCTCCCCTGCCATCGGATCCAACTCACCACCAGGTGGTGATCAGTTGACAGCTCTGCACCTCTCTTTACTCGGGTGTCCAAGACATACGGTCGCAGGTCTGATGATACGATAACAAAATCGATCATCGACCTGCGGCCTAGGGTGTCCTGGTGCCAGGTGCACATATGGACACCCTTATGCTTGAACTTGGTGTTCGTTATAGACAGACTGTGGTTAGCACAGAAGTCCAATAACTGAACACCACTCGGGTTCAGATCGGGCAGGCCGTTCCTCCCAATCACACCCCCTCCAGGTTTCACTGTCGTTGCCCACGTGCGCATTGAAGTCCCCCAGTAGGACAATGGAGTCTCCAGGAGGAGCACCCCTCCAGCACCCCAGTCACAGACTCCAAAAAGGGTGGGTACTCTGAAACATCATTTGGTGCATAGGCACAAATGATGGTCAGGACCCGTTTCCCAACCCGAAGGCGCAGGGAAGCAACCCTTTCGTCCACCGGGGAAAACTCCAATATAGAGGCAGCAAGGTGGGGCGATACAAGAATACCTACCCCTGCTCGTCGCCTCTCGCCCGGGGCAACTCCAGAAAAGGCCAAGCTCCAGCCCCTCTCCAGGAGACTGGTTCCGGAACCGGAGCTGTGTGTTGAGGTGAGGCCGACTATATCTAGCCGGTATCGCTCAATCTCGTACACCAGCTCAGGCTCCTTCCCCACCAGAGAGGTGACATTTCACGTACCAAAAGCCAGTTTAGAAAGCTTGGGATCAGTCCGCCAGGTCTCCGCCTTTGACTGCCACCTAATCCACATAGCACCGGACTTCCATGATCCCTCCTGCAGGTGGTGAACCTACTGGAGATCACAATATACATTTCCAGTAAATTCTATAGTTTATATACAATGACCAATACAAGGACCATCTCTTTCTACATTTTAAATTAAATACTGAAAAAAAAAATCAATTGTACAAATTCATCTGTCATTAATTTTATGCACTTTCCATCTTAATTTTGCAGTGGTATAAAATTGTTTAATGTAATAAATAAATTTGAGATGACTTCACCTTTATTCATTATCGCTATTTGACTAAAAATTATTAGAAATCAAGTTACATTAAGAGCCAGTTTGTTCCGACACATTTTAATTTATTTATTATTTAGTGTGTATGTGGCCGCCGTCATGCACTTTTGCAGCTTTAGTAATTTTTCTGACAAAATTAAGAAACTCTGCAGTGATTTAAATCAGAACGATTGATACACTAATGTTTCCTATTAGCAACAAGTTAGCATTGTCATTTCGCATTTGCCGTTTTATAATTAGAGAGAGATGGTGTTAACGTTACTTACCTCCAATTAAAACAAGGTTAGAAGGCTATCCTCTGACGCAGCATGGTGGGGAAAAAGTCCCACATCCCTGGCACAGAAGTAGCGGCTCCACAGAAGTAGTGGCAAAACATTAGCTTGCTGTTAGCTGCTGTGGTGCTAATCACTGGAACCCACCAGGCGCACTGTGGGGGAGAGGTGGGGCGGTGACAAGTAGAAATGGGGTATGTGTAACCTGATATAAATGCTAAAGTTTCATATGAAACTGTAGACTTTATCGTGTCACTGATATATATCGTCATATTGCATAGCCCTAGTTGGATGCGCCAAAAAGTTAACTCAAATGACGGGCCATTTTTTAATTTTATAGCAAAGACTGAACAAAAGAGCTTGACATGACATACAAGCCACAAGGTGCGCCGCATGAAGAAAAAACACTTGCTCTGAGCCATTCAGCAACAGCTAAACTAAGAGCACTCCAGCACAAGCAGCACCAACCCCAGTGAACAACCAACTCCAGACACCTCTTGCGCAACAAAAGCCACATCCAAACTCAGAGCAAGCCAAGTGAACAACACGGTCTACCACCTTCCCTGTATGCAGAGACATGTTGCCACAGAAAATGAAGCCACCTGGAATACGAGAATGTGGGCAGCAGAAAGGACCCCAACAGCGCACCATCTCACGGAGGACAGAGTCTGCAGCCAATGAAACAAAAGCAGCCGCAGTGAGCTGAAAACCGTGAAAACTTATGAAACATATTGACAGCTGTATTTTGGACAAAATTTGAGCTTGAAATGGGGTTAGGTGGATATTTGATATTTTAACACTAAAGGAATGGTAGTATCGTGATAGCATCGCATCATGACCCAAGTATCGTGATACACTTCATATTGTGAGGTCCCTGTTGATTCCCACCCCTAGTATGTAGCATCAACTCAGTACACACCATTTGGGCTGCACTGTCGAGTCCCGTGCAAACTTATTCCCTCACTTTGTTAATTGGGTTATCCCTACTAGAACCCCTTTAGTGCCACTTAAAGAGGGGGGGAAAAAAATGAGTAAATCGCAGGAAACTTCATTTTATTGGGCCTACCACTTCAGCACCTTCTGTCAGATTTTGGGGGGCTTACCATAAGCCACACCAAGAGGCACTTCTTAAAAGTGGCTCTTGTGCCCAGTGGAACAGAGAATGAAATCCAGATATACGACTCCAGCCACAAGAGAGATGCAAAGATGTACAGAGATGCAAAGATAGTAAAGGCTTTGAGGGGCGGAAAAAAATGAAGAGCAGGCGAAAATATGCAGATTAACAAGGAGACAAGTGAAAGTCAGCAGAGGAAAAACAACAAGAGGCGGATGTTGGGCTGAAGTGGGGATACAACCATTAACAATCCACCCATCTTCAAAGGCCTGAGCTCAGCTTCGAGCCATTAAACTAAACTGAAGAACATGCACATAAAAATGAACACACATGAGTACTCATTAATCCTGCCTCTAGGGCTTCGGTAGTCAAAGGTTCATCTGCAAACACACTAAAGAGGGAAAAAAATGAGAACATCTGAAACCAAGAGTCAGAGTCCCAACTGCATCAAATAGAAAGTGGGTATAGAAAAGAATCACCCCCCGTAAAATAATCACATTTTGTTGTTTTGCACCCTGAACTGAAAACTGACAATTTTTTTTGTTTTATCCAGCTGTATTTACCCAGTGCAACTTATAACATCCAACTGATAGATAAACAGCAACCCAGCAGAAAAAATAAAATAAAAACACAATCATTTAGAGAAAAAAAAAATCTTGTGAATGTGAAGGTGCCCAACACATTTTATATGAACATCCAAGCTGTAGTTTCAGTCTTGGTACCTGAGAGGTACAACCAAAACGAGCCCAAGGGAGAGGAAATGTTCCTCTATGCTGCTGGTGTACAATTCCTCTCCCGATTTTGTACTTTACCATTACCCCCACCCCTCCATCCTTGGGTTCCCTCTCCCTTCCTCCCTACCCCCACTGACTCATTGCACTACAAAGGGCTAGAAGCCAGGGACGCAGCAGTAGGGCTTTGCTCTTGATGTGCGTGTGCATTTTCCCTCCAGACCTTCACCACATCTTCATCCTCAACCCAAACTCACTTATCTTTTTTTTTTTTTTTTTTAACTACCAAGTAAAGTTAGGAAATGTTTACTTAAAAAAAAAAAGGTTTACAGCTTTGTACCAGGCAGGGCAGTAGACAAATATCTGAAATTTTTTCTCTTTTTCTATGGCAGAATCACCCAGGGGAGTGATCTAGAAAGAAAATGTTCAGTAAAATGCCACCAGCCAGTAAATTATAATTCCATACATCTTAGAAGCCAAACATAATTTCCTGATTTTCACTGGAACAATACTGCTACCTTAATATAAACACTTTTCTAAAATTCTTCAGATGAGAAATAGGGCTAGGAGTCATCACTAATTTCCAGAATCAATTCGATTCTGATTCTTGAGGTTCTGAAGAGATTCAGTTCTGATCCGATCCAATCCCGATTCAGAGAAATTACCATTTTAATAGCCATTTTACATGCCAGGAAAAAAAATCTTCAAGACCTAATGCTGCAAATTGTAGCAGGAATACTCCAACTTTAATACATAAATCACATATAGAACTGACCCAAAATCAGTTACAATAATGCACTTTTTATTATTGATCTTATGATTTCACAAAGTGCCAACAAGTGCTTTCTTTAGTGCAAAGGGTGTGTCGTGTCAAGTTAACAACCCAGAGTGAGTAAACAAATTCAGTGCATGAAGCATGTATACATCATCTCACTGTATTTCAGTCCCTCCAGGATTTCGTTGGCTGTTTTTGTGATTGTTCCAGCCCAAAAAGCCTGAATTTGTGGGAGCTTTTCCAAAAGTTGTGCTAAAAGTTGAAACATTTTTAGAGTTTTTTTCCGCTGAAAGTTGTGTGAGGAAGTACAGATTTTCAAGTAGCTGCCTTTTTCCATAGTTTACAGTGATGCAATTTCATGTAACATCACAAGAAAAGCACAGTATTGCCAAATAATTCCTGTTAAGTGATTTATTTAAAATTAAATGTTCAGTAACATTGGCAAAAAATGATCAACAATGTATTCTTGTTGATAACTTAAAGATAAATACAAGAATTAGCTATTAAACAACTAAATTGCATTGGAGGCATGTTAGAGAATTGAGAAAATTATAGTAGCACCTTCTTGAATTAGAAAAGTAAGACCCCTGAAAATTTGAGGTTCTCTGTGCTGAAATCCACATGAAGCAGGGATGGCTCTTCCATGGACAACCTCTTCCATCCAGAAGATCTCAGGGCAGGACGGACCTTGGAGTGGAAACCCAGTCTTCACAAATCTTAAGGGGATATGAAAAGGAGAATAGATTTCAAAGTAAAATTAATAATCATGTTTAGATCCCCACACCACAGTAGGGTTTAATAGTCAACTTTTATTTTGTTTATATTTTAACTACAAATTAACTTTCAATTTTTCAAATGGGTTTCAATTCATTTCCTGGAAGATTTGGTCATTTCAGTTTAGTTCTATTGAGTAAAAATGGCTCATTGTACTGCAGCCTTCATTAATTCTGTTATTTTCATGGATGAATTATTAATTTAAAACAAATATTAAAAAAACCAACATTTTACTTACTCCCAACAGCTGCAACAGTCTCCCTCTCTGGTCTGTTGTCCGTTCTCCGTGTGTTTTCCATTTGAAAATTGTTTATCGTCGACTTTCATGTTCTAACACAGCACTGCACGTAGTAAAAAACAGTTTATCCCCGCTTTATGAAAAATATTTGGGAACTGTTGAGCACAGTCTTTAGCCATGACTTTTGTTGATAAATCAATGTTGGCAAGTCCGCTCTGTGGCTGCCTGCCAAATGCGAACAGAAGTAATGTGAGCATGCGGTGCATGGAACTCACGCCACTTCAGCCGGCTGCTTGCATTTTGTGTTTCACACAAAATTATAATGTTAAAAGATCGATCCGCGGATTTTGTGGATCGATATCGGCTCAGTGAAACATGGATTGATTCAAATCGCTGGATCGATCTTTTGAACCCACCCCAATGAGAAAAACAAATTGAGGTTCACATAGTTCATTTATCAAAGAGCAAACTATGGCTGGATAAGTGGGGAAATCTGAGACAATTCAAAAGAACTCGATATAAGAGGTATAGCTGAACCAAAGACCAATTTGACAACAGATCTGTTTTAGACATCACAATAGACTGATGGTTCATATTTCTTCTATTAAAACAGACTTCCCTTCAGTTTCCAAGGACAACTTCCTGTTGGTTCCATGCAACAAAGCATCAGACAATTCTTCCCATTTAACTGGGACCTATAAAGAACTTCAAAGCTGCAGCAAATAAAGAACGCATCAAGCAGTTTACTGTGAATGTTTCCACTGAGAGTAACTGAAGAGTGTGCAATTTCCCTCAGCCCAACAGAGTGACTTGCTACGATTCATCTCAGTTTGTGTTAAGGCCACTTTACAGGATAGTTCCACCAACAAACAATCTTTGCAAAGTTAAGTATGTGCCAGCTAAATAGACAGCATTTTAAAAAATAAATGAATAGAGATTAACAAATTGGATATAGATTACAGATTTTTGTCCATCAACTTTAAAGTCTCAGTTCCAACAAATACTATATAATGCCACTTTTATAAACACCTTTCATAGTCAAACTCATAGGAATTTTATAATTTTAGACATGTTTAATGTACTTTTGCCATTTTTGGACAGATACAGTTACAAGAGCCACGAAGAGTGAGGAGCAGAGAGGGATATTGTTGGAAAAAAATCCTTATTTAAAAAAAAAAAAAAAAAAATCAGGCAGGATCAAATTTTCCGCAAATTTAATATGCACTGATCAGCGGAAGACAATACAGAGTACAGCTTTCACAGACTGCTGCAGTGCATTGGCTTAACTAACAGTGATTCTGGATCAATATCTCTCTCTCTCTCCAAAGGGCTGTGGGGGTAAGGTCACTTCTTGATAGTTCATTCATTCATCTTCTTCCGCTTAATCCTTTTTGGGTCGCGGGGGGGCTGGAGCCTATCCTAGCATCTTTTGGGCGAGAGGCAGGGTACACCCTGGACAGATCGCCAGTCCATCGCAGGGCCAACACAGAGAGACAGACAACCATTCACTCTCACAGTTATACCTAAGGACAATTTAGAATCCCCAGTTTTGACGCCAGTTAACCTAACTTGCATGTTTTCGGCATGTGGGAGGAAACCAGAGAAATCCCGGAGTAAACCCACGCAGACACGGGGAGAACATGCAAACTCCACACAGATCACTGTTGGTCGGGGGCTGGGATCGAACTCAGGATCCCCCCCCGGCCAAGGCTGAGTTCATTCATGATTCAATTGATAAAGTTTGCTGAGCTTCTTGATCATTTCATTCATAACTCAGATTGCATCTGCTGACTACATGCAGGAAACCAGTTGACAGTGATAGGGCTGAACACAGTCACATTGATAACCTACAGTAAGTTACATCAGCATCCTTCAATCCGTTTTTTCCACTACTCAACTCCAAATATGGTAACAGAATTTCTTGAGTCAGTATACAAACACACACACACACACATATACAGTATATATATATATATATATATATATATATATTAAAAAATTCAGTGGAGCATAGAAATTTTCCAGCAGATGTAAAGGAAAGCTCATCCTGTCCGGGATTCCAACCAGAAATCACTGCGTTTGAGCAAGATGCTCTTGCAGTCGTCATAACCATTAAGCCAACAGATGCTCCACACTTCAATATTTTTATGTTGCTCCTAAGCAACCAAAACTGATCAAATCAACTAACCTCAAAGAAGCAGCCAGGATTTTCCTTCATCACTGGATGTCACAAAAGCACCGCTTTTAAAAACAAAGCCCCACCTCCTCTTCCAAATATTAGCACAGGCCATGTTAACGGCCAACCACAACAGTATCTGTCATGGTGGACTGGCTCTCCATGCTTTCCTGTTACCATTAACGAGTCAAGGTTCTCCCGTCCCAGCTAGCGAGTCACTTACAGTATGCCCCTTTTCCACTAGCACCTACTCAGCTCGACTTGTAGGGTTTTCCATTAGGTGGTAGTACCTGGTACTAGATACTTGTTAGTATCTACTCAGCCAGGGTTCCAAGCAAGCTGAGTTGAGCTGAAAATATGACATCAACAGACTGCAGGGCACTGATTTGCCAGGGCGTAACGTCACTGTTTAAGTCATGAGAGCAACTTCTGTACAAGAATCAAACCAGCCATTTTTAAATTCTGCAACAGCAACCGTGAGTTTTTATAATTTCTGTGATAACCAAAGACATACAGTGGTGTGAAAAAGTGTTTGCCCCCTTCCTGATTTCTCATTTTTTTGTATGTTTATCACACTTAAATGTTTCAGATTAGACAAAGGTAACAAGTAAACAAAATGCAGTTTTTAAATGAAGGCGTTTCTTATCAAGGGTAAAAAAAAAAATCCAAACCTACATGGCCCTGTGTGGAGAAGTGACTACCCCCCCCCCCCCGTTAAAACAAATTAACTGTTGTTTATCACATCTTTGGAAAGCTGAATTCAATTTCTCTAGCCACACCCAGGCCTGATTACTACCACACCTGTTCTCAATCAAGAAATCACTTAAATAGGACCTGCCTGACAAAATGAAGTGGACCAAAAGATCCACAAAAGCTAGACATCATGCTATGATCCAAAGAAATTCAGGAACAAACGAGAAACAAAGAAACTGAGATTCATCAGTCTGGAAAAGGTTATAAAGCCATTTCTAAAGCTTTGGGACTCTAGCGAACCACAGTGAGAGCCATTATCCACAAATGGCAAAAATATGGAACAGTGGTGAACCTTCCCAGGAGTGGCCTGCCAACCCAAATTACCCAAACAGCGCAGCGACGACTCATCCAAGAGGTCACAAAAGACCCCACAACAACATCCAAAGAACTGCAGGCCTCACTTGCCTCAGTTAAGATTAGTGTTCATGACTCCACCATAAGAAAGAGACTGGGCAAAAATGGCCTGCATGGCAGAGTTCCAAGACAAAAACCCCTGCTGAGCAAAAAGAACAAGGGCTCGTCCCAGCTTTTCCAGAAAACATCTTGATGATCCCCAAGACTTTTGGGAGAATACTCTGTGGACTGATGAGACAAAAGCTGAACTTTTTGGAAGGTGTGTGTCCCATTACATCCGGCATAAAAGTAACAGCATTTCAGAAAAGGAACATCATACCAACAGTAAAATATGGTGGTGGTAGTGTGATGGTCTGGAGCTGTTTTGCTGCTTCAGGAGCTGGAAGACTTGCTGTGGTAAATGGAACCAAGAATTCTGCTGTCTACCAAAAAATGCTGCAGCGCACTTGGGTTCTGTAGCAGGACAATGATCCAAAACACACCAGCAAGTCCCCCTCTGAATGGCTTAAGAAAAACAAAAAGACTTTGGAGTGGCCTAGTCAAAGTCCTGACCTGAATCTGATTGAGATACTGTGGCATGCCCTTAAGGCGGTTCATGCTTGAAAACCCTCCAATGTGGCTGAATTACAACAATTCTGCAAAGATGAATGGGCCAAAATTCCTCCTCAGCGCTGTAAAAGACTCATTGCCAGTTATCACAAATGCTTGATTGCAGCTGTTGCTGCTAAGGGTGGCCCAACCAGTTAATAAGTTTAGGGGGCAATCACTTTTTCACACAGGACCATGCAGGTTAGGATCTTTTTTCCCTTAATAATAAACACCTTCATTTAAAAACTGCATTTTGTGTTATCTTGTATTGCTACTCGTCACCGCTCTGCCTCTCCCCCGCAGTGCGCCAGGTGCATCACAGCAGCTAACTGCAAGCTAATGTTTTGCCACTACTTCTGTGTCAGCCAGAGATGTTGGACTTTTTCCCACCGTGCTGTGTCAAAGAGGATAGTCCTCCAACCTCGTTTTAACTGAAGGCAAGTCACATTAACACCATCTCTCTCCAACTATAAGACAGCAAATGCTAAATGATGCTAACTTGTCGATAATAGGAAACACGGTGCATCAGACCATCGTTCTGGTTTAAATCACTGCCGAGTTTCTTTATTTTGTCTGAAAAAAAACATTACTAAAGCTGCAAAAGTGCGTGACAATGGCCGCATCCACTAAGTAAACAATAAATAAAACGTGTCGGAGGAACAAACTGGCTCTTAATGTAACTTGATTTTTAATATTTTTTAATTAGTCCAGTAACGATAAAGAATAAAGTTGGAAGTCATCTCAAATGCACATTAAAAACAATTTTATAACACTGTCAAATTAAGAGGGGAAAAAAGTGCATAAAATGAATGACAGATGAATTTGTATAACTGATTTTTTTCCGTATGTAAATTAAAATGTAGAAAAAGATGGTCCTTGTATTGGTTGTCATATATAAACTATAGAATTTACAGAAAATGTATATTGTGATCAATATCATCATAGTCAAATAAGATTACTTATATCGTGATAAGAAATTTTGGTCAGATCGCACAACCCTAGCTAGAGATGGTCAGGGATGCATGCTGACCACTTGTAACAGAAGTGTAAATGCAATTTCATCTCTGATCTGCATTCACAAACTCCTAGAGATGAGCCAAGCTGATATTCTGCATTGGTATTGGGTTGGATCCAGGCAAAATAAAGCCACTTTTCCACTAGCACCTACTCTACTCAACTCAGCCTGACACAGTTTAGGTTGTTTTCCTTAACAACCAAATACCACCTCAAGGTGGGTGGGTTCATTATAGGAAGCCAGCCAGTTATCTCCTTATGTTGTTGACATGCTGACGTTTTGCTGTCAGAAGCGAAAACTTATTACAGCAAGTGCAAAATACAAGCAAAGCACAGAGTTACTCACCATCTTCCCCGTGAGCAGCTATCAGCTTGGAAACCTCTTGGTATACTTTTTCATTTCAGGTCGCTCCGCCGGTGACGGGGATGACAAGTTCATAGTGGTCAAATTTGACCAAATGTAGTTTATTTTTCAAGCGCAGGGAGCCAAGTGCTGCAACACCGATGGAAGTGTGTGGACCGAAGGGGAGACTGTTGAAAAATAACCATATTTGGTCAAATCTGACCACTATATGAACTTTTGAGCCTATGAACTTTTAAGCCCCATTGCCAGCAGGCGACCTGAAATGAAAGTATATCAGAAGGTCTCCGAGCTGATGACTGCTCATGGGGAAGATGGTGAGTGTTTTGTGATTGTGATCGTTGATTACCACAGAAATAAAAACTCACGGCCGAATTTACAAATGGCGGTTTTGAATCTTGTGGAAACGTCGCTCTCATCCACTGACGTTACGCCCTGGCCAGTCAGTGGCCTGCTATCTGCTGACGTCATATTTTCAGCTCGACTCAGCATGGTTGGAACCTCACTCAAGTTCCGAATAGTACCAGGTACAAGGTACTAATGGAAAACCCTACAAACTGAATAGAGTCAAGGCGAGTCGGACTGAGTAGGTGTTAGTGGAAAAGGGCATTAATGAATCAGTATTTGAGGGCAGTAAATAAAAAAAACAGCTTTTGAAACTGCCGACATTCTCTCACTCCTCTGTTCTCTCTGAGTCCTGAGATAAAACCCCTGATTTGTGAGGAAAGTCTGCATGTCAAAGATGTAATGCTAGAGACAAAATGGCTGCAAATGACCTTTTTTAGGATTTAAAGTGACACTCCATCAAAAATGAAGTTTTTTTTCTGTAAACATGTATGCGACATGTTTTTGTGACAAGAAATATCAAAAGTGAAATCAGTCAAACGTCTCAAGTCTGTGTTTTTCTGCTGTGAATTTCCAGTTAAGACCCCTCCCCCCGCCCACAAAAAAAAAAAAGTGAGTTTGGACAGAGCATTTCTCGCTACACAAGCGTTCTTTCTTAGCCCAATTGATTAATGTTATAACCAATCAGGCTAAGCACTGGGCTTGGCTACAGACCCAAGCTCACTCCCTCGGGGGAAGAGAGAGGAGCAAGGAGCAGCAGTAGCTTTTCCTCTTTGGGAAAGATGCAAGATTACACATGTTCGGTTTTTTGCTGTATGAGCAAGAAATCCTCTTAAATTACATGTCTTACAAACAGACATGAAAATACGACACAGTGGTGGCACTGAGTGGAGGGTTCTCCACCCACAGTTGGAAGCCGGGGAGGGGAGATGGAACAGAGGACTGAAGGAGAAGTGGCACCGGGGGAAGGGGTCTCAGATGTAAAAGGACTAGCCGCACCCCAGGGAGTCAGGAGACACCGGAGTTCACTTGAGTATGAGAGGGAGTGAGAAGCAGGGTTCGTGTTCTGTAATGTTAATGTGCCAGACAGGCTTTGTGTACTGTGTGTATTGTCTTTGGTTCCCTGGGTCTCATGGGGCACAACTAAAGTGGTATAAAAAAAGGCACGCAGAGACCACGGGAAGAGTTTTTTTCTGTGTTTTATGTTGGAAGGTGAATAAAGTGTGTGTCGTCCAGCTCGCCGTCTCGTCTGCTTTCATCTTCCACAACAGCCATGATTAATTTTATTTGGAAAAACATCAGTGTCCCTGCTGAAATACCGGAGAGAGGACACGGGTTTGCAGCCTGCATTTTACCCTGCTTGCTGAGGGAGATGGCCACGGAGATCTTCACCCCCTGGAGCACGTGGCACAACGGCTGGGGTGGAAGGACCAGTCTCAGTGGAGCAGAGAGTCACTGCCCACCCTCTCGTGGAGGTTGGAGGGTTCCCCACCGGTCTCTGGTTGCCCACTTGCCAAGGGTCTCCCCGACTCGCGCCGAGTCTCTCCCACTTGGGAGTGAAGCGGGCGAGCCGGCAGGCATGGCGCCCTGTCTGCCACCAAAGTGAGCTGGCTGGGACCACAGAGTAGTTTGCTGGGTGCCAGTAGTCTCTGCCAGCGAGCTGCCGTGGAACCATGATGGCACCATGTGCCGGAGAGACTGACGCGGAGGTCCCAATTTCACAAGCCCACATCATTTCCTTCAGTAGTTATTGCGTTTACAAGAGAAAAACTGACCTCTGACCGAATGACGCAAGGTCATCTGATCAGTCAAACTGGAGTATACACACCACCACTGTTTATCAAACCCTGGTACCAAGTTTCAAAACAATCGGAACAAAACCATAGTAGGAGTTACTTTCACCAAAGTGGGATGGATGGATGGGCGGACTGCCCCATAGCATGGTCCCGTTTTGGTCTTTGCCCAAAGGGCGAAAGAAAAGGAAGGTTTTGAGTTGGAAGAGGCAAGTTAAAGCTGGATGTCTGTCAGTAATAACCACCAAGAAACCAAACCCTTGCTAATTAAGTGCGTCTCCATTTCAACCCAGTGGAGCAGGTTGGCTAATTAAATGACTGGCCACTAGTGTCTGCCAACTGCTAAGCACTGCATTTAGTGGATGCTAGGGTGTCAATTTAATTTGCTTGAATTTAACTAAGGGACAACCTGAGGCAATAGCACCAAAGCCCCAGCCCACACACTATGTTACTGTGGGGAGTTTATGTTTTTCTGCACCCTGCTATTCAAAGGCTTCCCTCGTGTTCAGACGTTTCAGAGTCATCATGCTCCATTTCTGAATTTTTCGGGTTTGTGAAGTTGGTAAAGTACAGAAAACAAAAAGGAATGGTGTCACAAGTGAATGATTCATTGGGTCTCTATCAAAGAATATTTTAAAATTCAAATCCCTATGTACCACCAAAGTAATGGGACCAGTTGAAAACATACAGTAGTACTTAGCAACTTAAATATGCAAGATACAGTAATAATATCACATTTACTAGTGTACTAACATGCAAAGGGACCAGCGCCTGTACTTTACTAAACTCTTGAGTTCCATCTTCCTAACAGTTCAATCAACCATTTCCCCCTCCAGTCCAGTGTGGTGATAGTGTGAAGCCCGCCAGCTACTGGGTGCTGTGGTTCTAAAATAACAAAACACCCTTTTGGGCAAACAGTGTTGGGGCCTAGAGCAATAGAGAAAACAGAAAAAGCAAAAGAGAAAGGGAGTGGGAGAGACACTGACTGGGAAGTGTGTGCTCCCTCACCGGAAAGGATATAATCATTTCCACATGTTGGAGGGGAGAAGAAAGGAAAAGCGACAAGAATTGTATTAAAGGGGATGAAGCCAACAAAAAGCAATAATTAATTTTAAAGTGTTTCATAAACTAGCACCAACAAAACCAGACATGTTTACTCAAAGCTGCAAACAAGATTAAATCTGAGCTTTCTGGCTCCCCATGCTGGCAAATTGATGTTAAACTAGACAACTCAGGTTGCCCGGATGTCAATGTGGTAACTCTAAATATCAAGCTTTATGCAGATGCTGATTTCCTTTTCCAGCAGGACTTGTCACCTGCCCACACTGCCAAAAGTACCAAAACCTGGTTTAATGACCATGGTATCACTGTGCTTTACTGGCCAGCAAACCCTCCCAACCTAAGCCTCAGAGAATCTATGGGGTACTGTCCAGAGGAAGACACACCAGACCCACCAGATGACCTGAAGGCCGCCATCAAACCAAACTGGACCTTCATCACACCTCAGCAGTGCCACAGGCTGATCGCCTTCATGCAATGCATTGATGCAATAATTCATGGAAAAGGAGCCCCGACCAAATATTGAGTGTGTACATGGTCATACATGTAAGTCAGCCGATATATTAAAAATCCATTTTTTAAAATTAAATTATTCTAATTTTTTGAGAAACTGAATTTGGGGGTTTTGTGAGCTATAAGCCATAATCAAAATTAAAAGAAAAACACTTGAAATATATCACACTGTAATGAAGCTAAAATATGAGTTTTGTTTTTTGCACTGAACTACTGAAATAAGTCAACTTTTTGAATTTGAGATGCACCTGTATACCATTCCCTATACAATGCTGTGAAAAAGGAGTATTCGTTCATTCATCTTCTTCCGCTTAATCCTTTTCGGGTCGCGGGGGGGGGGGGGGGGGGGGGCGCTGGAGCCTATCCCAGCATCTTTGGGCGAGAGGCAGGGTACACCCTGGGCAGATCGCCAGTCCATCGCAGGGCCAACCCAGAGAGAGACAACCATTCATTCTCACAGTCATACCTAAGGACAATTTTAGAATCCCCAGTTTGATGCCAATTAACCTAGCTTGCATGTTTTTGGCATGTGGGAGGAAATCGGAGAAATCCCGGAGTAAACCCACGCAGACACAGGGAGAACATGCAAACTTGACACAGCTCACTGTTGGTCGGGGGCTGGGATTGAACTCAGGATCCCCCGGCCAAGGGTGAGTTTTTGTGCTGCCGCAGTGCTAACCACTTGATTTCTTATATTTTTGCATATTCTGTCACATTAAAAGGTGAGAGACAAGATTGACCTCCTGGCCAGTAGGTGTCACTTACTACTGCACCAACTAGTTGGTAGAGACACATGACGTCAACCCAGTCATGCTATTGGCTGTGACATCTTTACCAGCCCTAGATATGTAAACATTAGATAGAACATCAAATTGCAATATGTGCATCATCGGTGTTTATCAAACCCCAGTACCAAGTTTACAGACATTTGGAGCAAAACTAGACGGTTACCGTCTATCCCCTCCGTGGATCATCACCTTATCATGGTGGAGGGGTTTGAGTGCCCGAATGATCCCAGGAACTATGTTGTCGGGGGCAACTTGCCCCTGGTAGGGTCACCCAAGGTAAACTGGTTCTGGATTAAGGGCCAGACTAAGAGCAATCCAATGGATCGATCACCATGAAAAATGGTACATCAAGGACCCAGTGCACCCAAAGGAAGCACATGGGTCCACCCTCCAGTGGGCTCACCAGCTGCATGAGGGATCATGATGCTATGTGAACTGGGCGGAACTCTGGGCTACTCTGCCTGGACTGGTGCCCCTGCGACCCGGATCCCCAGATAAGCAGTAGAAGATGGATGGAGTCACTGTCTATAAAGTGAAATAAAATACAACATCAAACGTCAGAGACTACAAGTCCTGCAACAATCATTTGATTGGAGCTAAATTGCAATATGCACATCAGTGCATATCAAACCAGTACCAAGTTTCAAAACTTAAGAACAAAACTACAGGAAGAGTTGATTTCACAAAAATGGGACAAATGAACGGACAGAATGTCCCATAACATAATCCCCCTTCGGTCTTCGGCCAGCGGGGGATCAAAACTGCATTTTTTGTTTACTTGGGTTATCTCTGTCTAATATTAAAATCTCCTTGATGATCTGAAACATTTAAGCGTGACAAATATAAGAAATCAGGAAGGGTTTCGCTCGGATCGGCAGGAAGAGGTAAAGGGGAAACGTCAGGGGGGCGGCGTATGTTTATATATTAATAAACAGTACTGCACATCTGTCACGGTCAGAGAGCGCATCTGTACACCCGATGTGGAGCTTCTGTCCGTATCGCTACGCCCCTTTTATCTGCCCCGCGAGTTCCCCCAACTTTTCATCACGACTGTATACATTCACCCGAGGGCAGATGCTGACTCCGCCTCCAGCACCGTCTTTGATGTGGTACAGCGGTTGCAGTCGATTTCCCCAGAGGCTCCAAATTTTATTCTTGGGGATTTTAACCATGTTTCTTTAAAGAAGACACTTAAAAACTTTTATCAGTATGTCTCCTGCCCAACCAGGCGAAAAAAGACATTGGACCTGTGCTATGGATCCATTGAGAGGGCCTATAAATCACTTCCCCTTCCTCCTTTAGGATCCTCAGATCACAACTGTGTACATTTGCTGCCCACATATAAAACTGCTCTCAGAAGAGGCAAGGTGAAGACCAGACACATAGATGTGTGGACAGAGGATTCAGTGCACTGCCTCCAGGAATGCTTTAACTGTACAGACTGGGAAGTTTTCACACTGTCCTGCGGGGACGATTTGGACTCTTTGGTGGACGTCACATGCTCATACATGGCTTTCTGTAGAGACATGATCGTTCCACGTAAACGTGTCAAAAATATATCCCAACAAGCCATGGGTTACAAAATCAGTTAAATCCTGCTTACAGAGGAAAGCACTTGCCTTTAAACAGGGATCTGTTTCTGAGCTACAAGTTGCCACAACAGAGTTGAAGGCCAAAATTTTAGGAGCAAAATAGAATTATAAATCAGAGTTGGAAAGCAAGATGGCAACAAAGAAACTTGGTTCAGCCTGGGCCAGTATGAAAACTATTGCAGGCCTTCAGAGCACAGAGTGCAGTAATCGTGTGTTTTTAGAGGGTTTTAATTCAGACACAGAGCTGGCTAATGCTCTTAATTGTTTTTATGGTCGTTTTGATTCCTCTGATTTTAGCACAGAAACCCAAGCTTTGAAACAGAAACTCAAAGACAATCAGCACTTTAATATTGAGGTGCAGGATATAAAAAGGGCGTTCTGTGCTGTAAAAGTGAGCAAAAGTCAGGGCCCTGATAACATATGTGGGTGATTGGTAAAGTCCTGTGCACATGAATTGAGTCCTGTATTTCACTACATTTTCAATAAGTCCTTACAGACACAACATGTGCCTAAGATCTGGAAAGATGCCGTGGTTGTCCCCGTTCCAAAATCCAGCTGTCCTAAAACGGTAAACGACTTTAGACCAGTTGCTTTGACTTCAATTTTAATGAAAATTTTTGAAAAACTGGTCAGATTTGAGGTCCTAAAGCAGACTGAGCATGCATTGGATCCTCTGCAGTTTGCCTATAGGCCTCACAGAGGAGTGGAGGATGCCACTGTCACTCTGTTTAACGTGCTTTTTAAACATCTGGATTTTAACGGGACACACGCCAGGCTTTTATTTGTGGACTTTTCTTCTGCCTTTAATACAATCCAACCTCATATTTTAGTTGAAAGGCTCCTGCAACAATTTGATTTGAGCAATAGTCTGGTGGGTTGGGATTCTGGGTTTCTTAACCAACAGGACACAGAGAGTAAGGGTCAATGGTACATTGTCTGACCAAAAGTGCTCTTCTACTGGCTCTCCTCAGGGGTGTGTGTTGTCACCACTACTCTTCATCCTGTACACAAACATGTGTCGGAGCAGACATGACAACAGACACATTATAAAGTATGCTGATGATTCAGTTATTGTCAGTCTCCTCCAGGATGGTGAGAGTGGCCATGGCCCAGTAGTTGATGATTTTGTTCACTGGTGTGAGGATTCCTACCTGCAGCTGAATACGACAAAAACTAAAGATGTGATTATTGACTTTAGGAGGAAAACTACCAGGCACGAAGTCACCGTACTAAAAGGCCAGACCACTGAATGTGTACAATCCTACAAATATCTTGGGACGATTATTGATAGTAATTTAAACTTTGAAGAGAACTGTGGAAGGGTGTGCAAAAAGGGTCAGCAACATTTGCATTGTTTAAGGAAACTTGCACGCTTCCAAATTGACCGAACCATAATGACAATGTTTTATCGGGCTTTTATTGAATCTGTTTTATCCTTTTCTTTAGTGTCATGGTTTGGTCAGATAAAACTGAAACAGAGGAAATCCTTGGATCAGGTAGTTAGATGGTCCAGTCGTTTACTTGGCGAGTCACAGCTGACCCCGACATCCCTGTACACCAGACAGGTACAGAGGATTGCTACCTCCATTTTAAATGATGACTCCCACCCTTTGCACTGCCACTTTCAGCTTCTTCCCTCAAGACGGAGGTTTGCTGTCCCAAAAAGTAAAACCCAGCGCTACAAAAACAGCTTTATTCCTGCTGCTGTCAAAGAGTTGAACAAGTTGTAACAATATATTGCACATAATTTAGTTACCTATTTATTGATTTCATTTTATATTTACTTATTTTTGTAGGTTTTCCATTTGGGTTCTAAGTCTTTTATTGGGTTTTAGACTTTTGAGTTTTTAACCTCTTTGACTAGTCTTTAACTTTTTAATATGACCCTTCTCTCTTATCTCTGGTTTTTCTCTCATCTCTTTGTCTTATATCCTGATTGATGGAGCCTTGAGTATTTTTATCATGTTTATAGTCAGCTTCATGTGTGCCTGTGTTTGTGTTGAATGTTTATGTTTTATGCTGTTGTTGTTGTTGTGGTTTGTAAATATGGAGGTCACCTGACTGCAAAACAAATCTACCTACGGGTACAAATAAAGTAACCTGAACCTGGGTAAAAATACCTTTTCACAGCACTGTACATACTGAACTACCACAGTGCACACCCATTGCTTGGATATAAAGCTGCAAATCCTTCAATACAAAATTATCACCAGGGTGGCCATCCTGAAGGCAATTTTGATGATTTTTTTGAATAATGAGAACAACGGAACTTTCTTACTGAACTACAAAAAAAAAAAAAAAAAAATCTAATGAATCGGATAGCCTGTGTTCTGCTCTCCGGAAATCTGCAGTGGACAGACTGGTGAATCCATAGAATCCTGGGGAATACAATGACATGACTCATACTTAAAATGTCAAAATTTCCTTGTATATTTAAAGATCAAAACTAATTATCAAAGGGTATCAGGATGGACTGTGGTTTGTCCCTATGTCAAGGGGATGCAGCAAGAGGCCACAAGTAATTACTTATAACTTTCCCTATGGAACGTCTTTGAAGTCAGAGTAACCAAGTCATAACCAGGTTTCAGGCCACTATTACAACAAACCTAGCGCAGCTGATTTGACAAATTGAAACTATTAAAAACTTTTGTTTTATGCTCCAAGTAAAAACTCATGATCAGATCGACAGCTTTTAAACACACACACACACACACACAGCATGTGTTTCCTGTGTCTTTGGGTCTGCAGTGCACTACAGGAATAACATCTTGCTGCTAAAGTGGAGACGATATGAAAATGTTCCAAAGACTGATCAAAGCTGCATACCTGAGCTCCCCCATTAAGGTGATAAAATCTAGGATTCCAAGAGGAAGAAAAGAGAACCTCACATGCCGCAGTAAAATTAGTTAAAAAATGGAATGCAGGATAATGAGGAAATTGTGTTTTTATAGTGACTTTAGATGTTTTGCCACCTCAAACCTCAAATGACTGCTGCAGTTAAACAAGCTGCAGCACTGCACAAAAAAAAAATAAAAAAAAAAATCATCCACTACTGCCATTCTTAATTTACACAACCACAGTAATGAGAAGAATGCTAGTAAAACAAACCCTGACTGAGATCATATGCATTCTTTTGACAATTAAGATACCTACAGAACTGCACAGACTGGACACCCTTAAGAAATGGACTTTGATGCTGACAATCTGATTTTAAGCAAATAGAGATTTGCCATTTCTCATTAATTAGTATAAAATTATAACAATACATTTTTAACACACGAGTTACAGTATATCAACTTTTTTCCCTAACCCAAACAGGCTGCAGAGCCATAGAAACTAAGAAAAATCTCCCACACACTTGCACTTTGGACTGAAGTTTTACAACCTGGGGCCCCAAAGCCAGCCTACCAGCAGCTACTGGCACCACAAGGCCAAGTCACACCCTGGTGCTACAACCTGCCAGGGCCAAAACTTCACTGCCCGTTTTAGATGGGCTTCATGATAACTAAGACATCAGAAAGAATGTGTGATAAAACTGAGAATGTAAACAAATTTGAAAAAGGCAGAGACAGAGAAACAGATAACCACTTTGAGAAACAGCACCATTAAAATCAAACTGATAGATGCCTCCTGGTACATCTCCCACCCAAATGATAGCATGTTTAGATTGGACGCATGCACTGTCTGCACAAATGATCCTGGATTATCTTCTATGCTGTGGATTCATCTGTAGGGTCTGAGTCCAAGAATCCAAACCTTACCTGGACACTATATAACTACAAATAAATGTTATACTGCAACCTGTGTACTAGGAATTAATTTTTATTCTGTGCCAGTTGAAGACCGAAGTGGGATTATGTTATGAGACAATCTGTCCATCTGTCCCACTTTTGTGAGATCAACTCCTCCTACAGTTTTCTTCCGATTGTCTGGAAACTTGATACCCAGATTTTGATATACACTGATGATGTGCATAATGAAATTTGGCTCTAATTGGATGATTCTTGCTGAAGTTAACATCCCTGACTTATGATGTCCCATTTCACCTCAGTTAATACTGTCATGAAATCAACTCCAACACTTTTGTTCCAAATGTTCTGAAATGTGCCACGAGGGTTTGCTATACAATGATGGCAAATGGCTTTCACTTATATAGCTGTTTTTTTTTACTCATCTCAGGATGACCAAAGTGCTTTACAGATCCTGCTATCCACTCATTCACACACACCCCGATGGCAGCAAAGCTGCCATGCACCGGTACTGGCCTGACCCACCAGGAGCAACTGGGGGTTTAGTGTCTCGCTCAAGGACGTGTCGACATGCAGACAGAGCAGGAATCGAACCACTAATCCTCAAATCAGTAGTCAGCCACACTACACCTGTGCCACAGCCACCCCTGTCGATGCGCATATTGATATTTTAGTCTGAGCAGATTATTTTTGTGGGAATTAGACCTTCAAATCAAGGTCAGGGGTCAGTTTTTCCTTAAAACTTGTAAACATAACTGCTGAAAGAAATGTAGGATTTTCAAATCAATACAATAGTTATATCTAAGACACATCTTGGATGGTTTACACCCTGACCTGACCATGGGTTTGGGGTCACAAGATCAAGGTTAACATTCCCTTTGCAATATTATAGAAAGAGTCACCAAACCTGGTACACAGGTTCATGCCATGACCCTGGACTGTGACTATGGCTTTAGGGTCAAAAGGCCAAAATAGCAAATAAACTCTCAAAGGCAATGCTAGGGTCACCAAACTTGGTGACTCCGAGTTTGGGGTCAAAGGTCAAGGTTAGCATTCCCTATGCCCTCTTACTATAGAATGCCTAAAGCCTTCTAGAGTCAAACTTGCAACACAGGTTTGTTTGTTTGCATACTTTATTAATCCCAGAGGGAAATTCAAGGTCATCCACCTGGATGAGGTGGCCACGGTGCAGCGCCAGTCCCTTCACCATTCACACTTAGAGCCACTTGAGAGTCTCCAATTACCTGAACTTTCATGTTTTTGGAATGTAAGAGGAAACCGGAGCACTCAGTAAACCCATGCAAGCATGGGGAGAGCATGCAAACTCCACATAGAGGCCCTGCTGGCAGGTGGATTTGAACCTATGACCTTACTGTGAGCCAATAATGTGTTAACAATAATAGTAAACCACTACCCCGCCTTGCTGCCAGGTTCATCTCGGAATCCTGACCCACAACTATGAGCTGTATGCAACTATTTTTGTTTTATATTTATGATGATGATAGGCTTATCATAATTTGGTTCGGCCTCACGAATTATATGAAAAAGTTGAACACCACTGTCCTTCAGTGACATATTGAGATCTTCAAAGAAAACTGAGGCGAGGGATACTGCACTCACCTCAGAGTGCTCTTGTTACACTATGACAAAACATTTGATGAACACAATACAAGTAGAACACCATGATCATATGTCCAAGGCAGGTAATGTAAGGGTGGACTGGGGGTCATACAGAACATAACAGATTTTAACGAGATACAGAGGAATATAGGGGAAAATAGTGTTCCTGGGGTGGTCTCCTCAGGTTTCTGAGCACAATGTGAGATCATGTCTGGCCCCCGTGATAAGGTCTCACTATAGACAGTGCTTTGTTCCAATTCTTGGACTCTTATTGTAGTTGCACACACTGATTAATACAGGTAGGGGCTCTCTCTGCAGTCCGAGAGTTAGGAATGTATGATACTGGCTTTGATTTTGCCAAGCTAAACTAACAGCTTTCTCCTGCTGATTTCTGTTGCTAAAGCCTATGCACAATAAAACACCATATATCTTAACACTGTTTTATTCCTTGAACCAACAAGAAGAAAATGTATAGAACCCAATATACAGTGGATATAAAAAGTCTACAACACTCCTGTTCAAATGCCAGGTTTCTGTCATGTAAAAAAATGAGACCATGATAAATCATTTCAAAACTTTTTCCGCCATTAATGTGACCTATAACTTGATCTCAGTTTGTTTTTCAATTGGGTTGTACAGGTTATAATTCACATTAATGGTGGAAAAAGTTGAAATAATTTCTTCGTCTCATGGTTTTACATCACAAAAACCTGGCATGTGAACAGGGGCGTGTAGACTTTTTATATCCACTGTAAATGTAACAAGAGAACTCTGAGGCGAGTGCAATATACCCCACCCCAGTTTTCTTTGAAGTGCAGTTGCAATTTTCAACTTTTCCAAATAATTATTGGGGCCAAATTATGATAAGCCTATCATCCATTAATTTACGGCAAAAATAGTTTTACAACATCTGGAATTCAACAGGATACTTGAGAGAGAGAGAGAGAGAGAGAGAGAGAGAGAGAGAGAGAGAGAGAGAGAGAGAGAGAGAGAGAGAGAGAGAGAGAGAGAGAGAGAGAGAGAGAGAGAGAGAGAGAGAGAGAGAGAGAGAGAGAGAGAGAGAGAGAGAGAGAGACTTGACTTTTAAAAAAGGCTTTATTGCACATTCCGAAATTGCAAAAAAGACCAATATCACTTGTCCAAGTGTGTCACATCTCAAAAGTGCAAACATAACTCATCCCCCTGACCCACTGAACACAAAACATTCCCTACAGCCCATCTATTGATGAATGCCTCCGCCATTTTATAGTAAGAGAACTCCACCCGGAGTCTGACTTTCAACAAGACCTTGAAAGCGGACACAGGATCCACATTGCCAGCATTGCTTGCCCAATTTTTCCTCGTCAGCCAGATGGCAAGCTTAGCAGTACCAGACAGGAAGTTCATCAAAGTGTGGGCAGCCTTCCTTGCCACTTTATACTTCGGACCGTAAATGAACAGGCCAAAAGAGAAACGTTCACCCAAAGCCCGAAACCACTCGCGCAAAATCTCAAAAAGTCCAGATAAACGAAAACAGTGGACAAACAAATGGTCGAGGGTCTCAACTTGGGAACAAAACAAACATTCCCCCCCCCCCACAGTCGGATCAAGGTGTGCCCTGTATTTATTCGTGGCTATTGCCCCATGCACAATCCTCCACTGGAGATCTGCTGTGCGTTTCTCAATAGGTTGCTTGTAAATGCACCGCCAGCTGCCTTTTGGGGAGACCCCTGGCCCCAAACAACCCGCCCACCTCGACTCTGTGACATCCTTCAGAGAGCGCAGATTCAGAGCCTTCACACAGATGTGATACACTGCCCTTGTCCCAACAAACTGGAACCTGCCCAGGCGAGGAATCCTGAAGGTCAGTAGGTGATCCTCTCCTCCCTGCCACTCCCCCACAGCTGGAGTTATGGAAATTGCAGGAAAGGTGGACGCAGTGTCGTCATCCCATTGATTGGAAAGAGTGCGGTTCTTCGCAAACGCTCGAAGCGGTTGTGGCAGGGCGGCGCACACGTCCTCCACCACCCTTTGCAGTAGTCTGACAGATGTAATTTTGGTACTCTGCCTCAGTGTATCCATCGATGTGTTCGACATCCTCATAAGATGACCAAGCTTGGTACAACGTGCCTCCCGCAAACAACTCCGCAGACTGACAGACTGCAGCACCTCAGCTTCGATGAATCGATTGAAAAACAGTGGTTCCTCGAACAGCCACATGCCCGGCGTCTCATCACGGAAACGGGCCACGCTGAAGACTCGCCATGCATGCAAAACGGACGTGTAAAAAGCAGATAGTCCAGTAAGGTCCACCTCCCCAGATGTCACGATGAAGAGCTGCTTATCATAGCCCAAGCGACCAACTCTCCTCAAAAGCAGCTTAGCAGTGTCCATCCAGCAGGGTCCGCATCCGTAAAGGAGTCGTTGTGCAGTTCGAAGCCTGAAGCTGGCAATCTTGGAATGTATGTCCACCAGGCCCTGTCCCCCCTCGGCCACAGGCAGGTAGAGAACTGGCGCACGGACCCAGTGGCGACCAGACCAAAAGAAGTCCACGATTGTCTTCTGAATCTCCTCCACGAGGCTCCTGGGCGGTGTCAAAGCCACCAGCCTATGCCAGAGAGCCGAGGCAACCAGATTATTCGCCCCGCCCCAGTGAAGAATGACTTGAAGTTGGGCTACTTCTAAACACAACACCGGTAAAGTTAGTGAGTTTTTAGCAAGTAAAGTTAGCACTTCTCATTTTCCATGAGCAACTGTCTCAGCTTTAGAAAAATGATTAAACTGTTAGCATGTGCTAACATTACCTGTCAGACAATAATCTCTCTTAAATGATGTTTGCTAACAGCTGAGCTGTTTGTTCTGCTGGAAGCGTGTCAACTGCCAGTAAATGAGTGATTTACATGAGTAGCTTACTCTTTTTCATCTTCTCCATTATTGTTGCAGTAATAATCCCTCATTCGGAATATTAGTACATCTAGGTAAATTAGAATACCATGATTTGTAATTAAAGAAATATAATCATCACAAATTAATTAAAACAGCTTAAATATTTCACTGTATGTGTAGTGAAGACTCACATTCCTCTACTGTAACTTAAAGCATTTGTAAACTTATTTTGGACTGGAAAAAGTTCTGTTAATTTTCATCTGAAGCCTAGTTATTAAACTTTTAAACTTCTAGACTCAGCAAGGTTTCACAAAGAATGGACTAGTTTGTTTTCTTTGACTTCAATGTTAGAGTTGAATACTATTACTCCAGTTTGTTTTGAACAGCAGAGTTACAACAGCCCTGTGTGGTGCAGTCGAAGCTGATATTTGAGTTTTATTTCTTTAGTTTTTGGCTTAAGACTTATTACCTCCGCCAGGCCGAAAAGGCCAGGAGGAGGTTATGTTTTTGCCAGGGTTTGTGTGTTTGTCTGTCTGTTGGTTAGCAAGATAACTCAAAAAGTCTTGGACGGATTTGCATGAAACTTTCAGGCGTTGTTGGAAATGGTACAAGGAAGAACTGATTAAATTTTGGGGGTGATCCGGTTCACCGTCTGGATACAGGAATTTTTTTTAAGCATTTTTCAACACTGTGACATAGGACCATTTTCAACATGTGCGCAGGCGCAATGGAGGGCGCTGGTCGTCGTGTCTGCAACACAAACTCTGCGTTCTTCAACGTTTTAGGCACAAAAGCACGCGGAAAACACTGCTGGCCTGGGCCCGCCAGCATGCTTGTGTTTGCGCGCAACTGCAAAACCTCACACGGGCAGCTGTCCGCCGACGGATTCTTTGGCAGAAATTCCCCGGCCAGCCATAGGCGCTGCGCATTTGGCAGAAATTCCCCAGCCAGCCATAGGCGCTGCGCATTTGGCAGAAATTCCCCGGCCACCCATAGGCGCTGCGCATTTGGCAGAAATTCCCCGGCCAGCCATAGGCGCTGCGCATTTGGCAGAAATTCCCCGGCCAGCCATACGCGCTGCGCAATAATGAGCTCTCTGCCGGCGAAGCTTCTAAATTCTCGTTTGCCGCGGAGCGAAACCCCAAAATAATATAATATAAAACCCACGGCAACCTGTCTACCCAATTTGCATCCGTCAGTGAAGGAGATGGACACAACAGCAACACTTCAGTTTATTACCTCCGCCAAGGAGGCAATGCTTTTACTACTGAACCACTAATCCTATCACTATCAGATTGATTGTCATTGATTAATTGTGTGTTTATTGCGCTGTCCCTGTCAAATAAACAAATAATCATTGTGAATCCAATTGCTAGTCATATGTTTACATGCTCAAGGAATCTGAAAACGTACACACAAACACTGTATGGGGGGAATTGTGGCGCTTGGCGGAGGTCTGCGCTCTCCGAGTGCTTTTCTAGTTTAATCATGTTGCTACAAACACTTTTGATTAAGCTGTTAAGTTCAAGTTTCCAACTCATGTTTCATGGGTCATTTTACTTAGCTATGGAGATGAGCCTTGGCGGCAGGAGTCCTCCCTGCAGTTCTGTGCCCAAGGTCTTGACTGAGAAATCCTCTGGGGTGAGGGTCCAGTTCAGGGCTGTAGCTTGAGTCTGCTACAGAACAATGGATTGCCCTCTCGGACAGTTTGGCAGTGGAGGACAGCCCAGAAGAAAGCCTTAAAAATGGATCGACTAGGTACACCCTAAATTGTGTGGTCAGGCAAGCCCGTGGTGAGTGAGCATACTGGACCAAGATGAACTGCTTGCTGGGGGCTGACGAGCAGTTTGCCTTGGAGGCAAGCTGTTTGCCACAGTCCGGTGCGCCTGCCAGCCCGAGCCGGGGAGAGTACTCCAAAGGAGGCAAGCCGGCTGGCGGACGCACCGGCTGGTGCTCCCAGTGAGGCAAGGGGAGCCCTCCAGCCTCCACGCACAGCCAGGCAGCGACTCTCTGCTCCACCAAGAATGATCCTTCTGCAGATTCATCTACGACAATATTCGCCCGGCCGTTGCACCACCCACCCCACAGAGCCGTCTCCCCTGGCATGCAGGGTAAAATGCAGGTTGCAAACCCATGTCCTCTCTGGTCTTTTAGCAGGGACACTGACGTTTTTCAAAAAAAAATTAATCATTGCTGTCATATTTTCTTGTCTATGAGTAAGACATGCAATTTAAAAGGGGATTTTTTGCTCATACAGCCAAAAAACTGAACACGTATAATCTGCCACTTTCCCAACTTGTAAAAGTTCCTGCTGTTCCTCAGCTCCTGCCTCTTCCCAAGGCAGTGAACTCAGGTCTGTAGCCATGCCCAGTGCTTAGCCTGATTGGTTATCATTATAACCAATCAGGCAAAGCAGGAATACTTGCATAGCTAGAAACGCTCTGTCTAAACTTGCATTTTTTATTTTTTTTTTATTTTTTTTTTGGGGGGGGGGGCTTAAGTGAAACTTTATAGAAAAAAAAAAACGGATGACATTTGAGTGATTTTGCTCTTGATGTCTTGCAAGTCACAAAAAATGTTACACATGTTAACGGGAAAAAAAACAAAACTTGTTTTGCCAGAGTATTGCTGTAAATTATACAATCAGAGCTGGGTAGTCGGAAATAGTGTCTAAGTCACACCCCCTCTACTTCCACATAAGGGACCTTAAATCAGAAAAATCCTCCATTGAAATGAATGGCAATGGCATTATCTATTGATTCTGATCGAATTTTGCCACGAGTTACACATATGTTTGTCACTTTAAAAGAATTTTCCAAGTCATTAAAGTTGTTGGCCGTCGTATAATAACTGTAATATTTAGTTTTTGTTTCAACGATTAGTGGACAACAACTCCCATCATCCCACATCACTAAACACGATCATGGCGGGAGATGTTTCCTGACAGATGAAAAAAGGATCCAAAGAGGAGACCACCACCACAAAGGTATTGTTTTGTATTTTGAGAGCTACAGCTGATCCAGAGGACTGTTAGTTACTTCAGCCTGGGTGCGCTTTGAAAATATGACATAAGCTCCATCCATCTGTGTTTGTAGTTTTTTTTAATTTACATATTTTCATAACTGTATACCTTGATGTTTGTATTTTTTTAATTTATGCATTTTCATAAACTTATACATGGAAAATCATCTTTTAAACTGGCAAACATATGTATAACTCATGGCAAAATTTGATCTGGATCAAAAGAATTTCACCCTTGCCATTCATTTCAATGGAGAATTTTTCTGATTCAAGGTCCCATATGCAGAAGTAGAGGAGGCCTGACGAACCCAGGATTTACACTGATTCCGGATGCAGCATGTTGCAGATGCAGTACGGATGGTCCCTTCTGTCGGTCCCTACCAAATCTGTTTGTGTTTTGCTGCAGCATGGATGAGAACACACTTTGAAATACAAGATCATGTGAGAATTATTCAAAAATAACGCAAGAGCTCGAGAAAGACCCGAGAGTGTCGAGAGTGACCAAGGTGAACCGATCGCAATCATGTGATAACAAGGAAGTGTGATGTAGTGGCTCGCCACCTAGATTTTTGGGCTCTAAATAAGATGCAAGTTGCCCATTAATTTTATGACACGTTTGTATGTTAGGTCAAGTTTTTACCTTCTGACAGTAATGAAGGAGTAGACCTCAAAAAATAACGGACAATCCTTAAATCATTTTTTTAATAAACAGCTATTAAATATCACAAGATACCACGGGACTTCCTTGTGGATTTGATCAGGCATCTGTCAAAAAGACCTGTTGCATTTCATTAGTGAACCAAATATAACAAGCCGGATTTATTCCACAGTGGTCTGTACCAGGTGGGGATTAGAAAACTGACAAGAATGGGAACTATTTGCTGTGGAGGCCGGATTGCAGCTGTAACATACTGCATCCGGAGTCAGTGTAAATCCTGGGTTAGGCTCCAAGAGTGAGAAAGTATCTACCTAAAAGTTTTGAAGTGTGATTTTATTGACAGTTTGAGAGGTTTTTCTTTTCAATTACTCATTAAAGTCTTCTTGTAAATTAGATTTTTTTTTTTACTAAAATTTAAGCCTCGTTTCCTCATTTGTGTTTTTGCCCTTATAAATTTAGGCCCATCATACATTTGAGACTATTCTCAAATTTTCAGACATTTTTCTTGTAAATGTAATACTTTTTTCTTCATTAATTTGTGGGTTTTTATTCCCAATTTTGGCTACTTTATAATGAACTTTTTTCCTGAAAGGTTTAATGTAAAACTGACTTTCTCCACACATCTGAACATTCATTTACAGAGCCACAACAATGAGTTTACCTCTGACTTTGAATAAAATTAAGAATAAAACCATGTATAATCCAGTAAAATTCATCAAAGTGACCAAAGATACAATCGCTTCCATTGTAATGTTATAGCCTAATAATTTTTATGGCCCCCACCCCGCCCCTTGGTCAAAACCTCCGACATGTTGGTTGTTATGGATCCTTTCTTTTACAAAATAAATTCAGACATACCCAAAAATATTCAACATTTTGCACAATCAAAAGCCAAGGCTGGTATAAAGCCTAACGTGAATTGCCTTTGGGAGGAGCTGCTGCACTCTGGCTCCGCTCTTCTCTAGCTGTGCAGGATGAACCCACACACACCCAGAAATCTGATTTTTCATAAATATACATTAGTAATTCATTTGGGGTGGCATGGCGGTGGTGGCCAGTCACCACCCCCATGGCACAGACTCTGCCTGAGCCTCACTTGCAACAAAACTATTCCTGAATTCAATAATCTACTGGGGGCCAGATGGAAAGCTCTTATGGGCCGAATGTGGCCTGCAGGCCACCAGTTGATGTTCACTGTCCTAGACCCTGACCAGTGTTGTGCCAATGATTTAAATATCCCCATAAGAAATTTGATTCTGTTGGAGTGGTTTTAACATTCATTCTTTCCTCTTCTTAAGATGCATTCAGACCAAACGCAAACAGGTGGTGCAAATACATACAAAGTCAATGGAAAGAGGCGAGCACACACAAATGTCATGCATTCATGTTCAAGGGATAGCACTAGCCTTGAGATTCTGCCGCCACCGGAGTAAAAACATTGGAGCGTAAGCTAGTTTGAAAATGAAAGGCTCACCTGGAGACCGAAGGACCAGGAGCTCTGCAGCTGAATTGGATTTTTTACTCATGGACTCCTGCCAGGGATGTGCCAACAAGGCTAGCAGTGTAAACAACCCATCATCCAGGTGAAAGTTTTAGAGGCATTTTTTAGATGCATTTTTTAGGCAGCAGAATTAGGCAGTCCAAGACCAGCAATTTAGAAACCCCAGTTATGCATGTTAGATTCACTGCCACCGTCTTTGGACAATGGGATGAAACGAGAGTGACCGGTGAAAATCCATGCAGGCACAGTGAGGACATGCAAACTCCATGCAGAAAGGCTATCATTCTTGAGGTTACACAGACTAACTTCTTGCTGTGAGGCAACAGTGCTAACCACTGCTTTACTGAGCTGCCGGTTTTTATTATTTCCA
This sequence comes from Pholidichthys leucotaenia, assembly GCA_020510985.1. Classification (NCBI taxonomy): domain Eukaryota; kingdom Metazoa; phylum Chordata; class Actinopteri; order Cichliformes; family Pholidichthyidae; genus Pholidichthys; species Pholidichthys leucotaenia. The sequence goes on along the minus strand of CM035839.1, from coordinate 309,465,931 downwards.
AGGGAAATCTGATAGAAAAGTTTCATATTTGTGATTTGCTTTGTCTCAGTCTGTATGAAAGTGTTTAAGATGCTGATGCAACCGTATTTTATCACTTTTAGTTCTATGTACTGTTCCTGTGTGACTGGTGCTGAGAGAGTGATGGTTCCTGAGAAAGAGATAATCTGTACGCCAAGTTATGACCAGAGACTCTGAGACAAAGCATATCACAAATATGAAACTTTTTTATTAAAATTCAAGGGCATCCAGTCAGCTGGATAAGACAGCCACTCTGCAACTTTGACACACATCCACACGTTGGGAAACTTTAGAGACTTCAATTTACCCATCATGCACGTCTATGGATTTGTGGGAGGAAAGAGCACCCAGCTTAATCCCACACAAACATTTAAACTCTTCACAGATATGGGTGTTTTTATTTATTAGGGGTCCAATGTGTGACATTGGTGGCAAAATTTAAAACTGATCAAATCTGCACATGAAATTGACTAATCACTATCCAATTGTGTCAGGTTTATGAAACTATTAACTATTTTCGTAACGGCATTCGCGTTCAGGAACTCCTGAGGATGAGAGCTCACTTCAGCTACTTGTAAATGGAGACGTAAACGGGACACTCGGGCTTTTGTTTCCCCGTGTGCCAATGCACTTTGCAATGGCACACGTTTTACACGAAACAACTTCAACACTTCCGGTATTTTTCACACATCAAAACTCATCAACAGCTACATTTTCATGACATATTAAGATGTGATAACGTGTATACATACCTTCAAATTCTCCTTGTTTGTTGGATAAGACGTAAAATCACAAAAGGTGTAAATGCGGGACACGGAAGTTTGGACCTTCGATAACTTCAATATAAAGTGACCACGGTTAATCCTCTCCACATGGGTTGAGCACATCCGGGGTAGAGAAAATAAAAGTGCTTTCCCAGGGCGCTCACCTCGCCAGACGGGGCTGCGCGCGGCCGACCAAGACCGAAGACGTAAATTTTTTAAAGGACACCATATTCGATGTGTCATAAATGTTTGAGATTTTATTGAAATATTCTACATCTGAGCTTCACAAAGACTGATCTCCTTTTTACGTGTATGGTTTGGGATTTGAAAGGTGCAAAGTGAAAAGCATCAGCACTTCCTGTTTTCTGGTTACTTTACCAAATAACCTGCATGTTGCTGCGTAAATTCGGGGACACGGAAATTTACGTCGTACGAGTAAATTTGCAGGGGTCGCCGTACAAAAACCATAGATCCGATCACATTGGGGAATGTTTCATTTTGAATTTGCATTACAACTCTTATCTCTTGCATAAATTAGTAGAAAGAGTTACTCAGAGATCACTTTACAGTACTTTGAAATTGATGCGATTTTCATGTCACACAAAAACTGGGAAAAATGAGGGGACACGACCAATAGTTTCAATTCCAACGGCAAAATCAATGATTTTTTTTTAAATTGCAATGCAAGTCTGAAACTCTTTTATGTTCCCTTGCATATTATAAAAACGAAACCGACATCTGCAAATTACAGAAAAAGAGAGAGCGCTTGAAAGTCGGATACCCCTGATATAGTGCACTGGACCCCCCCCCCCAAAAACACCCATATCAAAGAATCAGTTCGCTGGAGGCAAAAAAAAAAAAAAAAAACAAGAACTTCTAGCTAGGATTTAACTAAAAAATTCAAGTTTTGCCAAGTCCTCCCATCAAATATGTATATTAAAAATCATTAGGGCCCAAGCCACTGATAACATGAGTGGGCGACAGCCCTATTGTATTTGTTAGAATTTTTTTTCCTTCATCTAAGATCTCATTTTTAGGGTAGTCAACGTGCATGAAAACTCACCATCTTTTGCAGGGACCTCAAGACTGGCAAAAAAAAAATATATTTTGGAGGAAAAATGAATGACCCCACAAAAATGGCTCTACAGCATCACCTAACATGTGAAGTCAATGGGAAGTGGCAAACGCTTACTTTCACGTAGAAAGATGAAAATCGGGTGAGATGTTTATCATGTCAAGACATGCAAAAAATTCCACAGAAATAATGGTCTACACCCAACAGGAAGTCGGCCATTTTGGCAGGAAGTGGTGGTGACCTGATTTCCACCTCGAGCATTTGACCAAACTCGTCCTAGGGTTTAGTCCGATTGAGCTCATTTGTGGTGACAATCGATACCCATGTGCCATTAAAAGTTACTGAAAACTTTTCACAAGGCTCGACAGTTTGGCCATAGGGGCGTGGCAAAGTTTGATGCCTCGCCATGATCATTCCATGGCCATTCTGATGGCAATAACTCTGGTATGCATTGTCAGATTTCAACCAAATTCAATATTCTGGATATTAGTTCAATTTCAAACAGTTCTATAGAACAATATTCATAGAAATCTAAAGCGCCACCTATAGGAGGCAGAAAGTTTTGCATTGGAAAGTTTGCGTTGTTTTTTGTTTTGTTTTTTTTTCCATACCTCGGGAATGGAATGTCGGATTGGCACCAAGATAAGTATGATGTATATAGGTATGCCTCTGAACATTTACAGCTATGAATATTCATGAGTAGCAATAACACCCTCTGAGACATGAAGGTTACACCAAAGGTTTTCTTAAATATCTCCCAAATAAATAGTCTGTCACCAAAAACGGTACCAATCATCTGTACCCATATGCCATCAATAGTTGTTGAAAACTTTTCCAAATGCCCGGCAGTTTGGGGGAAGGGGCGTGGCCAAATTTGCGGGATTGCCATGACCCTTCCGATGGCTATTACTCTGGTATACATTGATCGATTTCAACCAAATTTTGTGTGGTGAATAGGTAGTCAATACTGATAAATTCTATAATAAAGAATGACAGCATCAGTGCCCCCTACCACCAATAGACAGGAAGTTGTCAAACCTCACATGTAGATTGTCTGAATGCCGCAAAAACTTCATGATACTAGTCAGACCCCGACTAGTCGATCCCAGCCCCCGACCAACAGTGAGCTGTGTGGAGTTTGCATGTTCTCCCCGTGTTGCGTGGGTTTACTCCGGGATTTCTCCGGTTTCCTCCCGCATACCAAAAACATGTAGGTTTAGGGCGCTCGCGCACGCAGCGAGGGGCAAAAAAAATTCACAAGAGTCTAGATTCTCATTTTACATCACTGAGAATTGATTCACAAAAATTAAGACTCTATTATTATTTTTGCGGTGGTGCCAGGGTCCCATCATGTGACTCATATTGTCACTTCAGGATACGCAATTACACACTGATGCTCCCGAAGCAGGAGAACCATGCAGAGTAGCTTACTAGATAGCAGCCGGCTGAAACGGTCAGAATGAAGGAAAAAAAATGCAGCAGCAAGAAATTCAGCCAGTCCCATCTTCAATGAAGGCAAGTGTGTGAGCGCATTTTGTTTCTACAACATTCTGGGAAAGAAAGCGCCAGACATGACATGTAATATGTAAAGTTTGCAAAAATGAGTCAAGTACTCTGGTAACACCACAAATGCAGAGGCTCACATTAACCACCATCACCAGAGTTGAAAGTGGAAAAAGTTGTAAGTCCTCCTGCTGAACAACACAGACTGCACCACTTTAGCAAACTCCCAGCAAATTCTGAACAGGTTAAAAAATAAAAAATAATAATCCTGAAATCTTGCAGCACTTTATTTTGTTTTATAACTTTAATTTGTTTTTTAAGTCTACGAAGAAAGATTTTTAGGTACTAAAGTCAATATTTGTGCAGGTTTAAAAATTAATGTTCCTTATGTATCAATTGCATTCAGTTCTTATTGAATTTGTTCATTGCATTAAGTTACTGTATTGGTAACTGTACACTGACCGCATACAGTCAGGTAGTGCTACTATTTAAACAAATGTTCAAAGTATTTGTGATAGAATTTACTTTTTTTAATGACTAGCCTATATTTCTAGAATGCTGGAGAGCAATCAAACCTATACAGTATAAAAGCTGTTAGGAATTGTGATGTGCTGAAAAGGAAAATTTTCCAAATTTTATTTCCCTTGTGTACAATTTCATTTTTGAAACTCAAGTTTTCAAGAAATAAAAAAACCGCAGTTACTAACCTAAGCCTACTTTTTTCATTTAACAGTATTTTATTGCAAATCAGTTGATGTAATTTTTAAAAAAATATAACCCCCAAAACAACACACTGTACTCTGCTTTCAAGCTTACCTCAGCATTTTTTGCAGTGGACTTTTTTCTGAGCTTGGTGGGTTTTTGTACTGAACTGAGAGCCAAATGTGAAATGAAAATTGCTTTGAATCGAAACTAGATTCTGAATCAAATCGTGACCTCAAAAATCAGAATAGAATTGAATCGTGTGACTTCTAAAGATTCACAGCCCTAGTGTTTATACCCCATTATGTGAGGAAAAAAAAACTGACAGAATTAACAAACCCATCAGGTAATAAGAATTTAAAGATCATTAAAAGCACTAGCCTATTCCATCAGCTCAACTAGCTGGGGAAAGAAAAAGTTCTCATTTTGGTACAAGTTAAAAAAAAAACAAAAAAAACTTTGGGCTTCATTTTGTAAAGAGAACATACAATAGACTGCTTTCAAAATGCATTTCCCATCTGGTTTAGACACAGTTCCTGCCTTGCAGAGAGCATTTTTTAAAAGAAATACACATTTCACAGTGCATGAAATGTAAAGTTTCACATTTCCATATATTTAATGAAATTTTCATGAATATGCCATTATTGATATAAACTCTAATGTGCTGGTGTGCTTAAAAATGTATTGCTCTGCTGTATAATTAAAGTTTATAGCAAGAGGTGATTAAGTTGATGCAGGATTTGTGTTGGCTACTCCTCCAGCCAAAAAAGGGTGACCTGGGACCTGTGGTGAGGAAGAAAAACATTAACCCGTTTGGCTAAATGGCAGTCATATATAAGCACATTTATGCATAGTCATATACGTAGATGTACATTATGGCAGTACAAATAACAGCTTGAAGACATCAGGGATTCAGAAGCTTGTTCAATATAGTTTGACATCTGATCTGCCAACACTGGCAAAACGGAGGCAGAACTGTGTGAGTTAATTTTACCCCATTTACTACTGTAGCTGAAACAGGACGACAGTTTTTCCAAAGGTGATGGTCATTTGTGGGTGGAAACCTCAATGCCAAAACAAATTATGCAAAATATAAGTACTTCTGTATTTTATTATAAAACATAGCCACATACATAAGGACTGCTTCAGAGAATAAGTAAAGACCCAAAGTAGATGACAAACCAAAATATCAAACTGAAAACAGGACAGAAAAAGCCAAGAAGAATAAATGCAGTCACACGTAAATACTGAACCACTTTTAAAAGCCATCCTCTCAATATGGGGGAAAAGAAAAAAAAAAAGGGAAGACTGCTTTCTAAAAGATCAAAGGCAGGGGGACAGAATCCACAGAAAAAAGTAGTAATGCAAACATCAAGAGATTAGATAGGTGCACATGTTGGTTTGGCTTTGGTAACATGCAGATGATATTCCCACAAACTCTCACATTAAGCATTTGCGAGAAATACAAACAACAGCGTGGACAAAAGGAGTTTGAGAGAAGCTTCTGTTTCAAACCCAGCTGAGCTGTGCTTTTACAGTCAATGTAGTCTACCTACCATCAGAATCAATTTATTCAAAAAGCATTTTAACTGCCATTTAAAATTATTTAACATTTCTAGAGGGTGCTCTAGCTGCAAATCACTGACGGGGTGATAAACACAGAACACATGAAGATGTAGTGAGGCATTAAAACAGCATGCAAGGAAAACAATCCTTCACATCTTTATAATGATTACGCACTTTAACCCATTTTTTTCCCCGATGTTTAATATACACTACTCAGAAAGTTAGGGATAATCAGCTTTCGGGTGAAATTTCAGAATGCACCTAAAATGCACGAGAACCTTTACAGGTGAACTTAGTTTGACCTTCTCTAACTTTTTGAATGCACATGTCCAACTGTTTGTTTGTTTTTGTTTTTTTTTTTGTTACTTATTTGTACCCGTAGGTAGATTCGGTTTGCAGTCTGGTGACAAGCCACCGGCTGCTGGTCGCTGCGTGCGCGAGCGCCCTAAACTTACATGTTTTTGGTATGCGGGAGGAAACCGGAGAAATCCCGGAGTAAACCCGCGCAACACGGGGAGAACATGCAAACTCCACACAGCTCACTGTTGGTCGGGGGCTGGAATCGAACCCACGATCCCCGCGATCCCCCGGCCGAGGGTAAAACTGTGCTGCCACAGTGCTAAACCACTGCGCCACCATGCAGCACACTGTTGAGTGTTTCAGTACTTTTTGCATAACTTGCTGTTCTCTAACAAGGTGCTTAATGGCACAATTCACAACAGGTGTTTGATCTATGAATTGACCAGCAAATTTTCGGGTTCAATTAGAATTTGTATTTAAACAGTCCTCTTCATCATGCTGTTCACATTTTGACATCATGAGACTAAAACAACACCTCACAATTTATCAACAGTACCTCGCCATTGCGAGGCTTTAAACAGGATGTTCTCAGAGGGAAATGGCCACTGAGCTTAGAGCAGAGGTGTCAAACTCATTCCATGGAGGGCCAAGACCCTGCATGTTTTACTTCCACCCAGTATCTTCAGCAGGTGTTTTCACTGATCAGCAATCAGTGGGAAGACATTCAGTGAAATCACCTGTTGAAGGCACTGGGTGGAGGTAAAACCTGCAGGGTCTTGGCCCTCCATGGAATGAGTTTGACACCCCTGGCTTAGAGTGTCACAGAGTGACATCAGCAGGTTGCAACAGAGATCCAGAGAGACTGGAAGAGTCACAGAAAGGCATAGAAGTGGACATCCTTTGGCCACATCCCATGCTGATGACCGCTTCATTGTGTACAGTGCCCTGCAGAACCAGATGATGAATGCCACTCAACTCAAGGCACATTTAAGGGAGGCGAGAGGCACCCAAGTGTCACATCAAACCATTCAAAACCATTTACATCAGCATGGTCTGCGTGCTAGACGACCTGCAAGGGTACCTGACCACACCACCAGGCAAAGGAGTCATCGTCTTGCATGGGCCAGGGAGTATACGCTGGACAAGGGACCAGTGTTTCCTCCTAATGTAACAATGGTCATTATGGTCAAACAGTTCAGTGTTAGTTTCATCAGACCACAGGACATGTCTCCAAAAATTAAGGTCTTTGTCCCTGTGTGCATTTGCAAACTGTAATCTAGCTTTTTTTTTTTTTTTTTTTTTTTTTTAATGTTGCTTTTGGAGTAATAGCTTCTTCCTTGCCAAGTGGCATTTCAGCCCATGATGGTACAGGACTCCTTTCACTGTGGATAATGACACTTTTTACCAGCATCTTCACAAGGTCTTTTGCTTTTGTTCTGGTGTTGATACTGATGTTTCACACCAAAATGCATTCATCCCTGGGACACAGAATCGGTCTCCTTGAGCGGTATGATGGCTGGACATTCCCATGGTGTTTATACTTGTGTATAATTGTTTGAACAGATGAATGTGGCACCTTCAGCCATCTGGAAATTGTACCCACGAATGAAACGGGAAGAGAACTGTGGACCTCAACATGTCTGATATTGTAGAGAGAGGAATGAGCAGGCGAGGCAGTGAGCAGAGCAGACTATTACTCTCTCCAACATCAGTCAGCAAGAAGTATTAACCCAGGTCGCTGGCATCTCTTATACCACACAAACTCGCCTCGCGACCTGGAGGGGGGTTCACATTACAATACACAGACTTACAATAACAATTCCCTTTGTCACCCAGCCTGTCGGCGCATTATTATGCAACCCGGAGGAGAACGCATATTATCATGCATTCTTATGGAGAAAACCACAGGCTGTCTTGCATATCCATTTAACGGCTTTTAAGCGTCTCCTCCTGTGTTATTCAGTCTGAGTGGAGAATTGCATTATCTCGGTCCCCCACACCGCCCCCACCCCACCCCCTGAAAACTCAGACTGGGCCTCAACCCTCATGTCCTGTAGGCTTCAGCCTACGTCCATAGCGGCTGTAACCGGGGGGGGGGGGGGTCGCCAGCTCCGAGGCACTGCTGTGCCAGTGGGGCGCTTCTGGAGGCGCATCCATCTGTGGGGGGACATGGGGGGAGGGGGCACATCTTCACCATGCCATTGTGACTGAGCTGACAAGTCATTTACCTGGGGAGTTATCAGTGGGGGTCGTCCACGCCGAGGAGCTCGGGCCAACACCACCTGCTCGTCTGCTAATATGAAGGCGGGCCTAAGCCTGTCTATACAGATTGTTTCTCTGCGTTACCCCCAAGTCTAACAAAATGTTTATCCCCAGGTTCCAACACTCTGAACAGGCCGTCATAGGGCGGGCGCAACGGGGTCCGGTGGGCATTGTGCCTGACAAACACAAATGATGCACCCTTCAAGGTCCTTGGCACAAAAGCGCGGGGAAAACAGTGGTGGGCCGGGCACCGTCCCTGCCTCTGCGCTATGTAGTGAAGGCGGGGGTGGATCAGTGTTCAGCACGGGGTTGTCAGGCAAAAATTCTCCGGGGAGCCGCAGCAGCTGGGAAAAATCAAGCTCTGCTGGGGAGGCAGCCAAATCCTCCTTTGGTGCTGAACACAACCCTAATAGAACCCATGGCAACCGGTCCACCCAATTTGCGTCCGTAAGCGAAGCCCTGAGCGCTGCTTTAAGCGACCTATGGAAACGCTCGCATAACCCATTGGCCTGGGGGTTGTATGTGGTCGTGCGATGAATGGTGACGCCCAGGCTCCAGGCCATCGTGGACCAGAGGTTGGAAACGAACTGCGGGCCCCGGTCAGACGTGGTATCCGAAGAGGCGCCGAAGCGTGCCACCCATGTCCCCAAAAAAGAGCGTGCAACTTCTGCGGACGTGGTGGAAGCTAGCGGCACCGATTCAGGCCAGCGCGTGGTGCGGTCCACCACTGTCAGGAGGTGCGTGAACCCCTGCGATGGCGGGAGGGGGCCCACGAGGTCCACGTGAAAGTGGTCGAACCAGAACGGCTCCAGGGGGGCCTTTGTGTGCCTGTGCACCTTGGTTCATTGGCACGCTACGCAGGTTGCAGCCCACTCTCACTTGTTTGTGCAGGCTCGGCCAGACGAACTTTACTCCCACCATTTTGACTGACACGCACACTCCTGGGTGCGCCAGGGAGTGAACCAACTTGAAAACGCCGCAGCGCCAAGTGCGTGGGACCACCGGGCACGGGCGGCCTGTGGAGACGTCACAGATTAGCCCCCCCCCGTCTTGCAGTACTCTGCTCTCCAGCCTTAACCCTGTTGGTCCAGACTGGAGCGTGCAAACGTCCGCATCGCCGAGCTGCTCAGCGGCCATGGCCGTGTAATCTATCCCTACGTACACTGGGGCCATTAATGCACACGAGAGGCAGTCTGCCACCACGTTGAGTTTACCAGCCACATGCTGAATGTTGGTTGTAAACTCAGAGCTCGCAGCCAGCTGTCTCTGCTGCCGGGCCGACCATGGTTCCGAAACCTTGGCCATAGTGTACGTTAGCGGCTTGTGGTCCACAAATGCAGTGAAGCTGCGCCCTTCCAGCCAGAACTGGAAGTGGCGTATGGCCAGGTGGAGAGCCAGTAACTCCCTGTCGAACACGCTGTATTTGTGCTCATTGTCGCACCAAGACCTGCTAAAAAAGGCGAGCGGCTGCCAAGAATTGGCGACGCGTTGCTACACGACAGCCCCTATGGCCATGTCCAATGCAATGGCAGTGAGTGCTATCCGAGCCGCCGTGTCCAGGTGCACCAGTAGTGCAGCGTTCGCTAGAGCTGTTTTGGTATCGAAAAACGTCTGCTCTCGCTCAGGAGTCCAGTTGACTCTATCCGCCGGTTTCCATTTAAGTGCGGCGTTCAACAGCTGCATGAGCTGGGTTGCGCGGGGGAGGAAACTTTTGTTGTCAAAGTTAACTATCCCCAAAAACTCTTGCAACACCCTGACCGTCTGAGGCCGGGGAAAATCTGCCACTGCGCGCACTTTGTCCGGTAAGGGTATCGCGCCTTCTGGTGAGATGCGATGGCCCAAAAAAAAAATCTATTACCATAACCCCGAACTGACACTTCGCTGGGTTGATTATTAACCCGTGCTCTTCCAACCTCTGGAAAACCGTCCTGAGGTCGGCTAAGTGTTCGTCCTCGAACGCGCTGGCCACCAGGATGTCATCCAGGTAGACGAACACAAACGGCAGATCATGCAGCACCACATCCATCATGTCTTCGAATGTCTGCGCCGCGCCTTTTAACCCAAAAGGCATGCATAGGAACTCAGAAAGACCAAAAGGGATTATTACCGTCGTTGTGTATGTCTTCCGCGCACACCAGGACTTGGTGGTAACCGCGGACCAGGTCCACCTTGGAAAAAATGCGTGCCCCGGTGAGGTGGATGGAAAAATCCTGTATATGGGGGATTGGGTAGTGATCATGCACTGTGGCGTTGTTTAATCTGCGGAAATCTCCTCATGGTCGCCACGATCCCTCGGCTTTAGGCACCATATGTAGCGGTCCCATGGGCTGTTTGAGCGCCTGATGACGCCCAACCTTTCCAAGTTGGCAAACTCCTTGCGCGCACTGGCCAGTTTAGTTGCGTCCAGGCGCCGAGGTCATGCGAAAACGGGCGGCCCCGTGGTGGTAATGAAGTGCTCCACCCCGTGTTTAGTGACCGCTGCCGAAAACGTCGGAACCGTGAGTGCTGGGAACTGGGCGAGTAGTGTCTGGAACTTACCCCCTGGAGCCGTGACGGCGGCTAGTGTTGTAGACCCGGCTCCTCTAGCTGTACAGGGCAGAGAATCAAAAGACACTGCGTTAATCAGGCATCTATTGGCCACATCGACTAATAGTCTGTGTGCACACCAAAAAATCTGTGCCCAAAATGGGGAAGGTTACACGCCACTATGACGAATGTTCATTAGTATGTACAGCCGTGCAAGGATATAGTCAGTGTCCTCTCACCAAAAGTTTTAATGTCTGAGCCGTTTGCGGCGGCCAGTTCGGGCCGCTACTTCCCGCCAGCTGGTCTGCGTAGGATGGCGGGATTAGGCTCTTTTGGGAGCTGGAGTCCACAAGGAACTGTCTCCCCGAGCGCAAGTCCGTCACATAGAGCGGCTTGGTTGTGTCACCGGCGGTCGCAGCTGCTACTGACTGCCGGCCCTGGCGTTTCCCCAAGCGCTTGAACTGGCACGATGGCACGCATTGGCGTGTGTGTTCTCCATAGCGGTGGTGATAGAAGCAGAGCGTGTCACTCCGGTGCTTCTTAGCCTCCGCCGCGGCCACCGTTGCTGGCTCCTTGCCCCCGATGGCCATCTCGCTGGGTTCCGACGCAGCTGCGTTCACAGCGAAGGTTCTGGTTGCCAGGATAATCCGATCTGCCTCTTGTGCCAGCGCCCGGTAGTTGCGCATGGCCAGCAGCGATGAATTGGCAAGGACTGCTCTGGCCGCTGTCAGGAGGTTCCAGAGGAAAATGTAGGCCAAGAGGAAATGTCCGTCATCTGTGCCCATTAATGCCAACATCTTCTCCATTAATTCAACCGTCGACCCGTCTCCCAACTCCGAGCACATCAGGAGCCTTTCCGCTCTCTCGCCATCGGAGCGCTACGTGTAGCGCCGGGTCAGCACGGTCTTGAGAGCGTCATATTTGTCGTGGGCTGGGGGCTGTTGGAGCAGGCTCGCCACCTGCTGCGTTGTGCGTGCATCCAGCGCTGCAACCACATAGTATTTGGTGTCATCTGCTGTCACTCCACGGAGCGTGAACTGGGCCTCGGTGTGGAGGAACCAAGACTCATGTATCCAAAAGTCTAGGAGCTTGACCGAAGCAGTGCTGGCGAATGCAGACCGGGTCGTGCTCGGGGTGTTTGCGTCGAGATCCATTATGCGTCAAGGGTCACCAGTGTCGAGAGAGGAAGGAGCAGGCGAGGCAGTGAGCAGAGCAGACTTTATTACTCTCTCTAACATCAGTCAGCAAGAAGAATTAACCCAGGTCGCTAGCATCTCTTTTACCATACAAACTCGCCTCGCGACCTGGGGTTCACATTACAATACATAGACTTACAATAACAATTCCCTTTGTCACCCAGCCTGTCGGCGCATTATCATGCAACCCGGAGGAGAACGCATATTATCATGCATTCTTATGGAGAAAACCACACGCTGTCTTGCATATCCATTTCACAGCTTTTAAGCATCTCCTCCTAAGTCAGTCTGAGTGGAGAATTGCATTATCTAGGTCCCCCACAATATCTTGGCTGATTTCTTTTGATTTTCCCATGATGTCACAAGGAAGGAATGTGTCTGAGGTGTGCTTTAAAATACATCCACAGGTATGCCTCCAATTAACTCAAATGTTTTCAGTTAACCTATCAGATGCTTTCAAAGCCATGACATCATCTGGGGTTTCCCAAATTGTTTAAAGGCACAGTAATCTTTGTGTATGTAAATTTCTGACTTTGAAGAAAGTAAAAATTTCTCTACAAGATTTACAAACCCTTAAGAGTTGTGAAGAAACAATGATTTCTGCACTGTACAATGTTTTATTTGTATGTGTAATGACAATATGCCTCCTTGATAAAATTATGCTCCTTCACTAATGCACCGCAGTGAGATACCACAGTCTTATGTAATACTGTTTAATTGCAACCCTTGTCAGTGAACTATGGGGGGGGGGGGTGAAACCGATGTAAAAGGGTCAGTTAATCAAGATCCTGATTTCAGGTAAGCCCAGCCAGCCCTACACTGTAGTCTGAGTTATGATTCTTCCACACTTGTAAGACAAAAGGTTTTTTTTAGTTATTTTAAGAAACTTTATTGGGCAAGTCTAGTTTTAGATATCCAAAATGTATGCTTTAATCAATTATAAATGCAGTTAACATAAAGCAGTTGGCAACAACATCAGTGATTCCACCCCCCCCCCCCAAAAAAAAAAAAAAAAAAATTCACATCCACACAGGTCTAGAGTTCTTGATCAGAAAAAATTAGGGATGCAGACAAACTTTATCACAAAGACTCAAACCACAGAATCAGCAATGGCCATGATCCAGAATCTATCAATTCTACTTGATTCCATTTCCACCAGTGGTTAGCTGGTATCTATCAAGTGACGTGCTGACACAGCTAAACCAGAACTTGCATAGCATTAAAGAAGCAGTTAATGTTAATAGGTGTGTTATAAAGACATGGTAAACTTTGTGGTTATTACATGAAAGACACTTCACTGTAAATATTGAGCATTTAAGGAAACTGTTAGTCACTCTTGTTATACTAAACATAATGAAATACAATAGCACTGAGGTGAGTGCAATATCCCCCACCTCAGTTTTCTTTTAAGATCCCAATACTTACTGACGGAGAGCAGTTTAACTTTTCAATATAATTACTGTGGCAGAACCAAATTATGATAAGCCCATCATCCACACTTATATGTTCTATAGTAAGGGATCATAGGGAGTGCCAACCTTGACCTTTTGACCCCAAACCTGTAGTCAGAGGATATGGCCTCAGAGTGAACCTGTGTACCAGGTTTGGTGACCCTAGCTTTCTTTGTTGAGCTATAGTTAAAAAGCCATGCTGATGTTGGCCTTTGACCTTGTAATCTCAAAACCACAGTCACGCTTCAGAGTCACAGGGTGAACATGTGTACCAAGTTTGGCGACCCTAGCTTTACTCGTACAATAATAGGGCATAAGAAATATTGACCTTGACCTTTGGACCCCAGACCCATAGTCAGAGGTCAGGATCCCAAGGTGAACCTGTATAGCAAGTTTGGTGACCCTAGCTTTCCTTGTTGAGATAGTTTATAAGCCATTTTGATGTTGACCATTGACCTTGTGATCCCAAAACCATAGTTACACTTCAGGGTCACAGGGTAAATCTGTGTACCAAGTTTGGTGATCCTAACTTTACTCTTACAGTAATTTTTTTTTTTTTTTTTTAGATCAAGTATACTTTATTGATCCCCAGAGGGGAAATTAAGGGTCATCCACCACCTGGATGGATGAAGCAGCCATGATACGGCGTTATCCCTTAACCATTCACACACACATTCACACCTAGGGCCACTTTAGAGTCTCCAATTAACCTAAGCTGCATGTTTTTGGCATGTGGGAGGAAACCGGAGAAATCCCGGGGTAAACCCACGCATACACGGGGAGAACATGCAAACTCCACACAGATCACTGTTGGTCGGCAGCTGGGATCAAACCCACGATCCCACGATCCCCCGGCCAAGGGTAAACTGTGCTGCCGCAGTGCTAACCACTGCGCCACCGTGTAGCCCCTTTGCCTAATAAGGCAAAGGGCACGTTAACCTTGACCTTTTGACCCCATACCCATAGTCAAAATTGAAGATCCCAAGGTGAACCTGTATACCAGGTTTGGTGACCCTAGTTTTACTCATATAATAAATGTAGCATTTACCATAGTCAAACAGCAATGCTAACTTTGAACCTTTGAGCCCAAACTCAGTTAGGTGAGGGTGTGAGTGAGTGAGAGTGTTCTTGTTTAGTGCCATGTCGGCATCTATGGCTATTTCATGGCAAAATTAGAACAAATAAGAAAATTGAGTTAAAAATTAAATAGAGACAGTATGATAAATAAAGAATAAATAAATACAGAAAGACACATATGTAGATATAATAAAATAGAAAAATTAAATAAGATGCTTCAGATGCACATGTGCTAAAAACCCTAAAATTTTCTTTGGTGGTGCCTTATTAAAAATATCCTTCAGTGACTTGAGTACAAAAACGTCTTGCTGTCATGAGAGCAGGACAGTCAAGTAAAATGTGCTTTATTGATAAAAAAAAACCTCAGCAAAACTGACAAGATGGTGGTGCTTCACCTTTTAATAAAAAGCTGTGCGTAAGCCTAGAGTGGCCAATACGGCATCTAGTGTACACTACCTCATCATGTCTGTTTTGAAAGTGATGCAAATGTCTATGGCTTATGGCAGGTTTAATATCATGCAGTTTATTTGCAGTGCATGTGTCCCATTCAGTCTGCCACTTCTTTAAAATATAGGAGGTTATTAGAGGCCTGAGGTCTGAGGCTGGGATCTGGCATTGAGTGACTTCTTGGGTAAGGGCTCTCTTGGCAGCAATGTCTGCCTGCTCGTTACCCGACAGGCCAACATGGCTGGGGATCCAACAGAAGATGATATTAAAATTATGTTTCTGTAAAAAAACCTAGTTTCTCTAAAATCTGGACAATAATGGGGTGATCAGTCTTTAAAAACCCAAGTGCCTGAAGACAGGATCTGGAGTCAGAAAAAATTAAGGAGCTCTGTTTGGTTCTCTCAATGTGTTCCAATGCTAGAAGCAAAGCACGAGCATCTGCTGTAAAAATTGAACATTGTTTGGGAATCCGCAAACCATACTGATTGTGCCTGGTGACAATTGCAGCAGAGACTGAGCCATCTACTTAGGAACCATCTGAGTATATGGAAACGTGGTGAGGAAAACGGCATTTTATGTCTACGATCTGCTGCTGGTACACATTTGGGTGTCTTTGTTTTGGCTCAGATGCAGAATTATATTGGGTTTCCTTAAACTCCATGGTGGAATGGGACAAAACTGTGTCTGTGTTACATTGCTTATATCAGGGTTTAATTTTACCTGGTGAGGTTCTATACGGAGTCCAAAAGGAGTGATGCTCTTAGGTCTGACCTTAGACATCTGCAAAAATCAAGGGTGAAAAACTTAAGAGTAGGCTGGATTTCTATGGTCTGCTTTAAGTTTAACCATATACTGGAGAGCCAATTTCAGGTGCCTGTTGTGAAGTGAAGGCTCGTTTGCTTCAACATACAAACTTTTAACAGGAGAGGTTTTGAAAGCTAGGTAAGGGTGTAAGTCGTCCAAGATGTTCATTAGATAACTACTGTATCAATTTGAATAGCCTACAGTACATCATTTCTTTCAATAGTGACTGTGTGTAGGAGATTTGGGGAAAAATCTGACCTTTGACCTCAAGGTCATCCGACGAGTGACATTGTCATATGCGCATCGGAGTATATCAAACCATGGAACCAAGTTTCAAAACAATCGGACCAAAACTGTAGGAGCTGATTTCACAAGACTGTTACTGTTTATGAAGTGACGTGAAACAAGAGGTCATAGGTCAGGGGCTACAATTCCTGCAAAAATCATCCGATCAGAACCAAATTGCAAAATGCGCATCCTCGATGTATAGCAAACCATGGTACTAAGTTTCAAAACAATCGGAAAAAACTAAACATGGCATCCTGAATGAAACTTTGGCTCCCTGCAGGTTTTCATATTTCTGTCACAGAAGAGAATCCGTTTTCTCACTACATGCAGTGCCATGAAAAAGTATTTGTCCCCTTCCTGATTTCTTACATTTTTGCGTATCTGTCACACTTAAATTCAGATCAAACAAATTTTAACATCAAAGATAACAAGAGTAAACACAAACTGCAGTTTTTAAAGAGGATTTCATTTATTAAGGGAAAAAAAAGCTATTCAAATCTACTTGGCCCTAAGCTATCGCCCCTTAAACCTAACAACTGGCTGTGCCACCCATGGCGGCAACAACTGCAATCAGCACTTGCTGTAACTGGGAATGAGTATCAGGCATTGTATGAACTACTTGGAAAAAAAGGATGACTGACAAGGTCAGGTTATTTTTTCCTGGGTGTGTGGGGGGGTACGCATCAAAGTTAAAGATAAGGGATGAACCAGACGCGTTAATCTCAGTTTCGCCATTACTGAAACCGTTGGCCTATAAATCCCAACACAGAAGTAAACTTTAAATTTCAGTACAAGTGTCATTAAAGTCAGCTGTATAGCAGAATCATAGAAAGTCTTATGTCAGGGGTGTCCAATCATGTGCCATGGAGGACCAAGACCCCCCAGGTTCTCTCATCTACCCAGTCTCTTCAGCACGTATCTTCACTTATCAGCAATCAGTGGGAAGAAAAACTGGAATCTCCTGTTGAAGACACTGGCTGGCGGTAAAGCCTGCAAGGTCTTGGCCCTCCATGGCACATGATTGGACACCCCTGTCTTATGTAAATAATAAATTCAGGTTCAAAACTAGTTCGTATACATCTATGGCCTGAACACAAAAACCAGATACTCAAATAAACCAGTCATATACACACCCAGAATGACCATTTTATGCACCTGTCAACTATGAGGATATCAGACTGCTGAATATGCATCAGGCTTTTCCTCTTCTCCCCTGTCCAAACATCGGAAATCTCTCCCGATTCAGATTCTTGTGTTGATCATTGTCACGTGTGCGTGTGTGTGTGTGGGAGGTGGGGGGGGGTGTCCCCAAGGACATTCACAAATTTCTGGTATGCAAATGCAGGTGGCTTTTCTGTTGGGTGCATGCTGTATGCCGAGACATGTTTCTCATTTATACAGTTTGCCCATAATGAAATCTTGAAATATGTTAATGATTAACATAACTGCATTATTTTGTGCTTTTCTCCCACATCAAGGACAGAAAGGTAAATTGATTAGATAACTGATATTTACCTTCATCATTCTAGTCCTTTATTAGAACCATAAATATCAAAAATAAAAATTAAACCATTTTGAAAATGATAATAATGGGTCCAAAATTAGAGCGTTCTTGCCATCATACCAATGTGTGACAAAATTACACAAAAAACATTCCAAATGTGCAACACACAGCAACAATACACACTGACCGAGTAACATACAATATCCATCTGGTTGGTGAGTATCGGGGAAAATGCCTAGGAGTAGTGATACCCGCGAAATATGGACGAGCAGTACGTTATTGCATTAGGTCCTTTCAGCATCGCTGGAACAAGCTAAAAAGATGCATGGAGAATCTTTCCAGAACTGAATCAGAGCCCCTGAACTGTAATCAAATCGAATCATGAGGTACCTCAAGATTCCCACCCCTAGTGGATACTGCATGTAATATTGTACTAAAAGAATACAACATGAGATAAATGTTAACGAGCTAGATACATATGTCACATGATGACTGTGAATCCAATTGTGACTAAGCTATAGTAATTTTTAAGATTGCAGAGTATATGTATAGCGGTATGCAAAAATTTTGATATCCCACAAATTTTAAATGAAAAGATGAGTCTCTGGTGGATATGAGAAAAAAACATTAGTAAACAATCATACTGTAGTTCATTTTTATGTCATAAATGCACAATGGCAAAACTTCAAACATTTTGGCACCCTATATGAACAAAATATATAACCAAAATATGCTGGGTGTCAAAGGGTGACCAGATATTTAAATAACTGTACACTGTTGGATATTTAGGTACAGTAATGTGTTTGTGAACTATTCAACTGCATGCCTCAGAAATTTCTGTGCACAGCGTATGGCAACAAACATGCATGTTGCATGACTTTACATGACTTTAGAAAGACTTTACTTTGGCCAGTGAAAATTTCTATTGATTTGATTCAAGCCTAGCTGGCTGTATGTCTAGAGTTAACAAAAAGGACAGCAGGGTTTGCTCTGGTAACATTTCTCCATGGCGGGCCGCCTCGCCAGAAATCGTACCACCACGCCAAGGCAATAGGATTTTATTAAGAAAAATATATGAAGCAATGACTTCCCACAAGCACGCACACGAACAACGCACATGGCCGTCATCCGCGCGGAGTTTAGAAGCCTTCTAAACTCCTGCCTCCTGACTGAGTCGCGACTTTGACTCCGTCAGGAGGCAGTGTCTCGCTAAGCATGACTGTCGACAAAAACATGAGTTTGGTCAAGTACTTTAAACGTGGGGGGGGGGGGGGGGGGGGAGATCAGAAGAGGTATGTATGTAAGCACTGCAGGCGTTTATCATGGTTTTAACCCGCTGTTAATGGGAGCAATAATGGAAGAGTCGCTTAGCTAAGAGATGTGGTTAGAATTCATATGCAGCCGGAGAGCACACCTACAACTGCCTAAGCAGATCATTCTGTACATGAACACATATTGTGGCAAATTATGTCTTTAGAGTCCGCTACAGTTCCCCATTATGTACCTGGCAGGTTAAGGTGACCGAAATTCATGAAGTCAGTGACTTTAATCTGTCAGCAGCCTTCAGACAAACTAAACGTGCCAACATCTGATTTCAAAATAAGGGAGGTTTTTCCTGCTTTATGGGTGGTGAGATTTCTGGGGGGGGGGGACTATAAAGAAATATAACAGAAATAACGGCATCCTTAGTCATTTAAGTTAATTTATTTCATTAAATACAATTTTATTAATATTTTTTCTTTGTAATCAGAGTTAAATTACTGTTCTGTTCTGACTGCAAAATTATGGTCAAAAATGTAAATTGTTATAAGGAAAAAGTAAAAAAAATTACCACAGTCTGCTTCAAATTTATCTAAAAAAAAATAAAAATTAAACAATTAGTCATACAATAATCCAGAAATTTATAATAGTTTCAAATGTACAAGAAAAGTCAATTTTACAAGAGGAAATTACAAATTTGAGGAATATGGTTTCAACTTTAGATTTACAGAGAAAAGTAGAAAAGAAAATTGTTATAAATTTTTGAGAAAAACCTCAAACCTTCAAGACTGAAGTCACTGCTCAAGTTTTTAAGTGGGTGCTCTTTGTACCCTTAACTCAAGTAGAAATTTTTGGTTGTCTACTTTTAATTCTTAATTTCAAAGCACTGCTTTTACATGAGTAGAATTTCTGGTTACTATACCCACCTGATTATATAATTTAAGTATGCATGAGTACATTACAATTATCAATGTTTCTTTCTCTTCCCTACTCTCTCAATGGAAAAAAAGAAACACTAGAATAAAAATACAAAAAAATACACATTTTTGTCATTTATGTAAACCATGACAAAAAATCCTGCAGGACAAAACATGACACTCGATATTTTCTAACCTGTTTGTATACCACCATAGACAGAACCTGAATTAGAGCTCAGAGAGGGCAAGACGAGACAGAAGAGAGGAGCCAAGGAGAGGAAAGTGTTCAGGCAGAGGAAGGAGAGAAGGATAACACCACTAAAAAGTAAACAGGATGTCTGGGTGGGACCCCAACTGGCCCAGTATTCAAGCCTCGGTTGTACAATACTTCAAATGGTAAGTTCCATATGCAACGTTACTGTGTAAAATTTTAAAAATAAATAGTATAAAATTAACATTCCGGTAAGTTTACTCCTCCCCGGGAAAAATGTGTTGCCACCGTGCCAAAGTCTTTTAGCCAGAGGAAACACTAGACAGTATTGCCACTTAAGGCTAAAACCAAACTAGAGGCTTTAAGGTTACTTTGTCTTGAAATGTGCTGTAGATCAGCATTGTTCATTGTACCCATTTTTCCAAAGGAAATCAAGTCAATGTGTGGTTAAAGGTGATCGAGACAAGATTCTGACTTTCTGGCCAGCAGGTGTCTCACTTACCTTTAAATTGGTCAAAGTTTTTTGAAAAAAAGGGTAGATTGGACATTTGCTCATGTATAAGGATCATTTCTTTGAAGGACTCATATGCTAGGATTGATCAGCCTATTCTTTGTTGAGAGTACCATAATAAAGAAAGACATGCACTGAGCATATTTGCTCGTCTATATATTTGTGGATGTAAACAAATCGGTTTTGTATACTTAGATTTTTTTTCCATGACATCACAAGAAGCATACTGAATCTCCTACAGAGAATAGGCATGTGACATCAGCCCAGGGAAAAACCGCAAGGAGCTGTGGGAAAAGTTGTCACAAAGTGAGCAATGAATGTGGTTAAACTGAAGTTGTTGAGAGGGTTGCTTCAGTGTTATTCATGCAAATACCATGCAACGTTAAGAATGGGGAAGTCTTGCTGCATTATCAAATGCTGCAACTGCTCTCACGATTGGCGTGGAAAAAAGATTCATAATGGCATATGCATTTTTAACTTCCTGGCTTGGAAGAAAAGTGGAAAGAATAGAGTCTCCGAGCTACCAAAGGTGTCGGATGGAATGGATTGCAGCAGTCAGAAGAAAGTTTCAACAACATTCCTGGACACAGTTGTGTGTTCATGGAATTTTCACAAAGGTAAATTGTGATTCAAACATTATTTACATAAGATTACTGTATGTGCATGGAGATGCTGCAGCTGTAACAGAGGCACAGGCATGTGGAGTTGTTGCTAACTTGTCAAGTCATCTGCACATCTACATATCTAATCAAAGTCATTGTTTTTTTGTACAGGCAAACTAGCCGATGAAACGTCCAATTGTCATTACAACTGGGTGCCATCATTACATCTTGGCCATGAGGTGAAAAAACAAAACAAAACACACACACACACTGATCGGTTCAACTGGAGAACAAAGCAACAGCTAGCTTCCAAAGAGAACATACCACCACCAGCAGAGCAGAATTCACAGGTACATAAAGCAATGCTGCAAATTATTCTGTATTTACCAAGATGTAAACTCTCATTTGAAAATATTTCATTAATCATGTAGGTATAGAAGTTATTTGCTTGTGTCTTGTCCAACTTATTTATTTTTCAATTAAAATTGTCTTGCTGTATCTACAGATAATTACCTCCACCAAGGAGGTTAGGTTTTTCTTGGCGTTAGTTTATTTCCTCTGCCAAGAGAGGAAGTAACGTTTTCATTGGAGTTGGTTCGTTTGTCTGTTGGCAACATCACTCAAAAAGTTCTGAACGGATTTTGATGAAATTTTCAGTAAAGGTGTGTAATGGCACAGGGAAAAGATTAGATTTTGGTGGTGATCCAGATCACGATCTGCTTCCACAAATTTTGGGGAAAGGGGATTGGGGGTAAAAAAAAAATAAAAAATAAAAAAAAAAAAAATATTGAGCTTCCCCTTTTAACACATGTCCACAGTGTCACGTTCACCTCTGCATTCATACACACAGTAAGATAAGCCTTTATTAGTCCCACAATGGGGAAATCCCAGGATTGCAGTGGCACAGAGATAGCAGCACACAGAGCAATAGTAAATAAGATACTAAGATAATTGGTTAACCAAAGCAGTAAATAAATACATGTACACAGTTATAGACATGGCGCAGGAGCACTGCAGCTAGATGGTATCAACAGCATTACAGTTATGTGTTGGTTGACATTTCATCTGAAGACGCCAACAAAAATTAAGCAAACTGTGTGGTTTGAGCAGATTTTGATGACATTTTTAGGAAAGGTGTGTAATGGCACGGGGAACAGAGTACCAGCAGATAAGCTAAGGATGTCTTGCAAGGCACGTTACTCACACGGTATGTAAACACACAGCACTGGACAATGTTTAATCTTTATTACCTCCGCCAAGAGTAGGAGGTAATGTTTTTGCCAATGTCGTGCCAAAAACTGATCGAGGGTGGCGCGCTCAGCTGCCATAAAGTGATCACCGGCTGAAGGAGCCGGGAACGCCCATTTGTTAAAGGTGTACTGCCTGGTTTCAGTCCACCTACGATGTGTCTGTAAATGTTTTGAGGTTTTATCGCATCTGAAAAAAAACATTTATAGTGTTGGCCAACGTGTTGGCAGTTTGGATAACATAGCATTCATGAGATTGCAATTGATTCTAGTATTTATGTGCAAAAACCTTGTTTAGAAGCTACACTGTAATTGTCCATTGTTGGATAGAATATGTATTTATACAGTATCAGAAATATTTCTAATGAGAAAAATGTTGACGTGCTCAGTTCTTATTTTCCCCACTTTGTGTGGGTGTGTGCGCGCGCACACAGAGAGCTTATCAACTTTTTTGCTCACCGGCCACTGTGGCTCGTGATTTTCCCCAAAGTTAATAGCCACTCAGCCATTTCATTAGTCACAATTTTGTGGTTGGAAAATTGTGTTTAAATATCATCAAATTTGAGTATAGCATGTTAAAATTTACTTGAACTAAATTTACAATAATTTTAAATGTAATGTAATAATGTAATGTAATTTAAATGTAATGTATGTGGTCATGCATACATAGCAAGAGAAACACTGCTGAATTATTTATTAACAGCAGTAAATGCTGTAAAACAGTGTAGAAAACATTTTCACTATGAGAGTGAAGTACAGGTAGATTTGGGGTCCATTCCAATTCTCATTTGTATCCCTACCTGCTGGATTTAATCTAAATCGACACTACCCGTTTTCACTAGAAAAAAAAAAGCAGAAAAAGAAAACTGATGAGGAAAAAGTCTCATCTTAAGGAGAAAAATATCTCAATTCACATGAACAATTCTAATCAGTAGAAAAAGTCAGAAATTTACTAGAAAGCAAGCTGTGAATTCTAAGAAAAACTTGGACCCCTGGCGGGCCCTTTTGGCCCATAAGCCACATGTTTGACACCCCTGAACCAGGGGTTAGGGTAAGCCCTAACCACAGCGTCCGCAGTTTCTCCAGTACTCAAGCCTGCCCTGGAGCAGTCCTGTGTACCGCGCTTGAAGTTTAGCTTTGCAGTCACACTGCGATAGGCTTATTACTCATATTTAGAGGTTACTTGAGAAAATCTAAACCCGCCAAAGTGGCTAGTGACAGTGGCTGCTTTACCCGCCACCAGTGAAATCCACCCGTCAGTAGTGGGTGGGCAGGTATTAATGTCAAGCCGTGTGTGTGTGTGTGTGTGTGTGTGTGTGTGTGTGTGTGTGTGTGTGTGTGTGCGCGCGCGATTTTGTGATTCAATGATTTTAAGGGACTTTGAAATCTAAAAACACAATTGATGTATACCATTGTTTGCAGTAACAATGTGAGATACACAACACCAGCAGCAGAGCCAGTAAATATCAAGCCCTTGATGAACACCAGCCATTATTGCCCAAAGACTTCCAGCTGGCCCGCTGCATCCGCGGAGAGAAAGCTTAGACTTTCTGCTGCACATCCACCAGCCATAATGCTCTGCACTGTGTGTCTATATATATACATTTATAGTAATATGGACATATGTTTGCTAGATGTTGTTTTTTCTTGCCTTCTGATTGTTGCTCTGAGTGTTGCTGTCCCTGTGCTGTTGCAATCCTGGAATTTCCCCATTGTGGGACTAATAAAGGCTTATCTTAGCTTGATAAGACTCTGCGATCGTTGGTCTCATCTCCAGCGGAGATGAAGCTGAGTACAGAGGGTTTATCCAGGACTTTGTGGACTGGTGCCATCGGAACTGCCTCCAGATCAACGCGAGGAAAACTAAGGAGCTGGTGGTGGACTGCCGCAGGCATGGGCAGCCCCTCACAGCACCAGTAAATATACAGGGAACAGACATCGAGATGGTGACATCCTACAAGTACCTGGGTATTCATCTGAACAATAAACTAGACTGGTCACACAATACTGACGCACTCTACAAGAAGGGACAGCGCAGGCTGTTCCTGCTGAGGAGACTCAGGTCTTTTGGTGTACAAGGGGCGCTGCTGAAGTCATTCTATGACACGGTGGTGGCATCAGCCATCACTTTTGGAGTGGTCTGCTGGGGCAGTGGCATTACTGCAGCCGATAGGAAGAGACTGAACAAACTGATTAAGAAAGCTAGCTCTGTCCTGGGGCAACGCCTTGATCCGATGGAGGAGATAGGAGAGAGAAGGACGGTGGCTAAACTGTCATCTCTGCTGGAGTCCGAGTTCCACCCTATGCAGGACATACTGAATGCACTGAGGAGCTCATTTAGCAGCAGACTACATCATCCCAGGTGCACAACCGAGAGGTTTCGTAGGTCCTTCCTACCAACGGCTGTCAGACTGTACAACCTAAGCAGGGCTGCTCGCAGAGATAGCAAAAAGACGTAACAAACTAATAGTTTTTTTTTGAATGCAAAAGATGCAATAGACTTACACAATGGTCCTCTCCGGCATACAACTAGGAACATACCGGTCGCTATGGAGGGTGAGAATATGTATGGGCACATAATCATACCATGTAGGATAACTAAATAGACGGTTATGCTGTTTCATCCCACCTAGCAACAATGCTCTGCACTGTGTGTGTTTATATATTTACATATTTATTCCATCTAGCTACAATGCTCTGCACTGGGTGTGTTTATATTTATATATCTATATATTTATTCCATCTAGCTACAATGCTCAGCACTGGGTGTGTTTATATTTATATATCTATATATTTATTCCATCTAGCTACAATGCTCCGCACTGTGTTTTTATATATCTACATATTATTCCATCTAGCTACATTGCTCCGCACTGTGTGTGTTTATATACTTGCATATTTATTCCACCTAGCTGCAATGCTCCGTACTGTGGGTGTTTATATATTTACATATTTATTCCATCTAGCTACAATGCTCTGCACTGTGTGTTCATATATTCATATATTTATTCCATCCAGCTACAATGCTCTGCACTGTGTGTCTGTGTGTGTGTGTGTGTGTGTGTGTGTGTGTGTGTGTGTGTGTGTGTGTGTGTGTATATTTTATAGTAATATGTACATATGTATATTAGCTGCTTTTGCTTGCTTGTTTTTTTTTTTTTCTTGCCTTCTGATTGTTGCTCTGAGTGTTGCTATCCCTGTGCTGTTGCAATCCTGGAATTTCCCCGTTGTGGGACTAATAAAGGCTTATCTTATCTTATCTTATACAGCATATTGTGATATTACTTAGACTAAATCCCACAAGAATCTAAATCTGCACCATCAAGACCTGTATACCAAAAACTTGAACACTGACTCCTTTTCCCACAGAGCTCAGTATCAGTCCAACAGTGCTTTCAAGCATAAAAGAGTAACACTGATAGATTAACATTTCCAGGAAAGGTAAGAAGTCTGGCTGTGCTGCTGTGACTGGAAGCCATGAAAACAGCAGTTTTAAAATGGTGACTGGCTTTGCTTAAGGACAACACAGTGTTGATCACTGGGGGGGGGGGGGGGGGGGAGTTCCCCTCATTTTGTCATTTTCAAAGGAAGTTTGAATTGGAATGTATTAAATTCAACATATGAGGGGGGGGGCTGAAAAAGTTCATAAGCTGAAAAGTTCATAGTGGTCAAATTTGACCAAATGTGGTTTATTTTTCAACATAGTCTCCCCTTTTGTCCCCCCCCCCCCCCACACACACACACACACACACTTCTTCCATTGCACTGGTGTTGCAGCGCTTGGATCCCTGCAGTTGAAAAATAAACCACATTTGGTCAAATTTGACCACTATGATCTTTTCAGCCTATGAAATTTTCAGCCCCACCATAAAGGTTCATATGAGCAATTTGTGATTACAAAGACTTAACTTGCTTAAACAAGACCCGATTCGCAGATTCACACAAACCATGAAAAACTAACGCTGCTTTTGAAGAATGACAGAACATGGCTACAGGGCTGTTGTATGTCCACTCTAACCCAGGATTTACATCGACTCCGGATGCAGTTTGTTGCAGATGCAGTGCAGATGGCCCCTTGCATTCATCCCTACCAGCTCCATGTGTGCTTTGCAGCAGCATGGATAAGAACACAGTTTGAAATACAAGAACTATACAAAAAGACTTGAGTGATCAAGATGAACCGATCACGTAATAACAAGGAAGTGTGATGCAGTGGCTCCCCACCTGGATTTTTGGGCTCTAAATAAAATCTAACTAGCCCATTAATTTTAATTCTATGACGTGTTTGTATGTTAAGTTTTTACCCTCTGACAGTGCTGGAGGAGTAGACCTCAGAAAATAACGGACAATCCTTAAAACGTTTTTAATGATCAAACGGCTATTAAATACCATGAGATACCGTGGAATTTCATTGCGTATTTGATCCGGCATCTGTCAAAAATAGACTCTTTGCGTTTCATTACCAAACCTAATCTGTCGAGCTGGATTCGTTCCGCAGTGGTCCGGACCAGGTGGGGATTAGAAAATTGACGAGAATGGGAACCATTTGCTGCGGAGGCCAGATCGCAGCCATAATGTACTGCATCTAGAGTCAGTGTAAATCCTGGGTAACTCCAAGATGCACTGTGGTGGATATAAATCCCCTTAAAAACAAGTCTATATTGTCTAAAATGGTATCTTAACCAATCCAACTTCATTTCTAAAGCACTTTAAAAACGACTACAGCTGATACACAGTGTTGTACATCAGGAATAAATAAAATGTGAAAGACATGCAAGACAAATAATAAAGGCAATAAAATACAACTAAAAAGGTATAAAACAAGACAGGTAAAAATGACAATCATACAGTAAAAGAAAAAAGTAAAATCAATGTCTCATGCTGGGTTGAAGTCTGAGTAAAAATTGGTTTTAAGATGAGTTTTAAAAATGGACAGTGAAGGAGCCTGTCTAATAGGCAAAGGGAGACCATTCCACAGTTTAGGAGCAGCGACAGAAAAAGGTTTGTCAAATATGTTTGAGGTCAGAAGCACTGGCAACCAAACACAGTTGAAACGACTTTGTACATGCAACTTGATTTGAATTGTTTAATATTTACAGATACATACAGATATATGACAGAGTCTGAGTTTGGAGCATTTAAAGTGGTGTTCCAGTCTACCCATGTTTCATCTCACACTCAAAGCTCTGACACTCCTTCCAGCCTCCTAATTAGCAAGCTCAAGATGCACCACAGTCTCCCCTTTAACGTTTACTCTGCAAAAATGAAAACACTGCATCCCTTTTCATCTTCCAACCAGCTTCGTCTTACAGAGATGGAGGCAGAGAGTCCAAGGTTCAACTCATTAGCACAGGTCACTTCCTGATTCATCTTCAAAGGGGGGAAACCGGCAACAGACAAAGGCACAGGACATGGTTTCACATACCACCACCCACGGATGCAAATTACACCGAGAAAATAGATGACAAAGATAGTGAAGAAACAGGGATAAGAAAATGTCTGCTACAGCTGTGCTTAAAACCAATAACTGCTGTAATGACTAACACCAGAATGCAAAGTTTAACCATCAAGTTCTTGTTTAATTTCTTTAAGGGTCAGTAGAGCATGCCCAAGAGCAATTATGGAAGTTGCAAAAAAAAAAAAAAAAGACTGCAGTACAAAATTTCTTTAGCACCACAAACGTTTACTGTATGAACTACTGTCATTGATGGTCTGGTTATTTACTAGGGGTGGGAATCACCATAGGCTCCACAATACAATATTATCATGATCTTGCAACACACCGAGTCCTGCGCCATCATATATTGCGATTACCCATCCCATTCTCTGTCTTGTTCAACTCCTGGCTTGATCTCAGCAGTGTCTCCTTTGCTGTGCTGACTTAACCAGACTGAACATTTGGCACCATCCAACAGCCTGAAAAGTCAGTTGGTTTTTATTACTCTGGTACTTAAATAGGTAACTTTGTGCTTGTAGCATTAACAACACAGGTCAACACCAAATTTATTGTCTTAAGTTTTTTTTTAGCTGATTTAGGACAATTTTGATGTGCTGAATCCAAAAATCAAATTGGTTTTGCTTAATCAGGTCAACTTTTTGAACTATGGCCACATGTTTTTTACGTTTTTGTTTACATGTACGGGTATTTTCGCTTTACATGATGCAAAATTTTTTATTTCTTGAAATTTCTCGAACTCTGAAAAGTTTGCATGCGCCAATTTATGATATGTCATAAATTGTCATGATGGCTGATTACTGTTAAGACTCTGAAGAGAGACATCCCTGCTACTGAGCATTCTAGAGGTTCAAATAAACAGAAGTTGAAGCTCGGAATTTTGTACAATGATAACATAACATTCAATTTACATGTACTTACCTTTATCAATGTCTACGATTCAATTTAAAGTAATCAAAGTTTGTAACATTTAATCAATAAATTGTGTTAGAAAACGATTTCTCTTAATCTATTTCGGATGAGAAATATTAAAAAAAAAAAAAATCAACCAATAATGTCACAAAAATGTAATCAATTTAGTCAGAAGATCAGATTTTTTAGCCATCCTACCAATGACTTGAGTGCCATGAGTTGGCCAAAAATTTTTCATAAGATTGTAGTAAGTATGCCATAGGAAGATGCCAAGCCACCCTTAAGAACTAAGAACTCTAGGGCCATCATACAACAGAAAAGCATTTCATTTCTCAAGAATACCTCAAGTTGCTCTTGCGAATTGAATGGCAGCCGTAAGAAACTATGCCCCTCTCCACGAATGTCTGCAAACTCCAGAATTCATAGACATAAGAATTTTTGTGACCATAGCTTAAAGCAGAACGAGAAATTACCATGGTATTTTAGCTATAGCAAGTCATATCATTATCGCAATATTCAACATCACCCATCTTCCCAATATCATGTAGGATAAATTATAGTTATGTCTTGAGTACCACAAAGGCATCCAAGGTCCACCTTAGAAAGTATTTCACAACTGAAGTCATCTCAATTATTTGAATTTATATTTAGGTGCAACTACAGTACAAGTTTCCACTAAAAGACATGCAGAGGACTTCCGGTTATGGCTGCCACGTAGGACGGACGTGTCTCGCTCTGCTCTGCTACTGGAAAAAAAAAAAATCGGCAAATAACTCTCTCATTTGGGACAGAACGTATCCCAGCATTTGGGCGAAGATATGTCGGCGAAGCCTAAGGCTGGAAAACCAGGAAAAGGAAAAAGCGAGCCGCCGAAACAGTCCAAATTAACGGACTTTCAGGTCTGTGACGCAGTAAACAAAACTCCATATATGGCGGAGGAGGCTGGCAACGCTGCGATATCTGCGGGGAATGGCGCAGATGCGCTGATGGCTGCCATGAGTTCAATGAGAGCGGACTTTTCCTCTAGATTTGATGGGATTATGACAGCGTAGGAAGGAATAAGAAAGGAATTGGGTGACTGTGTAGAACGAACGGCGCAGATGGAGCTCCGTCTCGCTAGTGCTGAAGATGACGTCACCCGTCTTCAATTAAAGGTGCGCACTTTGGAAAAAAAAATAAATCTCTGGAAGATAATATTTTGGATTTGGAATCTCGGTCGAGACAGAATAATTTGAGGCTGGTGGGTCTTCCAGAGGAATCAGAAGGTCGGGACGTATGTTCCTTTCTGGAAAAGTGGATTCCGGAGGTGCTGGGCAGCGAGGAGTTGCAATCAGCAGTGGTTCTGGAAAAAGCACATCGTATTGGCCCACGGAGAGATAAGGGACCGCCGAGGACCTTAATTATGAAGTTTCTTAGCAACAGAGACAGGATGAAGATCTTCAACGCTGCACGAGCTAAAAAAGGAGAGATTAAACACCAGGACCAGCAGGTGCGGTTCTACCCAGATTTGGCCACAGGAATCCAGCAATTGAGGAAGCAGTTTGATCCCGTCTTGAAGTAAATAGTAAGTTTACAAAATATAGATTGTATTATATATTAAAAAAACAAAACAAAAACAAAACAAACAAACAAAAAAAAAAAACTATGATGTACAAAGTTGTTAAAAATTTTTGAGTTAAGTTGGAAAACTACAGAGGAGAGTTAATGTTACGTCATTAAAAGCAGTAGAGTTAGGGTGATTGGGAGGATGAAGAAGGAGTGGCTTAGGCTGTTCCCCGTGGGTGTGGAACGGTCGATGGCTATATCGGGAGACAGAATTTTTCTTTTGATTTTGGGGGGTTTGCCACAAGTGTGGGAAGGGGAAATTTGTTTGTGTGTAGTTTGTAGGATGAATGTTCAACCACTTATGTTTTTGCTTCTCTGTATGAGCATGTTTACACTGCAAGGTAATCCCAAACTCTCTATTGATCATGGACCAAAGTGTTAATCTTAATTTAACTTCATGGAATTGCAGAGGTCTACAAAATTTAAAAAAACTTAAACAAGTTATGAATAAAATAAAGGACATGGGTTCAAGAATTGTGTTTTTACAAGAAACTCATCTGATAGAGGAGGATGTTAAAAGAATTAGGAGTAGATGGCAGGGAAGTGTATTCACCTCTTCATTTTCATCCCGAGCCAGGGGAGTTATGACTCTCATACATAAATCAGTTCCTTTTCAAGTGAAAAATGTAATTGGAGACAAATTTGGAAGATATGTAATCATTCAAGGTTCTTTGCTATTAGAAAATATAAATCTTGTGAACTTATATGGTCCCAATATAGATGATCAGAAGTTCTTTGCTAATTTATTTCTCATCTTATCATCACTTACAGGGCAACATATAATAGCAGGGGATTTTAATTGTACATTGAATCCAGGTGTGGATAGATCAACAGGACTGGATTGTACGCACATTGGATGTAGGATGACTATTAATCATTTTATGAAAGAATTGAGATTGTTAGATATATGGAGAGAAATGAAACCACAAGTTAAAGCCTATTCTTGTTATTCCAGTACCTACAAGACATTCTCACGTATTGATTATTTTTTGATTTCCACAGAATTAAGGTCCAAGATTCAAAACTGCTTTTATGATAACATCGTGATCTCTGATCATGCACCCTGTTGTCTAATATATGTAGATAAAAAATTGACAAAGGAATCAGGTAGATGGCAATTTCAGCATAAATGGCTTCAGGATGAGGAATTTGTCAAGTATATAGAAAAACAGATAGACGAGTTCTTTGACATCAATACTACACAAACATCAGCATGTGTAAAGTGGGAGGCTTTCAAAGCTTTTATTAGGGGACATATTATTAGTTATACAGGATCAAAATCTAAGAAGACTCGAGAGGAGAGAGCTAAATTGGAACATAAAATAAAAAGTCTTCAGGAAAAAGTGTATGCAGGAAATGACCCAAGGTTGGAGAATGAATTACTGATTTTGAGAGCTGAATACGACAAAAAATCAGCGAATAGAGCTGCCTCGAGTCTTCTAAGATTGAAACAATCTTTTTATGAACAAGGTGAAAAATCAGGAAAATTATTAGCATGGCAGATTAAACAATTGGAAATTAAAACACCAATTACCAGTATTATAAGTAACGGACAGGTAGTTATAGATCCTTTAGAAATTAATAGAGCCTTTAGAGATTATTATGAAAAATTATATGATACCAAAAATGAACCTGATTTAACAAAACTAAATGGGTTTTTGAACGAACTATCTATACCGTGTATACCAAATGAAAACAGGGAGATATTGGAGTCTAAAATTAGTCAAGAAGAAGTTGGGCTAGCCATTGATAATATGAAATCAGGAAAAAGTGCAGGACCAGATGGTCTTCCAGTTGACCTTTATAAAAAATTTAAGAATAAATTAATAAAACCTTTTTTGGAAATGGTTTTAGAAGTATTTCAAAATAATAATTTACCATCATACATAAATAATGCCTTAATTATACTGCTGCCAAAACCAGGTAAGCCCTCTAATAAATGTGAAAATATGAGACCAATAAGCCTATTAAACGCCGACCTTAAGATAATCTGTAAAATTTTAGCAAGACGAATACAAGAAATTTTACCAAATATTATTAATCGAGATCAGAATGGCTTTATAAAGGGTAGACAAGGCTTCCATAATGTAAGAAGACTATTTAATATTATTTATTTTAATAAAGAAGCACCGGATACAGCTCTCCTATCATTGGACGCCGAAAAGGCCTTTGATAGAGTTGAATGGCCCTTTCTTTTTGAAGTCCTACAAAGGTTTGGACTTGGAAATAATTTCATAAAATGGGTTCAAATAATATACAATAATGCTACAGCAGAAATCCTAACAAATAACAATATTTCAAAACCAATAAAAATCAATAGAGGATGTCGACAAGGCTGTCCACTTTCACCTTTACTGTTTACCATGGCAATTGAACCTTTAGCGATAGCGATACGTTTACATTCACAAATATATGGAATTAAAGTTGGACCAACAGAACATAAAATCTCCCTGTACGCCGATGATATAATTTTGTTTATGTCGAATCTAAAAAAATCAATTCCAACCTTGTTGAATTTAATAAAGAATTTTGGGGAAATATCAGGATATAAAATAAATAAAACTAAATCTTCAATATTAATGCTAAATGAGACCCAGAGAAATTACCCAGCCCCTGAGGCAAATCAATTCAATGTTGTAAATCAGTTTAAATATTTAGGAATCCAAATTATGCCTAAGCTAGAATCAGTCGCCAGCGTCAACTATGAAGCCTTAATGTCAGATATCAATGAGTTAACTCAGAGATGGATGTCACTACCAATGTCGATGATCGGGAGAATCAATATACTTAAAAGTAATATTTTACCTAAAATACTTTATTTATTTCAATACATTCCCTTATCACCACCTTTAGATCTATTCTCAAGAATAAAAAAAAAGTTAGTGGAATTTATATGGAACAACAGGAGGGCTAGATTACGTCTGTCTTTATTATATTTACCATTTGATCGTGGAGGTCTGAAATGTCCAAATTTTATGTTGTATTATTGGTCGGCACAACTGAGGTCTATGACATATTATTTTTCATCAAATGATCTCCCTCACTGGACTGAAATGGAATCATACAATTTACCTTTACCTCTTCCCATATTCATATACTCAGATTCGGCAAAAAAATTACAAAAACAAGTTAAAAATCCATTTGTAAAGCATATGATCAAAATATGGTGTGAAGCTAAAAACTATTTAAAAGAACCACAGTTATTGTCACAATTTAGTCCAATATGGGGTAATCAATATTTTAAACCAGGGAGAGCGGACGCTGTATTTAAAGTATGGAATTTAAAAGGGATACAAAAGATTCAGGATTTATATTTGCCATGTGCAGACAACATAATGTCTTTTGAAGAGCTGAGGATCAAATTTAATCTCAATAGAACACATTTTTTTAAATATCTTCAACTTAGAAACTTTATTCGATCAAATCAAAATAAAGCTCTCACTCGACCTATTTATTCATCCTTGGAAAAAATGATGATGAAAGATAGTAAAAGAAAGGGTATTATTTCAGAGTTTTATAACTCATTGACACTATCTTCAAGTGAAAATTCACTGAAAAGATTAAACTACTGGAAAGAAGATCTGCAAATTGAAATTTCGGAGGAACAATGGGAATTGGCTTGTACAGAAGCTCAAACCAAATCAATAAATGCACGCCTTAAATTGATACATTTCAAATGGTTAATGCGGATGTATGTTACACCGGAGGAGTTAAATAGATATAACAAAAATATACCAGATACATGCACAAAATGCATGGAAAGTAAAGGAACCCTATTTCATTGTTTATGGGAATGTAGATTAATAAGAATGTTTTGGGAAGAGGTGAGGGTAACAATTGAAAAAATAATCTCAAAACAAATCATACTGAATCCTAAACTGTTTTTGTTGGGTCTGTACCCAGAAAAGCATAATTTTAATAAAAGTGAAAGAACATTCATAGACCTCAGTTTGCTTAATGCCAAAAAATGTATTGCACTATTATGGAAAAAGACTCATAGACCAGATGTGACTCAGTGGTTAAGACAGATGTTAACAAACCTTCCATTAGAAAGAATAACATATATACTGAAATCAAAGGAAATTGTGTTTGAGAATATATGGAGACCTTTTATTGATTATGTAAAAAATTTAAACATAACTCTTGAAGAAGAAGGTGAATGATGTGTGTGGACCTTGTAAATTCCAAACTGGTGAACATAATATGTATACTTATGTATTGGATTGTCTAGACTAAACAGAGGAGCATTGTTGAAGACTTGATTTTGTTGGTGGTTGTTGGTGTTTTTAGTGCATTTTTTTTTTTTTTGTAGTACTTTAGCGTTAGTGTTTGATTGTTTGTATCATGTTTGTTAAAAAAAAAAAAAGGTTCAATAAAGATATTGTGGAAAAAAAAAAAAGACATGCAGAGATTCCCTCAATCAAAATGTCAATTATATGGGCAAAAGATGATATTCATTGGACCTGGAGATGTGAAAAGAGTAACTTGCCAGTGATAATAGCAATATATTTGGCACAACACTTGATCACAGTGATTGTCAAATTGTTAACACTGATTCTTGCTCACAAGTAGAGAAAATTAATTTGCAGATGAATTCCTGCCGGTTGCTTAACTATGAAGTCCCATATTCAAACCATGGGACCTCTTTATAATGGCGTTCACATATTCATTCAGGATTGTAATGTTGCTGTAGACCCATAGTAATGTGAATGGCTGTGTGAAAAACTAAGGAAGATTATGTCAATTATGCAAGTCTGAGAAGCAGAGTATAATTCCTCAGCAACAGAGCAGACTGATGCAGTTGTGCTTTGTGAGTGAAATTCTCCACAATGACAGATTGCCACTTCTTGGATTCCACCAAGTGTTGTCCATTCGTCTTTCATTCCAACCCGTTACACCTTGCAATTCAGTACATTTTCCTTCTGCACTCTGAACTGTGCCTAGGGGGGAAAAACCCCAAGGTTGGCTGAGACATACATATAGTCAGATATCTACTCAAAGAAAAACATCCAAATACAAAAATGGGCATCAAAACATGCATGAAAATACAACACCCTGAAAAGTGCATTTCTCATCTATGCTTTACCATGGGTTTATATATGCAACACGGAGCAGCAAAAAATGAGATATAGGCAGAGAACCCTGTGTGATCTGCTTCTCCACAGTGGGAGCTTCAACTCTCAGCTCATCGAGTATGCAAAGCCTCATTTGCACTAGTTGCATGTGTGTTGACTTGGGGGGGGATGAGTACCATGTTATCTGGGGGTGGGAGCTGGTCCCTATATTCTCCTTGCCCTCCCAAATGGGCATTTGTTCAATAGCTCCTTTGCCTTCACCATAAGCCCCCACCCCTTTCCTTTTCCTCCTCCTTCTCTCTTTCAAGCAAAGTTCATTTTGAGTCTTGCCCATTGTGGCGATTGAAGGGACTGCTTGCTAAAGGATGGCCTGGGGTCCCTCTGCTCACACTGCCAGGTCATCCCTGTTGCAGCTAACCAAGTAACACTGGCAGGAATTCTGGACAAAATACAAAGCTCGGATCACCAATGAAGATCTTTTTCCTTTCTCATTGTATGCATTTATTGTGGCTTTTTGGAAGTGTTTGTCAGCAGAAAAAAAAGGCTGTATATACAAAGCCAAGGCAGAGAAGGTGAGAGGGAATGAGACAATGAGTGAAGAGTCCAATACAAAGACTCATGATAAAGTGACGCTGAGCTGATTATGCAAAGCCAGTTAATTGCTTACCATTAACAAGCAGAGGGTAGAATTGAGTACTGCACAAAAACCCATTAAATATGTACAAAAACCGAAAGCATTTGGCTGTGCACATCTCACTTCCATACAAGGACAACTACCATGTGAGGATGAACTGATGATTTGCTGGTTCAAGTATATCAAATGAGGAACAAATACTTTTGTTTTCAAGCCACTGCCAACAAAATAGCTTCTTTTTTGTTAAAGCAGAAACCTCCGAGGCCAAAAGTGATATTTCACCAAACATCTGCAGTTCATCATGTGTGGACTCAAAGCTCCAAAGGCAAGTCAGTCTGTACTGACTGCCATGTTAAAAGTGTAACTGAGGTTGCTTTCACACCTGCAGGCTTTAGTCTGTTTCAGTCGAACTCAAGTTAGTTTTCTCCGTCAGTGTGGTTCGTTTTGTCTGGTGAGAACACGGTAATCGCACTCAAGTGCATACCAAAACAACCGTTTGAATTAAATGGCAAACTCTGGTGTGGTCCTGCAGGTGAGAAAGCGACCGCACTAAAACGGGACCAGCGGCAAATGGTAAAACATTTTATGTCACTGTACATACTTGATAGATCTTTGAAAACACCTGTGGCTGAGCACGTCACGGTTCTGGAGGATTGATGAATGTTAACATGTTATTTCCCATCCGTAGCAGCGCTTCAATTTCAAACTGTACGATTTGCCAAAAGTGGTAAATGCACATATGTAATAAATGACAACCAGGGCAATGAAAACCACCCGTAGATTACGCTACGATTTGTATCATTTTTTTCCCCAAAATGCAGAAATACACGGTAGTCATCCTACTTCCTGTATTTACCCTTATTGTTCTCGTGGCAAAAAAACCTGACTAATAAGAACAGAGAATGTTCTGACGCAAGTCTCGCGGGATTTAACATGACGCAGTTTGGTCTGCCTCAATTTTTGCCTGTAGGAAAGGGGACCGACCCGAGGAGAAAACGATACAAAGTAGTAAACTTGTCAACTGATTCGGGACCAAATT
Organism: Pholidichthys leucotaenia; assembly: GCA_020510985.1. Lineage (NCBI taxonomy): Eukaryota > Metazoa > Chordata > Actinopteri > Cichliformes > Pholidichthyidae > Pholidichthys > Pholidichthys leucotaenia. The sequence continues at coordinate 309,428,980 of CM035839.1, read as the reverse complement.
AAACTAATTTAGGTGTGAAAGCACCTTTAGGGCGCATGTCTGCAGCAGTCAAGACGGGTGGAGCGCTGCAGACTGTGTGGGAATGAGCAGAAAAGTGCTCCTTTTCTTCTCGCTCTCAGGTGCTCCTAAATTTTTGTAACTGTGACACACGTTTGTCTGCTACAGCTTCAAAATTAATTTGGCAGATTAATTTCCACTCCGTCGCTGTGCCACGACTAGTCTCTTCACCAACCACTACAACATGAATACACGTGTCTGGCAAGTTATAATGACCCAAATTCACAAAGTCAGTGGCTTAAATCCATTAACAGCCTTCAGACAAACTAAACCTGCCAACATTTAGATTTCAAAATATGGGAGGTTTTTTCTGTTGTCTGGATGGTAAGGACAGTTCTTAAAAAAAGTGAATATATGGAATTATAAACAGATCATTTTAGTTAATTTTATTTGAATATAATTTTATTAATACGTTTATATTTCCTTGAAATTAGAGTTGAAATTATTGTTCCATTTTGGCTCTGCAAAATTATGATCAAAAGTTTCAATTATGAGGAAAACAAATAGAAATCAGTAATTTCATAATAGACAGAAATTAGCCATAAAATAATCCACAAATTAATGATCAAGTCTCAAATGATCAACAAGAGTCACAATTTTACAAGCGGAAATTACAAATAGGTAAAATTTACAGAGAATAAAGTAGAAAACTACAAGAAAATGGTTATAAATTTAGGAGAAAAACCTCAAAACTTTCATGACTAAGTCATTCCTCAAGTATTTTTTAAGTGGGTGCTTTAATACTCTTACTCAACTTTAATAATTTTTTGAGTGTCTATTTTTTAATTATTAATTTAGTAAGACAACACTGCTTTTCAGGGTTTCCTCTGGTAACATTCCCCGGTGGAGGCCCACCATGCCTGAAAAATTTCCGCAATTCCAACAGAAAATATAAATTTCAGAAAAATTTAAGGGCTGATGATCTGCAAGCACGCACACGAACAATGCATGTGACCGCCATCCGCGTTCAGAAGCACCCCGCCTGCGTGTTCCAGTCGCCAGGCAATCTCGCTACTAGCGTGACTGTCCAAGAGAAACATGAGCTTATTAAAGTACTTTAAAAAAAAATTTTTGGGGGGGGGGGGGTGGGGGGGGGTCAGAAGAGGTATGTAAGCACTGGAGGCATTTATCAAGGTCTTAACCCGCTGGTACTGGGAGCAATAATTGAAGAGTCGCTTAGCTAACAGATGTGGTTAAGAGCTCGTGTTGGTTCATTTTTTCTTTATAATTAGCTTTTTGTTTCTTATTTCAGACAAGGATGAAAAAGGAGATGTTTTAACCTTTACCTTAGTTAATATTAACTAATTTATGTTCACCATTACACACGTGGACAAAATTGTTGGTACCCCTCTGTTAATGAAAGAAAAAACCCACAATGGTCACAGAAATAACTTGAATCTGACAAAATGGTAATAAATAAAAAGTCTATGAAAATTAACCAATGAAAATCAGACAATGCTTTTGAATTGTGGTTCAACAGAATTATTTTAAAAAGCTCATGAAACAGGCCTGGACAAAAATGATAGTCCCTTTAACTTAATATTTTGTTGCACAACCTTTTGAGGCAATCACTGCAATCAAATGATTTCTGTAACTGTCAATGAGACTTCTGCACCTCTCAGCAGGTATTTTGGCCCACTCCTCATGAGCAAACTGCTCCAGTTGTCTCAGGTTTGAAGGGTGCCTTCTCCAGACAGCATGTTTCAGCTCCTTCCACAGATGTTCAATAGGATTTAGATCAGGGTTCAAAGAAGGCCACTTTAGAATAGTCCAATGTTTCGCTCTTAGCCATTTTTGGGTGTTTTTAGCTGCGTGTTTTTGGGTCATTATCCTGTTGCAAGATCCATGACCTGCGACTGAGACCAAGCTGTCTGACACTGGGCAGCACATTTCTCTCTAGAATACCTTGATAGTCTTGAGATTTCATTGTACCCTGCACACATTCAAGACACCCTGTGCCAGATGCAGCAAAGCAGCCCCTGAACATAACAGAACCTCCTCCATGTTTCACAGTAGGGACAGTGTTCTTTTCTTGGTATGCTTCATTTTTGCGTCTATGAACATAGAGCTGATGTGCCTTGGCAAAAAGTTCCAGTTTTGTCTCGTCTGTCCATAGGACATTCTCCCAGAAGCTTTGTGGCTTGTCAACATGCAGTTTGGCAAATTCCAGTCTGGCTTTTTTATCTTTTGTTTTCAACAGTGGTGTCCTCCTTGGTCGTCTCCCATGAAGTCCACTTTGGCTCAAACAACGACGGATGGTGCGATCTGACACTGATGTACCTTGACCTTGGAGTTCACCATGAATGTGTTTAGAGGTTGTTCTGGGCTCTTGTTACCATTCGTATTATCCGTCTCCTCCTGCGGCCACATCCATGGAAGTTGGCTACAGTCCCGTGGATCTTAAATTTCTGAATAATATGTGCAACTGTAGTCACAGGAACATCAAGCTGCTTGGAGATGGTCTTATAGCCTTTACCTTTAACATGCTTGTCTATAATTTTCTTTCTAATCTCCTGAGACAACTCTCCTTTGCTTCCTCTGGTCCATGTTTAATGTGGTCACCAAACAGCACAGTGACTACTTGTCACCCTTTAAACAGGCCGACTGACTGATTACAAGTTTGTAGACACCTGTGATGTTAATTAGAGGACATCTTGGTTGAACATGTCCCTATGGTCACATCATTACCTCCGCCAGGCCGAAAAGGCCAGGAGGAGGTTATGTTTTTGCCGGAGTTTGTGCGTTTGTTTGTCTGTCTGTTGGTTAGCAAGATAACTCAAAAAGTCTTGGACGGATTTCCATGAAACTTTCAGGCGTTGTTGGAAATGGTACAAGGAAGAACTGATTAAATTTTGGGGGTGATCCGGTTCACCGTCTGGATACAGGAATTTTTTAAAGCATTTTTCAACACTGACATACAGCCATTTTCAACATGTGCGCAGGCGCAATAGAGGGCGCTGGTCGACGTGTCTGATGAACACAAACTCCGCCTTCTTCAAAGTTTTAGGCACAAAAGCACACAGAAAACAGGGCTCGCCAGAGTGCCTGGGTTTGCACTACGCTGCAAAAGCTGACACGGGCAGCTGTCCGGCGCCGGATTATTTGGCAGAAATTCCCCGGCCAGCCATAGGGGCTGCGCAAAAACCAGCTCTCTGCCGGGGGAGGCTTCCAAATCCTCTTTTTTCCGCGGACCGCAAACCCAATAAAACCCACGGCAACCATTATCGCACCTTCTTTTGTCCAGCGGCTCCGGAACAGAGAGGAATCCCGGCGCCAGTAATGCTGCGCCTGATATGTCTCACTCTAATGCTAAAAGTGACTGCATCAGGGATTTACCACCTTGAATGAATGAATGAATGAATGAATGAATGGCCTGGGCCCGCCGCAAAACCTCACACGGGCAACTGTCCGCCGACGGATTGTTTGGCAGAAATTCCCCGGCCAGCCATAGGAGCTGCGCATTTGGCACAAATTCACCGGCCAGCCATAGGCGCTGCGCAAAAACGAGCTCTCTGCCGGCGAAGCCTCTAAATTCTCGTTTGCCGCGGAGCGCAACCCCCCAAAAAATAATATTGTAGCGAACTCAATATGAGCACCCTACTTGGCTTGCCAAGTGGCTTGACCCTATTGGCGACACAGGTACAGTGCGGGACTCCAGAGCGTGAGTTCGAACCTCCCGGTGGGACGTCGCCATGTCGAGCAGCACGTTACAATATAATATAAAACCCACGGCAACCTGTCTACCCAATTTGCATCCGTCAGTGGAGGAGATGGACACAACAGCAACACTTCAGTTTATTACCTCCGCCAAGGAGGCAATGCTTTTACTACTGAACCACTAATCCTATCACTATCAGATTGATTGTCATTGATTAATTGTGTGTTTATTGCACTGTCCCTGTCAAATAAACAAATAATCATTGTAAATCCAATTGCTAGTCATATGTTTACATGCTCAAGGAATCTGAAAACGTACACACTAACACTGTATGGGGGGAATTGTGGCGCTTGGCGGAGGTCTGCGCTCTCCGAGTGCTTTTCTAGTTTTCAATCTTTTCTAGGGGTACCATCATTTTTGTCCAGGCCTGTTTCATGAGTTTGTTTTTTAAAGTAATTCTGTTGAACCACAATTCAAAAGCATTGTCTGATTTTCACTGGTTAATTTTCATAGAATTTTTATTTATTACCACTTTTGTCAGATTCAAGACATTTCTGTGACCATTGCGGGTTTTTCTTTCATTAACAGAGGGGTACCAACAATTTTGCCCACGGCTGTATGTACCTGGAAAGTTAAGATGACCGAAATTCATGAAGTCAATGATTTTCATCCGTCAGCAGCCTTCAGACAAACTAAACGTGCCAACATTTGGATTTCAAAATAAGGGAGGTTTTTCCTGCTGTCTGGGTGGTGAGGAGATTTCTTAAAAAAAAAAAAAAACTATCAATATATGTATAGAAATATAGCAAATAACTGCATCTTTGGTCATTTAAGTTAATTTATTTCATTAAATACAGTTTTAATTACCTCCGCCAGACCGGAGGCCAGGAGGAGGTTATGTTTTTGCCAGCGTTCGTCTGTCTGTTTGTCTGTCTGTCTGTTGGTTAGCAAGATAACTCAAAAAGTTTTGGACGGATTTCAATGAAACTTTCAGGCGTTGTTGGAAATGGTACAAGGAAGAACTGATTAAATTTTGGGGATGATCCGGATCACCGTCTGGATACAGGAATTTTTTAAAGGATTCTTTAACATTGTCAGATACGGCCATTTTCAACATGTGTGCAGGCCCAATGGAGGGCGCTGTTCGTCGTGTCTACCGAACACAAACTCCGCCTTCTTCAAAGTTTTAGGCACAAAAGCACGCGGAACACAGTGCTGGGCAGGGCTCGGCAGCGTGCCTGTGTGCCTGTGTTTGCGCTACGCTGCAAAAGCTCAGACGGGCAGCTGTCCGCCGCCGGATTATTTGGCAGAAATTCCCCGGCCAGCCCTAGTAGCTGCGCAAAAAGAAGCTTTCTGCCGGGGAAGATTCCAAATCCTCATTTGCCGCGGAGCGCAACCCCAATAAAACCCACGCCAACCTGTCTACCCAATTTGCGTCCGTCAGTGAAGCCCTCAGTGCTGCTTTCAGTGATCTATGAAAACGCTCGCATAACCCATTGGCCTGTGGGTTGTACGCGCTTGTGTCATGATTTCTTTTGTTTTTTCTTTTGAATTCTTGGATGGAACATGGGTGGGCAATATAACCTGCGGATTCACCCATCACACATTTCGGATAACTTATGTTGAACTGCATAATCAGAGGAGTTATTGTCTAATTTGACCTTGTTGGATTTTATTACCCCTTTTGTTATATTATTCACTTTCTTTTAACCTCTACTCTTAATCCATTCGAAATAAAGATTAATTAATTCATTCATTCAATTGCAACGCACGCAGCCTGGGAGTTTGCAGATGCAGGAGATAGACACAACACCAACACTTCAGTTCATTACCTCCGCCAAGGAGGTAATGCTTTTACTAATAAACCACTAATCCTATCATTGTGAATCCAATTGCTAGTCATACGTTTTCATGGTCAAGGAATCTGAAAACGTACACACAAACACTGTATGGGGGGGAACTGTGGCGCTTGGTGGAGGTCTGCGCTCTCCGAGTGCTTTTCTAGTTTTTTCTTTGAAATTGGTTAAATTATTGTTCTGTTCTGGCTCTGCAAAATTATGTTCAAAAATATAAATTAAGGAAAAAAAATTACTACCGTCTGTTTCAAATTTATTTAACAGTAATTTTATTTTTTTAAGAAGACAAATTGTCCATAAAACAATCCACAAATTTATAATAAAGTCTCAAATGTACAAGTCAATTTTACAAGAGGAAATTACAAATTTGAGGAAAATGGTTTCAAATTTAGATACGTTTACAGAGAAAAGTAGAAAACTAAGAAAACTGTTGTAAATTTTGGAGAAAAACCTCAAACCTTCAAGACTGAAGTTACTACTCAAGTTTTTAAGTGGGTGCTCTTTGTACCCTTAACTCAACCAGAAATTTTTGGTCGTCTACTTTTAATTATTAATTTCAAAGCACTGCTTTTGCATGAGTAGAATTTCTGATTACTATACCCACCTCTGATCATATAATTTAAGTATGCATGAGTAAATTACTATTATGAATTCTTTTTCCCTTTCCTACTCAACGGAAAAAAGAAACGCAAGAATTAAAAAAAAAACACATTTGTCATTTACGTAAACCATGACAAAAAAAAAAATCCCGCAGGACAAAACATGACACTTGATATTTTCTAACCTGTTTGTATACCACCATAGACAGAGAGAACCTGAATTAGACAGAGCTCAGAGAGAGAAGAGAGGAGCCAAGGAGAGCAAAGTGTTCAGGCAGAGGGTCGAGGAGAGATGAGAGTAGAGGGAGGAGAGACGGATGACACCACTAAAAAGTACAAACACAGGACGTCTGGGAGGGACCCCAACTGGCCCAATATTCCAAATATTCCAACATTCAAGCCTCGGTTGTACAATACTTCAGATGGTATCATGTGTTTCCCCCCCCCCCCCCACCGGAAAAAATATGTTGCCACCGCACCAAGGTCTTTAAGCCAGAGGAAACACTGCTTTTTACACGAGTGCAATTTCTGGCTACTATACCCAGCTCTTATCATATAATTTAAATACACACGAGTTAATTACTATAGTATTACGAATGCTTTTTTCCCTTTGGGCAGCATGCATTGTCACGTTTACACATGCTTCACATACCCCCCCCCCCCCAAAAAAAAAAAAAAAAAAATCGATACGGTGCCACCACGCCAAAGTTTTTAAGCCAGAGGAAACCCTGTAACCACACCATGAATGATGGAGTAGCTCATTCCAGCCTGATGAAATCACCCCAGGAGTGCAAAACCTGAATGAAGACCCACCTGAGGATCATAGTGAAAGAGTTTGGTGAGCATCAAGGCAATTGCCTAGGAGGAGTTGCGATTCACATGAAATGTGGACAGACGGACATCACAACTCCTTTCGGCTTCGTCGGAAAGAGCTAAAGAGGAAACATAAAATTCAATTCACAAAAAGTAAATTTTTCATAAAAAGTACCATTTTATTAATTTGTTCTTGCATTCTTATTTTGAAAAGGACATCTAAACAGGAAGTCAGCTGCTTTAACTGTGGACCACCTTTCTAAGTCAGTGTCTTTCAACCAGGGTTCTAAGTTATCAAAAAACATAAAAGTACAAACATGCAGAGTGAATGTCCATTGGTTTCAACAAAGCATTATCCAGACCTGAATGGTGAGTTAAGGCATTTTTATCTACTTTAATCAGACTGAGCAGATGCTGCTCTGCTCTCATGAAGATGGACACCATTTTTCAATCTGCTCACATTGACACACATATCTGCAAGTCATTGAGTTCTACATCGAGTGTGCGTTGCCAATTGTCTGAACTGAACAAACGAAGAAAAAGTCATCTCTATTGTCATTCAGTCCCTACAGCCAATCATGTACAACGAAATTACATTTCTCCTATCTACAATGTTAATCACATCTAGAATCAGAGGGGTTGCTGCCATGCAAGGCGCCACCACAAACAACTTCTCCTTCCCCCATTATATTGCACTAAGCACCAAGCTAGAAGGCAGGAAGTACCATTTTTATATAGTCTTTGGTATGATCCGGCCAGGACTTGAACCCTCAACCTCCTGGTTGTGGGGCGGATGCTCCATCAACTAGGCCACCACTCCAGTGGTGAGCCCAGAATCAGGTTACAGCAAAGTGGGGCAGTCTACTTTAGGTTTCCCAAGAGCCAGAACACTGGTATAGGCCAGAAATGTGGCGTTTACAGACCAAATCCACTCTCTGGGGTTCCCAGCTCTATAATCACCACCATAACCACTGCATAGAAGTTTAATTTCAATTTTAATGTACTAGAGCTACAAAGAACTCATCTGTGGCTGTTATCTACAGCAATCTACCAGATCTCAACTCTGCATGTTTAAAATAATTACCTTGAATACCTTTTGTTATATTGGTGCATTATGGAGTAGTTTTACGGTCTCAGTCTGGCAAATGATACGGCATCTTGTGAGTTGAATTTGAATTAAAAATAATGAACAACAGACAGACAAGAAGCGAGAAGTAACAAAGTTTAGTTTTCACAGACCCATTAATGGAATGAAGTCCACTGACAACTTACAAGCTAAACAAACTTTTCGAGATTACATTACATTGCACCATGTTACTGAAATGGGGATCCCCTGGCTACAAAAACATGACTGAACGATAAAAATCAAGGGTTCACAATAAGACTTCATAAAACAGTAAACAACTAAACTTCAATGAAAAATTACTTGTGAATTTTGCTTTAGGTCATGAATGTACATATCATCGCTGTCCATGATTTTCACAAAGATGCTTACCAGTAAGTGGCATTTTCTTCAATCATAAAAAGTCTGTTTACAGTTGCAAAAAATGTTATGTCTCAGAATCACTTCTAAGATCACTGCATTTAGATGAGATTTGTCTTGATTCTTAACAGCTTTACATTTTAGGGGCAGGTCAGCACAGGAGGCAAACTTGGGGAAGATAAGGCAAATGCAGACAATAACATGACTGAAGAGGCTACAAAAATTCTGCAAAACCAATTTCAGTCAACACCTACCAGAGAGAGGCTCTACTTTAACCCTGCAATGTGGGAAACAGATCAAAAAGTGGTCAAATGAATGATCTGGTGAAGACAGAACAGGCAGATTTAAACCAGAACAGCTGGAACAGAAGGAGAAGAACATCAGTTTCATGCACTGTCCTGACCACAGTCCAATATGAGCCAAGAGGCTGAGGCTTTACTTACACTGGCAGAGAATTTAAAGGGATTTGATTAAAATGAATGGGAGTTGTATGCTCTGGAGAAAAATCTTTGCAAATGTATCTGCCTGCATCTGTTTAAGAAGCTTCTGAAAAGAAGCTAAATAGAGAAAACAGAAAATTAAGTGAACAATGTGTTCAGGTCTATACAAAATTATACAACAGTTCCAACTGAGCAATTTGATTGGACAATAGGGATTCCAGGAGTTATACGAAAATCCATGATAACTGAAGCAGAGTGATACATATCTGGTAAATCTGGAGTGCAAAGGTGTTCTAGTAACTGTTAATGACCGTTGACTCCTGGTTGGCACTTTAAGGCAACATTAATGGAATATGGCAAAACGATGGACATTTTTCCAAATATAACATTTGAGTTAAATTATGAATGGTCATCAGAAGGAGGAGAAGGGAAGAAGCCAGGCGATTTCCATGGAAATCTCCTGGTGTGCAAAAATTTCATCAGCTGGCCTGGACAATCTGAAGAAAAGCAAAAACGAGGATAACACAATAAAACCACAATACTTTTATGGTGATGGACTCCGTTTCATCTGAAGTGTTTCCTCTGGCTTAAAGACCTTGGCGCGGTAGCAACATATTTTTCCCGGGGGGGTGGTGGTTAAACATACCGGAATATTTTATTTCTTTTTAAAATTTTACACAGTAACGTTGCATATGGAACTTACCATCTGAAGTATTGTACAACCGAGGCTTGAATATTGGGCCAGTTGGGGTCCCACCCAGACATCCTGTGTTTAGACTTTAGTGGTGTTACCCTTCTCTCCTTCCTCTGCCTGAACACTTTCCTCTCCTTGGCTCCTCTCTTCTGTCTCATCTTGCCCTCTCTGAGCTTTGTCTAATTCAGGTTCTCTGTCTAAGGTGGTATACAAACAGGTTAGAACATATCAAGTCTCATGTTTTGTCCTGTAGGATTTTTTTTGTCATGGTTTACATAAATGACAAAAATGTGTATTTTTTGTATTTTTATTCTAGTGTTTCTTTTTTCCATTGAGAGACTAGGGAAGGGAAAGAAATATTCATAATAGTAATGTACTCACCCATACTTAAATTATATGATCTGGTGGGTATAGTAATCAGAAATTCTACTCGTGTAAAAGCAGTGCTTTGAAATTAAAAGTACACAACCAAAATTCAATCTTAATAGAACACACTTTTTTAAATATCTTCAGCTTAGAAATTTTATTCGATCAAATCAAAATAATGCTCTCACCCGACCTACTTATTCATTTTTGGAAAAATTTTTGATGAAAGATAGTAAGAGAAAGGGTATTATTTCAGAGTTTTACAACTCATTGACACTATTCTCAAGTGAAAACTCACAGAAAAGACTGAATTACTGGAAAGAGGACCTGCAAATTGAAATTTCAGGGGAACAATGGGAAATGGCTTGTGCAGGAGCTCAAACCAAATCAATAAATGTACGTCTTAAACTGATACATCCGCATTAACCATTTAAAATGTATGCTACACCAGCGGAATTAAATAGATGTAACAAAAACATACCAGATACATGCACAAAATGTATGGAAAGTAAAGGAACCCTATTTCACCGTTTATGGAAATGTACAAAAATCAGAATGTTTTGGGAAGAGGTGAGGGTAACAATTGAAAAACTAATTTCAAAACAAATCACATTGAACCCTAAACTGTTTTTGTTGGGCCTGTATCCAGAAAAACATAACTTTAATAAGAGTGAAAGAACATTCATAGACCTCAGTTTGCTTAATGCCAAAAAATGTATTGCACTACTGTGGAAAAAGATTCATAGACCAGATGTGACTCAGTGGTTAAGACAGATGTTAACAAACCTTCCACTAGAAAGAATAACATATATACTGAAATCAAAGGAAAATGTGTTTGAGAATATATGGAGACCTTTCATTACCTCCGCCAAGGAGGTTATGTTTTCATCGGCGTTGGTTTGTCTGTCTGTCTGTTAGCAAGATAACTCAAAAAGTTATGGACGGATTTTCATGAAATTTTCACAGATTGTCACAAATGGGGTATCCTACAGATGATTAGATTTTGGTGGTGATCCGGATCACCGTCCAGAAGAAACCCGCCATTACGGAAAATGCCATTTTCGTCAGTAACTACTGAACCACTAATCCTATCATTGTGAATCCAATTGCTAGTCATATGTTTTCATGGTCAAGGAATCTGAAAACGTACACACAAACACTGTATGGGGGGAACTGTGGTGCTTGGCGGAGGTCTGCGCTCTCCGAGTGCTTTTCTAGTTGATTATGTAAAGAATTTAAACATAACGTCTGAAGAAGAAGGTGAATGATATGTGTGGACCTTGCAAATTCCAAGCTGTTGAGTGTATATTATGTATTCTTATGTAATAGATTACCTAGACTAAACAGAGGAGCATTGTTGTTGACTTGTGTTTGTTAATGGTTGTTGTTTTTATTACACAATTTTTTTTATTGTTCTTTTTAATTTTTAAATTACTTTTGTGTTAGTGTCTGATTGTTTGTGCCATGTTTGTAAAAAAAAAAAAAAAAAGGTTCAATAAAAAATATTGTGAAAAAAAAAAGTACACAACCAAAAATTTCTCAGAGTTAAGGGTACAAAGAGCACCCACTTAACTTGAGCAGTGACTTCAGTCTTGAAGGTTTGAGGTTTTTCTCAAAAATTTATAACAATTTTCTTAGTTCTCTACTTTTCTCTGCAAGTCTAAAGCTGAAACCATGTTCCTCAAATTTGTAATTTCCTCTAGTAAAATTGACTTTAATTGTACATTTGAAACCATTATAAATTTGTGGATTATTTTATGTCTAATTTTTGTCTTTTTTTTTTAAATAAAATTAGTTTGGTTTTTTTAGATAAATTTAAACAGACTTGTCATTTTTTTTTAACTTTTATAACAATTTACATTTTTGACCATAATTTTGCAGTCAAACCAGAACAATAATTTAACTCTGATTACAAAGAAAAATATTAATAAAACTGTATTTAATTAAATAAATTAACTTAAATGACCAAGGATGCAGTTATTTCTGTTATAATATTTCTTTATATTTATAGGTTTGTTTTTTGCTTTTTTTTTTTTTTTCTCTTCAGAAATCTCACCACCCAGACAGCAGGAAACACCTCCCTTATTTTGAAATCAAATGTGGACACGTTTAGTGTGTCTGAAGGCTGCTGACAGATTAAAGTCATTGACTTCGTGAATTTCGGTCACCTATATTTACATATTTATTCCATCTAGCTACAATGCTCTGCACTGGGTGTGTTTATATTTATATATCTATACATTTATTCCATCTAGCTACAATGCTCAGCACTGGGTGTGTTTATATTTATATATCTATATATTTATTCCATCTAGCTACAATGCTCCGCACTGTGTTTTTATATATCTACATATTATTCCATCTAGCTACATTGCTCCGCACTGTGTGTGTTTATATACTTGCATATTTATTCCACCTAGCTGCAATGCTCCGTACTGTGGGTGTTTATATATTTACATATTTATTCCATCTAGCTACAATGCTCTGCACTGTGTGTTCATATATTCATATATTTATTCCATCCAGCTACAATGCTCTGCACTGTGTGTGTGTGTGTGTGTGTATATATATATATATTTTATAGTAATATGTACATATGTATATTAGCTGCTCTTGCTTGCTTGGTTTTTTTTTTTTTTCTTGCCTTCTGATTGTTGCTCTGAGTGTTGCTATCCCTGTGCTGTTGCAATCCTGGAATTTCCCCGTTGTGGGACTAATAAAGGCTTATCTTATCTTATCTTAACCTGCCAGGTACATAATAGGGAACTGTAGCAGACTCTAAAGACATAATTCACCACAATATCTGTTCATGTACAGAATGATCTGCTTAGGCAGTTATAGTTGTGCGCTCAGGCTTTATCAGGCACCTCTCTAGGCAGCCGCTGAAGGACCTCAGTTTAGAGCTAGCGTTTTCAGCTGTTGTTTTTTTTCCACTGCCACTGGAGAATACAAACGGCACGCCTGCTCGTGCGAGAAAAGAGAGAAATTGCCAATCTTCATTCCTGCAATTCCTACAGAACAATAATGTAGTGGCTGGTGAAATATATCCTCAGCAATTCATCAGTCCCCCTTGCCTTTCCCTTCATATGAAGCCGGCTGCATATGAATTCTAACCACATCTCTTAGCTAAGCGACTCTTTCATTATTGCCCCAGTTTCCCCCAGTTTCCAGCGGGTTAAAAACATGATAAACGCCAGTGCTTACATACCTCTTATGATTTTTTTCCCCGCGTTTAAAGTACTTTAATAAACTCATGTTTCTGTCGGACAGTCACGCTTAGCAAGACACCATTTGCTGACTGACTGGAAAACTCGTGTGAGCTGGGCGCTTCTAGACTCCATGCGGATGATGGCCATGCGTGTTGTTCGTATGCGCATTTGTGGAAAGTCAGTGCTTCAGATATTTTTCTTAATTCATATAGCCTTGGGGTGGCGGTAAAATTTCTGGCGCGGCGGGCCACCACCAAGAAATGTTACCAGAGGAAACCCTGATCTGAAATTGCCAGGAAAACCGAGCGAAATGTGCCAAAGAAATCGCTAGCATGCCAGCTACGAGTGATCAGCTAGCCATCAGTGTTGTGCCCCACGGTTTGGATCTCGGGTCTTCTGCAGTATCGACTCAACAGGTACATATTTTATAAACAATGACCATGTTTACATGTACACAAACCGGTTAAGATAGGATTTCTGCAGTTATCCGATTATTCAAGTGACCATGTAAACAGAACAATCTGATAAAGGCCATGCAACTGGGGTCATTAACTCAAGTGGTTTACCCTCCAATAATCAGTTCATTCAGTGCATGAAAACATGATAAAACTGATTGCCATTATCAGTTTATTCCCAGTAATCAGTTTGTGACCATGTAACCGGGGGGGGGGGGGGGGGGGGGTCACTGACTTTTGCACTTGACAATATTTAATTTGTTTACATGTGTGTGAAATGACAATAGACATCTTCATGCTGATTGAGATGCTTCGCAACATTTACTGGCTACATTATTTAGAAGGGACTATTTTTTTCTCAGCTGCGCTAAATAACTGGTTAAACAAATCATAATATTTTGTCCAGTATTGCTGTCATTTAATAAATTGGGCTTACAAAACTTGTAAAAAAAGCAATATTACACTCAAGGTCCTTATGGTATCATGAATATACCGGCTATGGGCGTGATACTGTAATCAGAATCAGCTTTATTGGCCAAGTATGCACAATACATACAAGGAATTTGACTTTGGCTAAAAACTTGCTCTCGTTCAGGTGTAAGATTTAAATAAGATTTAAATAAGGATTCAATGACAACAGAGTATGTACAGTAAATTACAGTCTGTCCACGTTTCTATAAAAGGATGCAAATATATACAGAAATATATGCAGCTTATTTACTCAGACTATCCACACTTTGCAGAAATATATGAAAAAATATACAGTCACACAGTATTTCAATGTGAACTCAGATTCAGTGATATAATGTGAATGAAGTAAAAAGCAGTGTGAGAGTTGTGTGCAATGTAAGAATGGATGAAAAGTCATGAGTACAGCAACAGGTAGGACTAGGTGAATGTTAGGAGTTCATCAGAGTGATGGCTTGAGGAAAGAAACTGTTCCTGTGATGGGTGGTTTTGACCTCCGTGCCCGCCCTCCGTGTTACTATATTCATTGATAACATACTCCCTCTCATGTAATATTGCTTAAATAGGCTTAAAATAACAGGGTTTGAAAAGTACTTTGATTTTTATCTTTTTGAAAACTCCACAAACATTTAAATTCAACATGAAAATGCCATGTGAGAGTAACCTACAACCAAAGTTTTGGAATATGCTTTGGTGGAAAACCGAGATGATATACATTATATTGTGGGGGACCTAGACATTACATTGTCCACTCAGACTGAATGGCACAGGAGGAGACGCGAAAAGGCTGTTAGACGGATATGCAGGGTAGACTGTGGTTTTCTCCATAGGACCGCATGAGAATGTGCCTTCTTCACCGGACTGAATGATAATATGCATTCTCCACCGGACTGCGTAATAATGCGCCGACAGGCTGGGTGACAAAGGGGATTGTAATTGTATGTATTGTGACGTGAACCCCCCAGGTCGCTAGGTGAGGAGGTAAGGTATAAAAGAGAGATGCCAGTGTCCTGGGTTATGTTTCTTGTTGACTGATGGATAGAGAGAGAATAAAGTCTACTCTGATCCAGCTCACTGCCTCGCCTGCTCATTTCTCTCTACACTAGTGACCTTTAACGTATAATGGAACTTGGGGCAAACACCCTGGAGATGACCCGGACTGGAGGCGCCAGCACCGCATGTGCCGTTTCAGTCAAGCTCCCAGACCTCTGGCTACATGACCCGAAGTCTTGGTTCCTCCACACCGAGGCCCAGTTCGCGCTCTGTGGAGTAACGGCGGATGACACCAAGTACTACTACATGGTTGCAGCGCTGGATACATGCACAGCACAGCAGGTGGGGAACATGCCCCAACGGCCCCTAGCCCACGACAAATATGATGCTCAAGACTGCGCTGACCCAGCGCTATACGCTCTCGGACTGCGAGAGAGCGGAAAGGCTCCTGACGCGGTCCGAGTTGGGAGGTGGGTCGGCGGTTGAATTAGTGGAGAAGATGTGGCATTGATGGGCACAGATGACGGGCAGTTCCTCTTTGCCCATCTTTTCCTCCGGAACCTCCCAACAGCGGCCAGAGCGGTCCTTGCCAATTCGCTGCTGCTGGCCATGCGGAACTACCGGGTGCTGGCACAAGAGGCAGATCGGATTATCCTGGCAACAAGAACCTTCGCTGTGAATGCAGCGGCGTCGGAACCCAGCGAGATGGCCAGCGAGGGCGAGGAGCCAGCGACGGTGGCTGCAGCGGAGGCCAAGAAGCACCGGAAAGACACGATCTGTTTCTACCACCACCGCTATGGAGAACACACACGCCAATGCGTGCCACCGTGCCAGTTCAAGCGCTCGGGGAAACGCCAGGACCGGCAGTCTGTAGCAGCTGCGACCGCCAGTGACACAACCAAGCTGCTCTATGTCACGGACTCACGCTCGGGAAGACTGTTCCTCGTCGACTCCAGCTCCCAAAAGAGCCTCATCCTGCAGTCCTACACAGACCGGCTGGCGGGAAGTAGTGGCCCTGAGCTGGCAGCCGCAAACAGCTCAGACATTAAGACTTTTGGCGAGAGGACACCGACTATATCCTTGCATGGCCGTACGTGCCAATTGACCTTCAGCATAGCGGCATGTAACTCCCCCATTTTGGGCGCCGTTTTTTTGCGTGCATAGGGACTATTAGTCGATGTGGCCAACAGATGCTTGATTAACGCAATGTCTTTTGATTCTCTCCCCTGTACAGCTAGAGCAGCTGGGTCCACAACACTAGCCAACGTCACGGCTCCAGGGGGTAAGTTCCACACACTACTCACCCAGTTCCCAGCACTCATGGTTCTAATGTTTTCAGCAGCCGTCACTAAACACAGGGTCGAGCACTTCATTACCACCACAGGGCCGCCCATTTTCGCACGACCTTGGCACCTGGATGCAGCTAAACTGGCCAGTGTGCATGAGGAGTTCGCCAACTTGGAAAGGCTGGGCATCATCAGGCACTCAAACAGCCCATGGGCATCCCCGCTACATATGGTGCCTAAAGCCGAGGGATTGTGGCGACCATGCAGAGATTTCCACAAATTAAACAATGCCACAGCGCACGATCGCTACCCAATCCCCCATATTTAGGATTTTTCTGTCCACCTCACCGGGGCACACATTTTTCCCCAAGGTGGACCTGGTCCACGGGTACCACCAGGTCCCGGTGCGCGCGGAAGACATACCCAAAATGGCAGTAATAACCCCATTTGATCTTTGAGTTCTTAGGCATGCCTTTCGGTTTAAAAGGCGCGGCACAGACATTCCAATCCATGATGGATGCGGTGCTGCGTGATCTGCAGTTTGTGTTAAGTCTACCTGGACGACATCCTGGTGGCCAGCGCATCCGAGGATGAACACGTAGCCCACCTCGGGACGGTTTTCCAGAGGTTGGAAGAGCATGGGTTAATCAACCCGGCAAAGTGCCAGTTCGAGGTGATGGGAATCGACTTTTTGGCCCACTGCATCTCACCGGAGGGAGCGATACCCTTACCGGACAAAGTGCACGCAGTGGCAGATTTTCCCTGGCCTCAGACGGTCAGGGCATTGCAGGAGTTTTTGGGGATGATTAACTTTTACAACTGTTTCCTCCCCGTGCAGCGCCCTGGCCTCAGACGGTCAGGGCACTGCAGGAGTTTTTGGGGATGGTTAACTTTTACAACTGTTTCCTCCCCGTGCAGCCCAGCTCATGCAGCCGTTGTATGCTGCACTTAAGAAAAGGAAACCGGCAGACAGAGTCGACTGGACTCCTCAGCGAGAGCAGGCGTTTTCCGAGGCCAAAACAGCCCTAGCGAACGCCACACTACCGGCACACCCGGACAGCGCTCACTACCAACACATTGGACGTGGCCATAGGGGCTGTCATGGAGCAGCGCGTCGTCGGTTCTTGGCAGCCGCTCGCCTTTTTTAGCAGGTCTTTGAGCGGCAATGAGCGTAAATACAGCGCGTTTGACGGAGTTACTGGCTCTCCACTTGGCCATACACTACTTCCAGTTCTGGCTGGAAGGGCACAACTTCACTGTGTTTGTGGACCACAAGCTGCTAACATATGCTATGGCTAAGGTTTCGGAACCATGGTTGGCCCGGCAGCAGAGACAGCTGGCCACGACTGCCTCTCGCGTGTATTGGTGGCCCCAGTCTACGTAGGGATAGATTACACGGCCATGGCCACCGAGCAGATCAGAGATGCAGACGTTTGCGTGCTCCAGTCTGGACCAACAGGGTTAAGGCTGGAAAGAAGAGTACTGCAAGACGGGGGGCCACCCCCTAATCTGTGACGTCTCCACAGGCCGACCATGCCCGGTGGTCCCACGTTCTTGGCGCCGCCGCGTTTGAGTCGGTTCACTACTTGGCGCACCCGGGAGTGCGTGCATCATTCAAAATGGTGGGAGCAAAGTTCGTCTGGCCAAGCCTGCGCAATCAGGTGAAAGAGTGGGCTGCAGCCTGCGTAGCGTGCCAGTGAGCCAAGGTGGCACAGGCACACAAAGGCCCCCCTTGAGCCGTTCCCTATCCCGGCTAAGAGGTTCGACCACCTTCATGCGGACCTCGTGGGCCCCCTCCCACCATCGCAGGGGTTTACGCACCTCCTGACAGAGGTGGACCGCACCACGCGCTGGCCTGAAGCAGTGCTACTAACTTCCACCGCGTCCACAGAAGTTGCACGCGCTTTTTTGCTGACATGGGTGACACGCTTCGGCGCCCCTTCAGATATCACGTCCGACCGGGGCCCGCAGTTCGTCTGACCTCTGGTCCATGATGGCCTGGACCCTGGGCGTCACCATTCATCGCACGACCGTGTACAACCCCCACGCCAATGGGTTATGCAAGCGTTTCCATAGGTCACTTAAAGCAGCACTCAGGGCTTCCCTTATGGATGCAAATTGGGTGGACCGGCTGCCGTGGGTTCCTTTAGGGTTGCGTTCAGCACCCCAAGGAGGATTTGACTGCCTCCCCCGCAGAGCTTGTTTTTTCCCCAGCCGCTGCGGCTCCCGGAGAATTTTTGCCTGACAACCCTGTGCCGAACACCGACCCGTCCCCGCCTTCACTACATAGCGCAGAGGCAGGGATGGTACCCGGCCCCCCACCATTTTCCCCGCGCTTTTGTGCCAAGGACCTTGAAGGATGCGTCGTTCGTGTTTGTCAGGCACAATGCCCACCGGACCCCGTTGCGCTTGCCCTACGACGGCCCGTTCAGTGTTGGAACCTGGGGATAAACATTTTGTGTTAGACTTGGGGGGGGGGGGGGGGGGGGGACGCAGAGAAGCAATCTGCATAGACAGGCTTAAGCCCGCCTTCGTATTAGCAGACAAGCAGGTGGTGTTGGCCCGAGCTCCTCGGCGCAGACGACCCCCACTGACAACTCCCCAGGTAAATGACTCGTCAGCTCAGTCACAATGGCATGGTGAAGATGCGTTACCCCCCCCATTGTTCCCCCACAGACGGACGCGCCTCCAGGAGTGCCTCGGAGCCAGTGACCCCCCCCATTATAGCCGCTACGGATGCCGGCTGAAGCCCACAGGACATGAGAGTTAAGGCCCATTTTGAGTTTTCGGGGGGAGGGGGCTAGATATTACATTCTCCACTCAGACTGAATGGCACAGGAGGAGACACTAAAAGGATGTTAGACGGATATGCAGGGCAGACTATGGTTTTCTCTATACGACCGCATGAGAATGCGCCTTCTCCACTGGACTGAATGATAATACACATTCTCCACTGGACTGCATAATAATGCGCCGACAGGCTGGGTGACAAAGGGGATTGTGATTTTATGTATTGTGATGTGACAACCCCCCCCCCCCCAGGTCGCTAGGCAAGGATGTAAGGTATAAAAGAGAGATGCCAGTGACCTGGGTTATGCTTCTTGTTGACTGATTGATAGAGAATCAAGTCTACTCCGATCCAGCTCACTGCCTCGACTGCTCATTTCTCTCTCTCTACAATATATTATTAACATTATCACAGCAATTACAACAGGGATTTTTCATGTTCTGAATCATGTCCAACACTGGGCCAGGTGTGGCTGGCTTTCTTAAAAGCAGCATAGGATTACAAAGCAATGCTATAGTTTCTCGCCAAAGTCAGGCTTTATTATTTATGATAATTTATGGAACAGATATTTCAATGCTTACTACTATCAATAGACAGACGAACAGTGAAAGCACTAGAAGATCTGTTAATTCATTATCAATGAAAACCAGTACAGAGTGAATAGTATTAAGCCATGATTGTTGCATGCAAGTCCGATTTAAACATCAGATCCCTTCATCCGATACAAACCACTTTGCTTTGTCTAAAAAAGAAAATTCTTGGAACTGTTCAAGCTTGAAGGAGTTTCTATTTCAAAGTATTGATAACTCCCAGTGTTCTTCAATGAGCCTATGAATGTCAGATCTTGTGACCGTTTCATCCAAAACCTGAAGACACTGGGGCTCCAGGTTTACAACAAAACTACCACTTTTGTTATAAGTGGTGCCTGTGCCTGCTGATGCCTAGACTCAGACCAAAACACACAAGCAATATTACATTCAGTAATGAATAAAAAAAAAAAAAAAAAAACTTAATCTTGAAAACTTAACAGTTTGACTGTTTTTCCCCATATTAAAGACTGGCAAATAATTTTAAGGTTGATGTGGAAGTTAAGTTTAAAACACTGCAATTGCTGTTGTAGAAAGATTACCTAAGGACCTAATGCTCCGCTTCAATTTTATAGTAATTTTGCATTCGCAAAGAGCTACAATTTATCAGTCACACCATATTTACAAATCAGAATGAATTAAACTTTTATATAAAAACAAAGCACAGTTTAAAAAAAAGCATCTTCATGTTAAAGTATGAACATAAAAGCCATGCAGGACCAAGAATTCAACTGTGTTGAAGTGAGACCATTTTAAAAAGTCTACTTGCAATGAGAGTTTTGAAGAAGTTGCAGTTAAAATGGAAAAAGAACAGTGGAGCAGATAGTTCAGCACAGCCTCGGGGGATTCATAAACCACTGAGACTGCTCACAATTTAAAGTCTGGGGAAAAAAATAGATTCCTGGCCTTGCAGCACAATGCAAGACTTACTAATGCAAAGCACCTGTGGGTCCATAAAAGTGAATACACTTGACATGCAAAAGAAATTGAGAATTTTTCATTAGTAGAAAGCCATAAAGTGAAGCACAAGTGATCATAGACAATATTTAAAAGACGGGATAAAAGAAAACAACAAATAATGAAATCTTTTGCCACAAATTTTAGTACAGTTGGTATGAAAGTATATAGACACCCCGGCAGGTTTTATGATGGAAATTAAAAATGAGACCACGATAAAAAAAAAAAAAAAAAAAAAAATCTTTTTCCACATTTACTATGACCTATAGCTTGTACTATCCAAATCATCCAAATTGTGGGACAAGCAAAAGAAAAAGGAGTTCATGCAACATCTGAGAAGTAAATCTTGCTTGGCATAGCAAGTCCACTTCAACATTTAAAGGGGCTGAATGGTGCACAATCAGCTTTAACTTGAATATATTGTCATTTTGCCAGCCATTTATAGATAGAAACTATACAAAGCTAGGGGACTTTTACATAAAATTTGCAAAAGATCCTGCGGACAACAAAATGCCAATTCCAAAACATTTCTTTAAGATAAAACTGCAGTTCTGATTGTTTTGTTCCAATTGCCATTACTTGTCCTTGATATAAATTTAAAAAAAAAAAAAACAACACATGGACACCATTTATTTTATATACAAGATCACTACCCATCCTTTGTTTTAAATTGTCAAAATTCTTTCAATTATTCCACTTTTGTCTCAACTTTTAGCACGTCTAACACAACCTTAAGTGAAATTTAAAACCCAATAGCTAAATAAGGGCCACTGAGCAGTTGTGGATTTATAATCTAAAGACCCTTTTCCACTAGCACCTACTCAACCCTACTCGCCTCAACTCTACTCGACCGTGTGGTTGGTTTTCCATTACAACTGAGTACCACCTCAAGTGGGTTGGGTTCATTAAAGGAAGGCAGCTTGTTATCCTGTTATGTTGTTTACATGTCGACGTTTTCACTGATAAATAACGTAAAAGATGCTTAAAATCACAAAACACTCCCCTCATCTTCCCCGTGAGCAGCCATCAGCTCGGAGACCTCCTGGTACACTTTCATTTCGGGTCGCTCCGCCACAGCAGGGCCAACGAGGCTGAAAAGTTCATAGTTGTCAAATCTGACCAAGTGTTTATTTTTCAAGCACAAGGATCCAAGCACTGCAACGCTGATTGAAGAACTGAGCACACCGATGGGGAGACTGTTGAAAAATAACCATATTTGGTCAAATTTGACCACGATATGAACTTTTGAGCCCTAGTGCCAGTGGAGCGTTCCAAAATAAAATACCAGGAGGTCTCGGAGCCGATGGCTGGTCACGGTGAAGATGGTGAGTGTTTTCTGATGGCGTTGATTTGTGTGTAGCCATTTATTTAATTATCACAGAAATATATATATATTTAAAAAAAAGTCGAATTTACAAATAGTTTTAAATCTTGGGAAGATGTCGCTCTCATCCACTGACGTTATGCCCTGGCCAATCAGTGGCCTGTAATCTGTCGACGTCACATTTTCAGCTCAACTCAGCACAGCTGGAACCTAACTGAAGTAGGTCTCAAAAAAGTACCTGGTACTACACCCTACAAACCAAGTAGAGCTGAGGCAAGTAGGGCTGAGTAGGTACTTGTGAAAAAGGGCCATAAGTGGCAAGCTAACTGAAACTGGTCTTGTTCTGTTCAGACAAAGTAGAGAGACGCATTCTACCCTTTCCCGTAGGCGTGACTACCCTGACACATTTGACAGACCCGCCAGGTTGGTCACGCCCCGGGACACCTGGGACTCTCCCCTCCAAAGATCATCATATGGCAGGGGATCGTGACTGACCTGGCAGATCTGTCAGGTCGGCCACACGTAGGCAAAGGATAAAACAGCCGATGTGACGTGACGGATGTCACATGATGTTTTCTGAAGAAGACTGCAGGTGACAATCAAAGCCTATCAAGATATGAAACATCTTTCAACTTTGAAGAACAAGACCAGTTATCACTAAGACAAAATTGACTTGTTTGAGATATGGTAAATGAATCGTTTCAATAAATGACTGACTAAAAATTTGCAGCCTTTGCCTTATTTAAAAAAAAAAAAAAAAAAAAGTACCAATATAGTAGCATTATCTTTTTGAAATAACTGGGTTAGTTTCCACTGGCAAAGCAGAGCTCTCAGCAGAAATTTTAGTCCCCAACAAAAGGCAAGATGCCAATAGGGTTCAATCTGAGATGTAATTTGTGTAATATAAAAGTAAAGAATCATCAGTTTTGTGTCTTTACTTATCAAAAATGTATTGTGTGCCCTGAACAGGGGAAAATTCACTGAAATTGAGATTATCATGAAAATTAAGACTGAATCTGCAGTGGTTTGCAAATAAATTGTGACCATGTTAGAGAAAAGATCTGCCTGGATATGCCCACAAAGACGGGAAATACAGCCTCAAAGTGGAAAGAGAAAATGGATGAGAAACCGTAATAGTCCCAGTTGAAGCCGTGAGACTGGTAGTAACCTTGACTGAGCACACAGCCATGCAAGCAATGCATTAAGAGGCAAGGAAGCTTTGAAGCTTTACTGCAGAGAGCCTAGCAGGAATTCTGATGCCCTGCTGCATATCTTCAAACCCTCCTCCTCGTCTTGGCAACTGATTGAATATAAAGAAAAAAAGACAGTATACGTGGCTGAAAGCCAATGAAAGAGAAAGTAGAGAACGGAGAATAAGAAGATTAAAATAAAGGCAGGTGGAAAGAGACGGGGGAGTGTATAGATGTTAAAGTAAACTTAAATTGCCAAGCTCAGGATAAAGAAAAAAGGATCAAACTAAGCTCTACCAAGAATGGTCCAAACACAAACTTGGAAAATTATAGTAAAAGGGAAATGTTTCCATCCACACAACCTTAACCACAGTCAAAAAAAAACTAGTATTAAGGAGCAGCAGTCACACAGTAACAACTTTAATAAAGGACAGTTTTCTGTAGTCAAATGACCTATAAAAACAAGCACAAAAATTACCACACAAAATTAGTGCCTACACACTTGCTGAAAACAGTGTCAAAGACTTAGCACACGTACATATAAATCAAGCATATGTATTGCCATAACTGTGGAATAAAGTACCAGAGCATTCTCTCAACTCTAGCGCACCCTTATGAGTGGCATCAGCCATATGTTTACATTTATGAGAATGGAAAAGGAGCTTAAATTTTTGCATTTAAAGCCAAAGCTAAAATCAAATTGTGATGAAACACTTGATGCTTTAATTTGGAGAAAATCTAACAAATGCTAAGGTATCAGAAGAGCATCTCCTTTGACACCTACATCAGCATTGTGTGGTAGAAATCAGTCTTTAATTACACAGAAAGATAGGAAATAATTTGCTGAAGAAACGCCTACCACAAGTGCCCGTTTGCAACACATTTTGCAAGGACAAACCACCTTGAAACAATTTATTGATCCGAGATGAGGTCCAAAGTTGATGCCGTTTTGGGAAATTGAGTACATTCCAACCCTTATTCTTATAATGAACAAGGAAATGCATTCAATCTTTAACAGGTGTCACAAGGGTGGTGAATAAAACCCATTTTTGAGACTTGTCTTTTCTTTCCAAAGCATTCAGTGATTAGGAAAAAGTGTATTTGGCAGTGACCAAATATCCTTTCAAACTCAAAACTTTGATCAAACCCAAGTTGCGTTAAATCAATTCTTTGTGATGTCTTTTCCACAAAACTGCCCTAAAGCAGATGATATACAGTGCTGTTCAAAAGTGTTGAGTTTCAAGGAGCCATACGTTCTTGACCCCCCACACAGAGCCTTGGCCACCAGTTCTCCAGGCTTTCTTAAGGTCTTTAAAAGTTCTGTCAGAAATCAAGTGCTTTTTTACTCATTTTCAGTCAAGTCCTTGATGCCTGCAAGTGGACAAAAAGTGGCAGACCTTAAAAAAAAAAAAAAAAAAAATACCAACAGCAAATTAACAGCATCTGAAAAATGCATCCCTAAGAAATAGAAAAAACAATCCAGTAAAGACCTGACAAAGGACCTGAAAGATGCATCTGGTACTTCAGTTTATCCTACTGTTCACTTGTGACCATTTCTGAGGAAGGTTCAACGGAAGGGCTGGTGTCAAGAACCTATTCTTAAAGGGAAACGGGGAGAAAAGGCTAAGGTATACCAAATTATACAAGATATGGATGAAAAAAAAGAGAAAAGACAGTGGCAGCAGATGACTGATGAATCCAAATTTGAAATGAGGGATCATCTTGACGGTACAGCTAAAGGCAGTACCGTCAAGATTGCTGGAAAATATTTCAAGAAACCTTGAGAACTACTTCTCAAGAATAGTTTAAAAAAAAAAATAAAGCTTTTCTAGGAGTTCAGGTTGTGTCGAAGAATTGAGGTGGTCATACCAAACACTGACTTTCAAGATTGTTACAATGTACAAACTCCAATTCTGGATTGCATACTGAATTTCCACTCTTGTTTGCACAAGTGTTGGATAACACTTCAAGTTTTACTTGCCATTAATTTCCAAAAAATGTTGCAGTTCATGTTTGGTTACAGGAAATTTTTCTATGTAATGTACCTTAAACTTGTCATTTTACCCTTATCAACACAGGAGTGGACAAATATGTAGTTTCAGAAAGCAAGCACATTTGTCAAAATGACAACTGGACAGCCATTGTCAAATGACAACCATCTAGAATATATTCCAAAAAAGCACTGCAGAAATACCATAAACAATTAAGGCACTTTAGCATTATTACACCAGTTCTTACTCGTTAACCTTTACCCTTGTTAGCCACGTTTCCACCTCTCCTCTTTTCTCCCCCAGCCTCTTCTCTTCAGCATTCAAGTCAAGATTGTGCATCGACACAGTCCATATGTCCACAAAGTATGACAGCAATTCTCCAGCAAACTGACTGGAACACCCAGAATTAAACAAAATGAGAAGTCCATGCTGTAAACCAGGCTTCTCTGTATCAAGTTGCACTATAGACCATCTGACCAGAAACGGTACTCACATTTCAAGAGTTAGATTGTGCATTGATACAGTCCATACAGTGGTGTGAAAAAGTGTTTGCTCCCCTCCTGATTTCTCATTTTTTCGTACATTTGGCACACTTAAATGTTTCAGATCAAACAAATTTAAATTGACAAAGATAAGCAAACACAAAATGCAGTTTTTAAAAAGGTGTTTATGATTTGGGGGTGGGGGGGGGGGGAGAATCCAAACCTACATGGCCCTGTGTGAAAAAGTGATTGCCCCCTAAACCCAATAACTGGTTGGGCAACCCTTAGCAGCAAAAACTGCAATCAAGCGTTCGCGATAACTGGCAATGAGTCTTTTACAGCATTGTGGAGGAATTTTGGCCCACTCATCTTTGCAGAATTGTTGTAATTCAGCCACATTGGAGGGTTTTCCAGCATGAACTGCCTTTTTAAGGTCATGCCACAGCATTTCAATTGGATTCAGGTCAGGACTTTGACTAGGACACTCCAAAGTCTTCATTTTGTTTTTCTTAAGTCATTCAAAAGTGGACTTGCTGGTGGGCTTTGGATCGTCCTGCTACAGAACCCAAGTGTACTTCAGCTTGAGGTCACAAACAGACGGCTGGACATTCTCCTTCAGGATTTTTTGGTAGACAGCAGAATTCATGGTTCCATTTACCACAGCAAGTCTTCCAGGTCCTGAAGCAGCAAAACGGCCCCAGACCATCACACTACCACCACCATATTTTACTGTTGGTATGATGTTCTTTTTCTGAAATGCTGTGTTACTTTCATGCCAGATGTAATGGGACACACACCTTTCAAAAAGTTCAACTTTTGTCTCGTCAGACCACAGATTATTTTCCCCAAAGTCTTAGGGATCATCAAGATGTTTTCTGGCAAAACTGAGACGAGCCTTTATGTTCTTTTAGCTCAGCAGTGGTTTTTGTCTTGGAACTCTGCCATGCAGGTCATTTTTGCCTAGTCTCCTTCTCATGGTGGAGTCATTAACACTGACCTTAACTGAAGTAAGTGAGGCCTGCAGTTCTTTGGATGTTGTGGGGCCTTTTGTGACCTCTTGGATGAGTTGTCACTGCACTCTTGGGGTAATTTTGAGCAGTCGGCCACTCCTGGGAAGGTTCACCACTGTTCCATGCTTTTGCTGTTTGTGGATAATGGTTCTCACTGTGGTATGGAGTCCCAAAGCTTTAGAAATGGCTAGTAAATTGAACTCAGCTTTCAAAGACGTGACAAATCAGTTAATTTATGTTTTAACAGGGGGGCAATCACTTTCACACAGGGCCATGTAGGTTTGGATTTTTTTTTTACCCTTAAACACCTTCAATTAAAAACTGCATTCTGTGTTGGCCCTACGATGGACTGGCGATCTGTCCAGGGTGTACCTTGCCTCTCGCCCAAAGATGCTGGGATAGGCTCCAGCCCCCCCGCGACACAAAAAGGATTAAGTGGAAGAAGATGGATGGATTTTGTGTTTACTTGTGTTATCTTTGCTTAACCTCTTGCACTCCGGGATACCGCGGGCGGTCACGTCTCTGCGTCCTAGTGCGTCCTCGTGCGTCTCAGTGCGCACTAAAAAAAAAAAAAAAAAAAAAAAAAAAAAAAAAAAAGAGCTGCATTTCCGTTCTTCCACTACAGACACAGCCGCGAACAGAAAGCCAAAAGAGTGCTTTGATTGGTTTAGATTTGATTGACCTCTCATTCAACTAATAAGAGCCCTGAATTGGGTTTCTGAAACCTTGAAGAACCAATGACTGAAAACCTAGCAAGAAGGACCCGCCTACCAACGGCTGCGAATACAGCGAGCCAATTGAAGCAGAGAAGTTCAACGATTGAAAGCGTGCGTCCCGTGTGTAAAATCTGTTTTGTGTAAGCCGCTGTGTGTAACGGTAGCGTTCGCCAGTCTTTTTTTATTACTACTGTTCTTATTTGTTTTGAAAAATCGTTCGCCAAAACCGCAATCATGGAAGCGCAAAACCGCAATCATGGAATCATGGTTTGACCGGGTCGCGTGACCAGAACCACGAGTCGTAACAAGCGGACCAGCTTCATGTTCGTCTGACAATGAGGAACAGATGTTCGCCAGCAACACTGCTGTTGTGGACAGGTAAGTGTTATAAGCTAAATTATTCTTTATCACTGAAAATAGTAATAAAAATGACTTTTGACCGATCGGTGATTACAACTGTGCGTCATCGCCACATGACAGACCGTTGACGGACCGTATTTTTGAGCGCCGTGCTCCTCTGTAGCGGGTGGGGGGGGGGGGGGGAGTTGTTATCCTCTACATTGCAGATATTTTAGTATAATTTTTATTGCACAGTAGATTATTTTTTCTTGTAAAAAAAGGCCACATTTTTTACGTGGCATGCTTCTTTGTGTGTGGGGGGCTTGTTTGTTGATTCATTCATTCATGAATGAATAAACAACACACACACACACACACACACACAGCCCTGAGTGTCGCCTTTCATTTGAGCCCAAGATCAAGCTTCTATATTTAATCATTCAAAAGTTACAGACATTTTTCCAAACTGTGCCATTTGGCACAATTTGGCACAGTTCAAAAATGCCTGGGAACAACCTGAGAAAAAAGCTGTGTAATATATTCATTTTTTGTGGTATTGTTACAAAATTTTGACCTCAGCTGGATAACACTTTGTTCTACATTTCTGTTGCATTTTCCAGCCAGTATCTGAAGCTGTGTGTTATTTGCAAGCATTTGTATCTAAAAAAAAACACCCAGGCAAACTTTATTTTCTTCAAGTTCAGTATGTTTAGATGACTGTTACTCAGTGGCAGGAGCACTTAGAGAGATTATGACTGTTTTGCCAAAAAATTCAAAGTGTTTTCTTTTAAATGAGACCAACCCCATGAAGATGCTGCAAAGGGTTGAAGAACAGCTTTTGATTTACTTTGGGTATGTTATTTTTAGGCATTTTTAGGGAAATTGACCAGAGTGCAAGGGGTTAATATTTAAATTTGTTTGATGATCTGAAACATTCAAGTGTGACAAACATACAAAAAAAAAAGAGAAATCAGGAAGAGGGCAAACACTTTCACACCACTGTATGTCCACATATGACAGCGATACACCAGCAAATTTATTTGAACACCCAGAATTAAATGAGATGACGAGTTTGTGCTGTGAATTGAGCTTTACACTTCTATTTTGAGTCGCACCAAAATAGAGGTGAGCACTGTTTAAGAGTTCCAGTTTTTTGTTCCACCACAATTATTTGTGAATAATTAAAAAAAAAAAAAAAAAATCATTGCCATTAAACAGGGCATTGTGCTGTTGCACGATAACATGTCCCTTTGCCAAGCACTAGTTTGCATGTTTCAATTAGGGCTGGGCGTTACGGCCTAAAAATAAAATCTTAGCTTTGTTGGGGGGGGGGGGGGTCCTCCATGTCATATTCCATTTTCAATTTTTTGACTGATTGAGAATGGAGCAAGACATTGACAGATGGATTGGAGCAGCATCTGCAGTGATGTGGGCGTTGTACTGGTCTGTCGTGGTGAAGCAAAAGCTGAGCTCTAAAGCAAAGCTGTCGATTTACCATTCACTCTATGTTCCTACCCTACCTATGGCCATGAGCTTTGGTAATGACTGAAAGAACGAGACTGTGGATACAAGCGGCTGAAATGAGCTTTTTTCCCCCCATAGGATTGCTGGACTCACCCTTAGAGATAGGGTGAGGAGCTCAGTCATCCAGGAGAGGCTCAGAGTAGAACCGCTGCTCCTCCACATTTAAAGGAGAGGTGGTTTGGGCCTCTGATCAGATGCCTCCTGGACGCCTCCCACTTGAGGTGTTTCAGGCACGTCCCACTGGGAGGAGACCCCGGGGCAGACTCAGGACACACTGGAGAGACTATGCCTCCCAGCTGGCCTGGGAACATCTTGGTATCCTTTCTGAAGGGCTGGAGCAGGTGGCCGGGGAGAAGGAAGTCTGGGCTTCTCTGCTTGAGCTGCTGCCACCGGAAAAGCAGTAGAAAATGGATGGATGGTTGGTTTTGGGTCAAAGTCAAGAAATTATTTCAAACTGGGTTCCCCCCCTCCCAAAACAAATAAGATTCTCTATTGGGAGTAAAGTGCAAACCTGGCTTTAACTAAACATTTTTCATATTAAAAAGGTTTGATCAAACAAAGATGAATCCATTAATTTCTGATTAATTAAGTTGGCAACTTGCTTTTTATAAGATTATTTCTTAAGGGTGGGAGAGGGGGTTGGAGCTAGAGAGGCTACCATATTTACTCGTGAATGGGAAAATCAATTTTCACGATATTCATTTTTTTCTTTGAGATCCAAAGCAAAAAAAAATTGAATTTTGATTTAAAATCAATTTATTGCCCAGCCCTAGTTGAGTGAGTCACTGAACACATTTCACCACCAAAATATTAAAAAAAAAAAAAATGAATGGCAGTTCAAGACTTTTGCACAGTAAGCATTGTAATAAAAAGACTTGCTTGAAAGATGACCCATCATTTAGTCTCAACTGTCCCACGATAATTGACTAACTCAATGACGGCTTGAACAAGGTTGACCCAGTGACTCAGAAACCCAGACAAGGAAAGCCTCAAATTACACATATGCCAGAGAATGAGGGGTGGAGTGGAGAGGAGTACAATTACATTTTTAGTACAGATGAAGGCATGCTCCCTTAATGAAATCTTCAGATCATGTCCAAAAATAGAAGCACATCAACTTAAAGAAATTGCATTATAGTTGGAAAATGAAGAATTCTTCTCCAAACATGAAGGTCAGCTGAAACGAAATGGATTAGAATTTGTACCCGTCAGCAACGATGTCTTGATAAAATCTTTTGGGGGTGGGAGAAGAAAATGAAAACTTATAGAGGGAAGACGAAACGTCAAGTTTATGGTAAACACCTGCAGATTTCAAGTCAGTGCTGAGGTGAGCTCTGGAGCAGATGTCCACACCAACCACTGTGGCCTACAGACCGCTGCAGTCTGTTTTCATGAGCAGCTGCAGAGGATTTTTACTGGAAAACCATGCTGACAAACACACAAAACGCACCCCTTCAGTCAAAAAAAAAAAAAAAGCACCACACCAAGTTCGATTTTCACAGTTTGTACAACAACATGACGGCTCACAGCACTTTTCCCACGACACGGGGGGAACAACGCCAATTGTCGAACACTTGACTATACTAGCATCAGCACCGGATCACCCCAGGGCTGTGTACTTTCCCCCCTACTCTTCTCCCTTTACACCAACTCCTGCACCTCCAGCCACCAGTCTGTCAAGTTGATCAAGTTTGCGGACGACACCACCCTCATCGGGCTCATCTCCAACGGCGACGAGTCCGCCTACAGGAGAGAGGTGGCCCAGCTGGCGTCCTGGTGCAGCAATAACAACCTGCAGCTGAACGCTCTGAAGACAGTGGAGATGATTGTAGACTTCAGGAAAGTCACTACTCCTCTGCCCCCCCTCACCCTCTCAGGCTCTCCCATCACCACTGCTGATTCCTTCCGCTTCCTAGGCACTACCATCACCAGGGACCTCAAATGGGAGCTGACCATCAGCTCACTCATCAAAAAAGCCCAGCAGAGGATGTTCTTCCTGCGGCAGCTGAGGAAGCTCAAGCTACCCACCAAGATGTTAGTGCAGTTCTACACAGCCATCATCGAGTCCATCCTCACCACCTCCATAACCGTGTGGTACGCAGGAGCCACTGCCAGGGACAGACTAAGGCTGCAGCGCGTCGTGCGCACTGCTGAGAAGGTGATCGGCTGCAAGCTCCCATCTCTCCAGGATCTGTACATCTCCAGGACCCGGAGGCGTGCTGGCCGGATCATAGCCGATCCCTCACACCCTGGTCACGTACTGTTTGCCCCCCTCCCCTCTGGTAGAAGACTTCGGTCCATCCAGACTAAAACCTCCCGTCACATGAACAGCTTCTTCCCCTCTGCCATTAGACTGCTGAACACTAAGTGACTCTCGTGCACCATGTACAGCAGCTCAACCAGACTCATGTCAATCATCACTGTTTTCTTCCTGCATTACCGACTGCACTATATAGTTCTCCACAGTATCTGCTGCTGGCTAATATATATTTTAACTGTTGACCAGTATCACTTAATCTTATCCTACACTTTATTACATGTATAATTGATTTCTCTTATCTTATGTTTAATGTTGCAGCATTGTACCGAGACAAATTCCTAGTTTGTGTACTACATGAACAATGGCAATAAACCTGATTCTGATTCTGACTTTCTGCATGCTGCAGTGTGAATTCGAAATCGGTGAGCCTGACAAAACCCAAACTCATTTCATATTAATCACATCTTTTGTCTCTGATGGAAGCATTTTACCCTCATTTGTTAGAGAGAAAAAAACAGTCACTAATTCAAAGCATTTACAGCGACAGGAGCAGAAGAATGCCGAGAGAGAGAGAGAGAGTGGAAGAAAAACAGCCGAGATAATGATGGAAAGAAAGAGGAATGAGACGGAGAGAGCACAAACTGGAGCTCAGAGAGGGGCGAGCGGTGACAACAGCAGATCCGCTGGGATCAGAGGAAGGCCTCAAAGCTGACTCCCGGTGCAGGGATGAAGGCGGCTCAGCGTGGAAGCGCAGAAGATGAAACACTGTTTGGGGATGAAGCCCCCTCCCCTCACCCCTGTATTGCCTCTGCATTCGGGGCCTGTGAGACCCCGTCTCCCTCGCTCTGAAGTGTTAAAGACTTGCCCTCCACCCATCACCACAGCACCCTGCGACTCCTGCCATTTGGCGACCGCAAGACATGGCGTGCTGTATGTATGCATTATTTGGGATTAAAATAAAAAATTCTATTCGTCGATAAATCATGTTAACAATAAAAAAATAAATAAATGCCCATAGCAGTCACACCTGATTAACAGAAATGTATTTGGAAGTTGAAATGAACTGCAGAGCCTTTTTTTTTTTTAAAAATGCATACATTAGAATTGGTGATTAGAATTTTCAAAACACACACCTCATTTGAACAAAATGTCTAATCAGTCCTTAAAACTCTGCTCCATTTGCAGACCAAAAGTCCAAAATGGGTGGCACTAAATTGGATTTATTAACTGGCCAGTACATCAGCCATTCATGAGAGAAATAACATCCGCTGTGCCTCAAATAAGGCTGACATGGGCAATGCCAACTCAGCTGTGATACAAGGCATAAAACTGCGTTTGGTGCAGTTGCAGCTGAAAGCATCACTCATCCACTTATAGCAGAGCGAAGAATGAATTTTAAACAATTCATTCGAGCAAAACTGGGGAAAATGTGCCCTGACTTACTAAATAACAGAGATCCACTGCTTTGGGTGGGAGCTGGTGGTCAAAAAGGAGTCAGTCTGTGTATGCGACCTTGACTTCTGCGGAGATAAAGGGCGGCTTCTTTCTCTCCTCATTCTGAAGCATCAGTTGCAGTTAAAGCAGATCCAGCCCCTGCTGACAGCATGTTTCCAACCGCATGGACGTCTGAACCCACAAATCTCAACTTCTTGCATTTAATCACAAATGGTTCAACGCAGCAGCCATTTTGGCGTGAAATGTTCAGACATCACGTTTTACCAAACCCCCCCTGACTATGCAATACAATGACTGTCAGATGCAACACCTGCGTTAACACACAATTCTGTGTCACAACCGCTGCCACCGTCTAACCGGGACCTCGGTACTGTCAAATAAATGGTAACGCTGCTCTTCTCACAGCCCAATGTCCAACAGGGCAGTGGCTATGGATACGGAACCTTGCCCGTAGAATTCTTGCTGCAGACACTGCTCTAATCTGATTGGCCGGTACGGTCCATTAATGCGCATCTTAAAGGCAGTAGGTTACAGGTACGGAATTCTGAGGCATTTGTTTCAATTTTTTTTTTAAATCATCCATTTACTACCTTGTTAACCTTGCCCACCCCCACGTCCTAAGACTAACCTCTTAATTTTAATTCCATCTCATGTCAAGTAAAATAATGTGGGCTTGGTGAGGGCAGCAACCCTCAATGGCAGGTCGACCACAGCTGGAGCTCAACTGATCTGAAAAGGTTCTGCCAGACTGTCAACTCTTCCGTACCAATATAGGGATACACTTCCCATTCTGCTTATGACCTTTGTAGTAGAGACTGCACGGCATAAACCTCTTTAACCGTGGGCACAGCCTCCATTCAACTGTGATTCAAATGAGGACAGTCGGTTTTAACTTATAATTTGCGTTGGGTTTCCTGTTATTACAAGGGCAGCGTTACGCACCTCATACTGCGTCTTTTAAGGACAGAGTCAGTCTCCACTCTGGTTTAAATAATGTGTACATTCTTGTATAAAACAGCCTATTTTGACACATTAGATTTTTTCTTCTCCCAAAAGCAAACCACCAGCGTGCTCATATCCCAGATAAATGCGTCCAAACTCCAAAGAGCCCGTTGTTGCACTGCACAAACCCAGCAATTTGTTTCCCAACATTAAAACAACATTAGTAGATTATTTTAGTGGAGGCCTGCTTGAACAGCCTCCTTTGTACCAGCAGAGAGATTCAAATTCTCTCCCAACTTGAGCACCACAGAAACGGTATCACACAAAAACATCTTGTCCCCCCCCCCCTTTACCTGCATTGTAAAAACCCCTAGCTCCTGAGAGGACAGCTTTTTCATCTGCTCGGACAAAACTTGAGCTTCTTCCGAAATGGAAAACTCCGTCTCAGCCGCGCAATATCCACCGAGGAGAGCCAGGCACATGAGCGCCGAGCACAGGCGAAAAGCCGCCGAGCCCCGGCGAACGCGGAGCCGCTTATCCCGGGCAGGGGCGCCCGCGCTCGGCGTCCGAAGCAGAGGTTTCTCCCCCTCCGTCCGCCTCGCCATGATGGATGTGCGTGGGGGTTCACAGCCCGGAGAGCCGACGAGGAGTCCACGCCGGCGGTACGTGGGCGGAAAACTTCCAGCCAAACTACTTGGGGCAACTTTGCAGGGTAGAGCGCGAGTGGCCTTCCTCCAAACTCTCCCAACACTCCCGGCGAAGTAAACCCGCGCACCTCCTCCCGTGAAATCCCTCCACTGAAGAAAACAGATCCACGCGGGAGTGTGTGGGTGGGTGGGGGGGGGGGGGGACAAGACGTTTTTCTCCTCTTTTTTTTATGGTGTCGGTGTCCACTCTTCGACCCGCAGCTGCAACTCCTGGAAGTCTGGAAAAGCTGCGAGTGTGTGTGAGAGAGCCTGAGATTTACCACAGTGGGGGTGAACGCGGGAGGCGTGGAAACGCACGGGAGTCCCACCGGAGCCTGGATTCCCCCTTCGGTGGATCTGGGTTTCACGGCGCCATCTGCTCTGGACGCGGCATGGTGCAAATGTCGCAGTTCTGCTCCGCTGCCGACGCGTTCCTGGAAGCGGTGCGCGCTACAGATGTCGTGCACGCTTTGAAAAGTTGGACACGTGTTTTGCAAATGTCTGCATACTGAGAACAAAATGAAAACAGCAGTGACTGAAAGGTCACTTACACGCAGGGCCGTTTCACTCTGTGGGGGGGGACCGATGCAAGATTATGTTTTTTATGATCCCTATTTTGGGAATGGGAAGAGTTCAAATCCTTAAAAGTGGATGAAATTAAAAAAAAAAAAATCCCTCAAAAAATAAACTTGTCATTGTCTATATCAGGGGTGTCCAATCACGTGCCACGGAGGGCCAAGGCCCTGCAGGTTCTCTCTTCTACCCAGTCTCTTCAGCAGGTGTTTTCACTGATCAGCAGTCAGAAGTTAAGTGAAATCTGCTGTTGAACACACTTAAAGCCTGCAGGGTCTTGGCCCTCCATGGCCCACGACTGGACACCCCTGATCTATATAAAAATAAAAATTAACCGTTACATAGAATAACTAGAAAAGCACTCAGAGAGTGCATACCTCCGCCAAGGCTCCTTCGGTCTCTCATGGATCACCTCCAAAATGTAATGGGTTTGTGTGTAGGCCTAGAGCCACTTGTGGTGGAAACTGCATCAAAGTCTGTCCATTAATTTTGGAGTGTTGTTGCTGACACACTGTGAGAAGAGCCTTGGCTGAGGTATGCATTCCCAGATCATCACCAAAATGTAATGGGTTCCTCTGTAGCCCAATAACCACCTCTGGTGAAAATTTCATCCAAATCCATATAGTAGTTTTTGTGTAATCCTGCTGCACAAATACAAACAAAGCCCTTGGTGGAGGTATGCACTCTCAGATCATCACCAAAATCTAATCATCTGTTCCCCGTGCCATTACACACCTTTCTTGGAAATTTCGTCAAAATCCGTTCATAACTTTGTGAGTTATGTTGGTAACAGACAGACAAACAAACCCTGGTAAAAACATTACCTCCTTGGTGGAGGTGAAAATATATCCAGCATCCACATGAATGTTACAAATTTATAACAAAGGACACGGCCATATGAGGGAAAAGGTCACAAATTTAAGGGGAAAAAGTGGCAAATTTATGAGAGAAAAGTTTTACAATCACAAGAAAAAAAAATTATGAGAAAATCTGCAAATTTATGAGAAAAAAGCCACACATTTATGACAAAAAATTTCACATTTACAAGAAAAAAAGGAGTATATTTATGAGGAAAAAATCCAAATCCAAATTTAAAAGAAAAAAGTAGTTAATTTATGAGAGAAAAAAGGTGAAGGTATTTTTATTTCTCTCCTGAAAAAATGTTGATGGTGAATTGAGAACCCATAGCCTTTTTGTCCTCTGTTATATAGCCAGAAACAGCTCCGTTTACACTCAATTCAAAATGGATAATCACAGCAAAATAGGCTGGATCATTTATTTTAACACTTTAGTAAATAATATAGGCAAAAAAAATCTCAAAGGGAGTTTGCCAGTCTTACACATACAGAGGTCTCTGTACAAGACTGGCATTTGGTAGGTTTTTGGGGGGGGTTGAATTTTTTTTTTACAAGATTAACACAGTGGCAAATGGCAAAGAATGGCAAGTTTCTGAAAAGAAAAGAATGCTAAAATTTACAGAAATTACAAAAAATAGATTTCAGTAAAGAGTACAATTCAATCATAACATCCATTTCAAACAAAATCTGTTTTCAGTCCCTCTTTGCAAAGGTAGAAGCAGAGTTCCTCGACCAAAGAAAATAAGTTCCCAAGTTATTTGCTCTAAATCTGTTTCTTTTCTTGAAAGTGCATGAATTTTTATGCAATTTGCCATTTTTTCACAAACTTGTCACTCTTTTCTCATACATTATTATTATTATTATTATTATTATTATTATTATTATTATTATTATTATTATTATCATCATCATCTCCTCCTCGGGTGCCCCTAATCATGCATACAACTACACAAATACTTTTCCCCCCATTTTGGGTTTTCCATTACCGAACCAGGAAAAAAAAGAAAAATAGTCAAATGGTCTCAGTTAAACTTTATTTTTCAGGTTCATATTCATGCTCTGTAAAGTATAGCAAGCAGAATTTTACTGTAATACAGTAATGTTTAAAAGCTACTGGAAATCTCACAAAGTAAAGGAAACCAGTTTATCTGAATGAAAAACTGTAACTGAGTGAAAAATCAAAGCCATCCATTGTTGATCTAACTTTGGCCACTGAAGGTAGTTTATGGTTTTGAGAGGTGCATGATGCATAAAGATCTTTGACTGATATTAGTGGCAGCTGTATGGTTCTGCACAACATAACACAATAAAGGTGTAAAAATCTTGTGAAATACTGAATTACTTAAATGTTTTGGTGTATACAGTTATTTTTGAAAACAAATATAATCCATATTTAGAATATAAATTAAAAAAAAACATCTTTCATCACTCTTAGATATTGTTGTTGGCTATTTGCACTGAAAGAAGACAATCTGGACCCATGCTGAGCATCCTGACAGACCTCATTTACATCCGCACAAGCAGCAGTGCCTGGCGTCATAATCACACTCTCTTCTCCTGTAAGAGTCCAGTTCTTGTTTTCACCACAGCTTCAATTTGACTTGAGCTGCTCTACTTTGAGAAAGCGTTTATGAGTGGCATATTCACATAATTCCCAATTCATTTCCTGACTGCAACACAAAGAGGTATGACAAACAAATCACTGGAGAAGAGCCCTCCTCTCATGAGAGGCCTTGAGGGTGGAGAACTTCATCTTCTACAGCAGCTGACATCAGTGCTGCCTTTTCCTGCCCCAAGACCATGAATTGCACAATATATTTTTAGTCTAAAATAAGAGTCAAACCCCATTTTTAAGTGTAAACATGCATGTCAATATCACTTTAAGCCCAGTTATTTTTCTTTTAGCACAAATGTACAACTAAGTTAAACTTTGTTACTAATACGTTTGTGAGGTTTTGCTTTTGTTCTTTTTTTATTACTGGTGTATACCCGTGCATGCCCATAGAAACCCGTTCATGCCCGTAGAGGTGAATGCATTGGAACAGAATTCTTGCCAGTTACAGGACAGTTGGGTGTAGCAACACAGCACTAAGTGGCAATCACATGTGACGGCTTTTGTATGCAGCAAAACATAAAAATCACACAAAATATGCCCTGCTATGTGGGGCTGTTTGCCCCTGCTTGTTACTTCTTCTCCTGCCTGTCACTGTTCTGTGTTATGTTGCTTACCTGTGTATGTCTTGTAGGGAGTCGTGTGCTCTATCTATGTGCCATCACATAGACATCATCTGGTGGGTCTTCTTCTTTCAGACCACTGAAGGGTCTCCTCCTGTCTCAGACGGCTGTGTTGTTCACAGTCATGCCTGCGGCGTACTGGTGGAACCTAAGGTGTTTCATGTTCACGGCATCCTTTCTGCCATGCAGCAGTTCTCCTCATTCTATTGCTCTCCATCTGGTGGGTCTTCTTCTTCGTTCAGACCACTGGTTGAGGGATAGGTGCGTTGTAATTCCAGTTCATGGGCACGATCCTGAAAAAGTGGCTTTGTACCCTGTTCAGGAAGGCCCGTGCATGCCCGTAGAAACCAAGAAACCGGAGCACCCGGAGAAAATCAGCACTTTTCTTGGCATTTTACACATTTGTAGTGTAGACTGGCATTTGTCAAGGTTACACATTTGCCGTCATGTAGGCATGGCGAGTTGTCCTATGATGTTACACATTTGCCGGCATGTAGGCATGGTGAGTCGTCCTATGATGTCTGAGTTCATAGGACGCGCTATGATGATGAGGCAGAGATCATAGGGCGTCCTATGATGTCCTAGAAACGTGCTTTAAAGTCTGTCGTACCCTATGCTGGTGAAGGGTGTCCTCCTGTCTCAGACGGGTGCAATGTACTGCTGGAACCTCAGGTGTTTTATCTTCATGGTGTGGCCACACATGTGACCTACTTTGTGACTTATTTGAGGCCTCACATTTGAGATAAGAACAAAGACAGAATTTCCTTGGAGATAACAGGAAGCTGGAAGGTGTTAACTTTGGTATGCAGGGCCTGAGACTGTGGGGGGAGATATTAAGAGATTACAGAGGAGATGCATTGTTACTGGTGATTTTAATGCAGTGTGACTTGTGATGCAAAGTGACGTGATTATAATGCAATGTGTCTTGTGATGTAAATTGACTTGTGAGCTGTGAGAGTCCCGGGTATTTAAGGGACGAGAGGTTCCTGTGACATTCTCTTTCTTCTTTGAGATGTTGGTGAATGTGAATAAAGCTGACTTGAGAGAACCCTGTCTCGTCATTTCCACATTCCCACACTGGTGACCCAAGACGTAGCATGCAGCGAGAGGAGACTTCCCCTGGGCCAGCCTCGTCAGGAGCCCCCAGCCAAGCGAATGCCGCTACAGTCCAGCTACCGGACTTCTGGCAGAACAATCCGTGCTCCTGGTTCAATGCAATTGAGGCACAGTTCAACCTCCGGGGAATATCGGTAGACCCCACAAAATTCTACCACGTGGTCACAAAAGGGGATAACAACACGGCCCAGCATGTGGAGAGCCTGATCGACCAGCTGCTGGACACCGACAAATACGGCGCGTTGAAGGCTGCACTCATCCAGCACTTCACCCCCTCAGTTGAGGAGCGAGCAGAGAGGCTCCTGGCGCTTACTGAGTTGGAAAATGACATGCCCGTGAACCTTATGGAGAAGTTGTTGAGGTTGAAAGACTCTGACGATGATCACTTCATTTTCACCCACCTCTTCCTCAGGACCCTACCGTCAGCGGCGAGAGCGACCCTGGCCAGTTCGCCACTGTTGGCCCAACAGGACTACCGCGCACTGGCCCGGGAGGCGCAGCGAATTGTCAACACCAGCAGACAGCGCGTGGCCACGGCCGCTGCAGCGGAACTCGGCGCGACGACTGGAGATGGCAGGGGGCCAGGGGCAGCAGTACCAGACTCACTGACGACGGCGGCGGCAGGGGCCAGGGAACGCAGAGCAGACGTCCTTTGTTTCTACCATCGCCGCTTCGCAGAGAGGGCACGCAAATGTGTACCACCGTGCCAGTTCAGGCATTCGGGAAACGCCAAGACCGGGAGTCGGTAGCAGCCGCGGCCCTCGGGGAGGAGAACAAGCTGCTCTACTTGTTGGACGCATGCTCGAGGAGGCAGTTCCTTGTGGACACAGGCTCCCAGTTGAGTTTCATCACACCTTCTTACGTGGACAGACTGGCAGGTTCCAGAGGTCCCGGGGTGACAGCAGCGAACGGCTCGGAGATTAAGACCTTTGGTGAGAAGACTCTGCTTCTGTCTCTACACGGCCGTACATTTGAGTGGACTTTTGTTATAGCAGCAGTGAATTTCAATATGTTGGGGGCTGATTTTTTGTGCTCACATGGTTTATTGGTTGATCTCGCTAACAGGCGCCTGATTAATGCATTTTCTTTTGATTCTATTCCCTGTACAGCGCGAGTGGCCCCGCCTACAGCACAAGCCAACGTCACAGCTGCAAGCGGTAAGTTCCACACACTGCTCACTCAGTTCCCAGCACTCACGGTCCCCACATTTTCGGCAACAGTCGCTAAACACGGGGTGGAGCATTTTATTACCACTACCAGACCGACCGTTTTTGCAAAAGCTCGGTGCTTGAACGCAGCTAAACTGGCCATAGCATGCGAGGAGTTCGCCAACCTGGAGAGGTTGGGCATTATCAGGCGTTCAAAAAGTCCGTGGGCTTCCCCGCTACACATGGTCCCGAAGGCTGACGGATCATGACGACCTTGCGGGGATTTCCGCAGGTTAAACAACGCTACAGCGCACGACCGCGACCCAATCCCGCATATCCAAGATTTTTCCGTTCATTTAGCAGGGGCTCGTGTTTTTTCTAAGATCAGTTTGGTCCGCGGTTACCACCAAGTCCCAGTGCGCACTGAGGACATACCCAAAACAGCGGTAATAACTCCATTTGGCCTATTCGAGTTTTTACGCATGCCATTCGGGCTTAAAGGGGCTGCACAGACGTTCCAACGCATGATGGACATGGTGCTACGCGATCTCCCTTTCGTGTTCGTCTACTTAGACGATATTTTGGTAGCCAGCGCGTCCGAAGACGAACACGAAAACCACCTAGCCACAGTTTTCCGGAGGTTGGGAGATCACGGGTTAATAATCAACCCAGCGAAGTGTCAGTTCGAGGTGGCGCAGATTGATTTTATGGGACACCGCGTCTCCCCCGAAGGAGCGGTTCCGCTTCCTGACAAAGTGCGCGCGGTAGCAGATTTTCCCCGGCCACAGACGGTCAGGGCGTTACAGGAGTTTTTGGGAATGGTGAATTTTTATAACCGTTTTCTCCCCCTCGCGGCGCAACTCATGCAACCGCTGTATGCCGCGCTCAAAAAACAGAAACCCGCGAATAAGGTCGAGTGGTCCCTGGAGCGGGAGCAAGCGTTCTCGGAGGTTAAAGCAGCCTTGGCAAAGGCTGCGTTGTTGGCACACCCAGACCCAACGGCCCGCATAGCGCTCACTACTGACGCGTCTGATGTGGCCATAGGGGCGGTCGTGGAGCAGCACGTAGCCGGGGTTTGGCAACCCCTCGCCTTTTTCAGCAGAACCTTGCGCGACAGTGAACGTAAATACAGCGCGTTCGACAGGGAACTGCTGGCTCTCCATTTGGCCATCCGCCACTTTCAGTTCTGGCTGGAAGGACGCTGTTTCACCGCGTTCGTTGACCACAAGCCGCTAACATTCGCAATGGCCAAGCTTTCCAAACCGTGGTCAGGCCGGCAGCAGAGACAGCTGGCCGCGATTTCAGAGTTTACCACTGATATTCAGCATGTGGCGGGCAAACTGAATGTAGTGGAGATTGCCTCTCGCGCGCCGTGGCGGCTCCAGTCAGCATAGGGATAGATTACGCAGCCATGGCCGCGGAGCAGGTTAGTGACGCGGATGTGCGCGCGCTCCAGTCTGGACCAACAGGGTTAAGGCTGGAGAACAGGGTGCTGCAAGACGGTATGCCCCCGCTAATCTGCGATGTCTCCACTTGACGGCCGCGTCCAGTAGTACCAGCCGCGTGGCGCCACCGCGTTTTTGACTCGATTCATTCTTTGGCGCACCCTGGAGTGCGCGCGTCGGTCAAAATGGTAGGAGAGAAATTTGTGTGTCCGAGTCTTCGCAAACAAGTTAAAGAGTGGGCAGCAGCCTGCACGGCGTGTCAACGAGCCAAAGTACACAGGCACACGAGGGCTCCTTTGGAGCCATTTCACATTCCGGCCAAGAGGTTCGATCACGTTCATGTGGACCTCATGGGCCCCCTCCTGCCGTCACAAGGGTGCACACACCTTCTGACAATGGTGGACCGCACCACGCGCTGGCCTGAAGTTGTTCCGCTGGCATCAACCACGGCCGAGGAGGTGGCGCGCGCATTTTTTTTTTTTGTAACTTAGATTTTTATTCATTTTTCATCATATATAATGCATTCAGATCACATTCTACATTTAAAAAAACAAAGGGGTTAGGGTAGGGAAAAATAAAATTAAAAAAAAAAAAAAAAAAAAAAAAAAAAAAAAGGGGGGGGGGGGGACAAATGTTGGAGCATCAAGTTTTTAGTTTCCATCTCTTAATTCTTCTGTTTTTTTCAGTGTCTTTGGTTATTCTTTCAATTTCTGCCTCGTTGTTGCACTTTGTAGTGTGTCCATTTCCGCCATTTTTTCTCCCATATTCCTTCTTGCATTCTTCGTCGATATGTTAGTTTTTCCATCATACGTATGTCCTCAACAATGTCAGTCCATTGTTCTTGGTCAGGAAGAACTTCTGATCGCCATTTTTTTGTGATAGTTTTTTTACATGCAATCAACAAGATTTTAACTAGATATCTGTCCTCAGCCTGTATAACATTGTCTTTTTTAAGATCACATAAGTACATCAGGTTACAGTTCATTGGTATATTATATCCTAATATCCTCTGTATTGTCACATGTATAGATTTCCAAAATGATGATATTTTGTAGCATTTCCAAAACATATGTGAGTGGTCTGCATTTTGAGCCCCACATCCCCTCCAGCATAAAGATTGGGTATTTGTATATTTTCCTTGAATCTGTGGTGTAATGAAAAAGCGAATCAGGTTTTTCCATCCAAATTCCCTCCATGCCCTTGAATTTGTTGATGTGTGTTGTGTTTTCCATATTTCCTGCCAGCTTTCTTCTGTTATGTTTAAATTGAGCTCTTTCTCCCATTTCTCCTTTATATAGTTACTTGTATGATTGTTTGTCATAAGTTTCTGATATAGTTTTGAAATAATTCTTATTTTATTTCCTGCATATGAGCTTAAAATAAGTTGTATAATCTCGTTCACATCTGTTTGGAGGTTATGCCTAATCTTCTTCATATAGTAATCTCTCATCTGCAGATATCTGAAA
Source organism: Pholidichthys leucotaenia (assembly GCA_020510985.1). Lineage (NCBI taxonomy): Eukaryota > Metazoa > Chordata > Actinopteri > Cichliformes > Pholidichthyidae > Pholidichthys > Pholidichthys leucotaenia. The sequence goes on along the minus strand of CM035839.1, from coordinate 309,385,512 downwards.
AATTCCGATCTTTCTAATTTAAATTTTCTCCTGATATTTACAAAGCTCCCGAGATCTTTTTTTCCGATATTGCCCCATGCTGTGATTCCCTTGTTCACCAGATTTTTGTATCCCCTATCTTGTTTTGCCGGTTCAAACTGACTGTCAAATGCTACCCATTTCAATAGTTTTATGTCTTCCCTTATATTATATTTTTGTACTATTTTATACCACAGTTCTAAAGTAAATTTAGTGATTGGGTCTATTTGTTTGATTTGTTTATATGCATCTTTATCCCCTATTATGCTTTGTACTGGGAGTCCCTCAATTTCCTTTTCCATTTCTTTCCATTTTGCCTCATATCCCTCGTCGCACCAACATATGATATATCTTATTTGTGCTGAGTAGTAATATTCCTTTAGACTCGGTAGGCCCATGCCTCCTTTCTCTTTTTGTAATTGGAGGGTTTTATATTTCACTCTTGGTTTTTTACCTCCCCAAACAAATCTCGATATCATCCTGTCCCACTTTGAGAATTGGGCATCTGGAATCTCTGTTGGTATAGCCTGGAAGAGGTAAAGTAATCTAGGTTGTATGCTGATTTTGACTGTCTCAATTTTTGAATTCAGGTCCATATTTAAGATTGACCATCTATCAATATCTTTTTTTATTTCTTGTTCCAACCTATCATAGTTTGCTTTATATATTTTGCTTAGGTCTTTAGGTATGTTCACTCCAAGGTATTTTATTTCTTTTTGGTTCCAGTTTAGTTTGATCTTATCAGTTATCTGGTTTAGAGGGTTATAGTGGAATGTCAGTATTTGTGTTTTTGTTATGTTTATCTTGTATCCTGATAATTTTCCAAAATTTTCTATCAAGTTCATCATTTCCATTATTGATTTATCTGGTTGTTCAAGGTAAACTATAATATCGTCTGCAAATAGCCCAATCTTGTGTTCCGCCCCCTTTATTGTTACACCTTTTAATTTCTTATTTTGTCGTATCGCTTGAGCCAATGGTTCTATGAACAGAGCAAACAAGGTGGGCGATAAGCAGCATCCCTGCCTAGTTGATCTTTGTATATTTACTTTGTCTGTTAAGCTACCGTTTATCTTGATTCTTGCCACAGGTTCTTGATACAGCGTCCTTATGCATTGTACTGATTTTTCGTTAAATCCAAAGCGTTCCAGCACACTATATAGGAATTTCCAGTTAACCCTGTCAAATGCTTTTTCTGCGTCTAAACTCATTATTACTGCGCTTTTCTTTTCTTTATGTATTTGGTTAATTATATGTATTGTTCTCCTGATATTGTCATGTGTTTGGCGTCCCTCTATGAATCCAGTTTGATCATCTTCTATCAATTCCGTCAAGAATGTCTTTATTCGTTTACATATAATTGTTGTGTATATTTTATAATCTACATTTAATAAAGAGATTGGTCTATAGTTTCCGCATTGTTCTTTATCTTTCCCTGGTTTTAAAATAACTGAAATGATTGCTTCGTTCCATGATGGAGGTATTTTGTTGTTGTTCAGCGTCCAATTAAATGACTTTAGGAGTTGTGGCATGAGTTCTTCTATAAACAGTTTATAAAACTCAGATGGGTATCCATCACTACCTGGTGATTTACCGTTTTTAAGTGACTTAATCACATCTCTGATCTCTTGTGTTGTTATTTCTGCTGTTAGTTTTTCATTTTGTTGATTTCCTATTGATGGCAAGTCCAATGTGTCTAGAAATTTTTTGATATCTTTAGTATTTGTTTCTTCAGGTTGCGAGTATAGTTCTTGGTAGAAATTATGGAAAATTTCTTCGATGTTTTCTGGGTTAACTGTGGTTTTATTTGTGGTGGGGTCTTTAATCTTGTATACATTATTCATTGTTTGTTGTTTTCTTAACCGTTTTGCCAGCAGTTTTGTGGCTTTTGGCCCCGTTTCATAATATTTTTGCTTTAGATATCTATTTTTCCTTTCAATTTCATCCATTTGTGTTTCTTTTATCTTTGTTTTTTCTTCTTTAATTTCTTGATATATTTTTGGATCATTTGTGCTTTGATGTTTACGTTCTAATTCCCTCAGTCTCTCACATCTTTGTTCATACGCTTCCAGTTTAGTCTTATTTGCTTTTCCTGTTTCAACAATTAATTTACCCCTTAACACGGCTTTTAGTGCGTCCCATAGTATTGTTGGGTCCACTTCTTCATTGTCATTCTCTTGGATATATTCGTTTATGTTTATTTTTATTCTCTCTTTCATTTTCTCATCATTTAACAGTCCTACATTAAGTTTCCATGTTGTTTGTCGTTTTCTATTGTTTAAATATATTTCCATGTATATAGGATTATGATCTGATATTTCTGCCCCTCCAATCCAACAATTTCTCACTCTGTGTCTGTCACCTTCATTCATAAGGAAGTAATCTATTCTAGAGTGTACTTTATGGGCTGCTGAATAATGTGTATAGTCTTTTTCGAGTGGGTGCAGGTCCCTCCATATGTCTACCATACCCATTTCTGCCAGTGAGGTTCTTATGAACTTTGTTACATGTTTTTTTGTCTTCTTAACACTTGTTGTGTCAACTTCATGATCCATGACAGCATTTAAGTCTCCTCCACAAATTAGGACTCCTTCACTGTGTGTTGCTATGAGATCAAACAGATGTTGAAAAAAACCCTTGTCACTTTCTGGTGGGGCATAGATGTTCACTAATGTAATCTGCATACCATCTATTCTTCCCTTTATTATTACATACCTGCCTTCTTTATCCTGGATTTCCTGTTCACTTTCATATTGTATTTTGTTTGAGATTAGTATCATAACCCCCCTTTTTGCTCCTCCCTTAAATGAACTGTAGTAGGAGTTCTTATAGCCAAATCTCTTTAGTTTCACATGTTCTGTCTTGCTCAAATGTGTCTCTTGCATAAATATAATTTCAGCTTTTTCCTTCTTGAATTTTCTTATTATTCTTTCCCTTTTAACAGGTGAGTTCAGACCATTCACGTTTAATGTCATTATCTTAAGATTTTTACCCATATTCATGTTTTTCCATTTTTTTAACTTGTGCTCCTAACCCCTTTAACAACAAAAATAACACATATTTATATAAAAACACATTAAAAAAACTCGACCTCCGTACTTTGGGCCTTTCTTCTGCCCACTGGTCCCTGTTGGTGGGTGGGGGGTTTGTCTTCACAGAGTGAAGGGCCCTCCCTAGACTTCTAATTACTATCCAAGTAATAGTCATAAGTCTAGAAATGTCCAACAAATATCACTTAAACCTCTCCTAGCCGTCTGTTTCTCTTTTACCTTGTCTTCTTGGCCTTCATTTCTTCTGTGCCTTTCTTAATCTTTGTTATGATCTAGGCTTTCAGTTGAAAGCCTTGTAGCTTGTCCTGGGCCCGCTGCTCTACGTCTCTCCCCCTTCTTCCGCCGTTCACTCGCCTCCACTCCGTCTGTCGTGGTGCGTTCAGGGCCGCCGCTGCTCCAGCCGTCTCCTTCGGCACGCTCACCTCAAGGCCCCGCTCCATCATATCCCGCGCTGCCTCTTCGGCCGTGTTGTAGGTTCTTGTGCCTTCCTCCCAATGAATCCTCATTTTCGTTAGCGGCGTTTGGAATCTAATTTTTTTCTCTTTCAGCGTTTTTTTAATATTGGCATATTTCTTCCGCTGCTGCACGATTTCTGTCGGGTAGTCATGGTCAAAAAATACCTGTTTGTCGCCGATTCGTATCTTTTTTTTCCATGCTTGCGTCAGGATTCTTTCCTTTATGTCATATTTCACAAAGTTTACCACAACTGACCTGGGTGGAGAGTTTGTTTTCGGGTTCTGTGCCGGTGTTCTGTGCGCCCGTTGAATCTGCAGATCCGTTTCTCCGGGTATTTCCAGTTCTTTTTTTAAGAACTGATCCATGAATTTTGTCATCGAGTTGCCTTCAATGCCCTCCGGAATTCCAAAGATGCGCATATTGCTTCGTCGGGATCTGCTCTCCAAGTCGTTTATTTTCTCCTGCATCCTCTGCGTTTGCGTCGTCAGGGTCTGTAGTTGTTCGTTTGCCTCGCTTTTCCAATCTTCTAGTTCCGAAATTCGGGTCTGCGCTTCTGTCATACACGCCCGCTGGGAGCGCAGCTCCTCCATGTTTTCCGTTAATTTACGCTCCATTTCTCTTCGGAGGTCCATGATTTCCTCCTTAATTTCTTTTTTCAGTTCCTCCTTAAGAGCCGCTAAATCCTGTTGTAGCTGTCGCTTGAATTCTCTTAACTCTTCACCCAAACTGGCGATGCCAGCGTTCATGTTGTCGAGTCTGGCGTCCTCCATTTTCTCTGCTGTAGACTCCTCGTTTTTTTGGGCTTTGCGTACAGCGGTTTTTCCTGCGTTGTTGGAGAGGAATTCTTCAATTTTACCCTGTTTTTGTCCTTGTGCCCGGTTCCTTCGTGTTTTCATCCCTTAGTTTATTGATTCGTTTATGTCGAGTTGGCCATTTACCGATGATTTTTAATCCGGCTAGGGAGAGCTCTTTGTTTAAGTGTTATGTCTCTCCGCCATCTTCCCGGAAGTCGGCGCGCGCATTTTTAACAGCTTGGGTGGCGCGCTTCGGAGTTCTGTCGGACATTACGTCCAACAGAGGCCCTCAATTTGTGTCCGAACTTTGGTCGACAATGGCCCGCAACCTGGGTGTCGCAATTCACCGCACAACCGCATACAATCCGCAGGCTAACGGGTTATGCAAACGTTTTCATAGGTAATTGAAAGCGGCTCACAGAGCGTCACTAACGGATGCAAATTGGGTAGACAAGTTACTGTGGATTTTATTGGGGTTGCGTTCTGCGCCTAAAGAGGACTTAGAAGCCTCCCCAGCGGAGCTCGTGTTTGCGCAACCACTTCGGCTGCCTGGGGAGTTTTTCCCGGATAACCCGGCTCCAGACACCTCCCCGTCTCAGCTGTTGCAGAGTAACATAGAATCAAGCACGCTGCCCAGCCCCGTGCACCACAGTTTTCCGCGCGTTTTTGTGCCTCAAGCTTTGAAAAACGTGGAGTTTGTTTTTATCAGACATGACGCGCATCGCACACCACTGCGACCACCTTATGATGGGCCGTTCAGAGTGTTGGAAACAGGGGACAAGCATTTTTTGCTAGATTTGGGGGGTAGGAGGGAAAAAGTTGGCATAAATAGACTCAAACCTGCTTTTGTGGTGGCGGACGAGCAAGTGCTGTTGGCAAGGGCCCCTCGACGCGGCAGGCCACCATGGGGTGTTTCCCAGAGTAATATTTCCCCAGATCACCCGCAGAGACTGACAGAAAGTTTGCACCCTCAGACAGCAGCTCCCCAGCATGACGGCGCCGTGGAAGCGGTGAAACCTGGTTACAGCAGATACGGGAGAAGACTGAGGCCCAAGCAGCATGTGGATTGATGTACAAAGATGTTATCACAGCATGCAAACTGTTATTCTGTTGTTCGATCTAAATGTTTGGGGGGGGGGAGGCACACATGTGACCTACTTTGTGACTTATTTGAGGCCTCACATTTGAGATAAGAACAAAGACAGAATTTCCTTGGAGATAACAGGAAGCTGGAAGGTGTTAACTTTGGTATGCAGGGCCTGAGACTGTGGGGGGTGATATTAAGAGATTAAAGAGGAGATGCATTGTTACTGGTGATTATAATGCAATGTGACTTGTGATGCAAAGTGACGTGATTATAATGCAATGTGTCTTGTGATGCAAATTGACTTGTGAGCTGTGAGAGTCCCGGGTATTTAAGGGACGAGAGTTTCCTGTGACATTCTCTTTCTTCTTTGAGATGTTGGTGAATGTGAATAAAGCTGACTTGAGAGAACCCTGTCTCGTCATTTCCACAATGGCATCTTTTCTGATGTGCAGCAGTTGTCGTCATTTTATTGCTCCCCATCTGGTGGGTCTTCTTCTTCTTCTTCTTCTTCGTTGAGACCACTGGTTGAGGGAAAGGTGCATCATAATTCCAGTTCATGGACTGGATCATGAAAATCATAAAGACACATGGTTTATATGACATCATAAAGACACCTTTGTCGATGTGTCCTATGATGCCTGAGTTCAAAGACACCCGGTCTATGATATCATAAAGACTCATTTGTCTATGTGTCCTATCGGACATCCTATGCTGTTCAGGCAGAGATCATATGACATCATAAAGACACATTTGTCTATGTGTCATAGAATCAGAATCAGAATCATCTTTATTGGCCAAGTATGCACAACACATACAAGGAATTTGACTTTGGCTAAAACTTGCTCTCGTTGTTCAGGTGTAAGATTTAAATAAGGATTCAATGACAACAGAGTATGTACAGTAAATTACAGTCTGTCCACGTTTCTATAAAAGGATGCAAATATATACAGGAATATATGCAGTTATTTACTCAGACTATCCACACTTTGCAAAAATATGAAAAAATATACAGTCATACAGTATTTCAATGTGAACTCAGATTCAGTAATATAATGTGAATGGAGTAAAATGCAGTGTGAGAGTTATGTGCAATGTAAGAATGAGTGAAAAGTCATGAGTACAGCAACAGGTAGGACTAGGTGAATGTTAGGAGTTCATCAGAGTGATGGCTTGAGGAAAGAAACTGCTCCTGTGACTGGTGGTTTTGGCCTTCAGTGATCTGTTACGTCGACCAGAAGGTAGAAGTTCAGTTTGTGGCCGGGGTGTGACGGGTCAGCAGAGATGTTTCCCGCCCGTTTCCTGGTTATGGACCGATATAAGTTCTCAGTGGAGGGTAGGTCGGTACCAATGATCCTCTCCGCAAACTTAATGATCCGCTGCAGTCTGGTCTTGTCCTGTTTAGTAGCAGATCCAAACCAGACAGTGATGGAAAAGCAGAGGACAGATTGGATGATGACGGTGTAGAAGACAACCAGCAGCTTCTGAGGCAAATCAAACTTCTTGAGCTGACGCAGAAAAAATAACCTCTGCTGGGCCTTTTTCCGGACAGTGTCTATATGGGAGGACCACTTCAGGTTCCAGGAGATCGTGGTACCCAGAAACTTGAAGGAGTCCACAGTCAACACTGTGCTGTTGAGGATGGTGAGTGGGGGGAATGAAGGAGGGTGTTGCCTGAAATCCACAGTCATCTCCACCGTTTTGGCTGGGTTAAGCTCAAGATGGTTCCGGCCGCACCAGAGGATCAGCTGCTCCACCTCCTGCCTGTATGCAGACTCATCACCATCCCGGATCAAACCGATGACTGTGGTGTTGTCCGCAAACTTCAGGAGCTTCACCGAAGGGTCCTCTGAGGTGCAGTCGTTGGAGTAGAGGGAGAAGAGCAGTGGGGAAAGGACACACCCTTGGGGGGTGCCAGTACTAATTTTTCGGGAGCTGGATGTAATTCTCCCTAGCTTCACCTGTTGCCACCTGTCAGTCAGAAAGCTGGAGATCCACTGGCAGGTGGAGGGGGGGCACCTTGAGCTGGAGGAGTTTCTGATGAAGGATGCTTGGGATGATGGTGTTGAACGCTGAGCTGAAGTCGACAAACAAGATCCTGGCGTACGTCCCTGGGGAGTCGAGGTGTTGCAGGATGTAATGTAGTCCCATAAGGACTACATAGGACTTACCCCCACCCCCTCCACCTCCTCCTGCACAGAGCTTTTCCCGCACCTCACTTCCAAAGCTAGCCGATCGCCGTCTCGTTCCCCTGCTGAGCGCTCTGGGGGGGAGCGGTGTGGGGTGACCCACCACAATCTACTTGGACAGTCAGAGCACTCAGCTTGAGCAGGAAACAGAACAATCACGGGATTGATATGTATGGACTGAGATCAATATGTAAATGTGCCTTACATTCTCTTTTGTCCTACTGTCATACAGCCCCGGAGCAAAGAGAGGAATTCCGGCACCAGTAATCAAGCAATTGATATGTGTGACTGTTATGTAAATGTGCCACGCATTCTCTCTTGACTGTGATGTAAAGGTGCCATGCATTCTCTCTTGACTGTTATGTAAATGTGCCATGCATGCTCTCTTGTCGGTATAAAGGTGCTCACTCAAAGCTCACTGTATCGCTCTTAGACAACGCATTCAGAGCTCACTCACAGCGAACAGACAGAGCGCTGAGTGAGTCTCGTGATGGAGGAATAAAACACCTTTAACCTTCAGCTTGCCGTGTCCACCTGCACTTATTTCGTTCCTCCACACTGGTGACCTGATGTGAATGGACTCGTCTCTCCCTTCTGCCGCGCTGTGGACTATTTTTTCCTCCACTCTGCTCTGTGTCTATGTGACATCATAAAGACACATTTGTCTATGTGTCCTACGCACATAGACACATAGACAAATCTATGTGTGACATCATCAAATCATCCTATAATCGCTGTGGTCTATGTGACATCATAAAGATACATTTGTCGTCCTATGATGCCTGAGTTCATAGGACGTCCTATGATGATCAGGCAGAGATCATAGACCGTCCTATGATGTCCTATGAAGCGTGACATACACACAGACAGACAGACAGACACACACAGATTTCTTGCTTTTATAGTGATGATAGAGTGATTTATCCATTTGAGATGTTTTTGTGTTAATTGGCAACTTTTTTCTATACATTTGCAGCCCAGCCTTTTTCTATACATTTGCAGCTTGAACTCTGTAAATTTGGGTCTCTTTTCTAATAGATTTTCAGCTCCTTTTTTATAAAATTGTAACTTTTTCTCATATCTTTTAAAAACCTTGATTTATTCCAGTAAGTCATTCAGCACAAAATTGTATTTGCAATGGGGCAAAAAGACAAGACCACTTGTGAAAAGGAGGTGGGATCATCAATTTTAAAAAATCACACTGTGTGTTGACAAAGGATGTAAAAAAAAAAAAGAAGTAGAAAGAAAAGAAAAAGTGATCAAGAATCTTGATAATGATTTGGTTGCAGTTCAAAACCTAATTAAGTTTATTCTTGGATGCTGATGAAAAATTCATCAAAATCGCTTCTGTTGTTTTTAACTATCAGACAAACTAATGGAGATGAAACATAACCTCCTTTACAGAGACAATAAAATCAGAAATTTGAATTATAATTTGTGAGCTTTAACATTTAAATTTGAACTTTTATTGTAAGAGTTTTTCATGTAGATTTGCATTTATTTCACATAAATTACTAGATCCCCCTCACTGTTTCTTTTTAGTGGGTGTTTATGTGTGAGTGAGCACCATGGTTATGAAGAAAGGGATGGTTTTGACTCCGGAAGCCCAGGTTGCAGATCCCTGGACTATATCAATGACTTTGTGGTGGTTAAAATCACACGTAGAAGTTTGGAATTCATTTGCTTGAGAAAGTTCTCTTGCACATTTTAGACTGCCCTTAAGGGGTTATTAAGCATAACCTGTTTGAGATACCTGCACAGACAGCCCTGATAGCATCAAAAATATCACTCCCCAGCTCTGTTGGTCCTGTAATGAGGTCCTCAGTGGCAGTGTACTGATTTATATGTCATTCATACAAGAAGGACAAATTTCTGATCAAAGGTCTGATCCCAGAGATACCAAGTAAAGTCTATAGAGGTCATATAGCACACCACATCTGCTGTACAAGAGGACTGAAGTAATCATGTGGTTGGTTAGTTTGTGGTGTTTAAGAAAAATTACATTAATAGTGAAGAGCTTTGTCTTTTTTAGCACCAATCATCTGAATGTTAGTTTTCTTCGTTTCTCTTCATGATGTGTCACTTGCTCTGAATTGCCATTTTTAGACATGCATGGATTGAATTTTTTGTCATTAAGTCAAACATATTTAGTCATGGTTTTGATCATAGTGAAGCCAGGCAAGCAGATGCTCACTGTGATCATTTCACACTGGATCAAACAAACTTACCATTCAGTGTCTGTCAAGTGAAGGAATATTTTTAGTTTGTGGAACTTATTTAAAAAAAACCCCAAACAAACAGAAAATCCATTGTTACATGAGTCAAATTAAGTGATTGCCATGGAATGAGTTATTTTACTGAACTGAAATAATACATTTCTAATAGATGAATAAAAATGAATCTATAAAATTAGTCAAATCCTTTCCATTGGTAATTCAAATACTATACCTTCTTCAAATGATGCTCATTTGGACTACTTTACTTCAACAGACCTTTCAAAGTGAGATAGAAATTATTTCCTCATTAACTTGTCTATTAGACCTCATTCTTACCATCTTATTTAAAGAAGTCTTTCCATTTATTAGTAATGTGGGGAACTTAGTAGTTTTCCCTCAGAATGAAAGGCAGGGCAGATCAAAGGTGCTGGGGGACAAGGGGAATTGTCATGGGGGTTGATATATTAACGCAGCACCTCAGGTAGCAGAGGAGTGTTAAGATAAGATAAGATAAGCCTTTATTAGTCCCACAATGGGGAAATTCCAGGATTGCAACAGCACAGGTGTTATGACCCGAGCGTCGGTTCTTATCGCGCTCGGGTTAAAGTTATGTCTCGCTGCCGGCCTTGACAGCTGCGGGTGGTATTTTGGCCTCTCCGGGCTCTTATTGTGAAAGTGCTCGGAGGGGTTTCCGTCTGTCAACGGTCGGTCAGCTGTGTGTCATCTTTCATCAGTGCCTGGTTATTTAAGCTGTGTGTTAGCGTCATTACGACGCAGCAGTGGCTGATGGCATGATCGTTATTTAATCGCTATTCTGTTCACCCATCGTCACGGATGCCTGGACTATATTCACACCTTGGCTGCCTTGGGGCTTGACCGTCTTTCACCGGGACCAGTAAGTGAGCTCGTTAGCCTTATTCCCCCCGGGTGTTAACTGTTCTGTAAGTCCCTGCCTTAGCAACCCGTGTGGCTAATTATTACCAAGCCTGACTGTGTGACTGTCTCCTGCCTTGGACCTGTAGTGTGCTGTATAGCCCTATGCTTCCTGTTCTGCGAAGACTGTCATTATCGCAGCAGCTTGTGTAAACACCTTTTTCACCTTAATAAACTCACTGTAAAACTCACTGGTGACTTGTGTGCGTCTTATAGGTGGCTCGCGAGGGCCTCCGCATGACAGTACACTGCTGCCCAAACGGCGTTTACGGTGACGCCATTTTTGAGACGCTTTTCACCGGTGAGTTTGAGTTTTGGACGTTGCTTGTCCCTGTCTGGGACCTGTGTATGTGAGGAATGCCGTCACCGAAGAGCCACGTGTTGACGAGTGTTTTGGAAGCTGTGGATGAGCTACTCATCTCCGCTTCCATGTTGGACTATAACCACGGCATACATTGGTACCTGGACGCCGCCGAAGATGTGCTCTGTAATCTCTCTCCCCGCTACGCCAACCACCCGGAAGTCGACACGAGGAGGGAGGACATCGCCGCACAACGCGAGCTGTTCCTGATGATGGAGGAGGAACGCGGCATGAAGCAGGTGAAGAGGCACTCCTGCTTTTTGCCTATGGATCCTGATCCTGCTTCCGATCCATTTCGGGAGTTCGCACCATCTGGGGGCCGGCGAAGGCGTCGGCGTCACGGCCGGGCGCATCTTCGGCAAGCTCCAGCTCCGGATCCAGTTCCGGGCCGCCGGGATGACCCCCTCAACCAGCCAGCTGCTGAGAGTGAGCTGAGTCCTGTGCCGGTGGGCTCCATTCTTGGATCCCTTTTCCATCCAGCGAGCAAGGGAAGGAGCAACGCCCGCTACAGCTGACAACATCCTCCCCCCGGGAGACAGGCAAGTCCAAGTTCACTGTCCTAGTAATAATAGTGATCTGTCTTGTCTGACTCCTGGGGGTGAAGCTCAGGGTTCGCAGCTCCCTGGGTTTCTTTCCCCAGCTGTAGCCTGTTATATTAAACCTGCTGCCTCTGTGTCTCCTCCTGCGGAGCGGTCCTCGGCGTCAGTCCCACGCCGTCGAACGAGGGGGAAGCCTGCAGCTCTGGGAGATGTCCCGGTCCTGCAGCCTTGCTTTAGACAGAGGAGGAGAACGGACTGCTGTGAGGAGCCAGAGCCGACGAGAGAGCGTCCCCAGGGTTCCTCAGGGATGCAGCCCGAGTCAGCAGGTCCAGGGTCCTCTACCCCCACGCCATACGGGTTATTGGCATGGACGCGAGCGCATGAGGATCCAGCTGCAGAGACCATCAGGCCCACTGTGGAACCCGACACAGCCGAGTGGGAGCCCGACGACGAGTTTCTTCATGAACCTGGACGGTTCCAGAGCCCGAGTGCAGGCAAGTGCTCTTTCTTGTTTTCCTGTATGGTGTGTTAGAGCATTTTTGCCTGCCTCATGGGGAGGCGAGTGAGGGGCAGCCGGCCGCTGCACCCGAGCTCGTCTCGCTGGGCTCTGGCGCTGCCGGTGGAACTGATCCCGGTTCTTCCTTGTGTTCTGAGCACCTCCACAGCGTTGCCGGTTCGGAGCCAGTCAAGGTTACGGGACCGGGGGTTCCAGGTTCGGAGATGGAGGTCGTCGCCGGAGCAGTCCTGACCCGGTCGGGGTCCGATGCGTGGGCCGAGGAGACCCGGTCGGGGTCCGACGAGGTCCAGTGGGGGTCCAGCGCAGGTGCGGCAGCGACCCAATCAGGATTCGAGGGGGCCCAGGGTTTTGGTTTCCCCCTCTCAGGAGCCACCAGCTGGGGGCCATTAGTGGGTTTTGTTTGACAGATCGGCGCTCTCCTGTGTTGTTGTTTTTCAGGTGAGCGGCTGCACGCAATCCCTCCACGGTCCTGCTGGTTGTGGTATGCGGGTCGGCCACCCGAGGAACTGCTCGGAGCGTTCGGCATCTTGGGTTGGCCACCCAACAAACTGTGTGGGTTACGGGGTGACCTGGTTCGGCCACCAGAGGACGTATTCCTGGGGGCATGAGACTGGGGCAGGCCACCGGACTGTTCATGTACTGTGGGATTTTCTGTGGGCCCTTATGGTGCCAATTCTTGTCTTGTACATCTTGTAATTTTTTGTTGTGTTTCATAGTCTTAGTCGGGTCAAGTTCAAGCAATTTTTTTTTTTAATTGTCTTGTGTTTCTTTGTTTGTCTTAGTCTTTGTCAGGTCTGTGCAATTTTTAGATTGCCTCTTGTTTTCAAAGTTATAGTCTTAGTCAGGTCAAGTTCGAGCAATTTTTTTTAATTGTCTCGTGCTTCTTTGTAAGTCATAGTCCTAGCCTGGTCTGAGCAATTTTAGATTGCCTCTTGTTTTTTTTTTTTTCTTGTTGTCAAAGTTATAGTCTTAGTCAGGTCAAGTTCAAGCAATTTTTTTTTTTTTTTTTTTTTAATTGTCGTGTTTCTTTTTGTCTTAGTCTTTGTCAGGTCTGTGCAATTTTTAGATTGCCTCTTGTTTTCAAAGTTATAGTCTGTCAAGTTTGAGCAATTTTTTTTTTCTCGTGTTTCTTTGTCATAGTCTTAGTCAGGTCTGTGCTATTTTGTTTGCCTCTTTTTTTTTTTTTTTCTTGTTTCCAAAGTCTTAGTCAGGTCTGAGCAATGTTAGATTGCCTCTTGTTTTTGTTGTAGCCAGTCACGGTTTTGTTCGAGCAATTTTTGTTTACCTTTGCTTCTTAGTATGTCTTAGTTAAGTCCCAGCTATTTTTGATTACCTCTTGTTTCCTTGTATGCCATTGTCTTAGTCAGGTTGGAGCATTTTTGTTACCTTGTAAATCTTTGTCTAGTCTGAGCAATTTGTGTTTGCCTCTTGTTACCTTGTGAGTCTTTGCCATTGTCTAGTTAGAGCATTTTTTGTCTCTTGTTTTTTTTTTTTTCCCTTGTGAGTCTCAGTCTTGTCATAGCCTTGTTTAGTCATGTGTTTTCTTTTGTCTTTGTTTGTTTTTCCCCTGAGTCATGCATTTCGTTTTTTTTTTTTTTTTTTTTTTTTTTTTGTCTGGTCTTAGTCTTGTTTTTTTTTTTTTTTTTTTTTCCTGAGTCATGTGTTTGTATGTATTTCTTGTTTTGGTCTTGTCTTGTTTTTGTTGGTTGGTTTCTCTCCCTCCGTACCTGTCCCCCTACCTCCCACCCTGGGGGGGCGGGGGGACAGGGTGGTCCCTTGGGGCGTCCGGAGTCCGCCCGTGGAGGGAGGGTACTGTTATGACCCGAGCGTCGGTTCTTATCACACTCGGGTTAAAGTTATGTCTCGCTGCCGGCCTTGACAGCTGCAGGCGGTATTTTGGCCTCTCCGGGCTCTTATTGTGAAAGTGCTCAGAGGGGTTTCCGCCTGTCAACGGTTGGTCAGCTGTGTGTCATCAGTACCTGGTTATTTAAGCTGTGTGTTAATGTCATTACGACACAGCAGTGGCTGATCGCATGATCGTTATTTGATCGCTATTCTGTTCACCCATCGTCACGGATGCCTGGACTATATTCACACCTTGGCTGCCTTGGGGCTTGACTGTCTTTCACCGGGACCAGTAAGTGAGCTCGTTAGCCTTATTCCCCCCGGGTGTTAACTGTTCTGTAAGTCCCTGCCTTAGCAACCCGTGTGGCTAATTATTACCAAGCCTGACTGTGTGTGACTGTCTCCTGCCTTGGACCTGTAGTGTGCTGTATAGCCCTATGCTTCCTGTTCTGCGAAGACTCTGTCATTATCGCAGCAGCTTGTGTAAACACCTTTTTCACCGTAAAAAACTCACTGGTGACTTGTGTGCGTCTTATAGGTGGCTCGCGAGGGCCACCGCATGACAACAGGGATAGCAACAATCAGAAGGCAAGAGAAAAAACAAGAGCAGCAAGTATACATATGTACATATAAATATACAGTATATATAGACACACAGTGCGGAGCATTGTAGCTAGATGGGATAGATATATAAACACAGTGCAGAGCATTGTAGCTGGATGGAATATGTAGATATATAAACACACACAGTGCGGAGCATTGTAGCTAGATGGAATGAAATAGCATAACCGTTGTGTAAGTCTATTGCGTCTTTTGCATTCAAATCTATTAGGTTGTCACGTCTTTTTGCTATCTCTGCGAGCAGCCCTGCTTAGGTTGTACAGTCTGACAGCCGTAGGAAGGACCTGCGAAACCTCTCGGTTGTGCACCTAGGATGATGTAGTCTGCTGCTAAATGAGCTCCTCAGTGCATTCAGTATGTCCTGCATAGGGTGGAACTCGGACTCCAGCAGAGATGACAGTTTAGCCACCATCCTTCTCTCTCCTATCTCCTCCACTGGGTCAAGGCGCTGCCCCAGGACAGAGCTAGCTTTCTTGATCAGTTTGTTCAGTCCCTTCCTATCGGCTGCTGTAATGCTACTGCCCCAGCAGACCACTCCAAAAGTGATGGCTGATGCCACCACTGTGTCATAGAATGTCTTCAGCAGCGCCCCTTGTACACCAAAAGACCTGAGCCTCCTCAGTAGGAACAGCCTGCGCTGTCCCTTGTAGAATGTGTCAGTATTGTGTGACCAGTCTAGTTTATTGTTCAGATGAACACCCAGGTACTTGTAGGATGTCACCATCTCAATGTCTGTTCCCTGTATATTTACTGGTGCTGTGAGGGGTTGTCCATGCCTGCGGCAATCCACTACCAGCTCCTTAGTTTTCCTCGCATTGATCTGGAGGCAGTGCCGATGGCACCAGTCCATGAAGTCCTGGATAAGCCCTCTGTACTCAGCTTCATGAGGCCAACGATCGCAGAGTCATCAGAGAACTTCTGTAGATGGCAGTGTGTTGTGTTGTGAGAAGTCCGCAGTATAAAGGGTGAACAGGAAGGGAGCCAAAACCGTTCCCTGGGGGGCCCCCGTGCTACCGATGATCGTGTCGGACACACAGTCCAGGGTTCTCACAAACTGAGGCCGGTTTGTGAGGTAGTCCAGGATCCATGATGACAGGTGCTGGTCCACCCCTGCGCACAGCAGCTTGTCCTTCAGGATCATCGGTTGGATAGTGTTGAAAGCACTGGAGAAGTCAAAGAACATGATCCTCACCGCATTCCCGGGCTTCTCCAGGTGGGACAGAGAACGGTGAAGGAGGAAGATCACTGCATCCTCCACCCCAATGCCATGCTGGTAGGCGAACTGGAGTGGATCCATCGCTGGTCCCACCAGGGGGCAGAGGTGAGCAAGGAGCAGTCTCTCCAGGGTCTTCATCATGTGGGACGTCAAGGCCACTGGTCTGTAGCTGTTCAGATCTTTGGGGTGGGAAGTCTTTGGTACAGGTACCACACAAGATGTTTTCCACAGCTGTGGTACCCTCCTCAGCTTCAGGCTCAGATTGAAGATGTACTCCACAATCTCACACAGCCGGCCTGCACAGGACGCCGTCCGGTCCCGACTCCTTCCTCGCCTTGATCTTCCTCAGCTCCGTCCTCACCTGGGTCTTAGTGAGGGTCAGGTTGGGGGGCTGCGTGTTGGGAGTGGGGGGGTGTTGGTGGAGTGGGGAGTGGGCAGCAGGACTTGATGTCTTTAGAAGTAGCAGTGGTTGTTGTGCAGTCAGGGGGTAGGGTGGCTGGTCAAACCTATTGAAAAACAGATTCAGATTGTTCGCCCACTCCCTGCCCCCCGTGGCCTGGGGGGAGGTATTCTGGAAACCAGAGATGGTGTTAAGGTTTCTCCAGACCCCGCTGATGTCGCTCTGTTGCAGCTTGTCTTCCATCTTCTTCCTGAAGCTGTCCTTGCCTTCTCTGATCTTTCTCCTCAGCTCCCTCTGTACGGACTTCAGCATCTCCCTGTTCCCCGACCTGAAGATCCTCTTCTTCTCTCTCAGAAGTGTTTTTATCTCAAGGTTGATCCAGGGTTTGTTGTTTGAGCAACACCGTATGGTCTTGGTGGCAACGGTGTTGTCCACACAGAAGCTGATGTAGTCCATGATGCTGTGAGTGAGGCCATCGATGTCCTCACCATGTGGATCGCAGAGCTGCTCCCAGGCGGTGGTTTCAAAACAGCCCTTTAGAGTGTCCATTGCCTCCTCAGACCATAACTTCACTGTGCGCATGGCCGGAGGTTGTCTGTGCGCTAGGGGTTTGTACACCGGCCGGAGATGAACCAAGTTGTGATCCGATCTCCCGAGTGGGGGGAGTTGTGATGAGGTGTACGCCTCCTTAGTGTTTGCGTAGAATAAGTCCAGTGTTTTATTGTCTCTAGTGTGGCATGTGACATACTGGGTAAACGTGGGTAGAATGGGAGACAGTGAAACATGGTTGAAATTGCCTGAGATGAGAAGAAGAGCATCTGGGTGTTCTGTCTGCAGCCTGCCAGTTACTGAATGGATGACGTCACGCGCTGTTCAGCGTTCGCCGTCAGATTTGCATAAACAACAATGCAGATCACGTGTGAGTATTCCCTCGGGAGATATGTAGGCCACATGCTAACAGCTAGCAACTCAATGTCTTTGCTGCAGTGTTGTTGTTTAACAGTGATATGTCCCGGTCTGCACCAGTTGTTGTTAACATACATCATCACTCCACCGCCCCTTGCTTTGCCACTGTCTGATGTTCGGTCTGCCCATATCGCGTGGAAACCCTCCAGTTCAATGTTAGCATCTGCTGCTAATTCAGTTAGCCAAGTCTCTGTGAATAGAAACAGGCTACACTCCCGGTATATGCTATCGTAGCGGGAGATAGCTGCTAGCTCATCTACCTTTCCCAGTAACGATCGTACATTCCCCATAACAACGGATGGGAGGGTGGGTCTGTACCTTATATTTCTTGCCTTCTGCCTTACTCCAGCACGGCATCCACGGTGTTTTCGCCTCAGTTCTCCCGGTATGTCGAGTTTTTCCGTTAGCACCGGGTGGCGGTTTAGTGCTAGCAGCTCTTCCCTGCTGTACCGTCTCCTGCTATAAACAGTGGCTCCGTCCACTGGCTCGGGAGACATTTGGGGCGATCTGTGTGTCCGTGATATATATATGGAGTGAAAGGTGTGCCGGATCAGAGAGTTGTCACTGGATCAGAAGAGAGGAAGGAAAAAAAAGACTCAGAATTGAGCCGCTGTTGCAAAAGGCAGCCGACTCGTGTGGCGCCGGAAGTGGAAAAAAAAAAAAAGTTAGTGTTAGTGTTGTCATATAAAAGAGTGCCTGCAACCTGAGTGCCTATTGCTTTTGATTCTGGTGGATGTGAAGGAGTGAAGAATAAAGTTCCCTCTGCTCTGAACGCTCGGCCTGGTTATTCCTCCCTCCACACTGGTGACCCTTGACGCACAATGGAACACGAGCCAAACACCCCGGAGACGACCAGGATGGGAAGTGCCAGCAACACATGCGCCGTTTCGGTCAAACTCCCAGACTTTTGGCTACACGACCTGAAGTCTTTGTTCCTTCACACCGAGGCCCAGTTCACGCTCCAGGGAATAACGGCAGGTGACACCAGATACTACTACATGGTTGCAGCACTGGACGCACGCACAACCCAGCAGGTGGTGAGCCTGCTCCAACAGCCCCCAGCCCGCGACAAATACAGTGCTCTCAAAACCGCGCTGACCCGGCGCTACACGCTCTCGGACTGTGAGAGAGTGGAGAGGCTCCTGACACGCTTCGACTTGGGAGACGGGTTGGCGGCCGAATTGATGGAGAAGATGTTGGCGTTTATGGACACAGATGACGGGCATTTCTTCTTTGCCCACCTTTTCACTACGGAACCTCCCGACAGCGGCCAGGGCGGTCCTTGCCAATTCGCCGCTGCTGGCCACGCACAACTACCGGGCACTAGCCCAAGAGGCAGATCGGATCATCCTCACTACCAGAGCCCTCACAGTGAACACAGTGGCATTGGAACCCAGCGAGTCGACCAGCAGAGGTGAGGAGACAGCGAGGGTGGCTGCAGCGGAGGCCAAGAAGCACCGGAGAGACAGTGGGGCAAAAAAGTATTTAGTCAGCCACCAATTGTGCAAGTTCTTCCACTTAAAAGATGAGAGAGGTCTCCAATTTTCATCACAGGTATACCTCAACTATGAGAGACAAAATGAGAAAAAAAATTCCAGAAAATCACATTCTGATTTTTAAAGAATTTATTTGCAAATTATGGTGGAAAACAAGTATTTGGTCACCTACAAACAAGCAAGATTTCTGGCTCTCACAGACCTGTAACTTCTTCTTTAAGAGGCTCCTCTGTCTTCCACTTGTTACCCGTATTAATGGCACCTGTTTCAACTCGTTATCAGTATAAAAGACACCTGTCCACAACCTCAAACAGTCAGACTCCAAACTCCACTATGGCCAAGACCAAAGAGCTGTCAAAGGACACCAGAAACAAAATTGTAGACCTGCACCAGGCTGGGAAGACTGAATCTGCAATAGGTAAGCAGCTTGGTGTGAAGAAATCAACTGTGGGAGCAATTATTAGAAAATGGACAACATACAAGACCACTGATAATCTCCCTCAATCTGGGGCTCCACGCAAGATCTCACCCCGTGGGGTCAAAATGATCACGAGAACGGTGAGCAAAAATCCCAGAACCACACGGGGGGACCTAGTGAATGACCTGCAGAGAGCTGGGACCAAAGTAACAAAGGCTACCATCAGTAACACACTACGCCACCAGGGACTCAAATCCTGCAGTTCCAGACGTGTCCCCGTGCTTAAGCCAGAACATGTCCAGGCCCGTCTGAAGTTTGCTAGAGAGCATTTGGATGATCCAGAAGAGGATTGGGAGAATGTCATATGGTCAGATGAAACCAAAATAGAACTTTTTGGTAAAAACTCAACTTAATACATCATCCTACATCATCCTAGGTGCACAACCGAGAGGTTTCGCAGGTCCTTCCTACCAACGGCTGTCAGACTATATAACCTAAGCAGGGCTGCTCGCAGAGATAGCAAAAAGACGTGACAACCTAATAGTATTGAATGCAAAAGACGCAATAGACTTACACAATGGTCCCCTCCGGTATACAACTAGAAAAATACCGGTAGCTACGGAGGGTGACGATATGTATGAGTACATAATCATACCATGTAGGATAACTAAGTAGACGGTTATGCTGTTTCATTCCATCTAGCTACAATGCTCCGCACTGTGTGTGTTTATGTATTTACATATTTATTCCATCTAGCTACAATGCTCCGCACTGTTTATATATTTACATATTTATCCCATCTAGCTACAATGCTCTGCACTGTGTTTATATATTTACATATCTATTCCATCTAGCTACAATGCTCCGCACTATGTGTTTATATATTTACATATTTATTCCATCTAGCTACAATGCTCCGCACTGTGTGTGTTTATATATTTACATATCTATTCCATCTAGCTACAATGCTCCGCACTGTGTGTGTTTATATATTCATATATTTATTCCATCTAGCTACAATGCTCCACACTGTGTTTATATATTTATATATTTATTCCATCTAGCTACAATGCTCCGCACCGTGTGTCCATATATTTATGTTTATATGTACATATGTATACTCGCTGCTCTTGTTTTTTCTTGCCTTCTGATTGTTGCTCCGAGTGTTGCTATCCCTGTGCTGTTGCAATCCTGGAATTTCCCCATTGTGGGACTAATAAAGGCTTAGCTTATCTTATCTTATCTTAATAATAATACATCAGTCTTATATAGCGCTTTTCTAAATACTCAAAGACGCTTTACAAAGTAGCATAGGAACAAACATACAGGTGTTCCGCCGGAACCGGCGGCGCCACACGAGCTGGCTGCCTTTTGCAACTGCCTTTTTTTTTAATCTTCCTTCTTCTTTCTACACCTTTCACTCTATATATATATCACGGACACACAGATCGCCCCAAAGGTCTCCCGAGTCGGCGGACGGAGCCACTGTTTACAGCAGGAGACGATACAGCAAGGAAGAGCTAGCTAGCACTCAACCGCCACCCGGTGCTAACGGAGAAACTCGACATACCGGGGAACTGTAGCGAAAACAACGCGGGTGCCGGGCTGGAGTTTATGCGGCGTGCAAGAAATATAAGACAGAATAATAAAGAGCGATGGTAAGAACCAAGCAGACCGCCCGTAAATCTACTGGAGGAAAAAGCCCCCCAGGAAGCAGCTAGCCACCAAGGCTGCTAGGAAAAGCGCTCCGGCCACCGGCGGAGTGAAGAAGCCTCACCGTTACAGGCCCGGTACCGTGGCTCTGAGAGAGATCCGTCGCTACCAGAAATCCACGGAGCTGCTCATCCGTAAGCTGCCCTTCCAGCGCCTGGTGAGGGAGATCGCTCACGACTTCAAGACCGACCTGCGCTTCCAGAGCTCCGCCGTCATGGCTCTGCAGGAGGCCAGTGAGGCCTACCTGGTGGGTCTCTTCGAGGACACCAACCTGTGCGCCATCCACGCCGAGAGGGTCACCATCATGCCCAAAGACATCGAGCTGGCCCGCCGCATCCGCGGAGAGAGAGCTTAGACTTTCTGCTGCACATTCACCAACCACAATGCTCCGCACTCTCTCTCTCTCTCTCTCTCTCTCTATCTCTATCTATATACTAGCTGTTCTTGTTTTTTTCTTGCCTTCTGATTGTTGCTCTGAGTGCTGCTATCCCTGTGCGGTTGCAATCCTGGAATTTCCCCATTGTGGGACTAATAAAGGCTTATCTTATCTTATCTTATACAATGAACGGGTAAACAGGCAAGGTAGGTACACATAGGTAGAAGAGGCAGTCAGTTTTCGTAGGTAGATTTGAAGAGATGGGTTTTGAGTTGACTTTTGAAGGAAGC
The DNA here is from genome assembly GCA_020510985.1 of Pholidichthys leucotaenia. Lineage (NCBI taxonomy): Eukaryota > Metazoa > Chordata > Actinopteri > Cichliformes > Pholidichthyidae > Pholidichthys > Pholidichthys leucotaenia. The sequence continues at coordinate 309,364,014 of CM035839.1, read as the reverse complement.
AAGTGTGTTGGCGGACCGGATGTGAAGGGGCAAGGAATTCCAGAGGGTTGGTGCAGCAATGGCGAATTATCTATCACCCAGGGTGCGGAGTTTTGTCTTGGTGATGGGGGTGAGAAGGTGAGTGTCAGCAGAGCGGAGGCGAGTGGGGGAATGACGATACAGAAGGTCAGTTAGGTATGAGGGGGCAAGGTTATGAAGAGCTTTATAGGTGATGAGGAGGATCTTGAAGTTGATGTGCTGTTGAATGGGGAGCCAGTGGAGTTGACGGAGGAGAGGAGTGATGTGGTCTCTGGAGCGGGAGTGAGTAAATGGACGGGTGGCTGAGTTTTGGACATACTGTAGTTTTTGGAGGATGGTGGAAGGAAGTCCATACAGAATGCTGTTACAGTAATCAAGTCTGGAGGTGATGAAGGCGTGGATGAGTATTTCAGCAGCAGAGGGGGAGAGGGTGGGACGGAGGCGTGCAATATTACGAAGATGAAAAAATGATGTTTTGGTGATATGGTTGATGTGAGATGTGAAGGAGAGGGTGGGGTCCATGATAATGCCGAGGTTTCTGGCCAGGGGGGAGGGAGTGACTGAGTGACCATCAATTTGGAATGAAAAGTTCTGGGAGGAAGGTAAAAGAGATTTTGGTCCAAAAATTATAATTTCTGTTTTATTGCTGTTTAGTTTGAGAAAGTTGTTAGTCATCCAGGTTTTTATGTCTGTGAGGCAGTTGCTGATGGTGGAGAGAATGGCGGGGATGATGGATTTAGAGGAGATGTACAGCTGGGTGTCATCAGCGTCGCAGTGAAAGTGAAGACCATGTTGACAGATGATGTGACCAAGCGGAAGCATGTAGAGAGTAAAAAGGGTTGGACCGAGCACAGAGCCTTGAGGGACACCATGTGATACAGGGATGGTGCGTGATTTGTGATTGTTAATGGAGATGTACTGGAATCTGTCAGACAGGTAGGAGGTAAACCAGGAGAGGGCAGAGTCAGTAATGCCAATAGAAAGCAGACAACGGAGCAGGATGGAATGATTAATGGTGTGGGGAGCGTGGAATAAAGAAGCTGAATTGCTTTTTAATTCAGGTTTATTCAAGCATCACATCATCCCCAGCCTTCTCTCTCAAACGAGCAAAAGAGACTGAGCTACATCCAAGCCTCACATTTATACCATTTCTCACAAAAGCTTTTCACTCAAAGTATTCACACAAAGGAAGAATCACGTATCCCCGTCAAAACCCTTTATTGACATTTCTTCCTCCTTCAGACCTTCAGTCCCCCACCTGTCTCCAGGGGGTCGGGAAGTTCTTTCATCGTACCCCTGTCCTCTTGTTGTTCCTCACAGGTAGTCCAGATCTATTGTCCCCTTCGGTCAGAATCAGATTTATTGCCATTGTTCATGTAGTACACAAACTAGGAATTTGTCTCGGTGCAATGCTGCAACATTAAACATGATAAAATAAAAGAAATAAACTATACATGCAATAAAGTGTAGAATAAGAGTGAGTAATACTAGTCAGCAGTTAAAATACTGTATATTAGCGAGCAGCAGATAATGTGGAGAACCATATAGTGCAGTCGGTAATGCAGGAAGAAAACAGTGATGATTGACATGAGTCTGGTTGAGCTGCTGTACATAGTGCACGAGAGTCAATAAGTCACTTAGTGTTCAGCAGTCTGATGGCAGAGGGGAAGAAGCTGTTCATGTGACGGGAGGTTTTAGTCTGGATGGACCGAAGTCTTCTACCTGAGGGGAGGGGGGGGCAAACAGTATGTGACCAGGGTGTGAGGGATCGGCTATGATCCGGCCAGCACGCCTCCGGGTCCTGGAGATGTACAGATCCTGGAGAGATGGGAGCTTGCAGCCGATCACCTTCTCAGCAGTGCGCACGACGCGCTGCAGCCTTAGTCTGTCCCTGGCAGTGGCTCCTGCGTACCACACGGTTATGGAGGTGGTGAGGATGGACTCGATGATGGCTGTGTAGAACTGCACTAACATCTTGGTGGGTAGCTTGAGCTTCCTCAGCTGCCGCAGGAAGAACATCCTCTGCTGGGCCTTTTTGATGAGGGAGCTGATGGTCGGCTCCCACTTGAGGTCCCTGGTGATGGTGGTGCCTAGGAAGCGGAAGGAATCAGCAGTGGTGATGGGAGAGCCTGTGAGGGTGAGGGGGGGCAGAGGGGTTGTGACTTTCCTGAAGTCCACAATCATCTCCACTGTCTTCAGACCGTTCAGCTGCAGGTTGTTGTTGCACCAGGACGCCAGCTGGGCCACCTCTCTCCTGTAGGCGGACTCGTCGCCATTGGAGATGAGCCCGATGAGGGTGGTGTCGTCCGCAAACTTGATCAACTTGACAGACTGGTGGCTGGAGGTGCAGGAGTTGGTATAAAGGGAGAAGAGTAGGGGGGAAAGTACACACCCCTGGGGTGATCCGGTGCTGATGCTAGCAGAGTCTGAGACAGTCTTTCCCAGCCGCACATGCTGCCTCTGGTCCGTCAGGAAGTCGGTGATCCACCTGCAGAGGGAGTCAGGCACGTTGAGCAGGGACAGCTTGTCCCGGAGCAGAGCGGGGCGGATGGTGTTGAATGCGGAGCTGAAGTCCACAAACAGGATCCTGGCGTAGGTTCCCGGGGAGTCCAGGTGCTGCAGGATGGAGTGGAGGGCCAGGTTGACTGCGTCGTCTACAGACCTGTTGGCTCGGTAGGCAAACTGCAGCGGGTCCAGGAGGGGGGTGGTGATGAAGTTGAGGTGGGGCAGGACCAGGCGCTCAAAAGACTTCATGACTACAGAGGTGAGCGCTACAGGTCTGTAGTCGTTGAGTCCAGTGATCCATGGCTTCTTGGGGACAGGGATGATGGTGGAGGATTTGAGGCAGGACGGCACGTGGCATAGCTTAAGGGAGGTGTTAAAAATGTCTGTGAAGACAGGAGCCAGCTCTTTCGCACAGTGTCTCAGGGTGGAGGGAGACACGCCGTCCGGACCGGGGGCCTTGCGCGGGTTCAGTCTGGAGAACTGTTTGAGCACGTCCTGCTCACTGATGACAAGGGCAGGGAGGGAGGAGGGGGGGGGCGCCTTTGATGAAGTAGGGATCGTGGAGGCTGTGGAGCTGGAGGGAGGGGGGGAGTTGGACACCGATGACGAGGTGTCAAAACGGGCATAGTGTTGGGACAGTCTTTGACAAAGGGCTTTGTCATCCTGACCTTTAGGAGCCTGAGGCCGATAATTGGTGATTTGCCTCAGTCCTCTCCACACAGAAGCCGAGTCATTAGCAATGAACTGCTGCTGGAGTCTCTCAGAATACACAGATTTAGCTCTCCTCAGCTCTCTGTTAAACCGATATTTAACCTCCCTGTAGCAGCCCCTGTCTCCACTTTTCAACGCTGCTTCCTTCTCCTTCCTGATCTGTCTGAGCTTAGCTGTGAACCAGGGCTTATCATTAGAGTACCTCACCCTGGTGCGCGATGGAAGGATGCTCTCCTCACAAAAGTGGATATAAGAGTTCACAGTGTCCGTGTATTCATCCAGATCATACGTGGCTCCTTTAAACATGCCCCAATCAGTTATTTCCATGCACGTTTCCAGCTTCTCCTCGGCTTCACTGGTCCATTTCTTCGTAGTGCTCACAACAGGTTTAGTGAGCTTCAATCTCTGTCTGTATGTGGGAATGAGGTGGACCATCACGTGATCAGATAGTCCGAGCGCAGCGCGGGGAACAGCGCGATATGCGTCTTTCACTGTGGTGTAACAGTGATCCAGCGTGTTTATTCCTCTGGTGGGGCATTTAATAAACTGTTTGTAGCGGGGGAGATCGTGGCTCAGATTGCTCTGGTTAAAGTCGCCAACCACAATAACCAGAGAGTCTGGAAAAATCCGCTCCGTGTGTTGGATGTGATCCGCAAGCACGCGCTGAGCTTCGCGCGTGTCCGCGTCGGGAGGGACGTACACAGCAGCGAGGATGAATGAGGCGAACTCCCGCGGGGAATAAAATGGCTTGCAGTTAATAAAAAGAAATTCCAGGGCGGGAGAACAGTGTTTGGAAATTACCGTTACATCAGAGCACCAGCTGCTGTTGATGTAAAAGCAGACTCCACCTCCTGAGGATTTACCGGAGAGCTCTGTGTCACGATCAGCACGAAACAGCTGAAATCCCTCGAGGCGCAGCGCGCTGTCCGGTGTGTTTTCCCTGAGCCAGGTCTCGGTAAAACAGAGGGCAGCCGAGGAAGAGAGGTCCTTAAAACGCATCAGCAGTCTCAGTTCATCTACCTTGTTAGAGAGAGAGTTGGCATTGGACAGAAATATGCCAGGCAAAGCCGTGCGCGTGCCTCTCCTGCAGAGCCGGACGAGAGCGCCCGCTCGTCTTCCTCTCTTTCGCCGTCTCACTTTTCGAGCCAAGCAATGAACCAGATCGGCGGCAGGAGCTAAAAAAACTGGGAGTAGGTCCGTGGGAGTGAAAGTCCTGATATTTAGAAGCTCTTCACGGGTATAAGAGCTCGCAGACACACAATTGACAAACAAAAACAAACAAAGGGCGCAGCGAAGCACCATGGCGACCACTGTGGGCGCCATCTTGCGCAAAAAAAAAAAAAAAAAAATGACCTCATGACCTTTGTCATGAGGTCAAACCCCATATGTAATCTCAGCATCTCCTTTATGCTTAAACATATGTAGTCACAAATACACGGGCACTATAACCCCCCCCCCCCCCCAAACGACGAAGAATGGACAATGTATTAAAATTCAGCGAACATGCTACTATCAACAGTACATCAAACATCAAACACTCAGTCCGTGCGCCGCCTGGGCTTCAACCGTCTTCTGAATCTGCTGTAAGCTGGTCTCAGCTTCTCTGCGGTGCCTTTCTGCAAAGGCTCTGTTGACTGAGGAAGAGAGTGGTTATTTGATCCCTGCGGGGGCTCCAGGACGCCTCCCCTGGGAGGTCTGCCGCGTCGAGGTGCCCTCGCTACTCGTACAGACTCGTCATTCATCACAAAAGCAGGTTTCAGTCTGTCAATACTAACTGTCTCTTTTCTGTTTCCCAAATCCAGCACAAAATGCTTATCACCTGTCTCCAGCACTCTATATGGCCCATCATATGGCGGTCTGAGGGTTGATTTTAGAGCCTTGTGCCTGACAAAAACGAACTCAGCATTTTTTAAGGCTTTGGAAACGAAAACACGCGGAAAAGCGTGATGAACAGGGCCCGGGAGCATGTCCGCTCCCGTGCCGACTAGCGGCCCAAGAGCCGGGAGGTGGACTGGCTCCGGGTGCTCTGGTAAAAACTCGCCTGGCAGCCTGAGAGGTTGTGCGAACACTAACTCCACTGGGGAGGCATCTAAATCCTCCTTGGGCGCAGAACGCAACCCTAATAAAACCCATGGTAGTTTGTTTACCCAATCTGCATCCGTGAGTGACGCTCTGAGGGCTGCCTTCAAAGACCTATGAAAACGCTCGCATAAACCATTAGCCTGAGGGTGATAAGCGGTAGTGCGGTGAATTTTTGCTCCTAAGTCACTGGCCATCGCTGACCAGAGCTCAGAGACAAATTGAGGCCCTCTATCGGACGTAATGTCCGACGGAACCCCAAAACGCGCTACCCAGGTCGTTAAAAAAACGCGAGACACCTCCGCAGCCGTGGTCGATGCCAGTGGGACCACTTCCGGCCAACGTGTGGTTCGGTCCACCATTGTCAAAAGATGTGTGAACCCCTGCGACGACGGTAGGGGGCCCACGAGGTCGACATGCACGTGGTCGAATCTCCTGGCCGGGATGTGAAACGGTTCTAAAGGGGCTCTCGTGTACTTGTGAATTTTAGCCCGCTGACAGGACATGCAGGCCTTTGCCCACTCCTTCACGTGCTTGCGCAGGCTCGGCCAAACAAACTTTTCCGCTACCATTTTCACCGAAGCGCGCACTCCTGGGTGTGCCAAGGAGTGGACCGAGTCAAAAACGCGGCGGCGCCACACGGCCGGGACCACCGGGCGTGGGCGCCCGGTCGACACATCGCAGATTAAGGGGGGTGTACCGGGTTGCAAGCATCTGCTCTCCAGCCTTAACCCTGTTGGTCCAGACTGGAGCGCGCGCATGTCCGCATCTGCACCCTGCTCCGCTGCCATGGCTGCATAATCTATCCCCACGTGAACTGGGGCTGCGCGCGCTCCCGCGCTGCTACTTTGCTGCGCGGCTGCGGTGGGGTAATCTGCCTCTGCGCGCGCCGGTGCCGTGACCACGTGCGAGAGGCAGTCTGCTACTACGTTGAGTTTACCCGCTACGTGTCGAATGTCAGTGGTAAATTCCGAAATTGCAGCCAGCTGCCTCTGCTGTCGGCCCGACCACGGATCTGAAATTTTGGACATCGCATACGTGAGTGGCTTGTGGTCCACGAAAGCGGTGAAACGCCGCCCTTCCAGCCAGAACTGGAAATGGCGAATAGCCAAATGAAGCGCCAACAGCACCCTGTCAAACGCGCTGTATTTTCGCTTGGCCTCGCTCAAGGATTTGCTGAAGAAAGCCAGCGGCTGCCAAACCCCGGCAATCTGCTGTTCTATCACGGCCCCTATGGCCACCTCTGATGCGTAGGTCGTTAGCGCGATTCGTGCCGATGGGTCAGGATGAGCTAGGAGCGCAGCGTCAGCCAAAGCTTTTTTTACCTCCGTGAACGCGCGCTCCTGCTCTGGGGACCACTCGATAGTATTGGATGGTTTTTGTTTTTTTAGCACGGCGTATAGTGGCTGCATGAGCTGCGCTGCGTGGGGCAGGAAACGGTTATAAAAATTCACCATCCCTAAAAATTCCTGCAACGACTTGACCGTCTGTGGTCCGGGAAAATCCGCCACTGCGCGCACCTTATCCGGTAACGGAACTGCCCCTTCTGGGGAAACGCGGTGGCCCAAAAAATCGATCTGCGCGACACCGAACTGGCACTTGGCTGGATTAATTATTAAACCGTGCTCTCCCAACCTCCTAAAAACCGCAGTGAGGTGTTTTTCGTGTTCTTCCTCTGAAATACTGGCAACCAAAATGTCGTCGAGGTAAACAAACACAAACGGGAGATCGCGTAACACGGCGTCCATCATCCGTTGGAACGTTTGCGCTGCCCCTTTAAGACCAAACGGCATGCGTAGAAACTCAAAAAGTCCGAATGGGGTTATTACCGCTGTTTTAGGAATGTCCTCCGGTCGGACTGGAACCTGATGGTAGCCGTGAACCAGGTCTATTTTTGAAAAAATGCGCGCCCCCGCCAGATGTATTGAAAAATCCTGGATGTGTGGGATGGGGTAGCGATCATGTGTTGTGGCGTTGTTTAGTCTGCGATAATCGCCGCACGGTCTCCAGGAGCCGTCAGCTTTCGGGACCATATGCAGCGGCGAAGCCCATGGGCTTTTCGAACGGCGAAGGATGCCCAGCCTCTCCAGGCTGGCGAACTCCTCGCGCGCTATGGAGAGCTTGGCAGCATCCAAGCGCCGAGCCTTCGCAAAGACGGGGGGGGGGGCAGCTGTAGTTATAAAATGCTCCACCCCGTGTTTCACGACCGTTGCTGAAAAAGTGGGTACTGTGAGTGCTGGAAACTGGGTGAGGAGTGTGTGGAACTTACCACCTGCTGTGGCGACGTTGGTCTGTACTGGCGGTGGGGACACTCGAGCTGAACAGGGGAGAGAGTAGAAAGAGAGTGCATTTACCAGCCGCCTATTGGCCAGATCAACTAACAGACCATGTGAGCACAAAAAATCAGCCCCCAACATGTTGAAACTCACCGCCGCTATGACAAAAGTCCATTCATACGTGCGGCCATGTAAGCGTAAAGACAAAGTCCTTTTCCCGTAGGTGTTGATGCTCGAGCCGTTTGCCGCCGTTGCTCCGCTACCACGGGGTCCAGCCAACCGGTCAGCATAGGTTGGGGTGATGAAACTCACTTGGGCTCCGGTGTCTATGAGGAACTCTCGCCCGGAGCACGCATCTGTAATGTAGAGCAGCTTGCTGTTTTCGCCGAGAGTCGAAGCTGCTAACGACCCTCGGTCTTGCCGTTTCCCGAACTCCTGAAGCTGCATGGCGGCACACACCTGTGTGCCCTCTCGGCGAACCTCCGATGGTAAAAGCAGAGATCCTCTCCTCCGCTGCGTCGGGGCTGTGCCTCTGCCGCTGAACCATCACCTCCTCCGCGTCGAGGCCGCGCTGCTGCCGTTGTAGGCAGGGTTGGGTCTGCTGCCTCTGGCTCACCGCTGCCTTGGGTCGCCGCTGCCATCGTCTGCTCGCCGCAGGCGTCCAGGAGCCTCTCTGCCTCTTGGGCCAGCTACCGGAAATCCTCTTGGCTCTCACAACGTACGCCAGACAGCATTCCTCTCATGTGCGTCGGGAGGTTAGTTAGGAAGATGTATTTGAAGAGGAAATCATCATTGTCTGACCCCCTCAGCTGCAGCATGTCTTCCATTAGGGCGCCTGGCCTGTGTCCTCCTTGGTTGAGCAAAGCCAGGAGCGTCCTAGCCTTCTCTTCGGCTGAGGGCGTGAAAAACTTGGTGAGGGCAGCTTTCAACCTGCCGTATTTGTCGCGGGCGGGTGGCTGCTGTACCAAGCTCCGCACGCACCGGGCTGTGCGGTTGTCGAGCCTAGCGATGACATGGTGAAACTTAGTGTCATCCACCGTTACCCCTGCGAGCGCGAACTGTGACTCTGCTTGTAGGAACCACGACTGTGGGTTGTCCTGCCAGAATTCTGGCAGTTTGACGGCTACGGCGCTCGCTAGGGCAGACTCCAGCGAGTCCGGAACACGGAGACCCTCTCCAGGCATTCTCCACGTCACTGGGTCACCAATGTGGGGAGCTTGGAATAAAGAAGCTGAATTGCTTTTTAATTCAAGTTTATTCAAGCATCACATCATCCCCAGCCTTCTCTCTTAAACGAGAAAAAGAGACTGAGCTACATCCAAGCCTCACATTTATACCATTTCTCACGAAGTCTTTTCACTCAAAGTATTCACACAAAGGAAGAATCACTTATCCCCGTCAAAACCCTTTATTGACATTTCTTCCCCCTTCAGACCTTCAGTCCCCCACCTGTCTCCAGGGGGTCGGGAAGTCCTTTCATCGTACCCCCATCCTCTTGTTGTTCCTCACAGGTGGTCCAGATCTATTGTCCCCTTCGGTCGTGAGGTCAAACCCCATATGTATTCTCAGCATCTCCTTTATGCTTAAACATATGTAGTCACAAATACACGGGCGCTAAAAATGGTATCGAAAGCTGCGCTGAGATCGAGAAGGAGAAGAATGATGAGGGACCCAGAGTCAGAGGCAAGCAGAAGGTCATTGGTGACCTTGAGGAGGGCGGTTTCAGTGCTGTGGTGAGAACGGAATCTAGATTGAAATGTTTCGTAAAGTTTGTTGGAGAGGAGGTGTTTCTTGAGTTGAGTGGCGACAGCTTTTTCCAATATTTTAGCCAAAAATGGGAGGTTGGAGATGGGTCTGAAATTATTGGGGTCATCAGAGTCCAGACCAGGTTTCTTAAGGAGGGGGGTGATGGCAGCAATCTTGAGTGATGGGGGGACAGTGCCAGTGGTGAGGGAGGAGTTGATGGTGTCAATGATAAGGGGGGCAAGAGGGGTGAAACAGGCTTTGATAAGGGGGGAGGGGATGGGGTCCAGGGGGCATGTGGATGATCTCATGCTGGAGAGTATTTCGGAAAGTTCATCAGTGGTTATGGGTGAGAAAAGGGAGAGCTGTTTATCTATGGGTGGAGAAAAAGTGAGTTCTGAGTCAAGGGTGATGGCAGAGGAGGAGGCAAGCTGATTGTGAATATTGTCAATTTTGGAATGGAAAAATGATAGAAAGTTATTACATTTTTCAGGGGTGAAGGATGATGAAATAATATCCTGGGGTTTGAAGAGTTTGTTGATGGTGGAGAACAGAGTGCGGGGGTTGGAGGATCCAGAGTGAATGTTGCTGGAGTAGTAGGCGGAACGAGCTTTATTGAGTGAGGATTGGTATAGGTGCATCAGTTCTTTGTGAGCAAGGGTGTGTACAGTCAGATCAGTTTTGCAGCTCAGGCGTTCAAGCTGTAGCAGTTGTTTTTTGAGTTTGTGAAGTTCTGAGGTGTACCAGGGGGCTGAATGAGTGAAAGTAATGGTTTTTGTTTTCATGGGGGCCAGTTTGTTGAGGAAGGTAGACAGTGTGTTGTTGTAGATGTTTACTAAGTCCGTAGGGGTTGGGTTTACAGGGAAGGTGAGGTCGGAGAGAGTGTTGGATATACATGTGGAGAGAGAAACTGAGCAGATGGACTTAAGATTCCTGAAGGTTATTGTTTGGTCTTGTCTGGGTTGAGGGGCCGGGATGTCAATGTCCAGTGTGATAGCAAGATGATCCGAGATGGTGAGGTCAGTGCTGGAGATGTTATGAATGTGGAGACCAGTGGAGCAAACCAGGTCCAGGATATGTCCACGGCTGTATGTGGGGAAAGTTATGTGTTGGGTGAAGTTGAGACACTTGAGTAAGACCAGAAAATCATTTGCATTTTTGCAGTCAGGGGAACCAATGTGGAGGTTAAAATCGCCAAGCAGTAGGACAGATGGTGAGGTTGCAGACAGTACTGTAATGAGTTCTGAAAGATCTGATAAGAAGGATGAATTTGGTGTTTGGAGGAGAAAGAATGCTGAGTTGCATCCAAAGAACACCATACCTACTGTGAAGCATGGGGGTGGAAACATCATGCTTTGGGGCTGTTTTTCTGCAAAGGGACCAGGACAACTGATCCGTGTAAAGGAAAGAATTAATGGGGCCATGTATCGTGAGATTTTGAGTGAAAACCTCCTTCCATCAGCAAGGGCGTTGAAGATGAAACGTGGCTGGGTCTTTCAGCATGACAATGATCCCAAACACACCGCCCGGGCAACGAAGGAGTGGCTTCGTAAGAAGCATTTCAAGGTCCTGGAGTGGCCTAGCCAGTCTCCAGATCTCAACCCCATAGAAAATCTTTGGAGGGAGTTGAAAGTCCGTGTTGCCCAGCGACAGCCCCAAAACATCACTGATCTAGAGGAGATCTGCATGGAGGAATGGGCCAAAATACCAGCAACGGTGTGTGAAAACCTTGTGAAGACTTACAGAAAACGTTTGACCTCTGTCATTTCCAACAAAGGGCATATAACAAAGTATTGAGATGAACTTTTGTTATTGACTAAATACTTATTTTCCACCATAATTTGCAAATAAATTCTTTAAAAATAAGACTGATTTTCTGGATTTTTTTTTCTCATTTTGTCTCTCATAGTTGAGGTATACCTATGTTGAAAATTGGAGACCTCTCATCTTTTAAGTGGGAGAACTTGCAAAATTGGTGGCTGACTAAATACTTTTTTGCCCCACTGGACATGCTGTGTTTCTACCACTGTCGTTTTGGAGAGGACGCACGCTGATGCGTGCCACCGTGCCAATTCAAGTGCTCGGGAAACGCCAGGGCTGGCAGTCGGTAGCAGCTGCAACCGCCGGTGAAGCAAGCAAGGTGCTCTATGTGACAGACTCATGCTCGGGGAGACGGTTCCTCGTGGACTCCGGCTCCCAAATGAGCCTCATCCTGCCGTCCTACGCCGACCAGCTGGCGGGAACTAGCGGCCCTGAACTGACGCCTGCAAATGGCTCAGACATTAAGACTTTTGGTGAGAGGACACTGACTGTATCCTTGCATGGCCGTACATACCAATGGACATTCGTTATAGCGGCATGCAGCTTCCCCATTTTAGGCGCTGATTTTTTGTGTGCTCACGGTCTACTAGACGATGTTGCTAACAGATGCCTGATTAATGCAATGTCTTTTGATTCTCTTCCCTGTACAGCTCGAGTTGCCGGGCCCACAACGCTAGCCAACGTCACAGCGCCGGGGGTAAGTTCCACACTACTCACTCAGTTCCCAGCACTCATGCTCCTGATGTTTTCGGCGGCTGTCACTAAACATGGGGTGGAGCACTTCATTACCACCACGGGGCTGCCCATTTTCGCACAACCTTGGCGCCTGGATGCAGCTAAACTGGCCATAGCGCGTGAGGAATTTGCCAACTTGGAAAAGTTGGGCATCATCAGACGCTCAAACAGCCCATGGGCATCCCCGCTACATATGGTTCTTAAAGCCAAGGGATCGTGGCGACCGTGCGGAGATTTCCGCAGATTGAACAACGCCACAGCGCACGACCGCTGATAGTTAAAAGGCGCGGCGCAGACATTCCAACGCATGATGGATGCGGTGTTGCGCGATCTGCCGTTTGTGTTCGTCTACCTGGACGACATCCTGGTGGCCAGCACGTCCGAGGACAAATACGTAGCCCACCTCAGGACAGTTTTCCAGAGGTTGGAGGAGCACGGATTAATAATCAACCCGGTGAAGTGCCAGTTCGGGGTGACGGGAATTGATTTTTTGGGCCACTGCATCTCACTGGAGGGCGCAATACCCTTACTGGACAAAGTGCGTGTGGTGGCAGATTTTCTCCAGCCTCAGACAGTCAGGGCGCTGCAGGAGTTTTTGGGGATGGTTAACTTTTAACTTTTATAACTGTTTCCTCTCCCGCGCAGCCCAGTTCATGCAGCCATTGTACGCCACGCTAAAGAAACGGAAACCGGTGGACAGAATTGACTGGACTCCTGAGCGAGAGCAGGCGTTTTCCGAGGTTCAAACAGACCCGGCGAACGCTGCATTGCTGGCGCACCCGGACCCAGTGGCTCGGATAGTGCTCACTACCGATGCATCGGACGTGGCCATGGGGGCCGTCGTGGAGCAGCACATCGTCGGTTCTTGGCAGCCACTTGCCTTTATTAGCAGGTCTTTGCGTGACAGTGAGCGTAAATACAGCGCGTTCGACAGAGAGTTACTGGCTCTCCACCTGGCCATATGCCACTTCCAGTTCTGGCTGGAAGGGCGCACCTTCACTGCATTCGTGGACCACAAGCTGCTAACGTACATGATGGCCAAGGTTTCGGAGCCATGGTTGGCCCGGCAGCAGAGACAGCTGGCCGCGATCTCAGAGTTTACGACTGACATTCGCCATGTGGCTGGAAAACTCAACGTGGTAGCGGACTGCCTCTCGCGCGCAATAGTCGCCCCAGTCTACGTGGGGAGAAATTACTTGGCCATGGCTGCTGCGCAGAACGGTGATGTGGACGTTTGCGCGCTCCGGTCTGGACCAACAGGGTTAAGGCTGGAGAGCAGGGTGCCGCAAGAAAGGGTACCCCCCCTAGTCTGTGACATCTTCACAGGCCACCCGCTCCCGGTGGTCCCACGCACTTGGCACCGCCGCGTTTTTGAGTTGGTTCACTCCCTGGCGCACCCAGGAGTGCGCACGTCCGTCAAAATGGTGGGGGCAAAGTTCGTCTGGCCAAGCCTGCGCAAACAGGTGAAAGAGTGGGCTGCAGCCTGCGTAGCGTGCCAACGAGCCAAGGTGCACAGGCACACAAAGGCCCCCTTGGAGCTGTTCCATATCCCGGCTAAGAGGTTTGACCACATTCACGTGGACCTTGTGGGCCCCCTCCTGCCATCGCAGGGGTTCACGCACCTCCTGACAGTGGTGGACCACACCACGCGCTGGCCCAAAGCAGTCCCGCGAGCTTCCACCGCGTCCGCAGATGTGGCACGCGCTTTTTTTTTTTTGTAACTTAGATTTTTATTCATTTTTCATTATATATATTGCATTCAGATCACAGTCTACATTTAAAAAACAAAGGGGCTAGAGTAAGAAGGAAAAAAAAAAAGGGGGGGGACAAATGTTGGACCATCAAGTTTTTAGTTTCCATCTCTTAATTCTTCTGGTTTTTCCAGTGTCTTTGGTTATTCTTTCAATTTCTGTCTCGTTGTTGCACTTTGTAGTGTGTCCATTTCCGCCATTTTTTTTCATATAGTCCTTCTTGCATTCTTTGTCGATATGTTAGTTTTTCCATCATATGTATGTCCTCTACAATGTCAGTCCATTGCTCTTGGTCAGGAAGAACTTCTGATCGCCATTTTTTTGTGATTGTTTTTTTACATGCAATCAACAAGATTTTAACTAGATATCTGTCCTCAGCCTGTATTACATTGTCTCTTTTAAGATCACATAAGTACATCAGGTTACAGTTCATTGGTATATTATATCCTAATATCCTCTGTATTGTCACATGTATAGATTTCCAGAATGATGAGATTTTGCAGCATTTCCAAAACATATGTGAGTGGTCTGCATTTTGAGCCCCACATCCCCTCCAGCATAAAGATTGGGTATTTGTATATTTTCCTTGAATCTGTGGTGTAATGAAAAAGCGAATCAGGTTTTTCCATCTAAATTCCCTCCATATCCTTGAATTTGTTGTGTGTTGTGTTTTCCATATTTCCTGCCAGCTTTCTTCTGTTATGTTTAAATTGAGCTCTTTCTCCCATTTCTCCTTTATATAGTTACTTGAATGTTTGTTTGCCGTAAGTTTCTGATATAGCTTTGAAATAATTCTTTTTTTTTCCCACAATATCTTTATTGAACCTTTTTTTTTTAACAAACATGATACAAACAATCAAACACTAACCCTAAAGTACTACAAAAAAAAAAAATGCACTAAAAACACCAACAACCACCAACAAAATCAAGTCTTCAACAATGCTCCTCTGTTTAGTCTAGACAATCCAATACATAAGTATACATATTATGTTCACCAGTTTGGAATTTACAAGGTCCACACACATCATTCACCTCTTCTTCAAGAGTTATGTTTAAATTTTTTACATAATCAATAAAAGGTCTCCATATATTCTCAAACACAATTTCCTTTGATTTCAGTATATATGTTATTCTTTCTAATGGAAGGTTTGTTAACATCTGTCTTAACCACTGAGTCACATCTGGTCTATGAGTCTTTTTCCATAATAGTGCAATACATTTTTTGGCATTAAGCAAACTGAGGTCTATGAATGTTCTTTCACTTTTATTAAAATTATGCTTTTCTGGGTACAGACCCAACAAAAACAATTTAGGATTCAATGTAATTTGTTTTGAGATTATTTTTTCAATTGTTACCCTCACTTCTTCCCAAAACATTCTTATTAATCTACATTCCCATACACAATGAAATAGAGTTCCTTTACTTTCCATGCATTTTGTGCATGTATCTGGTATATTTTTGTTATATTTATTTAACTCCTCCGGTGTAACATACATCCGCATTAACCATTTGAAATGTATCAATTTAAGGCGTACATTTATTGATTTGGTTTGAGCTTCTGTACAAGCCAATTCCCATTGTTCCTCTGAAATTTCAGTTTGCAGATCTTCTTTCCAGTAGTTTAATCTTTTCAGTGAATTTTCACTTGAAGATAGTGTCAATGAGTTATAAAACTCTGAAATAATACCCTTTCTTTTACTATCTTTCATCATCATTTTTTCCAAGGATGAATAAATAGGTCGAGTGAGAGCTTTATTTTGATTTGATCGAATAAAGTTTCTAAGTTGAAGATATTTAAAAAAAAATGTGTTCTATTGAGATTAAATTTGATCCTCAGCTCTTCAAAAGACATTATGTTATCTGCAGATGGCAAATATAAATCCTGAATCTTTTGTATCCCTTTTAAATTCCATACTTTAAATACAGCGTCCGCTCTCCCTGGTTTAAAATATTGATTACCCCATATTGGACTAAATTGTGACAGTAACTGTGGTTCTTTTAAATAGTTTTTAGCTTCACACCATATTTTGATCATATGCTTTACAAATGGATTTTTAACTTGTTTTTGTAATTTTTTTGCCGAATCTGAGTATATGAATATGGGAAGAGGTAAAGGTAAATTGTATGATTCCATTTCAGTCCAGTGAGGGAGATCATTTGATGAAAAATAATATGTCATAGACCTCAGTTGTGCCGACCAATAATACAACATAAAATTTGGACATTTCAGACCTCCACGATCAAATGGTAAATATAATAAAGACAGACGTAATCTAGCCCTCCTGTTGTTCCATATAAATTCCACTAACTTTTTTTTTTTTTTTTTTATTCTTGAGAATAAATCTAAAGGTGGTGATAAGGGAATGTATTGAAATAAATAAAGTATTTTAGGTAAAATATTACTTTTAAGTATATTGATTCTCCCGATCATCGACATTGGTAGTGACATCCATCTCTGAAGTAACTCATTAATATCTGTCATTAAGGCTTCATAGTTGACACTGGCGACTGATTCTAGCTTAGGCACAATTTGGATTCCTAAATATTTAAACTGATTTACAACATTGAATTGATTTACCTCAGGGGCTGGGTAATTTCTTTGGGTCTCATTTAGCATTAATATTGAAGATTTAGTTTTATTTATTTTATATCCTGATATTTCCCCAAAATTCTTTATTAAATTCAACAAGGTTGGAATTGATTTTTTTAGATTCGACATAAACAAAATTATGTCATCGGCGTACAGGGAGATTTTATGTTCTGTTGGTCCAACTTTAATTCCATATATTTGTGAATGTAAACGTATCGCTATCGCTAAAGGTTCAATTGCCATAGTAAACAGTAAAGGTGAAAGTGGACAGCCTTGTCGACATCCTCTATTGATTTTTATTGGTTTTGAAATATTATTTGTTAGGATTTCTGCTGTAGCATTATTGTATATTATTTGAACCCATTTTATGAAATTATTTCCAAGTCCAAACCTTTGTAGGACTTCAAAAAGAAAGGGCCATTCAACTCTATCAAAGGCCTTTTCGGCGTCCAGTGATAGGAGAGCTGTATCCGGTGCTTCTTTATTAAAATAAATAATATTAAATAGTCTTCTTACATTATGGAAGCCTTGTCTTCCCTTTATAAAGCCATTCTGATCTCGATTAATAATATTTGGTAAAATTTCTTGTATTCGTCTTGCTAAAATTTTACAGATTATCTTAAGGTCGGCGTTTAATAGGCTTATTGGTCTCATATTTTCACATTTATTAGAGGGCTTACCTGGTTTTGGCAGCAGTATAATTAAGGCATTATTTATGTATGATGGTAAATTATTATTTTGAAATGCTTCTAAAACCATTTCCAAAAAAGGTTTTATTAATTTATTCTTAAATTTCTTATAAAGGTCAACTGGAAGACCATCTGGTCCTGCACTTTTTCCTGATTTCATATTATCAATGGCTAGCCCAACTTCTTCTTGACTAATTTTAGACTCCAATATCTCCCGGTTTTCATTTGGAATACACGGTATAGATAGTTCGTTCAAAAACCCATTTAGTTTTGTTAAATCAAATTCATTTTTAGTATCATATAATTTTTCATAGTAATCTCTATAGGCTCTGTTAATTTCTAAAGGATCTATAACTACCTGTCCATTACTTATAATACTAGTAATTGGTGTTTTAATTTCTAATTGTTTAATCTGCCATGCCAATAATTTTCCTGATTTTTCACCTTGTTCATAAAAAGATTGTTTCAATCTTAGAAGACTCGAGGCAGCTCTATTCGCTGATTTTTTGTCGTATTCAGCTCTCAAAATCAGTAATTCATTCTCCAACCTTGGATCACTTCCTGCATACACTTTTTCCTGAAGACTTTTCATTTTATGTTCCAATTTAGCTCTCTCCTCTCGAGTCTTCTTAGATTTTGATCCTGTATAACTAATAATATGTCCCCTAATAAAAGCTTTGAAAGCTTCCCACTTTACACATGCTGATGTTTGTGTAGTATTGATGTCAAAGTACTCGTCTATCTGTTTTTCTATATACTTGACAAATTCCTCATCCTGAAGCCATTTATGCTGAAATTGCCATCTACCTGATTCCTTTGTCAATTTTTTATCTACATATATGAGACAACAGGGTGCATGATCAGAGATCACGATGTTATCATAAAAGCAGTTTTGAATCTTGGATCTTAATTCTGTGGAAATCAAAAAATAATCAATACGTGAGAATGTCTTGTAGGTACTGGAATAACAAGAATAGGCTTTAACTTGTGGTTTCATTTCTCTCCATATATCTAACAATCTCAATTCTTTCATAAAATGATTAATAGTCATCCTACATCCATTGTGCGTACAATCCAGTCCTGTTGATCTATCTATACCTGGATTCAATGTACAATTAAAATCCCCTGCTATTATATGTTGCCCTGTAAGTGATGATAAAATAAGAAATAAATTAGCAAAGAACTTTTGATCATCTATATTGGGACCATATAAGTTCACAAGATTTATATTTTCTAATAGCAAAGAACCTTGAATGATTACATATCTTCCAAGTTTGTCTCCAATTACATTTTTCACTTGAAAAGGGACTGATTTATGTATGAGAGTCATAACTCCCCTGGCCCGGGATGAAAATGATGAGGTGAATACACTTCCTTGCCATCTACTCCTAATTCTTTTTATATCCTCCTCTATTAGATGAGTTTCTTGTAAAAACACAATTTTTGAACCCATGTCTTTTATTTTATTCATAACTTGTTTAAGTTTTTTTAAATTTTGTAGACCTCTGCAATTCCATGAAGTTAAATTAAGATTAACACTTTGGTTTATGATCAATAGAGAGTTTGGGATTACCTTGCAGTGTAAACATGCTCATACAGAGAAGCAAAAACATGAGTGGTTGAACATTCATCCTACAAACTACACACAAACAAATTCCCCCTTCCCACACTTGTGGCAAACCCCCCAAAATCAAAAGAAAAATTCCGTCTCCCGATATAGCCATCGACCGTTCCACACCCACGGGGAACAGCCTAAGCCACTCCTTCTTCATTCTCCCAATCACCCTAACTCTACTGCTTTTAATGACGTAACATTAACTCTCCTCTGTAGTTTTCCAACTTAACTCCAAAATTTTTAACAACTTTGTACATCATAGTTTTTTTTTTGTTTGTTTTGTTTTTGTTTTTTTTAATATATAATACAATCTATATTTTGTAAACTTGCTGTTTACTTCAAGTCAGTCAGATGCCTGTGCAAATGCTTAATTATTCTACCTTATATTTTGTTCATGCTTAGCTCCCACCAGTCTCTTCTTCTTCTTTGATCTTCTTGATGAACTCCTGCGCCTCCTCTGGGGTCTTGAAGATGTGGGTTCTGCCCTCATACGTGGTCAGCAGTCTCGCAGGATAGATTACACCATGACGAATCCCAAGGTTGCGCAGCTCCTTACGTATGGGATCAAACTGCTTCCTCAATTGTTGGATTCCTGTGGCCAAATCTGGGTAGAACCGCACCTGCTGATCCTGGTGTTTAATCTCTCCTTTAGCTCGTGCAGCGTTGAAGATCTTCATCCTGTCTCTGTTGCTAAGAAACTTCATAATTAAGGTCCTCGGCGGTCCCTTATCTCTCCGTGGGCCAATACGATGTGCTTTTTCCAGAACCACTGCTGATTGCAACTCCTCGCTGCCCAGCACCTCCGGAATCCACTTTTCCAGAAAGGAATAGACGTCCCGACCTTCTGATTCCTCTGGAAGACCCACCAGCCTCAAGTTATTCTGTCTCGACCGAGATTCCAAATCCAAAATATTGTCTTCTAGACATTTATTTTTTTTTTTCCAAAGTGCGCACCTTTAATTGAAGACGGGTGACGTCATCTTCAGCACTAGCGAGACGGAGCTCCATCTGCGCCGTTCGTTCTACACAGTCACCCAATTCCTTTCTTATTCCTTCCAACGCTGTCATAATCCCATCAAATCTAGAGGAAAAGTCCGCTCTCATTGAACTCATGGCAGCCATCAGCGCATCTGCGCCGCTCTCCGCAGATATCGCACCGTTGCCAGCCTCCTCCGCCATATATGGAGTTTTGTTTGCTGCGTCACAGACCTGAAAGTCCGTTAATTTGGACTGTTTCGGCGGCTCGCTTTTTCCTTTACCTGGTTTTCCAGCCTTAGGCTTCGCCGACATATCCTCGCCCAAACGCTGGGATACGTTCTGTCCCAAATGAGAGAGTTATTTGCCGATTTTTTTCTCCAGGAGCAGAGCAGAGTGAAACACGTCCGTCTTACGCGGCAGCCATAACCGGAAGTCCGCTTTGAAATAATTCTTATTTTATTTCCTGCATATGAACTTAAAATGAATTGTATAATCTCGCTCACATCTGTTTGGAGGTTATGCCTAATCTTCTTCATATAATAGTCTCTCATCTGCAGATATCTGAAGAATTCCGATCTTTCTAGTTTAAATTTTCTTCTGATGTTTACAAAGCTCCCGAGATCTTTTTTTCCAATATTGCCCCATGCTGTGATTCCCTTGTTCACCAGATTTTTGTATCCCCTATCTTGCTTTGCTGATTCAAACTGACTGTCAAATGCTACCCATTTCAATAGTTTTATGTCTTCCTTTATATTATACTTTTGTACTATTTTATATCACAGTTCCAAAGTAAATTTAGTGATTGGGTCTATTTGTTTGATTTGCTTATATGCATCTTTATCTCCTATTATGCTTTGTACTGGGAGTCCCTCAATTTCCTTTTCCATTTCTTTCCATTTTGCCTCATATCCTTCGTCGCACCAACATATGATATATCTTATTTGTGCTGAGTAGTAATATTCCTTTAGACTCGGTAGGCCCATGCCTCCTTTCTCTTTTGGTAACTGGAGAGTTTTATATTTCACTCTTGGCTTTTTACCTCCCCAAACAAATCTCGATATCATCCTGTCCCACTTTGAGAACTGGGCACCTGGAATCTCTGTTGGTAGAGCCTGGAAGAGGTAAAGTAATCTAGGTTGTATGCTGATTTTGACTGTCTTAATTTTTGAATTCAGATCCATATTTAAGATTGACCATCTATCAATATCTTTTTTTATTTCTTGTTCTAACCTATCATAGTTTGCTTTATAGATTTTGCTTAGATCTTTAGGTATGTTCACTCCAAGGTATTTTATTTCTTTTTGTTTCCAGTTTAGTTTGATCTTATCAGTTAACTGGTTTAGAGGGTTATAGTGGAATGTCAGTATTTGTGTTTTTGTTATGTTTATCTTGTATCCTGATAATTTTCCAAAATTTTCTATCGAGTTCATCATTTCCATTATTGATTCATCTGGTTGTTCAAGGTAAACTATAATATCGTCTGCAAATAGCCCAATCTTGTGTTCCGTTCCCTTTATTGTTACACCTTTTAATTTCTTATTTTGTCGTATCGCTTGAGCCAGTGGCTCTATGAACAGAGCAAACAAGGTGGGCGATAAGCAGCATCCCTGCCTGGTTGATCTTTGTATATTTACTTTGTCTGTTAAGCTACCGTTTATCTTGATTCTTGCCACAGGTTCTTGATACAGCGTCCTTATGCATTGTACTGATTTTTCATTAAATCCAAAGCATTTCAGCACATTATATAGGAATTTCCAGTTAACCCTGTCAAATGCTTTTTCTGCGTCTAAACTCATTATTACTGTGCTTTTCTTTTCTTTATGTATTTGATTAATTATATGTATTGTTCTCCTGATATTGTCATGTGTTTGGCGCCCCTCTATGAAACCAGTTTGATCATCTTCTATCAATTCCGTCAAGAATGTCTTTATTCGTTTACATAGAATTGTTGTATATATTTTATAATCCACATTTAATAAAGAGATTGATCTATAGTTTCCGCATTGTTCTCTATCTTTCCCTGGCTTTAAAATAACTGAAATAATGGCTTCGTTCCATGATGGAGGTATTTTGTTGTTGTTCAACGTCCAATTAAATGACTTTAGGAGCTGTGGCGTGAGTTCTTCTATAAACAGTTTATAAAACTCAGATGGGTACCCATCACTACCTGGTGATTTACCGTTTTTAAGTGACTTAATCACATCTCTAATCTCTTGTGTTGTTATTTCTGCTGTTAGCTTTTCATTTTGTTGATTTCCTATTGATGGCAAGTCCAATGTGCATAGAAATTTTTTAATATCCTTAGTATTTGTTTCTTCAGGTTGCGAGTATAGTTCTTGATAGAAATTATGGAATATTTCTTCGATGTTTTCTGGGTTAACTGTGGTTTTATTTGTGATGGGGTCTTTAATCTTATATACATTATTCACTGTTTGTTGTTTTCTTAACCGTTTTGCCAGCAATTTTGTGGCTTTTGGTCCCGTTTCATAATATTTTTGCTTTAGATATCTATTTTTCCTTTCAATTTCATCTATTTGTGTTTCTTTTATCTTTATTTTTTTCTTCTTTAATTTCTTGGTACATTTTTGGGTCATTTGTGTTTTGATGTTTACGTTCTAATTCCCTCAGTCTCTCACATCTTTATTCATATGTTTCCAGTTTAGACTTATTTGCTTTTCCTGTTTCAACAATTAATTTACCTCTTAACACGGCTTTTAGTGCATCCCATAGTATTGTTGGGTCCACTTCTTCATTGTCATTCTCTTGGATATACTCGTTTATGTTTACTTTTATTCTTTCTTTCATTTTCTCATCATTTAACAGTCCTACATTAAGTTTCCATGTTGTTTGTCGTTTTCTATTGTTTAAATATATTTCCATGTATATAGGATTATGATCTGATATTTCTGCCCCTCCAATCCGACAATTTCTCACCCTGTGTCTGTCACCTTCATTCATAAGGAAGTAATCTATTCTAGAGTGTACTTTATGGACTGCTGAATAATGTGTATAGTCTTTTTCGAGTGGGTGCAGGTCCCTCCATATGTCTACCATACCCATTTCTGCCAGTGAAGTTCTTATGAACTTTGTTACATGTTTTTTTGTCTTCTTAACACTTGTTGTGTCAACTTCATGATCCATGACAGCATTTAAGTCTCCTCCACAAATTAGGACTCCTTCACTGTGTGTTGCTATGAGATCAAACAGATGTTGAAAAAAACCCTTGTCACTTTCTGGTGGGGCATAGATGTTCACTAATGTGATCTGCATACCATCTATTCTTCCCTTTATTATTACATACCTGCCTTCTTTATCCTGGATTTCTTGTTCACATTCAAATTGTATTTTATTTGAAATTAGTATCATAACCCCCCTTTTAGTTCCTCCCTTAAATGAACTGTATTAGGAGTTCTTATAGCCAAATCTCTTTAGTTTCACATGTTCTGTCTTGCTCAAATGTGTCTCTTGCATAAATATAATTTCGGCTTTTTCCTTCTTGAATTTTCTTATTATTCTTTCCCGTTTAACAGGTGAGTTCAGACCATTCACGTTTAGTGTCATTATCTTAAGATTTTTACCCATATTCATGTTTTTCCATTTTTTTAACTTGTGCTCCTAGCCCCTTTAACAACAAAAATAACACATATTTATATAAAAACACATTAAAAAAATCTCGACCTCCGTACTTTGGGCCTTTCTTCTGCCCACTGGTCCCTGTTGGTGGATGGAGGGAATGTCCTCACCGAGTGAGGGGCCCTCCCTAGACCTGTATTTACTATCCAAGTAATAGTCATTAGTCTAGAAATGTCCAACAAAAATCACTTAAACCTCTCCTAGCCTTTTGTTTCTCTTTTACCTTGTCTTCTTGGCCTTCATTTCTTCTGTGCCTTTCTTAACCTTTGTTGTAATCTAGGCTTTCAGTTGAAAGCCTTGCAGTTTTTCCTGGGCCCGCTGCTCCACGTCTCCTCCCTTCTTCTGCCGCTCACTCGCCTCCACTCCGGCTGTCGTGATGCGTTCAGTGTTGCCGCTGCTCCAGCCGCTTCCTCCGGCACGCTCACCACAAAGCCCCGCTCCATCATGTCCCGCGCTGTCTCTCTGGCTGTGTTGTATGTCTTCACGCCGTCCTCCCAATGAATCCTCATCTTCGTTAGCGACGTTTGGAATCTAATTTTTTTCTCTTTCAGCGTTTTTTTAATGTTGGCATATTTCTTTCTCTGCTGCACAATTTCTGTCGGGTAGTCATGATCAAAGAATATCTGTTTGTCGCCGATTCGTATCTTTTTTTTCCACGCTTGTGTCAGGATTCTTTCCTTTACATCATATTTCAGAAAGTTTACCACAACTGACCTGGGTGGAGAGTTTGGTTTCGGGTTCTGTGCCGAGGCTCTGTGCGCTCGTTGAAGCTGCAGATCCGCCTCACCGGGCAGCTCCAGCTCTTTTTTTAAGAACTGATCCATGAATTTCGTCATCGAGTTGCCTTCAATGCCCTCCGGGATCCCGAAGATGCGTATGTTGCTCCGTCTGGATTTGCTCTCCAGGTCGGTTATTTTTTCCTGCATCCTCTGCGTTTGTGCCGTCAGGGTCTGCAGCTGCTCGTTTGCCTCGCTCTTCCAGTCTTCCAGCTCCGATATTCGGGCCTGTGCTTCTGTCATACACGCCCGTTGAGAGTGCAGCTCCTCCATGTTTTCTGCTAGCTTGCGCTCCATTTCTCTTCGGAGGCCCATAATTTCCTCCTTCATCTCTTTTTTCAGCTCCTCCGTAAGAGCCGCTAAATCCTGTTGGAGTTGCCGCTTGAAGTCTTTTAACTCTTTACCTAAATTGGCGAAGCCAGTGTTCATGGTATCGAGTTTGGCGTCCTCCATTTTCCCTGCTGCAGTCACCTCGTTTTTTTGGGCCTCGTGTTCAGCGATTTCTCCTGTGTTGTTGAAGAGGAATTCTTTAATTTTACCCTGGGCACGTGCTTTTTTGACAACATAACGCCCCTTCGGACATCACGTCCGATCGGGGCCTGCAGTTTGTTTCCAACCTCTGGTCCACGATGGCCTGGAGCCTGGGCGTCACAATTCATCGCACGACCGTGTACTACCCCCAGGCTAATGGGTTATGCGAGCGTTTCCGTAGGTCACTTAAAGCAGCGCTCAGGGCTTCGCTTACGGATGCAAATTGGGTGGACCGGTTGCCGTGGGTTAGGGCTGTGTTCCGCACCGAAGGAGGATTTGGCAGCCTCCCCAGCAGAGCTGTTTTTTTCCCAGCCACTGTGGCTCTCCAGGGAATTTTTGGAGGATAACCCCACGCCGAACACCGATCCATCCCCGCGTTCACGGCATAGCGCAGAGGCAGGGACGCTACCCGGCCCAGCCCACCACTGTTTTCCCCGCGCTTTTGTGCCAAGGACCTTGAAGGATATGTCGTTCGTATTTGTCAGGCACGATGCACACCGGACTCCATTGTGCCCGCCCTACGATGGCCCGTTCAGAGTGCTGGAACCCGGGGACAAACATTTTGTGTTAGACTTGGGGGGTCGCCGGGAGACAATCTGTATAGACAGTCTTAAGCCCGCCTTTGTTTTAGCAGACGAACAGGTGGTGTTGGCCCGAGCTCCTCGGCGCGGAAGACCCCCACTGAGAACTCCCCAGGTAAATGACTCGTCAGATCAGTCACATGAGCATGCTGAAGGAGTCCCCCCCCCCCCATTGTCCCCCCACAGACAGACACACCCCCAGGAACTCCCCACCGGCACAACAGTGCCTCGGAGCTGAAGACCTCCCGTTACAGCAGCTATGGACGGAGGCTGAAGCCCAAAGGACATGAAGGTTAAGGCTCAGTCTGAGAGTCTGGGGGGGGCGGCGCTACTCAGTAGTTTTCCCTCAGGCTGAAAGGCAGGGCAGATCAAAGGTGCTGGGGGACAAGGGGAATTGTCATGGGGGTTGATATGTTAATGCAGCACCTCAGGTAGCAGAGGAGTGTTAGTGTTGTGATATAAAAGAGTGCCTGCAACCTGAGTGCTTATTGCTTTTGATTCTCGTGGATGTGAAGGAGTGAAGAATAAAGTTCCCTCTGCTCTGAACGCTCGGCCTGTAGGACCTTGGGGAAGTCAGATTATTTAGCACCTCAGACAGAGACAGTGAATAAACATGGGAGAACAATGCCCAGGGAGTTCCTGGGCATATAGCAGGAAGGAGTCAGGGACATAGGGGGTTGAAAGCAGTGTAATGTAAATGTCATGCTGTGTGATGTGAAATGCCATGAAACGTGTGAAGAGTGACTTGATATAGAGGAGAGCTTGCTGTAATGATTCAGTCTGTTCTGTGCTTGAGAGATGTGAAGTGTGTAATAAACAGTCTGTCCATGAATCTGCCTCTTATTTCACACACTCCACAGGCCTGGTTATTCCTCCCTCCACAGTAACACTATTCTGCAAATCATCAATTTATCATGAAAATTAGTCTACATACCACAGGGTTTTAAAATTGCTGTAATCAAACTGTTATTTAAAAAGACAATGGTTTATCCAGGAATTTTAGTTAACTTTGGGCCAATTTCTAATCTGCCTTTTATTTCAAAGATCTTAGAATTGTTGTTGCTGAAGTATTTAATAATTTGTAGAGAAACAATGTATTTGAAGAGTTCCAGTCAATGTTTTGGATTCATCATAGCACTGAAATGACTTTAGTGAAGGTCACTAATGAACTTCTTATAGCATCTGATAATGGACTTATCTCTGTACTTGTCCTTTTAGACTTTGAGACAGCTTTTGCTACAGTTGATCATAACAGTTTACTTGATAGATGAGAACAATTTGTTGGACTTAAAAGAACTTCTTTGCAGTTGTTAAAATCCTATTTATAACATAGGATCCAATTTGTCCATGTTAATAACAAGTCTTGAAATTCAAAACTCAATCATGGAACTCCACAGGGCTTTGTGTTAGGTTCTATTCTTTTTACTTTGTACAGTACCTCCAGGATCTCGTGGGATGTTTTTATGATTGTTGCGGCTGGGTCATACCAAAGACCATATAAAAATGGTACTTTCTGCCTTCTAGCCTGGTGCTCAGCATAATAGAACAGGGAAAGGAAAGTTACGCACAGAGCTACCAGAGGACTGACCCCCCACTGTAGCTTTCACTACTTACAGTAGCTGTGTGGCTTAGGGTCAGAGAAATGGAGATAGGCGCCGCCCCATACACCAAAATGGTGTTCCACATGCTGTGGAAAGGAATTAACTATTTTAACTTTTTAAAAAGTTGCAATAAAAGTTGCAATGTTTTGAGAGTTTTTTTGCACTAAAAGTTGTGGGAAGAATTACAAATTTTAAAGCAGATGGCTTTTTTCCAGTTTAGTGCCTTGATATTCTGTATAATAATACAAGAAAAGCACAGGATTGTCAAAAATGTCCTATTACAGTCATTTGTAAATTAAGCAGAAACTTCTGCTATACAGAAAAACTCTTTTGTGCAACAACAAATACAGACTTTAACGCAATATCCATTACAACAGCTAAATTGCATTGAATGCATGTTACAGAGTATAGATTTGGAAATTATTGGCAGCACCTTCATTTTAAAACTCCCTACGGTCCCCAAACTCTCGGTACTGAGCGGAGAGGAAAAAATAAATAATTTATTCTGTTGCTCTATATTGTTTATTGGAGTCTGTGTTTTTCTGAAAAAAAGTTACAATACTCTCTCTCTTTCCGTGCCTAACTCCTACCTGTCTATCTGCTGCATGTCGGTCTTGACACACACATACTTGTTTTTTCAGACACACATCTTTCATTTACGGTGGGGGGTGGACAGGCGGACGTTTTTCAACACAAACCCAGCACTTCATACATGTGGTCAGGACGGAAATGTGGCGAGATGTCCACCGGCTGTCATAAATGCCCCTTCGGAGCAG
The DNA here is from genome assembly GCA_020510985.1 of Pholidichthys leucotaenia. Taxonomy (NCBI): domain Eukaryota; kingdom Metazoa; phylum Chordata; class Actinopteri; order Cichliformes; family Pholidichthyidae; genus Pholidichthys; species Pholidichthys leucotaenia. The sequence goes on along the minus strand of CM035839.1, from coordinate 309,336,604 downwards.
GAAAGACAGATTCAAACGCTGAATTGCATCGGTGATATTTATTAACAGGAGAGTCCAAAATTGTGCTGAAAAAATACAAACGAGTAACAAATAGCAACTTACAATGATGAGCCTCCGAGCAGGGAGTGCTCAGGAGTAGTGAGATACTTTAGAGGCTGGTAGAACACGAGGGAAAGAATAATGTTCAATGGAGTAGCAACAACACAGGGAAAAGGTAGTGCTTAAATACCAGACAGTCTAATATGACACAGGTGCGGGCAGCCTGCGTGGGCCGATAACAAAATTACGCCCAACTGCCCACAGCTGAGACGATCGGGAGAACCTGTAGGCAGTAGTGGAAGCGCCTGGGGAGAGGAGGTTCAGAAGTAAACAATTCCAAAGTAATACAGAAAACTAACAAAATTAAACTCATCAGACACACAAAACTCAAAGTGAGGATCTGAGCTCAGTGAAAACCTGAGCTCAGACACATGACACCGGCAGGCTGGAGGAGACGGAGGAAGGGATGGTGTTGGAAACCTCGCGGGTGAGTGGGTTTTTTTTTTAACCACACACTGTTTTTGCTGATGTGTGTGGGGAGACTTGAATAACGAAACCGAATTGTCTTCCATTTCAGTTTATTCAAGAAATCATTCCACTGTCTGCTCTTATTCTTGAGCAGCGAACAAAGAGAGTGAACACACCAAAGTTCTCTCATTTAAACCTTCTCACATCAAACCATTTCCCTCGCGGGGGAAATCACACATCTATATCAAAGTCTCTTTATTCACATTCATTAGCCTTTTATTTACATAACTCCCCCTTCTCTCCTCTCGAGCCTCAGTGGTCAGGAAGTCTTCTGTCCCCTGTCCTCCGCAGGGGGTCCAGGCTCTGTGGCTCCGCACCGCAGGGGGCTGGCTCTCCTTCATCGTGGTTAAATCACATATGCAGTGTCCAACATATACATGTCTCACAACACAGCCATATAACCCCCCCCAAACGATGAAGAACAGACTAATTCCCAAAATTTAATAGCACCTTACTCACTACTGAATAATCAACACCAACATTCAGTCTGTGTGCCGCTTGGGCTTCAGCCGTCTGCCGAATCTGCTGTGCGTTGGCCCCGCCTTGCCTGCGGTGCTGTTCTGCTTCGGGTCTGTTGACTGAGGAAGAGAGTGGTTAATTGCCCTCTGCGGGGGCCTGCCTCGTCGAGGCGCCACCGCGACCGGTACAGAAACGTCCTTCATGACAAAAGCAGGTTTCAGTCTGTCAATGCTGACTGTCTCTTTTCTGTCTCCAAAATCTAGCACAAATTGCTTATCACCTGCCTCCAGCACTCGAAATGGCCCTTCGTAAGGTGGTTTGAGCGTTGCTTTAAGGGCTTCGCGCCTGACAAAAACGAAATCGGCATTTTTCAAAGCCTTGGGGACGAAAACTCGTGGAAAAGCGTGATGAACCGGACCCGGGAGCGTGTCTGCCCCCGTGCCGACTAACGGTCCCAGAGCAGAGAGAGGTGGGGGCTCTGGGTGCTCTGGTAAAAACTCGCCCGGCAGCCTCAGAGTTTGTGCGAATACCAGCTCCGCTGGGGAGGCGTCTAAGTCCTCTTTAGGCGCAGAACGCAACCCTAATAAAACCCATGGGAGTTTATTTACCCAATCTGCATCCGTGAGCGACGCTCTGAGTGCTGCCTTCAAAGACCTATGAAAACGCTCGCATAAACCATTAGCCTGAGGGTGGTAAGCCGTAGTGCGGTGAATTTTGGCTCCTAAGCCGTTGGCCATCGCTGACCACAGCTCAGAGATGAATTGCGGTCCTCTATCGGACGTAATGTCCGACGGAACCCCGAAGCGCGCCACCCAAGCCGTTAAAAAAACGCGAGCCACCTCCGCGGCCGTGGTCGTCGCAAGTGGGACCACTTCCGGCCAACGTGTGGTGCGGTCCACCATTGTCAAAAGATACGTGAACCCCTGTGATGCCGGTAGGGGGCCCACAAGGTCGACGTGCACATGGTCGAACCTTCTGGCCGGAATGCGGAACGGTTCTAACGGGGCTCTTGTGTGCCTGTGAATTTTGGCCCGTTGACAGGAAATGCAGGTTTTTGCCCATTCCTTCACGTGCTTGCGCAGGCACGGCCAAACAAACTTTTCTGCCACTAGTTTCACCGACGCGCGCACCCCCGGGTGCGCCAGTGAGTGGACCGAGTCAAAAACACGGCGGCGCCACGTGGCCGGAACCACCGGACGCGGGCGCCCCGTCGACATGTCGCAGATCAGGGGGGGCATACCGGTTTGTAAACACTTGCTCTCCAGCCTCAACCCTGTTGGTCCAGACTGGAGCGCGCGCACGTCTGCGTCCGCCCCCTGGTCCGCTGCCATGGCTGCGTAATCTATACCCACGTGCACCGGGGCTGCGCGCGCCACCGTGCCGCTCTCCTGCGGCGCGGTCACGGTGGCCCGTTCTGCCTCTGCGCGTGTTGGGGTCGTGAACGCGCGTGAGAGACAATCCGCTACTACATTGAATTTGCCCGCGACGTGCCTAATGTCAGTGGTAAATTCCGAGATTGCGGCCAGCTGCCTCTGCTGCCTGCCGGACCACGGATCTGAAATTTTGGCCATGGCGTATGTGAGCGGCTTGTGGTCCACATAAGCGGTGAAGCACCGTCCTTCCAGCCAGAACTGGAAATGACGAATAGCCAAATGCAGCGCCAACAGTTCTCTGTCAAACGCGCTGTATTTTCGCTCAGCCGCGCTTAAAGATTTGCTAAAGAAAGCCAAAGGCTGCCAAACTCCGGCTACCTGTTGCTCAATAACGGCCCCTATGGCTAAATCTGAAGCGTCTGTCGTCAGCGCGATACGTGCTGCAGGGTCTGGGTGGGCCAGGAGCGCAGCGTCAGCCAAGGCTTTTTTAACCTCTGTGAACGCGCGCTCCCGCTCCGGGGACCATTCGACCGCCTGGGTCGGCTTTTGTTTTTTGAGCGCGGCATATAACGGTTGCATGATTTGAGCTGCGTGGGGCAGGAACCGGTTATAAAAATTCACCATCCCCAAGAATTCCTGTAGTGATTTGACCGTTTGTGGACGGGGAAAATCCGCTACCGCGCGTACTTTCTCTGGTAACGGAACCGCTCCCTCCGGGGAGACGCGGTGACCCAAAAAATCAATCCGCTCAACGCCGAACTGGCACTTGGCTGGGTTAACTATTAAGCCGTGCTCTCCCAGCCTCCTAAAAACTGCTGTGAGGTGCGTTTCGTGTTCGTCCTCTGAAGTACTCGCGACCAAAATGTCGTCGAGGTACACAAACACGAAAGGGAGATCGCGTAACACGGCATCCATCATCCGCTGAAATGTTTGCGCCGCCCCTTTGAGACCAAACGGCATGCGTAAAAATTCGAAAAGTCCGAACGGGGTTATTACCGCTGTTTTAGGAATGTCCTCCGGTTGGACCGGGACTTGGTGATAGCCGCGAACTAGGTCAATCTTTGAAAAAATGCGCGCCCCCGCCAGGTGCACCGAAAAATCCTGAATGTGCGGGATGGGATAACGATCGTGTGCCGTAGCGTTGTTTAGCCTGCGGTAATCCCCGCACGGTCTCCAGGAGCCATCGGCTTTCGGTACCATGTGCAGCGGCGAAGCCCACGGGCTCTTCGACCTACGAACGATGCCCAGCCTCTCCAGGCTGGCGAACTCCTCGCGCGCAATGGCGAGCTTAACTGCATCCAAGCGCCGAGCTTTTGCAAACACGGGAGGACCAGAAGTGGGGATAAAGTGTTTCACCCCGTGCTTCGCGACCGTCGCTGAAAAAGTGGGCACAGTGAGCGCTGGAAATTGGGTGAGGAGTGTGTGAAACTTACCACCTGCTGTAGCGACGTGGGTCTGTACTGGTGGCGGGGACACTCGAGCTGAACAGGGGAGAGAGTAAAAAGAGAGTGCATTTACCAGCCGTCTATTAGCAAGATCAACTAACAGATTGTGTGAACACAAAAAATCCGCGCCCAACATGTTGAAACTCACCGCCGCTACTACAAAAGTCCATTCATATGTGCGGCCATGTAAGCATAAAGGCAAGGTCCTTCTCCCGTAGGTGTTGATGTTCGAGCCATTTGCCGCTGTAGCTCCGTCACCGTGGGGTCCAGCCACCCGGTCCGCGTATGTTGGGGTGATGAAGCTCACTTGTGCTCCGGTG